>LR990620.1:5855723-7097760 GCA_905147815.2 Phalera bucephala | reverse complement strand
GAGTCCGAAGAGCCTGCTGTCAAAAGCTTGTCCCGGACTCTGTCTTCATACATTCTCCTCACGCTCTCATCTTGCAACTTTTCAACCTTTAATCTTTCAAGGTCTCCGAAGGGGATACGCTCTCGCCAGTGCCTCCACTTCCTGAACAGACCACTAAACCGCGCAACTACGAGATAGTGGTCTGATTCCAGAGTGGGGCCTCTATACGCACGCGTATCTTGTAGTTTGCTTCGGAGACGGTTATCAACCAGGATCAGATCTATCATGCTTTTTTGTTCATTCCTTCTCCACGTATACATATGTATGTCCTTATGCTGGAATATCGTATTAGACACAAGGAGACCCCTTTCCAAACAAACATCTACAATGAGCTTACCTGCATCGTTCACTCTCTTATCACCATAAGGACCCAGAGCAGCGTCGCAAGTTTGCCGCCTGGTTCCTACCCATCCGTTCAGATCGCCACACAGAATCACCTTTTCGTTAGCCTCAGCCAAATCCAGAACTTCCCTGACATTATCCCAAAACTTCTCAAGGTCCTGGGGTGTCGACGAGCTTACGGGAGCATACGCTGCGACCAAAAATACTCTAGTGACACCCAGTTTTAAACGGACCCAGAGAAGTCTCGCATCGCACAGGCCATAATCTCTCACTCCAGAGGCCAGGCGACGGGACAGCAAGATACCCACCCCCATGCTGGCACGACTGCTCTGCGGTACACCAGACCACAGAGCCATCGCTCCATCAGGCAGATCACAGGTTTCACTGCCCCTCCGCTTAGTCTCTGTTACACACAGAGCATCCAGGCGTCTCTCTTTCATTACATCAATCACCTCATGCATCTTATCTTCCATACCACCTCTTACATTCCAAGTGCCTATTCGGCACTCTGCACCCCACGACTCGCCAGTTCGGGCCCGGCGTGATGGGTGGCGGCCCCCATCGCCGCTTCCACCTATATTCGTACCGACGGGGGCGGGCCGGTACGCGTCGCCTCGGGGGACGCCCTAGCCCGCACTGCGGTACGTCTTCGGTCCAAGATTGCAGCCATAATGACTGGCAGGGGTCGCGACGAGCACGCTCTTGGACAGACTAATTCTATTATTCTACTATTATTCTAAGAACAAAATTCGCTTTTCTAATTTCCGCTAAAAACTTGAGATGTCAAAGTTGTTCTTAATTTAACCTATAAAGTTCTTTTCTTTTTGTCCTCAGAGGTGGCAATGGCCGATACTATGGCTGCCACTTCTACTGGCAGCGTCGGCAAGTGGCAGCGACATTCTCATGGTCACCATGGGCGGAACCAAGTCACACAAGATGACCTTTTGGGAACTTTCAAGAGGACTTATAAGAAGGTACGCAGTATTTATTTTTAACCTTACCCTACCTCAATGATTATTATCGTGGTAAATGAAGGTTGCATGCACACAGAAATCGTAATAATAAAACACTGAAAGTGTTAAGGTACGGTTAAATCAACGCGTCCAAGCCTCGTCCGCGATGGCGTGCACGGTGGCGATCAGCACCTGCAGTAGTATATCTATGGATGTACTTACATCAATGCGTCCTGTGTCTTCCACGCGAGATCTGTGCGGAGTTTTCACGCGCCGTTATTGGGAGATAGGTACTGATCGCCATTGCGGACGCCACCGCGGACGAGCCTGGACGCGTTGGTTTGGTGGTACCCTTATAGTGCACGATTTTGTTCGAAACAACTGTCGCCGTTTTGCCGTACACGTTCAGATTGAAAAAAAGACACACGCTCACATAAACTTGAATTATTACTGTAGAAAAATATGCTTCGATTAATTGTATTTCCTTTGAAGTATAATCACGGGTTTCGGAAGACTTTCATAATAACTTTAGCTTCTGTATCACATTCTTTAGTGCATGCAATCCTGATTTACTTTGTGATAATTTTCTCAATGTTCATGCGACTATACGACTTCTAGTTAAAAAAAAATAGACGCGGTCATGTCTATATTCCCCAAGCGGGGATGGCAAAGGTGTATACTGTGTACACCCACTTTTCGTCGAGAATGTTAGGTCTCATGTAATATGGGCATGTATAGGGGGCGACGCTATTTCCATATATCAAGCACAATAGGGAATATGCGTGTATTTTTTATATTTTTATACGATTGACATGAATATATAATTACAAAAAAAATTAAGCGTCAAAAACAAAATGTAAAGGGCAAAAAAAAAATTTTGAAGATAGCAAACAGATAAGAGCACTTTAAACGCCCGCCATTTTAGCGCGCTTGGCGTGACGTCAGAGTCTATAATAACAATCAATTAGTGAACAGCTGTAGAAGTATTTTATTCAGTAATTTATTTTTATTTTGTATTTTGCGACTATTATACAATAGAACAGCACTGTGTTGTGCCTAGGTGTAAAAATACGATAAGAAATGCACCAGATGCGGACATAAGGAGAAAGTGGTGTAAAATCAGAAAAAGAGACATGGTATCTCCATCAACTGTTTATATTGATGTGAAGATCACTTTAACGTAAGAATTAAATTAAATTTAAATTAAAATTTAGTCTTTGTGTAAATCGACAACAATAAATAACAAGAAAACTAACTTAATAGCAAACATCCAACAAATATGCACTAGTTGACATTTGTATTGACTTTGACGTCATATTCGATCTGACCAAAAGCGGGGCGTTCCAGCTACTTTGAATTTCCCACAAATTTTTTGTACTTTCAATAATCATTTTATATAAATATTGGTATAGACATTATTCTAATGCGATAAAGTTTGTAAAAAAAATATTTAATAACTCCGGGCTGATACTGGGAATTTTTCGATGGAAAAACTACATTTGTCGTTTCGAAGGAATATTCACCACTAGACCAACGAGGAAGACCCGACTTGTAGAGTTTTATTTTTACCATTTCTATGATTGCACATATCACACCCTCCGTTTATCATTATCAGCTGAAAGACATCCATTGCAGGACAAAAACCTTCCCCAAGATCGTCACAGTAACCGTCTTTGCCTTATACCCTACTAGTTTCTGCTCGCGACTTCGTTGACTTTGGACAGGAACCTAACATTGTCACGGAATAAAAAGTATCCTATGTATTAATCCAGGTAATAAACTTGACGGACGATTTAGCGCAGTGGCTAAGAGCTTAAGCCGCTTCGCCCACTGCGTCTAATAGTCGCGGGTTCGATTCCCGCACGGGACAAATCTTTGTGTGATCCACAGTTATTTGTTCTGGTCTGGGTATTTGTGTATGTGAGTTTTGATGTTTGTAAACGCACCCACGACACAGGAATAAATCCTAGTGTGAGGCTACGTTTAAAAACTAAAAAATTGTCACACAGATATGTGTGCCAAATTTCATCCAAATCCGTTCTGCTGCTTTTGTGTTATTGAGTAACAAACATCTCAACTTACAAACTTTCACATTTATAATATTAGTAGGATATTTTGTCAGTCCCTCCTTGTGAGCCTGAAAATCTATCAAAAATTTCCTTTGCAAAAAAAGGTCTCGTATCTACCTAATATTTTATATATTTTTGTGCTCAGTCACAGCTGTCCGATAAGATATTTTCATGTATTCAGATTTTGTAATACATATTTTTATCAGACAGCTGTGTTGCTACGTTACCATCCAGTCCTTACAGGCTTTGGAAGATCGTGCCCTCCATGAAACAACTTGAACTTCTTACTATTATTTATTATTAACTAGCGACCCGTAACGAATTCGCACGGGTGAATTTTACACATAAAATAATAATAATATTAGCCCTGTTAAGAAACTGTCCCACCCCCCAACTGTCGAACCCCCACGGGCCTCCTCTCAAACTGAGAGGCTTTAGGCCATAGTCCACCACGCTGGCCCAGTCCGGGTCGGTACACATAATTATAATTATAAATTGTACACATAAACCTTCCTTTTGAATGTCTCCGTCAATTGGTGAAAATCCGTTCAGTAGTCATTGAGTTTATCGCGTTCAGACACACATACAAACGCGGTGGGGGGACTTTGTTTTATACGTAGTGATAGTGATAACGACTTGGTGCAGTGCTTTAAAGCACCCGCCGCTCCGCTCTTTGCATCAAGTAGTCGTGGCCTAAATTCTCGTATGGGACAAATCTTTGTATGTATCTTTGTTTGTGTAATGTATTGTATGTATGTGTATATGTATTGTAAGTATATATAATAAATTATATTTATTTTTCGCAACCACACTTTTCTCTTCATCCTTGTGTAGTTTTCGCACCTGCCTCACTTGTTTCTGCATCACCCGAAGGTTGACTGGTAGAAAATGCCTAAGGCATTAAGTCCGCCTTTGTACCACTAGTGCATAAAGAATAAATAAATAAATAAATCTTTACGTGATCCACATACTTCTGCTTCGGTCTTGGTGTTTTTTTATATGTGAATTTCATGTTTATAAAATGCATGCTGGCTGCGGATAGAATAGAAGAAAGAAAGAAAATAAATATATTTTGCATAATATAATTTATTTTGCAACGAGTAGGTAAAATATAACCGTTGGTAATAAATAAGCAGTGATAGCCTAGTGGTTAGACCGTTGGCCTGCAAAGTCAGAGGTTTAGGGTTTAAATTCAGGCGCGCACCTCTGTCTTTTCGAAAGTATGTACGCAAAAAAAAATTATTATCACTTGCTTGTCTGACCAGCAGCAGGCCCAAGAACAGAAGGCGCCGTGTCACGCGCGCTTTATACGGAGTCACAATCATAGACGTAGTCTGCGTCATTAGACTTAGATCAAGGCCCGCACTCGGCCAAGCGAAGGACACTGGGGGTTTTAGTGGGTGCGAGCCCCACATTGCCCGGCAGGCATATCCCCCCGACAACAAAAAAAAATTAATGCAAAGAAAAAAGGGGACGATCAGTTTCATCTACACTGTGACTATTGGAAATATCGCCGAACATATTAGGGGCCGAGGTGATTGCCATTATATAATAAATATAATAATATCAGCTTATACTGCCCACTGGCCAAAGGCTTTTTCTCACATATCGAGGTGAGAGAGATTAGGTCATACTCCACCACGCGGACCCAGTACGGATTGATTGAGGCAGGTTTTTAGCCACTTGCTGTTGGAACTTATCAAGCCGCCTTTAAGGCTACCGACTCGGCGGCTCAATGACTACCAATTAAGCGGTAGCCGGGTAGCTTAACCTTCCAAAGCATGGAGGCGCTCGAATATGAAAATGCCACAAACGGTCACCCATCTCAGTTAGACCGAGTCGACCGTTGCTTAACCTTGGTAATCGGTTAAAACATCGCAGTCACACAGTGCTACGAGCGCCTCATTGCCTTTATACGGGACATAATTCTAGACCCTGAATTGTTATCGAGGATTTTTCTACAGTAAAACTACGCTTTGTCCGACCTACGATTTGAAGCCAGGACTTCGTGATTGCTTACCTCACTAAGCGGAGACTATCAATATTTTCTACAATTTACGACAGCTACGTCCAGTGTTAGAGTTTAACCCCCTCTGCCATCTGTCGCGGGTTTGATCCCGCACGGGACAAAGCTTTGTCTGACTCACATATATTTGTTTCGGTCTGGGTGTATGTGTGTGAAAATTTCATGATTGTAAACGCATCCACTATATATGAACAACTCTTAGTGTGGGCCTGGGTTTTTTTAAAGAAAAACATTGTAATTTTATTTTTATTTGCTTTCACAGAGGCCACAATATCACCTTTATAAGCGCCTTCCCAGCGGATTTCCACATTACGGGCCTGGAGGAGATAGCTCCTGAAGGGCTGGTCTCCTACGTCAGAGATTTCATGGCATACGACCTGGTGGGTGCCAGGATGAGAGGCGAGAAGCAGATGCCAATTACCGATGTCGTTCGATATGGGTATGAGGTAAGCTGATCTTGGTTTGGCCTATTGTTTCCAGATAAAAAATATGCACTGTTGTCGTCGCGACTTTATTCTTCAAGCAGCAGAGTTGTACACTATTTACCGATATAGTAGATGATATTAGTTTCTAATGTATCACCAGGTATGCCTATCGACATAATACTTGATATAATTCCAGACTGACTTTGCAAATAAAAAAGAACACAAAAAATTAATACTTATTATGTCTAAGTCTTGCATGCATGGATCGCTACTGAGATGGTTCTCATCCTACCTAACGAAACGATCACAATTCGTAGCAATCAGGAGCTATACTTCACAACACTATTGTGCACGCTCAGGTGTCCCACAAGGTTCCCATCTCGGTCCAGTTCTTTTTTTGGCGTTTATTAATGACATCACATCTCAAATAAAAAACTGTGAATGTTTACTTTTTGCCGACGATTTAAAAATTTATAGAAAATTAGTGGCATCCAGAGATAGTGAACTTATTCAAAGTGACTTACAAAGTCTTGAGAATTGGTGTCAGTTAAATCATATGACACTTAATGTACTTAAGTGTCATCACATTAAATTTACCAGAAAAAATAATCCCTACCGTACCTCATACTCTCTTCACAATACCACATTGGCTACAGTTCCTGAAACGCGTGACCTCGGTGTCATCATTGATAGTGCTCTGACTTTCAAGTCACATATCAACTCGATAACTAAAAAATCGGCGCAGATGTTATGCTTTATCAAGCGCAATGCAAGAGGATTAAGGCAGGTCAAAACGAAATTGATTCTATTTAATGCTCTGGTTCGTAGTCAGCTTGAATATGCTAGTGTAGCATGGAATCCATTTTATGCGCAACATTCGCAAAGAGTAGAGAGCGTCCAGAGAGCTTTTACCAAACATCTTGCTTTCACGACTCAAGACATAAGTCACAGACGCCCTTATGCCCAGCGTCTTCAGTTTTTTAAAATGAAGTCGTTACGTGAACGCCGTCGTTTACACAGCCTATCTTTCATTTTCAAAATTGCCAATGGGATTGTTAAGTGTAGTGATCTGGTTGAGAAAATCTTCTATACCGTACCGTCTAAACCTCCTAGATACCCTATTTCCAAAGCATTCTATATCCCCTTCTGTAGGACAAACATAGGTCTATACTCACCTGTAGCGAGAATGTGTAAGGAATTGAATGAACTCCACAAGTCTATGCCTAATATCGACATCCACAATGAATCATACAGTTCCTTCAGAAAAGCAATAGCCTCTGTGAAGGCAGAATAATAGTATTTTATGGGCTCCTAGATTTATGATATATCTGTATTACTGTATCCCTTTTTATTTTTTGTTTTGTTTAATTTAATTTAATTTTTATTCTGTAGTTGTGTTACTTAAAACTTAGCGTTGTAAGCAGTGTTGTGTATACCTGTAAGTGGCATATACACCAGAACTATTTATATTATTCGTGTTATGGACTAATTCTCATGTATATGTTGTTGGTATGCCTTAAAAATAAATAAATAAATAAATAAGTCTTATCCGCTCGGTATGGTCGCAGGAGCGCTGGCAGAATTTCCTCGCTGAATAGCCTTGACTTTCTACTTAGAACACCGATAGACCAGCCAAACTTTGTCCGATCTAGGTTTTGAAGCCAAGGGCTCGTGATGATTAACGAGATAGATCTTATCATATTAATATGACAAAGCTTCGTTAGCTTCTCGGGCATAAATTCGATGTGTATCTGTAGAGCCCTTGCATTTTTTAATAATATGGTAGCTTTTTTTAAATTGAACTAATTCAATTAAAAGGTTTAAAACTTTTCTGTTTTAATTTTCCTGCAAGATTAGTGCCTACTTCAAAAGTCTACAATTTATGCAAACAATTTTGACACTTCGATACAATGATAATTAGTGGTAAAAACTACCTAAAACTAAAGCATATTCTATTGTTATCAGGCATGCGACGCTTTCCTCAGCGATCCTGAGACAAGATCCTTCCTCAGATCAGGAAGGACTTACGATCTCGCCATCCTCGACGGCGCTTACCCCGAATGCGCTCTGGGACTTGTTTACAAGCTCAAGATCCCTTTCATGTACATTAACACAGTAGCCTTCTACACATCACCTTTGAGCAGCTCCGGTAGCCCAACGCCCTATTCTGTTACTCCAAACTTCGGCCAAGGGTATACGGACAACATGGGTCTAATTGACAGGACGTTAAATTCTATTTTCAGTCTTGGCTTAACGACATTTCATGCGATTAGTATGGCGGTGCTCCAAAGCATTTTGAGGAAGAACTTTGGCCAGCAAATGCCACATGTGTATGATATGGCGAAGAATGTTAGCTTTATATTACAGAATGGGCATTATACTGTGACATACTCAAGGCCCTATCTGCCTAATGTTGCAGAAGTAGCGTGTATTCACTGTAAGGAGTCGAAGAGATTGGATCCGGTGAGTTGCTTTTTTATATGTAAAATTCATTGTAGACTTAGTGTTTGAAGCCGAATTTCATGCCATTTTTGAGATGGGTACGAACTTATATTTCTTAATTGCGCAATTATTTAAAAGTCTTTCTATCTATATCGTGACTCCGGATCCCTTGTGGGGAATTAAAGGTCACCTGTAGCAGGCCAAAGGTCAAAAGGAAAAATGGAAAAAAGAGGATACGAATGGCTAAATTGATTGTTCTATGATTCTTGTATAGCATCACTCAGATGTACCTACTTTCTTTGTCATTATAAAATTTGCCTTGTTTTCACCAGGATATCGAAGAGTGGATCACTGGTGCAGGTGAAACAGGCTTTGTCTACGTGTCCATGGGATCTTCAGTCAGAACTACCCAAATGCCGGTGTCTGCTCATAAGCTGTTGGTGGAAGCGCTTGGAAGACTACCTCAAAGAGTGCTGTGGAAGCATGACTACGATCAGAACATGACCGAGATACCATCAAACATCAAGCTCTATAAGTGGCTGCCCCAGCAAGATTTACTTGGTAAGTTTTGTTCATGCTTAATTAGTTATCTAGCGGGTTCAGAAAAGGAAAGATAATTTCGACGAGTTGGGATTGTAGGTATGGCTTTAAAATATTTTACGGTTGATGACGGAAAATCGTCTCGATTTCGAAATTTAAAGACCAAAACCTACCAAATGCTTTTTCAAAATAAAAATTAAGTAGTTGTAGCATAATAATAAATATAAAAATATATTTAATCGTTGATGTATACGAGGCATGCCTTTTAAGTTTTGTCTTTTGAAGAAAAAAACACAACTAGAACCTTATAGTAATTTTTATTGTTTTTCAAAGTATTCACCACGTATACACTTTTCCATTCGCTCAAACCAGTTATTATAACATTTATTTCACTCTAAAGTGGGGGTGTATACCACTCTGCGTTAACCGTTTTACGATCTTCAAGTGCAATAGTCGCAACATGGCCGGTTTTTCCAACGAACGTGGCCACCATCTTCTTTGAAGTGCTCGAGAACGAACAACTTTAGTCGACTTTGGCTCGTCTTGAAAGACCCAGATTGTTGATTGTTGTTTGGATTTAGGATTGTAGGCATAGATCCAAGATTCGTCACCCCTGATGATGTCGTAGACGTGATTTGAATCTCCTCGGTTGAACCTTTGCAGAGTTTTCTGACACCATCTGACGCGGGCCGCTTTGTCATCGTCGGAAAGCAGATGCGGTATCCAACGGCAAACTAGCTTTCTCACACCAAGCGCTTCATGCAAGATCTTCTGAACGGTTGTCCCTGAGATGCCTAATAGAGCCTCTATCTCTCGATAGATAGATCTATCTCTCGTCACATGGCGATCTTCGAGAATTAGTTGTCTCACAGCAATGATGTTATCTTCAGTGAAGGCGGATTTTGAGCGTCCTTCGCGAGATTTGTTACTAACACTAGTATGTCCACGCTGGAATTCTAAATACCAGCGTTCGACAGTCCGCAGACATGGGGCTTCATCACTGAACACAGATGTTAGCTCTTCAAAACACTGAAGCTGTGTCAGGCCTCTTCTAAAGTTGTAGAAAATTATTGCATGAACATTTTCCTTAGAAAGATTCATTTTCGTATGTAACCTGACATATTCCAATCGATGCTGTGACTAAACAATAGCATTAATCCTAATACTTTCAACTGTTTTGATATTCAAAATTTAAACACATTCGAATATAGAACAGTTCCAAATTCAAAATTGCCAGGAAATATGGAAACGACAAAACTTAAAAGGCATGCCTAGTAAAAACATATCGATGTATTTTTTATTAAAATAAAACAATGTCCTACATGAGAAGCTATTCTTCTATGGTGGGTCACAGATTTGTCACTTGCGGGACAGTGAATGATTCAGATGATCAGTGAATGATTAAGCATTATCTATTTCATCTAAAATATTGATTGATGATTATAAGGTTACTAGGGTTAGTATAATAAATGTACCTATTGAAAAATAGTGCACTGAAGTAGATAAAAAGACCTCTATTGACCTCTATTTATTTACCATTTCGTATCCAAATACCAACTTAGTTTAAATTTTCTTACAGCAATTGTAATTTTACATCCATTCTAAACTATACTACAAGTTGAATTAACTAGGATACTAACTACAAAGACCTTTTGAACAAACGCTTCACTAATTTTAGTGGGGTTAGATGTTTGAGCATACTTAATGGCGTGAATTAACTCAGATATTGTTTAGAACTATGGAAATTACTTACAGAATAACCATACTTACTCCATTGTCATAGTTCGTCTCATACACGCGGTTACGGGGGCACTTGACTTGTAAAGAAAGTGAGAGAGGTCTGTAAGGAAAGAAACTGTTAAAATGTTACACTTTTGAATTGAAGTTTGCTATGAAAAAAAATAACACTTTTTCCGATCTGGGGTTGGAATCAAGACCTCGTGATTGCTACGCCCAATAAGCTGCAACTCTACAAAGTACATATAAGGAATGTTTTTTTCCATTAACACTTAAACATAATAATTCCATAGAGAAATTAGTATTATCGAAATGGGACTTCCCATTTCAAAAGAACCCCACTTTTGATTCAAAGAGAACTAGGTGTTGATTTGGACAGTCCTAGACAGAAATAACATGTTTTAATCATATGGCCTTAAAATATTATTATCTTTTTTTAAGAATAGGATCACGCCTGATCCCTTGCGATGGTAATAATCCCTTTAAGAAACTTACTTCTCACTCCAAATAATAACGTCCTACCACCGACCTCAATCATCTATTGTCAAAAGAAAGGATCTTTTGAAAGAAAGAAATTAATAGCGGAAAAATAGGCTTCATATGTTGTCTAGACGATCCAATCCACGAGTATACGTATTATTACGTTTACGGTTTATTATATTGTGCCAGAAATGATTGCCATAAAGAAATGATTCTCTGTGAAATGAAAGCTTTGAATGAACACAATAGTCTATCCTTAAGCTCTCCTAAATTTAGCTTGATGAAATTTCTATGCCTTAAGTAATCCTTGTGTAATTATGTTCTTAAACTTTCTTTGTGGTTCTTTTAGTGTGTGTGTAAATAAATTAAGTCTAGAAAACTAGGCAAAAAAGATTCTTAACAAAGCATGTTAAATCTCATTTTAGCTATACTGACAGTTATTATATGAGATGAGTACGGAGTTACTGGGAGTAACAATACAGCGATTGTAGATATAGTATTGGAATGAACAGCCCCCCCCCCCCCATAAGATGGACCTACGACCTGGAGAAGGTCACAGGTGAAAGTGGGATGCCCGGTCGTGGTGGCGATCTTCTGGTAGACATCTATTGGCTGATGACAATGATAATTATCCCCTCACCCCTTTTTCCCAGCAGGGGTGGCAGAGGTATATTGTTTACACTAACATATTGCCGATGATGTTAGATCCCTATGTTTTGCGCATAATGCCAGAGGCAATCACGAGGTCTTTGGTTTGAAACGGGTCTGAGTTCGTCGCGGGCTCGATTCCCGCATGGGACAAATCTTTGTGTGACCCACAATTATGTTTCGGTCTGGGTATGTAAATTTTCATGTTTATAAACGCACCCTCTACACAGGAATAAACCCGTATGGGGCTAAGTAAAAAAAAATATATTAAGTGTGCTTTTTGTTGGAAAAATCTTAATCATTCTCCAGAATCAGTGTTCAGCCTAGTAACGATGATAATGATAATATGCTTACCTCTGTTTAAAAAATATAGGTCTGTCAATAAATTTTCCTCTTTGTATTCATGCATATTTCATCATACACTAAATTATGAGTCGCAAGTGGATTTTTCATACTACAAATAGAGCTGCGTGTTGCCGGAAGCTCGAAAAACCCCTTCGGGTTGGCGGAACCTATGGCATCTATAGCCCTAGTGAGTTGCGTTACTGCTATACCCCAAGATTGAAGTCTGATAGAACGCTCGTAAAACACATGCCTTGTATGTCTTACAATGGATAAGACATAATTGCACCGATCCCAGATTATGGAAACTTGTTAGGAAAAAGAATCATGTCAGTAGCCTGAGGGCGTTCCTCCTTGAGGCGACGTTGTCCTAGTTGCTTCTTTGCCCCAATTGGAGCGTTGTTATCGCATGCTCGCCCTCTTGCCTAGCGAGGCTGTAAAGGCCCCTCGGCCAACAGTGTTGATTATTCAGACATACAAAAACATATCTCCTCTATCACGAGAAGCATTAATACTGCTACCGTGTCTTATCTGAAGGGTAAGTTAAGAGTTTTCGTAACCGGCAAGCGCGTATGAGACGAACTACGAGAGTGGAGCAAGCTAGAGAGGTCTGTAAGGAAAGAACCTGTTGGAACTCTGTATTCATTGCATAACGCGCAAGGTTTTTGGCGTGACAATATAGATAGAGATAAAAACTATTTGAGATTTTCTTAGTTATATGTAGATATTCGGAACATTTAAGGGTTTCAATTATATTTGATCACCTGTCCTGAGATAACGGTCGCGATAAATGTAATTCATGTAAAAATAATCTGGTTCAATTCAAAGTGATTTATTTTTAACTGTAACTTAAAATAAAAGCCATGTCAGTTTCCATGCTTGCAAGGTCAAACTAGGAAAAATGAGTTATCTTTTTTAAATTGTTTGATTTATCTTTGTAATTTAATTTCAGGTCATCCAAAAATCAAAGCGTTCGTGACACACGGAGGCCTTCTCAGCATGTTCGAGACAGTTTACCACGGGGTTCCCATAGTAACTATCCCGATCTTCTGCGACCACGACGCCAACGCTGCTAAAGCCGAAATGGACGGTTACGCTAAAAAACTAGATCTACAACACCTTACAGCAGAAAAACTATACAATGCCATCCAAGAAGTCATCACAGAACCCAGATACAAAACCGAGGTTAAGAAACGCCAGATCTTGCTAAGAGACCAAAAGGAGACTCCTCTAGAAAGAGCTATTTATTGGACAGAATATGTAATCAGGCATAAAGGTGCCTATCATCTCCAGTCGCCGGCAAAAGACTTAAATTTCTTCCAGTATTACTCTTTAGACGTATTCTTGCTAATTACTGTTAGCCTTTTGAGTATATACGCACTTATATCTTTTGTGATAAGGTTTGGTTTCAATAGTTTAGCTGTGGTGATGCAGAGGAAACGAATAAACAAATTTGTGACGCCTCGATTACTACGGTTGAAATTGAGTCAAGCTGAAGAATCAAAGAAAAAATTGTGATTACTTAAATAGCTGTAAGTTGTAGAATAAAATATTGAATGAAAAGTTCAAAGCTAGTGATGCGTGATATACCGTCCTTAACGTAGTTAAACGGAAAATGTTTCAACCTACTTAGCACTAGAGAACAATAAGAAATTGTAAGCACATATTCATAGAGTTAATTGTTTACTGTTGGCGGCTTGTTGGTTGGATTCTCTTAGTTTAACTACGGCCAATTTTTGTATGGATAGAATGTTTCGAATAAAGTTTCAAACATTTAGAACTCTAAGGTCCGATAAACACAAAACTTAAAAATTAAAAGATGTTACAAAAGAGAAACTACATTTACTAAAGTTTGTACTTAACTACATAGTAAAAGACTTGAATACTGAAACCTCGAAACACGAGTTTCAAGTATTGTAATGGAATGGAACTCAGCCCGTCTATTATAAAGTTTTTTTATTTTTTTTTACTGCTGAGCTTTAATGTTCAAAACTTTTAGATGTTTTTAGTTTTAAGGCAAGTTCATAGCATTTTTTTACGGCTATCTGTATGTTTTTGTTGCTGTGTAAGCTTAAGCCTACGCTCTAAAGTAAGCTGTCGTAAGCTAATTGCCTTTACTGATGCAGACAGTATACATATTATTAGCCCGTTCAGTCAAGTATCATCATTTATTGGATACGTACACTAGTCTCATGTAAATGTTATATACGACTCATATTCAAGATTTTGATCGGGACATGTAGTAAACGCTAGGCTTTTACTTACAATACTCAAGATGTTCAGAGAAAATTCTTAGCGGTTATAATTTAATCTTCACTCCACGTAAAGTCAGTTCGCAAGTGTAAATCATTGTTTATGGCTAAACGCCAAGTGTGTAACTACTTGACACTTGCAAAGTCACTTGCACAATTAAAATTATTGTTCATGGCATATTGCCAAGTGTTACTTATAATGCTCTTGCTCCACATGCATTTACTTTAATGTTATAGCCTGCGTCAAAATGCGATTTAAACAACGTGCTAAAATTAACACGTCGCCGCGTCATATCTGCGTAATGTTGCGTGTTAGCGTGCTATAAAATGCGTTAATACACATCACGACGCAAGCGGCGCAGAAACATTACTCATGACCTGTGTGTATTTGCTAAGCGGTAGCGTACGACATAACAAATGATGCGATAGCATCCTTCTACAATTTTATTCGACAATTTTAAAGTAAAATTTGATTAGATAGTATTAGAATTTTAAATGTGATTCATTTGCAATGAAAATGTGATTAAATAATAATGCTATCATCACATAAAATTGCCGTGCCGCCCAGACTATATACAGCGGCTTATGTACAGACACAGACATATAACGATAAAATTATGCAAAGCTATGGATCTGCACAAGTTATCGATATATTATTTTATCATATAAGTCACTCTTAAGTCTCCGTAACCGGCGAGCGTGTATGAGACGAACTATGAGAGTCGAGGAAGCCAGAGAGGTATGTAAGGAAAGAACCTGTTGGAACTCTGTACTCTCTGCCTACCCCGCAAGGGATCTGGCGTGAGGTTATAGATAGATAGATTGATAGATCTTATCATATATTATTTGTTTGAACTAGGTCAAAGATGACACTCCGAATGATTACTTATGGTGTTATTACGAATTAGTTTGATCCAATCATAACTAGCAAGAGGACGCGTTTAAATGCTACATTTTGTTATTAAAATCTGCTAATGTCACTCTCTCTTCATACTTTATTCCGATCAAACTTTAAAACTTTTTAAACTAATCCATCAGCATTTTTAGATGTTTGACTGGCGATTGCAATCTATAACAAGTGTAATATGAAGGCGATATTATTTCCGACGACATCGAAATAAAACTGCCGTTAGAAAAAACTGGCGTTTATATGCCTAGTGAAAATTTATTTAAGTTTGATTGAAATGAATTATATGAGCACAAATGCGTAAATATTTGCAAAAGCGGCTATTTCTTGGCTGTCATATTTTTTTTGATTCTTAATCTAGTACGAATTATACATCCATGCTATAAGTTAAGCTAAACACATTACACTAATATGCAAGTACTTAATAATAATTCTGTACCGAAGACTTTTTAGCGATCTATGTACAGTCAACGATACAATTACCTTTCTTTTACAAACCTTAGTAAACATTGTCAAAATCAAATATTATGGATTTGTTGCTTTTACACCACAAGTATACACTTGTGATGCAAACACATCGCTGACTGTACTGATTCTAAGTATTCATGAAAATTATACAAAAAACTTGTTACACTTGTCGTCAGCATCAGATGATTGAGTGTTTTTTTTACCAGAAGATGTTTAGGCTCGCCGGCTATAGTTAGTGGGTTGTTGCAAAATCGACTATTTTATATGACATGGTCCAAGCACTGATATCTTAACATTTCTTTGTGCATTTGCCGATATCTTGGTCCATAAGTCAACTTGGGTGAGAAGTAAAGGCTTACTTACCGTCTTTACTAAATCACGTAACCGATTCCGACGTTGATTCGTATTTTCCCCCGAGATTCGTTTCCTACTAAAGGTGTGTTTTTGTCGGGTGCCAATAGAGTTATGCATAACAAGCCTCCTAAATAATGTGATAAATTCATTATACACCACAGTCATATTATTATAATAATAATATGTAATCACTACAAGTACCTTATCACTGTTAAAAAATATACCATTGTCGTAACTGGATATACAAAGGACAATAGAACAACTGTTCTATGATTCCTTAGGCAAACAAAATATTCATGCTTAATTATAATTTATTAATAGCTGATAACTGTGACTGAGATTTTAGCGCAATCTCTGTCTATAATGTCAGCCTATACTGCCCACTGCTGGGCAAAGGCCTTCTCTCACAAATCGAGGTAAGAGATCCACCACGCGGACCCAGTGCGGATTGGTGGAGGCAGCTTTGTGGCCACCTGCTGGGACCTTATCAAGCCTCCTTTAAGACTTCCAACTCGGCTTAAAAACTACCACATTAAGTGGTAACCGGGACCAACGGCTTAACGTGCCTTCCGAAGCACGGAGACGATCGAATATGAAAATGCCTCAAACGGTCACCCATCTCAGACCAACCGAGTCGAACGCTGCTTAATCTTAGTGATCGGTAAGAACACCGCGGTCGCACAGCGCTACGAGCGCCTCGCGTCTATTCACGCGTCTAATCTCTGTCTATTCACGAGTAATTAATGCGTGTGTTAGTGTGCTGCGAATCAATAGATCGAGAGCAGTTCAGAATTTATCATCTATCTATCTGTATCATCATCACATCATCATCTGTTAAGCAGGCGAAGTTGTCATATATTTATAGATGATCTATAAAATATCTATGTCATATGGGATGTGTGCAAGGTCGCTGGGACAGACTGGATGCGGAAGGCGGAGGAACGTGTGCAATGGCGCGTGTTAGGGGAGGCCTATGTCCAGCAGTGGACTACGATAGGCTGATTGATTGATTGATTGATGGGATGCATTAGTTAAAGTACTTAAGTGTTTAAATATGTATTATTGTGGGTGACTGTACAATTATATTTTTACTGTCACATATAACCAGTGTTGGGCATTTTTTAATTGTAAGATCAATCAATTAAAATTTCTGTCTATCTATCTATATCATCACGCCAGATCTCTTGCGGGGTAGGCAGAGAGTACAGAGTTCCAACAGGTTCTTTCCTTACATACCTCTCTGGCTTCCTCCACTCTCATAGTTCGTCTCATACACGCTCGCCGGTTACGGAGTTAAAATTTCATTTGCAATTAAATTAATCTCGCTAAGTTACTCTGGAATAACAATGGCATTTGGACGTCAAACACTTCAGTGTTTGACGTCCAAATGCCATTGTTGCCACGTGTGCTGTAGAGGACTCGAAACGTCGCGAACTTAAAAACCAAAATTAAACCGTGATAACATCTTAAATACTTTATTTATTTTTTATTTTTTTAAAATCGACGTAACCCCACACTAGGATTTATTCCTGTATCGTGGATGCGTTTACAAACATGAAAATTCACATACACAAATATCCAGACCGAAACATATAATTGTGGATCACACAAAGATTTGTCCCGTGCGGGAATCGAACCCGCGACTATTAGACACAGTGGGCGGAGCGGCTTAAGCTCTTAACCACTGCGCTAAATCGTCCGTCATTGTAAGCTTTAATTGTAAGCTAATGTTTTCACAATTAAAGTTTGCCCAACTCTGCATACAACTCATTGTATAACTGTCTGTGTATTGTAAAATGCAATAAATAAATAAGGAAGTTACCGCCCAGTTACCGTTTTTGTAAAATTTTGTAAATATTCGATATTTAAGTTTAGACACTTGTAAGTAAAAATTATATCATAAATTTTACATAGAATTTATTTGTATATTATTAATATAATTTATGGGTTATTGTTTATTTAAGTAAAAATAAATAACGTTTGCAAATAAATTTATTTTATTTTATTGTTACTTATTAAATAAATGAAATTACTACATATCTAAGAAGATATCTGGGTTATTCACGTAGTGGTAGTAGGGATTTTAGATCTTTTAAAGTTTAATAAATATATATATATATATTATAATATTTTAATAAATAATATATATTTATATATAATAAAGCTGCAACGACTAATTAAAATAAATTAAATAAGTTAGTGATCATAAACTTTAGAAACATATCTTCAGAGAAAGGGTAGGAGGGTTAAATCTACATTACAGATTCTGTAATATAGATTTGGCCTAGTACGGACACCCGTGTCCCATATTAGAACGTTTCACTCATTGTAATGGGCTTAGAATCTATGCGAAGAAAAAAATATAGCGACAAGGATCTTTTGACATTTACCTTCTCTGGTGTGAAATTAGCGTAAGCATTTAGTAACATTTTCGTAAACGTCAAGATGTCGGAATCATAACTTATTTTATAAAAATCTAATTACCAGTATTTAGTATCAAATTGGTACTATTTGGTGCCTATATTAAAAAAATAAAGTACTTCAATGTGCTTGAAGATATTCAATAACAATAGTGATCCCGCCATCTTGACGCCTATTTCAAATGTATTAGCAATATGTCGCAACAACTGTACTGCTCACATTTTTTATTCAGGCGTTCGCATATAATTTATAAAAAAAAATCGATTAAAAACGGTAATAGTATTAAATATAAAGCGATTAATTTTGAAGGTACCAATTCAGGTACTAAATCTTCGTCTAGACAGTATATTGGTACGATCATTATTTTTGCATA
This sequence comes from Phalera bucephala, assembly GCA_905147815.2. NCBI lineage: Eukaryota > Metazoa > Arthropoda > Insecta > Lepidoptera > Notodontidae > Phalera > Phalera bucephala. Next base: position 7,078,942 of record LR990620.1, on the reverse strand, counting down.
GTCTTGATCTTGACGCGTCAAGATGGCGGGATCACTATTATTATTGAATATCTTCAAACACATTGAAGTACTTATTTGTTTAATATAGGTACCAAATAGTACCAATTTGGTTCTAAATACTGGTAATTAGATTTTCATAAAATAAGTTATGATCCCGCCATCTTGACGTTCACACATTTTCCTACTTCGAATCGGAATCGGAATTATATAAACAGGTGGATCTGCACAGTGTAACTAACTCTAGAAAGTTGATGCACTTGATCAACGAACTTAATCAACATGCATTATGTAAACGCTGCCGCGCAGTAGACCAATTTAAATTCATACTAATTAAACAAAAAACTTGGGTTATTTCAGGATCAGACACCGACCTCGCCGGCGAGGTCGAAGAATCCCTTGCCGCCGGCCGGTGCAGAGCACCACGGCGAGACACCTAGTATACGCCCTCCCCCATAGCGACAGCCCAAGCCGAGGCCGTTCCTCCTTGAGGCGCCCTTGAGCTAGTTGCCCCCTTGCCCTTCTGGCTCGAGCGTAGTGGTTGCACGCTCGCCCTCTTGTCCGGTGAAGCTGTTAAGGCCCCGCGGCCGACAGCGCATATCATTCACACACACACATTGATTATTTCATAGTAATCGGCAACTCTGCTACTGTCATGAAGTGACATTTCACTTAATGACAGCGTTACTTTCGATTTTAGCCGCGGGACAAAAGATCCTTGTCGGACTGTATCATAAGATTTTGATGACATAATTCTCATAATACAACGAATACAATAGTAATTAAAACATTCAAAATATTTTGATATAGATATTTCAACAATTATAATTTAAATAACAATGATTGCTATATTGATATTATCATAACGAGCACAAATAACACTATACTGTTAATCTAGATACGGAAATAATTTAATAATAATATTTATTATAGTGAACTAATTGAATTTAATTTCTATAACTATGCCTCCTATAAAAGAAAATTTGTCTAGTTATTCACACCTTTCATACTGACTTCCCATTAATACAATATTACATATCCCAATAGGTAAAATAAATACCTAAAATAATACTAAAAACAATATTAATTGATAAATTCTCTTAAGATGGTCGTTTGAGGGTCCATCAAGTGAGCGGCGAGTCACCGCCGGTCACGGATAGTCTTTTTCACTGAGTCAAATTTTTCAGTGAGTTTGGAATATGGCATTTCTAGAAAAGTGGTGATAATAAAATTGAATGAAATAGACTCGATTGAATATCGTATCGAGATAATTTATACCGGAGAATAAATCTATTTTAATAACAATAAGGAACAAAAAGATAACAAAACAATAATTTCATTGTTTATTTACGAATAAATCTATTCGTCAGAAAACCGTCTGTCAGATTGCTTAATTCTTCGCGCCCGTGAATTATTATTTGAAAAACTTAAACTGTTTTCATTTGTCAAGATGGCGCAGCCACGTTTTTTTTATTAATTTTTGACTATGAGCATGCCATGTATTTATGCCGGAAATCGAATTTATATAATTAAAAAAAAAAGTTGATTGATTATAACGTTTTCATTGTGTCAGTCCCTAAAATGGAAACTGTTCCAATTAACACAATAAGTAGTAGAGTTTTAGAGTTTGTTTTTTTTTTAAATAATTACGCAACTTTATAAACACTATATGATTTAAATAAAATAAAATATAGTTTTGGTTTATGTTTATATCCTTGTTTATGTTCTGGATTCTCTATTTTAAATATTTCGCAATACAATAAGCGTAAAATGGAATTTGATCAAACGTCACCGTGCCTATCGCTCGTGAAAAGAGACTAGATAATTCTTTATTCCATCACACGTATCGTACAAATGAAAGCTAGGAACAGAAATAAACAAACAAGAACCTTATAGTATAATGAATTGAATTCAAACTCTATTCCTAACCCGTCTAACCATGAATCGAAGTGTCTGCATCAAGGGGTGCCTATTAAGCACCCTGTTTTGGCGACCCCAGACGAGGAGGCAAGTCAGGAGTCGCCTGGTCGAGGTTTACATGTTGACCTTCGCTGGTTCCTGGGCCTCTCCGATCACGCTGATGTTCGACGCCTCATTTTCTTCTGGAGTGACCTTCGATACCTTGTCCCCGGAGACAGCTAACTGCATTATGCGATCTAGTGACATAAAGAAAATATAAATAAACGCCAGCACGCCATAAGAGAGAGCGACAATGGTGACATGGATGCACACACTTTTTGCCGACGATGTCAGGGCGAGTTTATTGCTATTATTCTAGGCACCAGACTTAGGATTGATACTGATTTTTTTTTATAGAATAATTACATTTTGTCTGACCTATAATTCGAACCCAGGACCTTATGATCGCTACGCGCTTATTCTATTGGTTATTCAATATTAAACCCTTAAGAATACCAAATCCTAAGAATGCCAATTCCTTTTAATGTTAAATACAAATAATGCTGGATCATAATAATGTCCAACCTGAATATTATTTATTCTCTTGAAGGTATAGAAAATTAAAGTTGCTCCATTGCTACGATCCTCGGCTCCTCTCATCCAATTTATGCCAGCTGCCCTGCGAAGGACATCCTCCACTGTCGATCCATGGTCTTTAAACAGGAGCTCGTTCACCGCTGCGGATATCGGTTCTTCGGCCAATGCGGCCAGTCCACTGCCACTAAACTTACTGATCTAGTGAGCTATGTCGATAACTTTGGTTATCCACGAGGATAAAACACAACGTTCTATATTTCACTGAATGTGCTTACCTCTGAAATGAAATATTATTCCAACAACGGCGCCGAGGCTTCCAAAGGACACCATCCACCAGCGGGCTATGCCTACCACACGTTTGGGCAGAAATAGCTGGTGCTTCAGCATTTTCACAAACGTTTTGTTTAAGCTCAGACCCTGGAATATTGAGGCCATAATTAATATAATACTTAAGTATTGCTGGTGATGTCATTTTTCCATTTAGTTCTTTTTTGCATGATCTGTAACTTTTAATTTGGTTTGGGGTAGTCGAGTCTCCAAGAAGACGGGTGTTTGTAACTCAAATTATGAGAGCGAAAGAATAGGATAAAGCTCGTACTGAAAAGGCGATCAAGTGAATTTTGTTGGTTGTGTATCCAGTGGGATACAAAACCACCAAAAATAAGTGTAACCAATGTAGTGCTTCAAAATAAAATGTATCGTAATGTAATAAAATCTTTTTTTAAACAAATTGATAACAAATTTAGCAATCTTTCTTACTATCTCTGAGATTTGAGTCTTTATCTGTCATCCATTTTAATAGTTTTTCTTTCTAATGGGTGAACACATGTATAAATAACTTCAACTTTATAAGACAGTTGCAAATAAAAGTTGATTCATAAATTCTTTAGCGCACACAACTAAAGTTAACTCATAAAAGTATTTTCAAGAAGACAAAAGCAACCAGAGACCTTGTTTAAACTTTAAGGATTTTATTCAAACAATTTTGTCCACGGCTCTGCGGGACTTTCTGCATGCGATGGTTTTATTAAATTTGCCGTTTACTTTGTCCTATTGTCCGGGGAACTGCGTCCGCAGAACATACTGTTAGGTTTGCTAAATTCTAAGCGAAACAAATATTTGAACAAAGGTTTCATCCAACTTATATAAACCTACTCCACTTCAGAAGGTAAATTTGTTTAAATCGGTGCAGTAGATTCTGAAAATGTCTGAAGTTATTAAAATATTAGCGACGAGTTTAGTGCTTTTATGCATCCATTATTCGATTCTTCTTATCTCGGATGATTTATTATACCCAGAAGTATTCGCAGAGTTGTATAAATACTGATATTAGAATCCAAGTTAGTGGTTGTTTCTGACACCCACTAATTACTCGTAGTTTTAGTCGTTTGGCTAACTTGGGACTCTTGAGGCTGCTTCTTGAAATCCAAGAGTAAGTTGCCTCAAATCTATCTCTACTAATACGCAATGAGTTAATTCACATCATTTTGAGAGAAAGCCTTTGCTCATTAGTGAAATAGTACAATAGACCGAGTGAATTTGGTATTATTACAATACAATCCTTACTTCATCAATCCAAAATAAAGGTACGATTGTTCCAGGTAAGTTTTTGAATTGCTCCATTTTGTCCGTTTTCAGCAGCTCCATATTAAATTGAATTCTTTGTTTTGCCAACATTGGGGTTCCTGAGATCTGAAACCGGTTCAATAGACACATATGTTTGGGTCGAAATAATTAAGAGAAGCCTACATTATTTTAGTTACTTGCAAAGCGTTCCCTATACGAGACAGATATTATATACAAGCTGTAATATAATTAACGCAACACCTTAAAGCAGTTTGTTTTAAATCGGTAACTGAATTGATTCCAATAATTTTTAATGTATCTTACATTTTTTTTCAATTTGCCAAATATGCTTTTACTCCTTCAGTACGCTATAATAAACTAAAACTATTCTTGATTCATAGCAATAAGGAGATTTCAAATGGATTTCTAAAACTCATTTCTTAATACGTTCACATACACGTACAAGTTTCATTGTTAATTGGGATATGAAAGTGCTTAAAAAAGGGTGAAAACCTTTATATTTGGAAATTTGGTTTTATGTATTGAATTCATGAAGCAATTATGTAATCGGGGTGTCCGAGGATTTGCGTTATTGACAATACACCTTGTATAATCACCTTGGTGATTTGGCGTGTACTGATACTTGGACATTAACTAATCGCCTTTGATCACCCAGGTGATATAACCTAGGTGATTAAATTGGAATAAATTTGTTTCAAGCATATGATCATGAAAGTGATCAGAGCATGTGCTTAAAACAAATTTAGAATTGATATGTCATTTACTACATAAATCAAAAGATGGTGCGAATATTTTGTTTTTAATTAAGAATCGGAAGACACTAACCTACATCGCGAGATAGTGTCATATACAAAATTTGTCTAATGATATCTGCAGATACAATTCATTATAATTTTCCTCTTTTAAAAACAACAAAAATATTTTAAAAACTAGAAAAATATTAGTTATATAATACCGAATCTTTTCGTCATCTGATATACACAGCCAAGGGCTTAGCACGTAAAGTTAAACGTTACCGTGGCGCTAGCGAGTCGATATGCCATCCTTGTTATACAAAAGTACTAAGTAAGCATGAACATGATTGCTGTCACGCTTACTCGCTAGCGTCACGCTTACATCTCTGTTCGTGCTAAGTCCCTTGTATTTAGTTTTTATGCGTAACTTTAGATAATAATATATTAACTGTTCTGTGTGCGAGATACTTTAATAAAGGCTATTGTGTCTAAAAAGTCTTTTGTGTTAGCATATTCGCATTTCCAAGTTATTGAATGTTGAATAACTATTCAATATCTCGGATAGTTTATATTAATTTCATTAAGTTTTCAATTGAATACAGGATACAACGTCAGCCGCGACGAAGTTATCTAGATTCATTTATAATTTACCATGATGTTTGGGTACTGATGTTTTGTTAATGTTGTTATATATATTTATGTTTATGTGTGTTTATATTTCATGTTCAGTAAGCATGAGAAATACACCGCTGACATAGAAAGAAGTGTCAGTGCAGGGAACAGAGTGAATTATGCGATGGGAAAGCTCCTTGGGAGCCGGCACTTAAGGCAAAATGTGCGGCTGGCCATACATAACGGAGTGTTTGTCCCAACACTGTTATATGGCAGCTAGAGCTGGGTATGTAAGAAGGAGAATAAAAGTAGGATAAATGCGGTGGAAATGCTAGCTCTGCGGAGTGAAGCTGACCGATCGTATTCGCAACAGCGTAGTAAGAAAGCGAGTAGGTATGAAAGATCGGTGTAAAGATGAGATAGGGTATGGTCCGTTGGTTCGGGCACATAGAAAGAATTTTAGAAGAAAAAATGACAATACAGATAAACAATTCGAAAATTGAAGGGTGTAGGTACCGGGGAAGACCTACACTATCTTACCACGACCAAATAGAGCGAATCTTATCTGAAGGACAAGTCAAGAGTCTCCCTAACCGGCGAGCGTGTATGAGACGAACTATGAGAGTGGAGGAAGCCAGAGAGGTATGTAAGGAAAGAATCTGTTGGAACTCTGTACTCTCTGTCTACCCCGCAAGGGATCTGATGTGATGATATAGATAGATATATTTCATGTTTATGTACGCTTGGCTAATAATATTGTAGCAGCAACAAAGTTTAGGGAAAGCTTGGAAGATAATATGGGAATAATGAAGTTCTTTACTTGTCTCGCACCCGTTCTCCCCGTATGTTTCGCCCCTAATAACCTAAACGAACCCGTTCTGCCCTCCTTTAATCTATGTCCAAATCATAGAATAAATATTATATATGTGAATTTTCATGTTTGTAAATGCAACCACGACACAGAAGCAAATCCTAGTGTGGGGCTACGTTTAAAAGAAATAAAGAAAACAATATAATCCAGAAGCCGCATTCAGACGTAATTGCATGCAGCGCGGTGAAGCCTAAAATTCACCAAACGCTTCGCACTCGCCGCTCTTCCCACCCGCGTAATGTTAGCCGCCCGGAAAGATTACCAGGCTATGGGGTGAATGTTGTTGACATTAGAATAGATGCTAATAATAATAATAATAATCTTTATTCACATAAAATATTTTGACATAACCCTATGAAGTCCTTGAATGAATCGTGAATGATATCGTTGTTACGGCACCAAGTATTTTAATGCATATTAGAGAGATGGATATACTTGATCTATTAAGGCATTAAGTAATTTAATGTAGGGAAAATATGTTTTCGTCATCGTTATTAAATATTAAAATCATGTTTTAGTGGTTAACTCGATTAATACCATTTAATACTAGAACTATGAAAGTCCTTAGCAAATAATAGTAGGGAAAATAAAATAGTTATACTAGCAACACTAACAAATTGGACGCGTCTTTTATTATGACAATTACAGACGGCAGTTTTAATTCAATATTTAAATAATACGGCACCTAAATGCGCTAGTCAGTTATGAAATGAGACCCCATTGTGTTTCTATTTTTCCGCCATGTGGGGACGGCATTATAGTACAACCTCCCCACAGCGGGTCGTAAGAGGCGACTAAATCCAGCGCAAAAATACCGCAAACAGCGGTAGTTCAGAAAAGGCATTATTCCGGTACCACATCGGAGGAGGGCTTGTCTGGGCTGAGTGTGGTCGGAAACAGGACACCACTCCTTGGGATGGCGGCACCTATGGCATCCATAGCCCTAGTCAGTTGGGTTACTGCTGGGAAAAACATCGTTTCCTGAAGGTGCCGTACTAGACACCTAAGGGACACCAGAAAAGAGGGTGGGCAGCAGCGTCCTCTTATCTCATATAAAATCCCATACTGCGATCGCCAACCCGCCTGCCAAGCGGGGCGATTATGGCAATTACCCCCCAATGAACGACACTAAAATTAAACGGCCCCCAGTCTCCGGCGGCCCTGCTTGTCCTGGCTAAGGTAGCGGTCATGGTAACGGCGGGGCAGGGGGTGCTAACAATCTCCGGCAGAGACCTGGCTATCACAAACGACGACCATTGGCCCTGTCAACCTACAACACGCGCACACTGCGGACTGACGAGAAGATAGACGAACTGGAGGAAGAACTGAGCAAGTTACACTGGGATGTTGTAAGGTTATCCGAAGTCCGAAGGGAGGGTGAGGACTCGATAACACTCAAATCAGGTAACTTGCTCTATGTCCGGGGGGGCGACCATCAGTCCCCGGGCCGGTGTTGGGTTTAACGTCCACAAATCCCTCGTGAACAACGTCCTTAAGATCGAGAGTGTGTCGACCAGGGTAGCGTACCTGATACTCAAAATGACCGAAAGGTATTCACTGAAAATTATACAGGTATACGCACTAACTTCGACAAACCCTGACGACGAGGTAGAGGTTACGTATGAGGATATATCTAGAGCCATGCATACCTCGGATCTTCAACGCGAAACTGGGCAGACGAGGTGATTTTGAGCTGAGAGTAGGGATATTTGGTACTGCACAACGGAACTCCCGGGGGCACATGTTGGCGGACTTCATGGAGAAGGAGGGACTCTATACGATGAACACCGCAAGTGGACCTGGGTATGTCCCGATGGCGTCACAAAAAATGAGATAGACTTCATTATGTCGACAAAGCGGCAAATATTCAATGATGTCTCTGTGATGAACTCGGTCAAAACAGGTAGCGATCACCGAATGGTAAGAGGCACATTGAATATTAATTTCAAGCTCGAAAGGTCCAAACTGATGAGGTCTGCGCTCCGTCCAGACCCTGTCCAAACCAAGAACCACGATAGCTTTCAGCTGGAATTGCAAAATCGCTTCGAATGTCTAGGCGAGTGCGTAGACGTGGACGATTACGATAACAGTATCGTGGAAACTGTCCATACGGTCGGGAACAAGTTCTACAAAGCCCACCGTCCAAAAAGAACCAAAAAGTTCTCAGAACATACCCTAAAGTTAATGGAGGAAAGACGCAGGATGGTCATGCATTCTCCGAAAGATGCTTCTGCATGCCGGCGGCTCAATAGGCAGATCCCTAAGTCTGATTCGCGACACGCGCGATTAGAATAACAGTACAATAAAAGAGGCTATAGAGCGGAACAAGGGTTCCAAAGTGTTTGCTAGAGATCTGTCTATTGGACAAAGCCGGATAAATAAGCTGAGGGACGTAGACGGCAGGATTATATCCTCCAAACCTGAACTCCTGAGAGAGGTCGAGAAGTTCTACGGGCAGTTATACACGTCAACACGCCCTGTTAGCAACCTTACCAAAGACCCAAGAGCCAGATTGACCCGACATTACACCGAAGATATCCCGGACATCAGTTTGTACGAGATTAGTATAGATCTCAAACAGCTGAGAAACAATAGGGCCCCAGGCGATGACGGTATGACAACTGAGATTCTCAAGGCTGGTGGGAAGCCGATACTAAAGGCTCTCCAGAAGCTCTTTAATTCCGTCATTGTCGAGGGCAAAACACCAAGGGCGACAGAACCCTATTGAAGAACTATAGACCCATATCACTTCTGAGTCATGTCTATAAGTGGTTTCCGAAAAGGCTTTATCAACAAAGACCACATACATAAGTTGCAGCAGGTTATACAGAAGACAGAAGAGTAACCGGCCACTATGTTTAGCGTTTGTGGACTATGAAAAAGCCTTTGATTCGATAAAGACATGGGCTGTGCTACAGTCTCTACAGCGGTGCCAAGTAGACCACCGTTATATCGAAGTGTTGAAGAGTTTATATGAAAACGCCACGATGTCAGTCCGTCTCTACGGCCAGAACACAAACCCCATCCAACTGCAGCGAGGCGTGAGACAGGGAGACGTCATCTCCCCAAAACTGTTTTCCGCCGCACTGGAAGACGTTTTTAAGCTTCTGGATTGGAGAGAACACGGCATCAATATCAACGGCGGGTACATCTCTCACCTTCGATTTGCCGACGATATCGTGGTCATGGCTGAGACCCTGGAAGACCTCGGCACTATGCTTGATGACCTCAGCAGAGTCTCTCAACAAGTGGGTCATAAAATGAATATGGATAAGACGAAAATCATGTCAAACACCCATATCGTACCCACTCCTGCGAAAGGTTGGAGACTCTACACTCGAAGTTGTAGATCATTATGTATAGATATACATAGGTATACCTGGGACAAACAGTCCAATTAGGTAGGTCCAACTTCGAGAAAGAGGTCAATCGTCGAATCCAACTCGGCTGGGCAGCGTTCGGGAAGCTAAGTAATATCTTCTTGTCCCAAATACCGCAGTGTCTCAAGACAAAAGTTTTTGACCAGTGTGTATTGCCAGTGATGACTTACGGCACCGAGACATGGTCACTCACGATGGGCCTCATAAGAAGGCTCAAGGTCGCCCAGAAGGCAACGGAAAGAGCTCAGAGTTTCTCTGCGTGATCGAATCAGAAATGAGGAGATCCGCAGGAGAACCAAAGTCACCGATATAGCTCTCAGAATTGCCAAACTCAAGTGGCAGTGGGCGGGGCACATCGCTCGTAGAACTGACGGCCGGTGCGGCAGAAAGGTTCTCGAGTGGCGACCTCGTACCGGAACTAGTGGGCAGGCCCCCCACAAGTGGATGACCTGGTGAAGGTCGCAGGTAAAAGCTGGATGCGTACAGCACAAAGCCGGTCGTTGTGGCGATCTTTGGGGGAGGCCTTTGTCCTGCAGTGGACGTCTTTCGGCTGATGATGATGATGTGTTTTTTTAAGCTCAACGGCATTTTTACAGGTAAGAACGACGCAAGACAAAATAATTCAATTTAAGTCGCCACGTGCAGAACATTTTATTTCGCACGATTTCACAGAGCGAATAATATCTATACTAAAAATATAAATCTATACTAATATTATAAAGAGAAAAGATTTGTATTTTTGTATGTATGTAACGAATAAACACAAAAACTACAGGGCCGATTTCAAAAATTCTTTCAGCATTTGAATGCTACAATATCCCTGCGTAACATAGGCTATGTTTAAAAAATAAATATCCACCCGTGCAAAGCCGGGACGGGACGCTAGTAGATAATATAGTAATAATAAAACGACTCACTTAAACGCGAAAGTCATACCATTGGAAGTAGTATTGTTGCTTCGATTTGATGGGCGCCCGCGGCTTCTAGATTTATTCCAAACTCCAAATACAATTTTGAAAAAACTTTTAAAGAAAAAATAAAATTTAGTCACAATGAAATAAAATTTAGATTACAATATACATTTATTTTGAAATAAAATGATTTTATGGAACGAGAGGCGAACAGGTACCTATTCATAAATATTAAAAATATGTTCGACCCGTGTTAAGGGGCGAACGGGTATCGTAAAAAAGGGCGAAAGGTGCTTTTAAATGACAAGGGGCAAACAGGTGCGAGACCCGAAAAATATCAGTCGCAGTCCGGAATCTGGGATCGTGCCCAGTAAAATGGCAATAGGGTCGCCCCCTATTGCATTTGGACCTAACATCGTCCAAAATGAGAGTATACACAGTACACATCTGACATCGAGTTAAGGATTCATCTTTTTAATATTAATTCAGTTTTTATAGAAAAATATCATATGTGCATCTGTAAGCAATTCCCAAGCAAAACCTAATTCCAGATTATTTTACGTGGAAATTGGTACTTTCAGGATAACGGTCATAAAGGTCGCGTGGGGGATACTAACTGGTTCGAAATCGATCTGAATGCCATGTTCATTTGGATCAGGGTTTAATCCCTTCACGTTCTTCAGGAGCTCAGGGTCACTGTCCAGGAAATGTGGCATGGACGCATACATCGGAGCTTTTATACACTTGGTCAGGTCCATGAGGCCTTTGGGAGGGCAATTGTCAGGAGCCTTGCAGAAGCACTGGAGTTCTGGATCGTTGGCGAAGTCTCCGATGTTGGCAATGTAGTGGTTGGTCTTAATTCCGCTGTAGGAAGTCTTCTTATGGTACCAGGCTTTGAATGATCTGAAAATAGTTAGTGCGACTTTGCTAAGATTTTTTAATAAGGCAATATTATGGAACTATTCAATGCAGAAAGGGATGTGAAACTCGTAAATGGTCTCCGACAGAACGCTACTTACTTGTAGCGTATTTCTCATTCCCATCCAGGTCTGTGATGTTAAGAACTTACCCTAACTTTATTGATTTCTACTCCCTAAGGTGGAGTCTAACTTAGGAACTTATATATATCACTGCGGAACCGCGGTGTGTATGTTTATCAAGGAAAGAAAAAAAAAAGAAAGAAAAGTTAATTTGCAACGAGTTACACAGTTAGTTAGTACATGTAGAACTTGAAGACACAAAAACTTAAATGCACTTAATTTCTAACATCGTTACAAAACGGTCCGGAACTCAGCATAATGCAGGAAGCCTTCAACGGCAACCAGCGCTGGTCTTCCGTTAGATGACGCCCCACACGATTACAAAAAAAAAAGGTCAAACAACAACAAACAAGAGAAAGTCATGTAAGTAAGGAAAATAACAAGTAACTAAAAGTAACAAAATGATAACAAAAGAATTGTGTACCTAAGTAAAAAGAAAAACATAACATAAGTTTTGCCTACAACGCGAAACAATATAAAAATATAAAATAAAACCAAACAAAAAAAAGAAAGTAAATAAAATAATACAGTCATAATAACAAAACAACACAAAAAAAGGTTTTAAAGTGCTAGTACCCAAGAACATAAAAAAAAACAATAAAAAAAAGAAAATTTTTTGGTTCGGTCAATATGAGATGGATGACTTTGAAAGGTATGTTAATCTGTTGGTTTCGGGTGCCACTTTGTTGGGTAGTCGTTGAAACTGTTGGAAGCCTTATTGGTTGTTTGATAAGTTCCACCATCAGGTGGTCACAAAATTGCCTCTAACAGTCCGTACCTACTGGGTATTTTCAGCTATAATTTGGGTGTATGTAAGTCTGGGTATAGTTTTAACCGACTTCAAAAAGGAGGACGTTCTATGTTCGTCTGCATGTATTCTTTTTTACGTATGGTCACCTTTATTTTCGTTCATTGTAAACCGATTTTGATGATTCATTGAGTTCAGCGGGGCCCATTTTAATTTCGTCGGTATTGGAGCTTTGACTTTGAAGATACACCACGGAACTCCTTGACGACAAACAGCGCAAATATATTTATAATTATAATTCAGTTATTATGAGTATTTTATTAATCCTGTAGGTACCTCACTGTAGAGCTATATAGAATAATATTATATATGTCGCATATAGGGTAGACTGATATTTAAAAAAAAAGGCAGAACCGCTGACCTCACTATGGTCATCGGTTCCACACCAACTGATACTTGTCCTTTAGACACAAATAAGAACACGTTAACAATGAATCATTTAATAATTAGCCATTACATTTAAGCAAATATTAGAATTAAATAAATTACAAGTTCTCTACATTAAAAGGTGGGTAGATATTTAAATTTAACATTATTTAAATTAAAACCAACATAGGTTCCACTTACAATGTTTCTCGGTCAAGCGCTGATTGTCAACTCCCCGGGCGCACGCCGGCTCACATAACTAAACTTGATTTATCCCTCCCTCAATCACAAAGTTCTCACACAGTTGTCAACAGATGGCGTTACGATATTAGTAACAAGTTATTAAAATAAGCTTCAATAGATGATTTTAGAAAATGACATAAAATTAAAGAAGCAATGATTATTAAATAATTGTGATCCATTTTGTTTACAAGGTCGGAATTAAATTGACTCGCTAAAATCAACTTTAAATAATCACATTCATGACAAATACAATTTAAGCGTAGTTATATTTAGTTTAGGATACTCCACTCTTATAAATAAAGTTAAGATTCATCGATAAAAATCCTTACGGCGACACGGCCATACTGATGTGCGATGCGTGCCCTGCATCGCTTTAATTCTCTCCAGTAATAAAGGAATAAATAATATTCAGGCTTGATACTTCCAAGGCACCAAAGCCCTGTTAGTAATTTGTAGTTACAGTAGAGAAGAAAATATATTGAGGCTAGGTACTTCCACAGTTAACACAAGCCTATCAATGTACAGGTTACAAAAATAATATTTTGTATTCACTGCTCACTCCACGTGACCACAGTTTAAACACAGTGATGATATTCGTATGTACTGCTCATTCCACATGACAACAGAACTACATTTATTATTATTATTATTATTTTTTTTTTTTTTTTTTTTTTTTATTTGGTATGGATAGGTGTGTGAGAGGTCGATGCTGTGTGAAACAGAGGCCCTAAGGGATAATGGGATAGGTCGATGCTGTGCTCTGGGCGGTCCCTTACGCCGTGGTACACAGGGGATATTTTTATTCTTTACGGATAGGTTTATTGTGGCTTATTGGACGGCTCCACACGCCAATAGCATCTTTTCAATTATTATTTTTTTTTTAATTATTATTATTTTATTTTGTATTATTTTTTTTTTTTATTTTTTTTTTCGATATCCTTTTAGCTGTACTTAATGTTAGAAGAATAATATGGAAGGTTCTCACCAGTATCACAGTCTCATGCGACGGTGGAACCCTCCAATCAATTCGATGTTATTCTGAAGACGATGATAATTGCGACGCGGTTGGAAGGTGTTCGACCACTACTCCAGAAGGTCCAGGTGTTTCATCTGGAGGCGACACGGCCGTCTGGATGCCACCTTCACCACCTGGTTGTGGAGCGCGTCGAAGCTGGTCATGTGATACTTTGCGGGGTCGCGTCTATAGCACCCATTTTATCGAAATAATAAGTTTCCTTAATTTTGTGAAGAGTCTTCTCCCAGCCCGGGTGTTTGAGGGCATTATGAAAGGTATTAATAAGACTCCATTGAAAGGATTTCGGTACGACGATCAATTTTTGTGCACCTAAGATAGCGTCTTGCTTTTCAAATTTGAGGACAGCACCATCGAGATGGTAACCAGGGGCATTCTCGCCTCTCTGTAAGGCATCTATAATGGATCGCAACCGACCATCACGCCTTTGTTCAATGTTTATCCAGTCTAGGTTATTGGTCATAACGTTAACGGTCAACGGATCTGGGTTTCTACTTAAGAAGTCTGCGTGCTGCATCCGCTCGCCCTTCCTGTACTCTATTTCAAATTCAAAATTTTGAAGATAAGCCCACCATCTATGAATGCGGGGTAGCAAGTCCTTCTTATGCTTAGAAGCTTTCAGTGCGTTGCAATCGGTTATCACTTTGAATTGACGCCCATAGAGGAAGTGACGGAAATGCTTGATTGCACGAACCACGGCTAGCGTCTCAAGCTCGTAAGAGTGATACCTACTTTCGGTATCCGTAGTGCGCATGCTAAAGTAGGCTACTACGTGCTGGCGTTCGTTGATAATTTGAACAAGTATCGCTCCGAAGCCCAGACTGCTAGCGTCCGTAAATAGTTCAATAGGCTGTCCTTCTTGGAATATTGTGAGGACTGGTGTGGAAGTTAAATGTTTGACAATCTTTTGACGCGCCTCTTCATGAACATGAGTCCATTGCCATTTTGCACCTTGTTTAGTCAGTTCGTACAAGGGAGTCATAGTTCTCGCAAAATTAGGTATGAAACGTCGAAAGTACCCTGCGAGGCCGTTAAATTGACGAACCTGTTTAGCATTTATTGGTGCCGGTGCCTTTAGTAAGGCTTCAACCTTTTTGGGACTCGGACGGACTTGTCCCTGCTCTATTACATTACCGAGATATTCTATTGAACGCTTAAAGAAAAGGCACTTGTCGATATTAATTGAAAATCCCGATTCACGTAAAGCTATTAAAATTCTCTCCAAGTGAGAAAGACCGGATGGAAAATCGCGACATTTACTAATGACGTCATCGATGTAGACCTGAGCTACACTATCGTTCCGAGTGTTATCAGGGTCAGTAGAACCCGAGTTAGCACTACCTGGGCGTAGAAGTGGTCCCAAGGCACGATTTATGCACCTTTGATATACTGAAGGTGCGTTACATAATCCGAATGGCATGGTTCGGTATTCAAAAAGCCCGTCTGGCGTGATAAAGGCCGTCTTTTCGATAGAGTCAGGGGAAATGGGAATTTGGTGGAATCCGGCTGCCATATCTAGCACACTATAATACTGACCCCCAGCTAGTTGGTCGATCTGATCTGCGATTAAGGGGAGAGGGTAATGGTCGCGCACAGTGTTTGAGTTTAATTCCCGGTAGTCAACGCACATACGATCGTCACCATTCTTCTTTCTCACAAGAATTATCGGACTCGCATATGGAGATTTGCTTTCTTGAACAATGTCGTTGTCAATTAATTCCTTGACAATTTCTTTGACTTTTTCACGCTCGATTGGGCTCAAACGATAAGGTCTTCGCTCGACAAATTTATTTGGGTCTTTTAAACGAATCTCTAATTCACCAGTCTTGACACGAGTTTTTGGAAAACCCTGCGTGAAAACATCAGAGTACTTATTGAGCAAGATAATCAGTTGATCAATATCAGATTTATCGGCTAGATCACAGTCTATCCCTTCAAACAAACCGGATTCCGATCGCACGTGCATCACGCAAGTTCGAGAACAAAGAGTTGCGCTGTTTTGAGTTACGATCACACTCAACCTTGTCTCACTTAATAGATTCGCACCTATCAGAACGTCAGAAGTTATTTCATAGTCTGGCAAAATATTAAACTCGATTTCTACATTTATACCATCAATAGCGCATACAGTTGTCAATCTACTAGTAGAAACTACAGGAAACGGACCGATACCACGTAAATAGTTAATCGTATGCAGCCTACGCCCTGGTAATTTATTTGCAATAGATTCGCGCATTACAGAACATTCTGCACCACTATCGAAAATCGTATCAATAACTAAATCACCTACCCGCATACGCATTGTGTTTAAATTCGATTTTTTGTTTGAGACAAAGTTTATATTAGAGCTTATCTGTTTTTCTCGACGAAAACAAGTATCGAATGTATGACCGGGTTTAGAGCAAAATGAGCAAAACTTGTTATCACTTGGTTTAGGCAACAACGTTGATGACTCGCCAGTTTTATCAGGCATACGCCTGTCTGTATCTAACGACGCATTTCTATTACGACAATCGCGGAAAGCATGCCCGGATCTTTTACAAAAACCACAATAAGGAATGTTTCTATTATCAATGTTATATTTTAATCGTTTTAATGGCGGTTGGTTGGAATTTTGCTGAATAGGACGTTTAACGCGAATAGATGAGGCAACAGAAATTAACTCTGGCACCGAAACAGCTCTGGCATTCATTAGTTCGATCCGAAGGCGTTCGTCATTGATTGTCCCTATAACAGCTTCCACCGCATCACTGTCATCAAGCCTATCCTTAGTTACTCGTCTCCACAAGATCCATGATTGCGACAAAAACTCAGCAATATCTTTTGTCGTATCGTAAACATGGTCCCTAAATCTTAACACATCTCGCGAGTAACGGTTTTCAGGTTCAAATGTGGTAATTATATTTTGGCGCAGCTCATCCCAGGTGGAAGTAGTAACTAGCCAGTTATCTGCCCACATCCTAGCACGGCCTTTTAGTAAACTAGTCACTTTCATTCGGACATCATAGTCACTTAACTGATAGTTGGTTTTAGCAGTAGAAATATGGTTACACCATTCACGAACCCCGACGTTACCGTCCGGATCATACGAGGGTAGGAACACATCCGTGATTCTAACCTTTTCGGGTTGTTTTAACAATCTTTCACTCATATTTTGCATCATCGTCATCATGTGTAAGTAGAACTCAGATGGTACGTTACCGCCTTGCGGTTGAAGCGGTGCCACGGGTATAGGTATGCGTGGCGCGGGGTCGCCTGGTCCAAGCAAGTTGCTTGCAGGCGCGCTCGAAGCCGTTGATTCGTTCTGCTCTGGTGGCTCCATCGCTGCACGTAGGATGTCTCGATGTATGTGGACACGTCCTGAAAATCAAATAAGGGACAGAAAACGATCCCACTTCTGATGTCGCATATAGGGTAGACTGATATTTAAAAAAAAAGGCAGAACCGCTGACCTCACTATGGTCATCGGTTCCACACCAACTGATACTTGTCCTTTAGACACAAATAAGAACACGTTAACAATGAATCATTTAATAATTAGCCATTACATTTAAGCAAATATTAGAATTAAATAAATTACAAGTTCTCTACATTAAAAGGTGGGTAGATATTTAAATTTAACATTATTTAAATTAAAACCAACATAGGTTCCACTTACAATGTTTCTCGGTCAAGCGCTGATTGTCAACTCCCCGGGCGCACGCCGGCTCACATAACTAAACTTGATTTATCCCTCCCTCAATCACAAAGTTCTCACACAGTTGTCAACAGATGGCGTTACGATATTAGTAACAAGTTATTAAAATAAGCTTCAATAGATGATTTTAGAAAATGACATAAAATTAAAGAAGCAATGATTATTAAATAATTGTGATCCATTTTGTTTACAAGGTCGGAATTAAATTGACTCGCTAAAATCAACTTTAAATAATCACATTCATGACAAATACAATTTAAGCGTAGTTATATTTAGTTTAGGATACTCCACTCTTATAAATAAAGTTAAGATTCATCGATAAAAATCCTTACGGCGACATATAAATATTAATAATTAATTCACTCATCTCTTCAAATTGTAAAACAAATGCCAAGTAACCGACTACCCAACCGGCACCGACTTCAAATATTAATTAAATGCTTCTTGAAGTCGGTTTTTTTTTCAACCTGCATGTATGGCAAAGCGGTCACAGTGATTTTAAATAAAATCATGCGCCTTCACTTCTAATGCTCTGTTATTACGATTTCTGTATGAGTTATTTTCTCTAAAACGTGCCTAGAACTAACTAGCGGCCGCCATGGCCTTGCCCCTTGTATAGTATGTATTAGCTATAACGTTTACTATTGGCATAGGACCTTAATCTAGACGTGCCATTTAACCTATCTCTTTAAATATATAAATGAAGACTTCGAAAACCACCACAAAATTTGATATTCATATCATTGGTATTGGTACCTGCATAAATCTCCAGAATAAGACTCGATCCGATCCTTCTCCGTCAAGAACGGCGGGAATACAGTCCCGTCTGTACCCTGGTACTCGTTGCAATGGTCCCGCCATATATTTAAGGTTGGCTCCCCGTCAATGGCCACCACCCTGCCGACGTCCATTACATTTTTCATGCCACGTTTCACTGTCACCAATGGGGCTTGGACTGTATTGTTCCTCTGAAAACATGACGATTACGTTTAAGTGTTGGTGAGTTACGGCCATCCCTTATCGCCAATTTGAACGATACCTCACAGGAACCTTAAAAAGAATATAGGCAACAAAATCGTTATGTGACCAACTTAACAAATCTAATATCTAAACTATTTGATATACTATGCCCCTCAATCAGATTCAATATTTTTTCACGAGTGATCTTAAAAGAGTATGAATTTACTTTGATACATGTTTAGGAACCTTAAAATTTTGCGTTTATAGCATGAAAATGAAGCAGAGAGAGTTGTGAATAAGTTATAAGCTTGATATTTCTAACGTTCTTTTTCCTTACTTTACCTGTCAGCGTCGAAAACAGGAAGATTTTTTGGTAAGGGATTTTATCTCACCTTTACAATTTTATCTTTCTTTAAAGAATTATATAGTAGTAGCACAATACCTTGAATAAATTGCCATTCATAAACATGTCCAAAAAAGTCTTGTCTTTAAATGTGGAAAATAAACCCTAATGAAAGCAAAAGAGGGATTTACCTAACGGTACAATAATGGCTAATCTATATTATTACGATTCCGCAAGCGTTAGATAATGGTGCGCAAGTGCTCTACAGCACTCAGCAGCAGAAGTCCCTTCTGTGGCTTTTGACGTCCAAAAGTCATTGTTTTTCTCCGGAATTCGTCTACTTCAGGGGGATTAATTTAATCGCGAATTAAATTTCAATTGATTGATCCTATAATTAAAAAATGCCCAACACTATTAGTTACCATGCGGACCCACCTGTTAAAATATTTCCCTGGAAGTAGGAACATCTTCTGATCCAAAAACCTTAGTGCCTCAAGACTAAAGTTTTTAGTCAATGTGTGTTGCCAGTGATGACAAACGGATCAGAGACGTGGTCTTTTACAATAGGTCTCATAAAAAAGCTCAGAGTTGCACAGCGAGCTATGGAAAGAGCTATACTCGGCGTTTCACTACGTGATCGAATCAGGAATGAGGAAATACGTAGAAGAACCAAACCACCGACATAGCCCTCAGAATTAGGAAGCTGAAGTGGCAAGGGGCGGGCTACATAGCGCGAAGGTCGGACGGGCGTTGGGGCAGAAAGATTCTAGAGTGGAGACCCATTTTTGGCAAGCGCAGCGTAGGACGGCCGCCTGCCAGATGGACCGATGACCTTGTGAAAATAGCAGGAAGTGGTTGGATGAAGGGACACCTTCATCTAACGACTTCCTGCTATCCGGTCTGCTCCGGTCCGATGCCAATCGGTCCGGTTACGATGGACAGCGATTGGGGAGGCCTATGTTCAGCAGTGGACAAGTATAGGCTGAGATGATGAGGAAAATTTTACAAAATGACAATCCTTATTTTACACCAACGTCCTGTCAATGTCACCCACGGGCCAAAATATCCTTGCCGCATTATACGATCCTTGTTTGATGTAATAGATAAATTAAGTCTTCGTAACCCGCCAGTATGTATGCCAAGAACTATGAAGCTAAAGGAGCTGTTGCATCCCTAACACGGCTATATTGCTGAATTGCACTTCCCACATTTTTCCATTTCTGTTAAAGCAAATCAGCAATATATGCCTTTATAAACCCCGGGTTTTTAACAAAAGTCAGTCACTATTCATTTGGTAATTAGTTTAACTGCTGCCCCACTACGGACTTGGTTTCTGCCTGCCGGTTGGCTCAGTAGTGAAAACTAAGCTACCAAAGGGGTCTGAATTCGGCAAAGACCTTCAGGAGGTCTCGCGTGTGAGCGACAAAAGAACCGCATTACAAGTGTAGTCAGTTGTAATAATTGTGGAACGAACAATAAATAAGTGTCTAGGAATTTAGTTGTTTTTGTTTTATAACAACTGAGTGCCCGGATCTAACAGAGCGAAAAAGATCTGTAAGGAAAGAACCTGCTGGAACTCTGTACTATTTCCCGACCTCGTAAGCGGTTTGTAGTGCAGTATTGTTTATAGAGATAAATATTATAGAGAAGTAATTACCAATCCAAAAAGCGAAAACCGAATCTGGTTGTTCGCTTCAAAGACTAATCCAGCAATTTTTTCCTTCTTCAGTGCTGTGCAGGCGGCTTTCGGCGCAAATTCAGTTCTTGCGCAGTTGATGATGATGCCTCTAAATAAGATGTCCATCGCCTTAACCCTTAGGAATACGTCGGGTGGGTTGTCCAAGATTCCGTTAAAAGATTTCGACGCCATGTTCCACATTGCTGGTCTGTCTCTATTCACAGTGATGCCTGCTCCCTGATAAAAATCGATATATTATTAGTTTAGTACTAATTTTATGTATTACGAAAAAAACTAGATCCAAAATACGACCACGTTTGGATATGCTTACGCATATATACCTACTCGTAGCTAGCAACTGTAGATATTAGTTTTAAGTAATAATAATAGATAAAAAGAAACAAAATCGAACATGGTTTTGAAGGTACAGTAAGGCAGCCTTATCGCTTAAAGAGATTTATTCCCCAGTAACAGGCCTGTGACGGAAGTGCGCTGCGTTCTGCGCGCCCTCACATTGAAGAGCACGGGACGAAGGCGAGGTCTGTGTGAAACAGACCAGGTCCGCCCGCACCGCAGATGTTATGCCACTGGCGATTCCTGCGGTAGGGCACTCAGTCTAGACACGGGCGCCGGGGGTCTTAGTGGGTGCGAGCCCCACATAACTGCCACATTACCAAAGCCCGTAATGTGGTAGTATGCTCTAGGCATTTCCCCCAGTTAAAAAAGGCAAACTTTAAGTGTGTGTGTGTGTGTAACAGAGATGTTTAAAGATTTTACTTAGAAATACGTAGGAAATAAAATATTAAATAAACCAAAACAAAAAGAACTTGTTATACGTTATACCAATAAATTACGGAATAAGTAAGAAGTAAGGAGAAACGTTAAAGTTATTATTTATTATTATTATTAAGGAGAAACAAATGAGATACGAGCAAAGGTAAAAATTTACAAGGTAACTTGCCAGAGGTATCAAATTTGCAGGAAATGTGCTTTAAGATAACGTTTCAATATTTCCCGGTACTTAGCACGTCTTATGGACTCAGGTATATTAATAATATCAGAGAACTTAGCACGCATCATTATGCTGCTGCATATCAACTTGCTAACGTCATATTATTATTATTATTTTTTTTTCTTTAAAAAACGTTGCCCCACACTAGGATTAATACCTGTGTCGTGGGTGCGTTTACAAACATGAAAATTCACATACACAAATACCCAGACCGGAACAAATAATTGTGGATCACACAAAGATTTGTCCCGTGCGGGAATCGAACCCGCGACTATAAGACACAGTGGGCGGGGCGGACTAAGCCCTTAACCACTGCGCTAAATCGTCCGTCATTTGACGTTAGCAAGTTGATATGCCATCCTTGTTACAGTAAAAATCTAAAATATAAACATGAACGTGACAGCACGCCATTTCGATTTCGGTCTCGACCCTATTCGCACTTTTATTAAAAAGGCGACAACCCCATATCTCGCGAACGCGTCCAATCATAGAAATCCGCTAATCGTAGCAGCCACGATTAGGAACCTAACTCCCCTCCTATCAGCCGCTACCGCCGTCCGCGGCATGCTCTTACCGACCCTCCCGATGCCCTTACTTCCCTTCTATCGGATACAGATACCGCATACAGGATCAGACACCGACTTCGCCGGCGAAGTTGAAGAATCCCTTGCCCGCCAGCTGGTGCAGAGCACCACGGCGAGACACCTAGTATACGCCCTCCCCCATACCGAGGCCAAGCCAAGGCCGTTACTCCTTGAGGTGCCCTTGAGCTAGTTTCCCTTTGCCCTTCTGGCTCGAGCGTAGTGGTTGCACGCTCGCCTTCTTGTCTGGTGAAGCTGTAAAGGCCCCGTAGCCAACAGTGTAGATCATTCACACACACACAAAAAGTCACAGCACGCTTACTCGCTAGCATCACGCTAACATCAACTTTTAAGGTCTCGCCACATAGCCGACGCAGCGCGACAGGAGCGGCTTGGGGAGTTGTAATATACTGAAATGTACGGGAGACGCCACACAGCGCAGCCACGCTCGGCGCGACGGCATACATCACAACCGAACTAAGCCGAGCTTTTCTGTCGCGCTCCTGTCGCGCTCCGTCAGCTGTTTGACCAAACCTTTAGTGTTAAACCCTCCGATCTTTTTACTATGGACTATCTTTTTCTAAGATGACACCCACTTGTGCTCTTGCTTAGGCCGTATCTTTAGTGAAGCGCTCGAATAAAATCATAATAAAACAAATAGCTAGTCATGTAGTTATCCTTTCGATTTTTAAAAAGCGCTTATAGCGCTTCACGACGCACGTTGAAACGCTCGTGCTAATGTGGGCTAAATGTTGCCAGTGCGAGTTACCCGCGCGAAGTGCACTCAATAACTCGCATTTTGACTCGCATCATTTACTAGCACCTTTTAATATATTTACGGTAAAAAGAGGGGTGATTTTGAAAAGTGTGTCGTGGTTGAGAAGAGTAATTACCTACTCCTTTTCCGTTGCTTGGCATCATCAATCGTTACCGATCGAAAAATGCAACAACATAATATATATGTACGAGTGTCTAAAAGTAATTATTAATCTACGATATACAGTAAGCGGACGGAGGGACTGTTTTCAGGTCTCGCGTATGTGAAGCCTTCAGTATCATAATTGAATCAGGCTCTACTTTGATTGATTGCAAAAGGATGATACATCATTTGTAACACGTTCGGAGGCCTAGTTTAGAATCGAAACATGTGTCGTTTTTTTTTGTCGCGAATCATTTCTTTAATTTGTTTTTGGGCGGAAAATTGCTTGTATCGTAAATAACGCAAGAGTGTCTGGAGGTGTCTGAGACACCCCGATTAGATTGATTCACAAATTCGATACAAAAAAAAACAATTTTCTAAATTTAAAATTTTAAACGGGATAATTTTTGAACGGGTAGAAACCAGAACGAATGCAAGGATTGTGGTTGGTAACGATGTGCTGGAGCAAGTGAATGAGTGTATATCTTGGATGCGCCTTCAGTAAGGATGGGGAATATACAGCTGATATAGAGAGAAGAGTGAATGCAGGGAATACAGTGAATGGTGCGATGGGAAGGCTATTTGGGAGCCGGCACTTAAGCCAAAAGGCGCAGCTGGCCATGCATAACGGAGTGCTTGTCCCAACGCTGTTATATGGCAGTGAGAGTTGGGTATGTAAGAAGGAGAATGAAAGCAGGATAAATGCGGTCGAAATGCGATCTCTGCGGAAGATGTGCGGAGTCACGCTAACCGACCGTATTCGCAACAGCGTAGTAAGTAAGCGAGTAGGTATGAAAGATAGTATCGGTGTAAAGATGAGAAAGGGTATGCTCCGTTGGTTCGGGCATATAGAAATAATGTCAGAAGAAAGAATGACAAAACAGATGCATTGCATGCATTGCATTTGAAATCTCCGTATTTCATTGAATCAAGAATAAATTTAGTTCATTATGACGCACTAAAGGAGTAACATTATTGGCAAAATTAAAAATAATGTGATACACATTAAAAAATGTTAGAATAAATTTAGTTATCGATTTAAAATAAACTACTTTCAGGTATAGCGTTTAATATGTTACACCTTGTATAGCAGAAAAAAAATAAAGCCATTGTTATCTCACTGCTGGTCAAAGGCTACTTTCCACTCTCCTCTGTTGCTACGTCAGACTAATCTATTGTTGACCAGTTCTTATTAGGGTCCGTTGGTCATTTGCCATGTGGCAAAAATAGATAAAACAATTGTAAGCATTTGGCATTCGTTTGTTTGTTGTTGTTGTTCATTGGTTGTTGCGACACTGCTTAAGGAAGCACAAACAATCTGAAGGTATAGTAAGATAAATAAAAAATAAAAAACCACCGTCACGCCTATATTTCCCAAGCGAGGGTGGCAGAGGTGTACTGAGTACACCCACGTTTTGCCGACGATGTTAGGTCCCATGTTATAGGGGGCGAGCCTATTGCCATATACCGGGCACTATTCCAGACTCTGGACTCATACTGGGAATTTTTCGTTAGTAAAACTACATTTGTCCGACCTAGGATTTGAACCCAGGACCTCCTGATCACAAAGCGATGTGCTTTGCCACCAGACCAACGAGGCAGTCGAGTATAGTAAGATAATGGAGAAAACGTGCGGTCACGTTAATTTTTAATCAGTAAGCAGTGATTGCCTAGTGATTAAACCGTTGAACTGCAAAGTCAGAGGTCTAGGGTTGCACCTCTGTCTTTTCGAAAGCATGTGCGTATTAAAAATTAACTATCACTTGCTTTAACGGTGAAGTAAACATCGTGAGGAAATCTGCATGCTAAAGGGTTTCTCGAAATAGAGTGAAGTTCGCCAACCCGCACTGGGCCAGCGTGGTGGACTATGGCCTAAACCCTCTCAGTTTAAGAGAAGGCCCGTGCCCAACGGTGGGACAGTTTGTTAAGGGGGCTAATATTTTTATTTACAGGTATATTTATTATATTAAAAATGTACTAAAGAATCGATTACGCAGAAGTACTATACCAGGCAGGTTAAACAAGGAAAATTCATAATACCTACTACCCGTTAAAAACTATTATGGACAGAGAACACGGCGTTACTTGACATCGGTCATCTATAATAACATGCATTTGTTAAGAAGCTTAAAAATAGATTTATCAATTGCAACATAAAAAATAAATACTCCTATGACTGAAAAAGTGAAAGTTGATATTCTTTTAATCTATGTCCAAGATGTATTGTAGACAAACAGAGTGTCTCCTTCGCCGACAAAATGTGTTGTGCCAACTTCTTTAATAATGTATTTAGTAGTTACTAAATACATTATTAAAGAAGTTGGAAAATAGTTATTTTTTATATTAAATAAATTAAAAATTAATAACATCCTTTTTAAGATTAAAATAAATCGTTATTCTTTATTTCTTACATATCTTTTGAGATTTTTTAAGTTCTCTCGGATATGGCATTTTCTCCATAATGTTTTCCATCTGTAGCACCTATGGTTGACGGTGAAAACTAAAGATGGAAATTATAAAATAAAAATAAACGCCATCACACTTATATTCCCCAAGAGCAAAGGCAAAGGTGTACTGAGTACAACCACTTTTCACCGACGATGTTAGGTCCCATGTAATAGGGGGCCAGCCTATTGCCATATACCATAATTCCAGACGCCGGACTTATACTGGGAATTTTTCGTTAGATAAAGTACATTTGTACGACCTAGGATTTGAACCCTCGTGATCACAAAGCGATGTGCTTTGCCACCAGACCAACGAGGCAGTCGAGTATAGTAAGATAATGGAGAAAACGTGCAGTCACGTTAATTTTTAATCAGTAAGCAGTGATTACCTAGTGATTAAACCGTTGAACTGCAAAGTCAGAGGTCTAGGTTTTAAGCCCAGTCATGCACCTCTGTCTTTTCGATAGCATGTGCGTATTAAAAATTAACTATCACTTGCTTGCGTGAAGTAAACATCGTGAGGAAATCTGCACGCTAAAGGGTTTCTCGAAACCCGATACCCCGAAACCCTCGTGATCACAAAGCGATGCGCTTTCCCACTGGACCAACGAAGCAGTCTTTGGAAAATAATATCAATAAATAGTTACAAAATAGTTTCAGGAGTAGGAATTAATTTAATTATTAAATGTCTTATTCAACCACAATAGGTTTGGAAAAACCTCGTTTTTTCGAGCCCTTGACTTCGTGCTTACAAAAACTTGATTACTTATCTCTTAACTTACCAATAAAAATACATGAGGCATTGTGATAACTTCTTCACCTGTCAAACCTGGACCGGAAAGTTCAGGTCTGAAGTAAAACGTGTCTTTCTTCTTGTAATTGATTGTGTCTTCTTCCTCGTTATCCTCAATTTCCACCTTCTCCTTCCATTCCCTGTGAACATAGAGAAAATTAAGGTTTACGTTGGTGGATCGGGCATATAGAAAAAAGATCGGAAGAATGACAAAACAGATATACAATGCGAAAGTGAAAAGATGTAGGTACCGAAAATACCTAGACTATCTTACCATGACCAAATAGACCGTGTCTTATCGAAAAATTTGTCAAGTAGAGATGAATTATGTGAGTGTAGGAAGCCAGAGAGGTCTGAGAGGAAATAACCTGTTGGAACTCTGCACTCTCTACCTACCCGGCAAAGGATCTGGCGTGATGTTATAGATAGATAGACGGCCATCATTAGTAATCATGGTTGAAGCTCCTACACATAGGCTGGTGGCCATTAAGATAATAAAGTAGTTTGTGTTATCCCACTACTGGGAAAAACCTCTCACGAATCAAGGTACGTGGACGGACGGCCCAGTAGTTGACAGATTAAGCTGCTCCGTCTACAGTGCATCGAGTATTCGCGGTCGATTCTTCATCATCATCAACCTACAGCAGTCCACTGTTGGATATAGGCCTCTCCAACTGCACGCAACTAAGTCTCCGATAAGATCCTTACACAGGACAAATTTTTGTGTAACCCACATATATTTGTTTCAGTTGGGGTGTTTGTGAACATTCAGGTATAATTCACATGAATTATACATTTGCATCCACGATACTGTAATAATTCCTGGTGTGAGGCTAAGGTTTAAAAAAAACGGTGAAAAAGTCATACTCTACTACAAAGTTCCAATGTAAATAGATGGAGGGAGGTTTATGACCATCTGCTGTTGGAACACATTAGGCTGCTTATTAGGATTGCTTTGATTACCACTATAAGTGACAGTAGGGACCAACGGATTAACGTGATTTCAAAGCATGGAAAAGCTTGACAATAAAATAACTAGTCATTCAACTTAGGCCGACTGAGCCGAAAACTTCAAGTAAATAGAAGACTGAAGTTCTAGTTCTTATTGATTTTCGAGTTCTTGGCTCCAATGACAGACTTAGTGAAATTTTCGACAGAAAATTCCCAAAATTTGTCCGGAATCTAGCAGTGTCCAATTTAATGGCAATAGCCTCGCCCCCTATTTCATTGGGACCTAACATCGGTGAAAGTGACACATTTCTGCCACTCTCGGTTGAGGAATATAGGCGGGCGGTGTTTATTTTTTACAAGCTTTTATTTAACGTGCAATGTTATGTATGTCTGTCTGTCTTTCCAGTTCAAATCTTTTGATACATTTTTCAAGCACTAGGGGCTATCCGATTGAGCTGAAATTTGGCATATCTATATAAATTTGACGACAATGCAATAAAATGGTACTATGAAGCCGGTTTGATGATGGAGTCGGAAGGTAGCCATAGGAACATGTAAACTATACAACAAAACCCAAGGGGGTTGTTTAGGGTTATTAGATTGGTATTGACAAGTACTATACAACCAGATAATGTTTAGGGTCTGCTGATGAAGCCGAAACGTGGCCAATGGAACCACCCAACTACCAATATTACCCCGCTGTGTTTGGGCTCGTTGAGTTTGTCTTAATAAGTACTTTAGACCCGGATGGTGTCCAAGGTCTGATGATGGAGCCGGAAGAAAGCCATAGGAACTCTTCAATTAACCTAGATATCTTCCTTGTGTTTTTGATATTAAAAGCTTGTTGTTAAAAAGGTCTTATTAAATTAAAATTATTTATATAAGTTCTAAAGAATTTTCTTCGAAAATTAAGTCTACTATTTACCATGTAGCTACTGTCATAAGATATGATTATGCCTATTTAAGAGGCTTTCCTAGTAGCCTTTGAATGACACATTTGTATATTCTCACATTTATTCCATCGATTTCTTTTAATAATTCACAGTAGTAATTAAGTGTTATATACATTCCCTTGATTTGCTATTCAAGCAAGGTTTAATTTATATAATATATATAATTCTCACGCCTTTTTATTCCTTGAAGGCCAGGGTAGGTGGGGTGTGCATAATTACCTAAGTTAATGACGTTTCTACGTGTAAGTCACAACTGCTGGCAAGAAATAGCAGTATTATTTTCATTATTTCTTAATTTATTATTGTTCGTACAAGCATTTATTTAATTTGCTTTGTGCGCATATCAGCCTTTCCGGTGCAAAATGTGACAATGGATCTTTGTTTTAAAAACGATTTTTAGTCACAATGGCTAATGTGCTGTGCGAGAGGCGCTTGTGGCGCTGTACGACCGCGGTGTTCTTACCGATCACTATGGCTAAGCAGCGTTCGGCTCGGTCGGCTTGAGATGGGTGAACGTTTATAGCATTTTCATATTCAAGCGTCTCTGTGCTTCAGAAGGCACGTTAAGACGTTGGTCCTGGTTACCACCTAATGTACTAGTCGTTAAGCCGAGTTGGAAGCCTTAGGGCGGCTTGATAAGTTCCAACAGCAGGTGGCCACAAACCTGCCTCCATCAATCCGCCCTGGGTGCGCGTGGTGGAGTATGACCCAATCTTTTTCACCTCGATTTGTGAGAAAAGCCTTTGCCCAGCAGTGGGACGGTATTGGCTGGTATTATTGTTATTGTTAATGTGATGATGGGTAAATAGAATTATCTTTTGTCACACTGATAACTTCGTGTGACTATATAGGCGGGGTAGGTCGTCCAAATTTTGTGCACTTGAGGGGATCCGATTGAATAATTTGACATACGCTAAGAATAAATATTTATTCTAAGGGCATGCGTAGGTACGTACATAGGTATGTAACTTTGGTAATGGTGCATTAAAATGGTACTTGGAGCTAATATGGCGTGGTCGCCGGACAAGAACCAAGTGAAATATCTTCGTTGTACTTTCGCTATAAAGCTTGATTTAATGATGTAAATTAAATTATTTTACAGTCGTCCTGACTTAGATTTTTTAGGTCTCTACACATATTTTGTCCTACGCCTGAGTTTGGAGAATTTTGATTCGACTGTAAAACAGATCTACGTGGTGGCATGGCAATCATGGTCTGAGTTGGCTACCAACATAGTTGGCTAAAGGCTAATAATATTACAAGCACTGTGGGAAAGGAAGGAAGCACGAAAAGATTCATGTTAGCGTGACGTGTGCGAGTAAGCGTGCTATCACGTTCATGATTATTGGGGAAATTTTTAGTGTGACAAGGGTGGCATATCTAACTTGAATTCAAATCCTTTCGTGCTATCACCTCTGTTATTTGTTTACATTTAGAAGGTTAAAATGTTTTGAATGAATCTAACAATGACTATAAAACGTATTTGACTTTTCCTTCTGAGATAATAATGTTTTTATTTAACTTAAGCACTTTGCACTTGCACTTTGCAAGCTGTATAAGGACCATTTCCTCTGATCCTATGAAGTTGAAA
This sequence comes from Phalera bucephala, assembly GCA_905147815.2. NCBI lineage: Eukaryota > Metazoa > Arthropoda > Insecta > Lepidoptera > Notodontidae > Phalera > Phalera bucephala. The sequence continues at coordinate 7,048,939 of LR990620.1, read as the reverse complement.
TTGGATATGTTGGTTCAGTTTCGATTTTCGCAACCACCGGAGAGTGGCTGTGTTAGCTGTATTTATTATTGTATGCAAATGATCTTTCACGGCTATGGCCTTTGTTTTTTTTTGTAACGAGCGCTCTGTACATACACACGTTCCACACTCGGAAATTTTATTTTCCTAGAATCCCGCCAAGTCGCCACATTTTGGTCCTTCGAGCCGGATGTTCTGGACGATAATATTAGAGCCCATTATTTTGAACCCTGTCGATTTGCAGTTAAGAGTATCATCAGCCAACGTCCACTGCAAGACATAAGCCTCCGCCAAAGATTACCTGGACGACTGGCTTTGTGTTTGACCTTTACTAGGTCATCGATAACTTATAGGAAACTAGTTTCTGCTTGCGACTTCGTCCGAGTTGACTTTAGAAAGTAACCTTACATGTTTTCGTAATAAAATGTATCGTATATGTTCAGCCAAGTAATAAACTATCTGTGTACTAAATTTCATCCAAATCTGTTCCGCCGTTTTTGAGTAACAATCATCTAAATATTCTAACTTATACATTTCTAATATTACTAGGATTAGTTGAAGCGCAAAGAAAACTTACTCAAAATAGTAAGGCCCAATTTCTTTCACTATCGGGATCCCTCCTTTTTGGATTTCCTCGACGTTGGTGTAGTTAAACATGTACACTTTGAAGTCCAGGGCGAAGGGGATCTTTTCCCACATCTTGCGGACGTCTGTCTTCTTAGAGAGTGCCATTTCCTGAAAAAGAAGAGTGATTTTAGGAGTATTGTGTGTTTGGTTATGTTTGCAATTTTTCAACCTGTGTTACCGTTATGCTTCTGCTCCATCTGTATCGTATTGTGTGAGTTAACTTGTTAAAAGATATAAACAATATTATCTCAATGTATTAAATATTATCTATTTATAACTTTTTTTTACATAATATACACAATAAAAATAATCTTGAATAGATATTATATATTTAAAAATAGGTATTCTACTGACAGCTGGATCTACGACCCTATCTACCGGTGGTTAGGGCTAGGGAGAAGAGAACATCCTCACGATGCGCGCCGAATACAACGCTACCGCCCTCTATATCAGGGCATTCAACCGATTGCCTAGCGAGAGTTTCTCGAGGTGTTTACCGATACTCTTCGCCATTATAAGTCTATACTGTTCCACGGCAAGGCAAAGGCCTCCACTGTTTTCCTCCACCTATCCCGGTCCAGTGCAAGCTGATGTTAGTCCTTGACAAAAGAGTCCGTGAGTCAGTGAGTTTTTATACCTTGCATCACAGACAACCCAAGGCAGAAGTGAACGGGAGATCAAAAGAAGAATGCATATAACCAAGTCTGCGATGAGCTAAATGACACCCATGTGGCAAGACAGGAAGGTTTCCAATATCACTAAGATGAGACTAGTCTAAACTTTGGTTCTCCCAACTTTCCTCTATAAAACAGAAGCGTGGACGATCCGAGCGATAGGATGGAAAAAGATAGACTCCTTTGAGATATGGTGTTGCTGAAGGATACTCCAAATACCATGGACGGCCATGAGAACGAATAAGTCTATTCTAGAACAACTAGACTCTCAGCGATCTGTTACCAGTGTATTCTCGGATATGGCCCGCCAGCAGCCAGAAAATTTTGATAAGTTGATGGGCAGGATGGCCGGAAAAAGATTGCGCGGCCGATCACCTAGCCGTTGGCGTGATCAAATTACTACTCTTGTTGGGTTCTCTGCAACAAATGCCTAATGCAAAGAAAGCCCAAAACCGTAGCAAATGGAAGGAAGTAGTACATAAAGCCATAAAGGCCTTTCAAGGCCACGACCTTCAGTTTGGTAATTCAAAAACTTCTTTCGTTTACCAAAACACTTACACTAGGGAACCAGCTAAACATAGTCTAGAAACTTATAAAATCTGTATAAAATAAATTGAAATACAAAAGATTACAAAACTTTTTAATAATAAAATATTGTTAGAAATTTTATTCTAGTCTTATGAATCCTCACAGACCATTTTACTGTTATCAAAACGTATTTATCTACGAAAGTGGAATCAAATGTCTAAAACAAAAATACTTTCTTAAGAACGAGACAAAACTTTCAACAACTTTTAGATAACTTTCATAATTTTCACCCTCATGTTCTGAATAGCTAGTTGATAGGTTGACGACATCTTGCGTTCTTTTAATACTTCTGAATTATTTTTGTGACAAAGTAGGATCATGATCGTTTTACAAACTAGATAAGGGATAAGTGCTAAATGGCTTTTAAAAGTTTGGTTACATTTTCGATAAAACTTAGGCCTTGGCAGAAAAGGAATATTTAGCATAATTTTTTGCTTTTGCGTGACATTATTGACGTATATTTGTGTATCATATAATATATTCTTGACTTTCCTTTTCTAACTGTAAGTTTCAACGATACACTACATTAAGCAATTTTTCAGTATCGTGCTTTTACACTAATAGACGCCAGTTTTACATGCAAAAATACTAAGGCAGAAACAAATAATGCAGGAATTGAAACCGTGACTATTCTATCTAGTAAATCCATGTCCAATAGTATCCGTTTAGGTCAATATATGAAATATTTATTATATTATTACTATATAAAATATTTAATTAACTATCACTTGCTTTAACGGTGAAGGAAAACATCGTGAGGAAACCTGCATGCCTAAGAGTTTCTCGAAGGTGTGTAAAGTTCGCCAACCCGCACTGGGCGAGCGTGGTGGAGTATACCCTCACAGTTTGAGAGGAGGCCCATGCCCAACAGTGGGACAGTGTCTCAACAGGGCTAATATTATTATTATATTATGTATTCCATGTTTTAACCTTCTGTATAGTTCGTTAAAGTCTATTGACTATGTAAAATACCTACACAACCAAAGACAGTTACCCGAAAATAGATTAGCGCCTAACTTAACGACTTTAACTTACAATACCTAGAGAATTGTAACTATTTCGAAATAGCGCTATTCCTTTAGGAATAGCGCTATTTCTACTACCTGGTAACTGAAAGTATTAAATTTAATTCTACAAATACCCCGTCGGATTTATTCAAACTAATTTTATTTTGTTTTTGTTGGAATTTTATGTACTTTCATTAATTAAGTACAGTTATTCATTAAGTAATCTATCTATTAACATCATCACGCCAGATCGCTTGCGGGTTAGACAGATACTACAGCCTAAACTGATAAGAAAAAAAAAGATAAAAATAATATCAGCCTATACTGCCCACTGCTGGGCAAAGGCCTTCTCTCACAAATCGAGGTGAGAGAGATTGGGTATTAAATAGATTATGAAAATGTTTTATATTAATTTGCCGATTTGTAAAGGAGTCGGTTAAAGGGTAACATGTCTGCTATTTATAAAATTCATTACCTTTTTCAACTGACTCTTCAGTACAGCCGGAAAAAGCGCCCATCCGAAAATAAGACCGAACAATGCGATGCCACCCGCGATCGCGGCGTACTTCAGTCCCTTCGGAAAAATCATGTCACTGATGTACTTCTGTGGATGAAATCATAATAATCTTCTTTATTATTATCTTCGATATTGAAAAATAAATACATTTCGTCAAGCCCATACAAGATGTAACGTAAATAAGGCAAGACCTCAGACATCCCGATTAGATAAATGATTTACAAATTCAATACGAAAACCAAATTTACAAATTTTAGGTGTGTTTTTAGCACATTTACACCCCAATTGACAAAGAAACTTGTACATGTACATGCGTATTAAGAAATGTGTTTAGGAAATGCATTTGAAATCTCCGTATTGCTTTGAATCAAGAAGAAACTTAGGTTGTCATAGCGCACTGAAGGAGTAACAGCATATTTTGCAAATAAATAAAATAAAATACATTAAAATTGTAGGAATCAAGTTAGAACAAACTACTTTCAGGTTTTGCGTTATTTATGTTACAGCTTGTATACCGCAAGCGGGGATGGCAGAGTAATATATACTACATGGTCGCCGACGACGTTAGGTCCCGATGTTACAGGGAGGCGAATTAATTGCCATTAAACTAGGCACAATGCCAACCTTCGGACTAATACTGGGTGTTTTTCTATTGAAAAATTGCATTTTATCTGACCTAGAAATCGAACCCAGGTAGTACTGAACATCAATAATTATTATTACCAAACAAAAATGATATACCTATTACGTGTCTGAAACGTATTAAAAACGTAAAAAGTGGTACAAATAGACAACAAAACTCATTTCGTTCACGGACGGACGATTTAGCGCAGTGGTTAAGAGCTTAAGCCGCTCCGCTGTGTCTAATAGTCGATTCGATACCCGCACGGGACAAATCTTGGTGTGACTTACAATTATTTGTTCCGGTCTGGGTATTTGTGTAGGTGAATTTTCATGTTTGTAAACGCACCCACGATACAGGAATAAATCATAATATGGGGCTACGTTTTTTAAAAAAAGAAAAAAAGAAAGAAGAGCAACCGTGGAGTTTCTTGCCTTTATTCTCCACAAGACTGCCAATCTAAGCGGGTGGTAGAGTCTGGAAAATCACTATCCTTACTTATCTCTTTATAATTTTTTTTTGGGTCAAACTAAAAAAGTGTTTTTAAACGGCGGACGGTTTGGTACAGTGGTTAAGAGTTAAAGCGCTCAGCCCATTGGATCGAGAAGTCGCGGGTTCGATTCCCGTATGGGACAAATTTTATGTGACCCATAAATTTTTGTTTCGGCCTAGGTTTGTGTATGATAATTACGTGTTTGTAAGCGCACCCACGATACAGGAATTGTTGGTAGTGTAGGGCTACGTTTTTTTAACAAAAGAAAGAAATTGATTGGAGCCGTGGACTTCTTCTTTTTCTTATTGGTGTAGTGGCGAATAATGCGAGTAACATTTACAAGGTCATGTAATTTTTCAATAAAAAAATTTCCAGTATCAGTCCGGAGTCATTATGTCCGGTATAATGGTAATAAAATAATTTCGTCTCATACACGCTCGCCGATTACGGCGAGCGTGTATTAGACGCTACTATGAGAGCGGAGGAAGCCAGAGAGGTCTGTAAGGAAAGAACTTGTAGGAACTCTGTACTCCCTGCCTACCCGATTCACCTTCAAAAAGAAATATTGGAGCACACAATATGAAAACCTTGTCTAGTCAGAATACAGACTACGCACCTAATACACCGCTTACTAAGGAAGACGTCAGAAATATATTCAGAGAGGAACTCAATCTAATGAAGTCGGCTATGTTGGGTGAGATTGAAAAATCGCTAAAGCAGATGGTAAAGACAGAACTACAGTCGATGAAAATTGAGATATCTAATCTAGAAAACAATGTTCAGTTTTTAAGTGAATATTTTGAATCAACCAAATCGACACTAATAACATACCAGGAATCGCTCGCTAGGATGCAAAAAGAGAATACAAGCCTAACCACCTCTGTATTGGATCTAACAACAAGATTACAAGTCATGGAACAGCATAATAGAGCTAACAATCTGGAAATACAGTGTGTCCCTGAACACAAAAATGAAAATCTTATATCCACGATGATGCAGTTATCTAAAGTAGTAGCTTGCAATATAAAAGAAACTGACATACACCATTGCACACGCGTGGCCAAATCGAACAAAGACGATAAAAGACCACGTATAATTGTCGTGAAACTTGCAACTCCCAGACTGCGTGATACCTTACTAGCTAATTGCATCAAATTCAATAAAGCTAACCCTCTTGATAAGATCAACACGAGCCATATAGGAATTGGAGGTAATAAGGCCCCAATATATGTCGCTGAACACCTATCACCTGTCAATAAACAATTACATGCCGCCGCTCGTCTAGTTGCTAAAGACAAAGGTTACAAATTCGTGTGGGTTAGGCAAGGAAGAGTGTTCATGCGCAAGACTGACACCTCTGAATACATATTCGTAAGAAACTTAGGCATATTAGATAAGCTTAGCTAACTGTTTTGTTTTATGATTTCTTTTAGGTATTGTTAATAATTCTTTTCACATTTTTTAAACATATTTTTTGGTGTTAACCGTATCAAAATTCACTGACTTAAATATATATTACCAAAATGTCAGAGGTCTGAGGACTAAGACTCACGAGTTTCTATGTAGTATTGCCTGCGTTGATATTGTTGTATTGACAGAAACATGGTTGAATAATATAATCAACAATTCAGAGTTATTTGATAAACGATATACTGTCTATAGAAGAGATCGCGATAGTACAGGTTTTCATGCTAATAAAGATGGGGGCGGTGTACTTATAGCTGTATCTAACAGACTCAGCTCGATCCGCTTGATTCATGGTGAAAGCTTGTGTGAAGATCTTTATGTAAAGGTGAATATCACTGAAAAGAAACATATAACAATTTGTGCTGTATACCTCCCTCCCCCACTTAAAAGCATTATGTTAGAACATTTCCTGGATAAGTTCAACAGTATTTCTAGTAGTATGCAGAACATCTGTCTCCTGGGCGATTTTAACATGAGCTGTATTAATTGGAACAATGTTTGTAATGCGAATCACTGCATGCCCGTAAATAGTAACAATTCATCCTTATATCAGTTGCTCGGTGATTTTCTAGCTTTTAATAATCTGTGTCAATACAATGATGTTGTGAACAGTAGAGGAAAAATATTAGACTTGGTTTTAAGTAATATTCAAAACACCAAAGTTATAGCAGCAACTTATGCTTTGGTAAAAATTGATCCACTACATACACCAATTGAGATAGCGTTAAAGATCACAAATAACTTAATATTACAAATGAATAACAATGCTACAAGGTATAATTTCTATAAAGCAAATTATGATCAAATTAACTCCGAATTACAACAAATAAATTGGTTTAATGAATTTTCACAGTGTAAAACTGTGAACGACATGGTTAACATATTTTACAATATTATCAATGAAATATTAATCTTACATGTACCTAAAGCGAAAATTAGTAAAGGAAAATACCCGGTTTGGTTTAGTAAGGAATTAATTGGTTTAATCAAAGAAAAAAACAAACTGCTTCACAAATTCAGAGTATTTAGAAACCCTTTAGACGAGATTTCACTCAAAATCCTAAACAAAAGATGCAAAACATTATCTACAACCTGCTACAATAACTATATTGCAAGAACAGAAAATAGTATAAGGAATAACCCTAAATATTTTTGGACCTACCTAAAAAATAAACGCACAAACTCAGCCCAATTCCCTCAAACTATGTTATTGAATGGCAAAAAAGCATCCGATGGCTTGGATATTTGTAATTCTTTCGCATCCTACTTCTCATCGACGTTTTCTATTCCACCAATTAATAACGCCTCAACAACCATTGGGGGCATAAATAATAACCTCATCCCAAACACGTTGAATAAGATTCATATCCCGGAATCTATCATAACTGAACTGCTAAAAAAACTAGACATAAACAAAGGCGCAGGTCCAGATGGTATACCACCATATTTTATCTCAATGTGCTATTCCACCTTAAGTCTACCATTATACCTCATTTTTAATTTCTCGTTAACATCTGGTGTTTTCCCGGTGGCTTGGAAAACTGCTAAAGTTGTTCCAATATACAAAAGTGGCGACGCTTCTGACATATCAAACTATAGACCCATTTCCATATTGTCTACATTTTCGAAGATATTTGAAGTCTTAATACATCCACACCTTAAACATAATTCTTGTCAATTTTTGATTAACGAACAACATGGTTTTGTTAAATATCGCTCTACGAATACTAATCTAGCAGCATATCAAACTGAACTTGTTGACGCAGTAGATGCAGGCATTCAAGTGAATTCTATCTACATGGACTTCGCTAAAGCATTTGATAGAGTTGATCATTCTATCTTATTCAAAAAACTAGCATTATCTGGAGTCTTTGGTTCTATTCTGGATTGGTTCAAATCATACTTACATGGCAGATCTCAGTATGTGGTTGTAAAGGGTTTCAATTCTGATACCTACAGCAGTACATCTGGAGTACCCCAGGGCTCTCATTTGGGACCATGGCTATTTAATTTATATATAAACGACATCGTTTCGTGCATCAGGCATAGTAGTGCTTATCTTTTTGCCGATGACCTAAAAATATGCAGGAAAATTAGGGACTTATCTGACTGCAATTTACTCCAAGTAGATATTAATGCCATTTGCGATTGGTGTAATAGGAACAACATGTCACTGAATGCTAAAAAATGTAATGTTATTATTTTTACCCGCAATCATAATATAATTCGAACACAGTTTTATGTGAATGATATAAAGTTATCCGAGGAACCGGTACTCAGGGATCTAGGTGTTTTATTCGATACCAAACTTACTTTCATACCACATGTAGACAACGCTTTAAATAAATCATATAAAATGTTAGGATTTATAATTCGTAACGGTAAATTTTTTCGCAACCAATCGACAAAAATAACCATTTACAATGCATATGTTAGAAGTGTTCTTGAGTATTGTAGCGTCGTCTGGTCACCTAACTATAATGTTCATCAACTACGGATAGAACGTATCCAAAAACAATTTTTGAGACATCTTGCCTACTCCTGTAGTTTACACAAACAACTTCCCACATATGCTGAGAAATTGAACCACTTTAAAATGGACAGTTTAACCGTCCGCAGGAAGCTTCTCGACATGCTGTTTCTTTATAAAATACTAAGAAATAAAATTGACTGCCCAGCACTATTGCAAAGTTTCAACTTACGCGTTCCATGCCGACTGCCAATCCGCGCATCACGCGCGTTATCCATTTTGCATCAACCCCCTGCAAGAACTAATCTCAAACATTTCTCCCTTATATCCAGATTATCTAAAACGTTTAACTCGATTGGTGGTAAGGTGGACATATTTTATGATTCACTATATACATTTCGAAGACTGGTCTTGGAGTCACTTAGGTGATTCTCGTAGGGTGATTTTTTTTTTCTTTGTTTTCTACCGCAACATCTGTCTTAACGTAATTAATTAATTAAAAAAAAAAGTGTTGGTTAATACTTTTGTTAATTGTTTTTGCTGTTCTTTTATTTGTTGATATTTTGTTAGTTTTTTCCTTGTATTTTCTTAATATTTACACCCGGTTTGTCTTAGTTTTGTATAAAAAGAACATTACCATTTAATTTAATTCTTTGCTAAGCAATACATTAATGTTTTATGCATGCTGTGACACCTTAAAAAATTGTACATTTAGTTTTATTTTTATTCAATTATTATTATATTTATAAGTTTCAAATGTAACAATTACTGGTTGTCCTAAATAAATAAATAAATAAATAAATACCCCACAAGGGAGCTGAAATCACCCCCTATTACATGGAACCTAACGCTGTCGGCGGAAAGTAGGTAAACAATAATTTAGGGGGCTCTATATGCTCTATATATATTTATTGTTTTTTTTTTTATGTTGGCTACCCCATAAAGTGACACGTATCTGTGGTACAATCATACAAGAATATTTCAGCACGAGGCCAAAATCGGAACTAAAACTGTCTTCAAGAGAAATGTCACAAAAATACCGTAAAATATTTTGATAAGTTGAAGTTGTTAATTAATTGTCAACACTAATGTCATTATTACGAAGTATTGCCACTACATTTCTTTTTAATCAATTCCATAAACTATTTAAAATACGTTGTGTATAATTTTTTTTTATATTAACTATGTAGAAATTATTTGGAAGTAGAAAGTAGAAATCGGAACTAAAGCTGTCATCAAGAGAAATGTCACTTCATGATATTCGCCGAGTTGCTATTTGCTAGGAAATTTACCCAAGTTCTTTTTATAATTAGTAACCGTGCCCCATCTGTTGAAATATTTCCCTGATAGTAGAAACATTTTACTAAATGATATTCCTAATTTCACATCAACGTCCCCCTGTCAATGTCATCCACAGGCCAAAATATCCTTGTCCCACTGTTGGGCACGAGTCTCCTCTCAAACTGAGTGGGGGTTAGGCCATAGTCCACCACGCTGGCTCAGTGCGGGTTGGTGAACTTCATACACCTTCGAGAAACTCTTAGGCGTGCAGGTTTCCTCACGATGTTTTCCTTCACCGTTAAAGCAAGTGATAGTTAATTTTTAATACGCACATGCTTTCGAAAAGACAGAGGTGCGTGCCTGGGATTGAACCCGAGACCTCTGACTTTGCAGTCCAACGGTCTAACCACTAGGTTATCACTGCTTTTACTAGCACTATAATAACATTGTACAATTTCAGTTGCCTAGCTTTAGCGAAAGGGGTGCTCAATCGAGTGGTCTTATCAGATGTTTAGTAAAAAATGCCTAAATTTTGATTTTACTTGATTTTGATAATCGGTACATTTTTATGTTTTAGAGGTATTTGCTACTAGAAAATAAAACTAATTTGGTGTTCTATTGATATTATGATAAAACACTACATAACTTGATAGGGTATTTTAATAATTATTTGTTTTGTGTTGCTAATTATGTAGATTTTTACTTGTCGTCAAAGAACTATTTTAATAAAAATACTGAGCTTTGAGAACATTTTACGTTGTTTTGGAAAATATTCTCTTTGTCCTACATTGTATATTATTCCATAAAATTTATTTATTTCAAAGTCAATGAGCACTCTCTTTTTGTTGAGGTAGGAGTCGAAAATTTGATACACATAATAACATATACATATGTAATAAAACGGGGCGACGCGACTTCTACGCGATTTTTTTTCCCATACCAGCGTGGACTACCCTAGTGGACATAGTTTCATTTTTTAATGATAAAACACCGTCTATATTCCCCAAGCGGAGGTGGCAGAGGTGTACTGTGTACACCCATTTTTCGCCGACAATGACAGGTCCCATGTAATAGGGGGCGAGCCTATTGCCATATACCAGGCACAATTCCAGACTCCGGACTGATATTGTTAATTTATCGACAGAAATATTTGTCCGACCCAGGATTTGAACCCAGAACCTCGTGATCAAAAAGCGCACCATTCTCCATTAGACAAAAAAGGTAGTCAAATGACAAAATTCTTTTGATTTCAAGTATCAACTTAGCTAGCTAAAAATTCGTCATTACACTAACGAATACCACATGAGAACAATCCGCGGTACTATAAAGAGGTTCCCACAATCATGAACTTGCTAACCCAGTATATAATTGCACCTTGGTCATGGGAAAGTCGATGGGTTGGCCATGCGGTAATACCACCCCGTTGCACCCGTAGTCTTCGAAGATATGCAATTATATGGCCTACCAATTTGCAATTGATTTATTGAAGGCAAAGTGCAGTCTTGAAGACTTCCATTGAAAGTATTATTATGAGCCTTTTTATGATAATATGTATAATCAGTCTGGTGGCAAAGCGCATCGCTTTGTGATCACGAGGTCCTGGGTTCAAATCCTAGGTCGGACAAATGTAGTTTTTCTAACGAAAAATTCCCAGTATCGAGTCAGAGTCCGGAGTCTGGAATTGTGCCCGGTATATGGCAATAGGCTCGCCCCCTATTACATGGGACCTAACATCGTCGGCGAAACGTGGGTGTACTCAGTACACCTCTGCCACCCCCTCCGGGGAATATAGGCGTGACGGTGTTTATTATCAGTTTGAAGAATCGCTTTTGATAGAACATAATGCTTATTTCTATCTATCTATCTAGGGTAGGCAGAGTTGAAGTCTCGATGCTTGACTCTAACAAAAAAAAAATAATGAAAAAGGGTCTTTTACAAGCTTTTATTTAACTTGCAATGTTCGTTTGCCTGTCTGTCTGTCTTTCCGGTTCAAATATTGTGATCCATTTCTCAAGCACTTGCGGGTATCCGATTGAGCTGAAATTTGGCATTTTTGGTGGGGGTTATGTTTTTTCTATTTCACATGTACCTATGGCCACCTTCCGACTCCATCATCAGGCCAGCTGCATGGTACCATATTATTGCATTGTCACCAAACCTACACTCGTATACCAAATTTCAGGTCAATCGGATACCCGCAAGTGCTTGAAAAATAGATCACACGAATAAACCGGAAAGATAGGCGATAAACATGCGAGCATTGCAAGTTGAATAAAAGCTTCTGAAAATGACTAAATACTAGGTAGGTATGTACTTTGGTAAAAGGTAAAGTTTATAAAAGATCCACATAATTGAAGTTTAAGTAAGATTAAATATCGTATAACATTTTTTTACTTTGACTTAAAACAATATTTATGCGGACGAAAAATATATTACTAATAGCATGACTATAGAATTTTCTATACATAATATAGACGATAGAATAATCCTAGGTCGGACAAATGTCGTTTTCGTTTTAACGAAAACTTTGAAGTATGAGTCCGGGGTCCGGAATTGTGCCCGGTATATGGCAATGGGCTCGCCCCCTATTACATGGGACCTAACATCGTCGGCGAACAGTGGGTGTATTCAGTACACCTCTGCCACCCCCGCTTGGGGAATATAGGCGAGACGGTGTTACTATAGAATTTATGACTGTTCTATTTGGTCGTGGTAAGATGGTCTAGGTCTTCCGCGGTACCTACATCCTTCCACTTTCGCATTGTATATCTGTTTTGTCATGCTTTCTTCTGACTTGACGGACGATTTAGCACAGTGGTTAAGAGCTTAAGCCGCTCCGCCCACTGTGTTTAATAGTCGCGGGTTCGATTCCCGCACAGGACAAATCTTTGTGTGATCCACAATTATTTGTTCCAGTCTGGGTTGTGTGTGAATTTTCATGTTTGTAAACGCATCCACTACACAGGAATAAATCCTAGTGTGGGGCAAGGTTTTAAAAAAAAAAATATAAAAAAAAAATCTTAGACCGAGTCTTATCTGAAAGATAACTTAAGAGTCTCCGTAACCGGCGAGCGTGTATGAGACGAACTATGAGAGTGGGGGAAGCCAGAGACGTATGCAAGGAAAGAACCTGTTGGAACTCTGTACTCTCCGCCTACCCCGCATCTGGCTCTGACGTAATGATATAGATAGATGGAATTTTTGGTTATAAAAGGAAAGTTGCTCGTGCAGATTGCGAGTACGGGCTACTCAGGCGGACAACTCACGCGGTTAACATAGAAATAAGAGTGAAGAAAACGAAATTATTGGATTCATGCACTCGCGCCAGTTGCTTGCAACATGTATAAGCGCCAGATGCTTACATTTTATCAGTTAAAAGCAATCTCATTTCCTTCCAATGGGACCCCAGAGACTACCGTCTCTCGTATGATTTGTATCGCGACATACACGTACAATTTTCATTGTTAATTGGGGTATAAAATTGCTTTAAAAAAGGGTAAGAACCCTTAAATTTGACGTTTTCGTTTTGACTTTATGAAGCAATTCTCTCATCAGGGTGTCACACCTTGTATATATATATATATATATATATATATATATATATATATATATATATATATATATATATATATATATATATATATATATATATGATGGTGAGTATGTACTCCAGGGGTTGAAGTGTTAAAGGGCATAACGCCGCAAGTAACTTCGGAGAAAGCGCAGCACACCTCTCTACACCCCTGAGCCGTTCACACCGGTGTTGCCCTCAGTTGTCCTAGGACGACCGTTTGAGGGCCCATCTAGTAAGCGGCGAGTCACCGCCGGCCACGGGAAATTAGGTATCACTAATTATGGCCGGTATTCGTCCCCTTTGAAATAGTCCAGGTTTAGTCCGTCAAACCTCATTTATATAGCCTTTGTTTTCTTTCCATATTTTACAATAGTCCTTGCACCTGCCGGGGTCAGTTCGCTGGTTATGTTTCTTCATTTTTAGCAAGTGATCTCAGCAGGTGTTTTACATAACATTAACTTCTCGCAAAGGGCCTCTACGTGTTGGACCCAAGTCCCCATGCAAGCCTTTCAAAGGTCCGGGTAAAGCCCGTGAATCTCAGCGAGATACATTATAATAATAATATATATAAATTTAAGCTTGCTAATATTGAGCTCAAGTTCAACTCGAATAATTTATTTTGCATAGACCCTGCAGACAATTTGTGAGTACACCCGTACTTATAAAATTGTCAGTTTACATTTTTTTATCTAATCTATTAAGCTACCATCGGATCTAAGCGCTGTCTCCACTGAGAAGATCCGGCGAAAAATTTAGCGGGCTTGTCTTTTTTATTTAATTCTCTTACTCTTTTTAGCAGTTTTTTTATCATATTTTGTGAGTACAATGATTTGGTTACAATCAAATAGTTAAGATTGAGCTCCAGTGTGTTGCCGTACGACGAGGTTTTAATGTTGTCATCTATATGTATAGAGAATTATTTAACTTTTTAGTTAAAGACCTTTCATGGCGCATGTTGTGTTTGTCCATAACTGGTTGTACTGTTAGCTTTATGCTAGCTTAGCTTTTGCTAAACAAACTCTATCTATCTATCTATAACCTCACGCCAGATCCCTTGCGGGGTAGGCAGAGAGTACAGAGTTCCAACAGGTTCTTTCCTTACATACCTCTCTGGCTTCCTCGACTCTCATAGTTTGTCTCATACACGCTCGCCGGTTACGGAGACTCTTGACTTTTCCATCAGATAAGACTCGGTTTATTTGGTCGTGGTAAGATAGTCTAGGTCTTCCCCGGTACCTGCATCCTTCCACTTTCACATTGTATATCTGTTTTGTCTTTCTCTTTCAAAAACCATAATCTTGGTTTTCTTCACATTCAAGTGTAAGCCATTGATCATGCACTCGTCTCTCATAACTGTGACTAGTGTTTGCAGATCAGTGGCTGTTGGCGCTATTAAAACCGCGTCATCTGCATAAAGTAGATGGTTTACCACTAAGTCACCCATTTGTACACCTTCATTCATCGCTTTCAGTCTTTGAAGACTTTTGTCCAGATATATTATAAACAGTCTAGCGGACAACACGCAACCCTGTTTGACGCCGATTTTAACGTCAAACCAGGGTGACCTGTTACCACCCACCCGTACGCATGCCTTGCAGTCCACATAAGTGGACTGGACGGCTCGCAACAGAGTGCCATCTATACCATACTCTGGCAAAATGTCACAAAGTCTCTTTCGCACAACTGTAAACAAACTGTATCTTTAAATCATTGTAACAACTGTTGAAGAACTTATATAATAAATAAAATATCTCCGCGACATGCTCCTCTATAAATATCCTATTTAATTGTAACCTAAACATTGTATTCACACAACATGATTAAAAAATTGAAAGGAAAGAAGAGAAAGATAATTAAATAAAAAAAGACAAGCCCGCCGAGTTTCTTCGCCGGATCTTCTCAGTGGAGGTCGCGTTCCGATCCGGTGGTATATAAGTAGTTAAGTTAGATAAAAAAAAAAATGATATTTTTTTAAAATGTTATATCTACAAGGTTAGAGAATTGCTTCATAATGTCAAAACGAAAACCAAATTTTCAAATTTAAAGGTTTTTACCCTTTTTTAAAGCCGTAATATACCCCAATTAACAATGAAGCTGGTGTATGTGTGCGTTTTGAGAAATACGTTTTAGGAATGCGTTTGGAATTTTCTTCTTGCTATGAATCAAGAATAAATTTAATTTTTTATAGCGCACTGAAGGAGTAAAAGAATTTTTTGCAAATTTATAAAGAAATGTAAAATACATTAAAAATTGTTGGAATCGATTCAGTTACCGATTTAGTCACCAACGGCTAGACAATTATAATTAAAAAACATACACCGTCTCGTCTACATTCCCGAAGCGGGGGTGACATAAGTGTGGGCACCCATTTTGATTTGAGATATACCATGGACAGCACACCGCACGACTGTGTCAATCCTAGCTGAACTTAAGATCCAAACTCGACTGTCCACTATTTGCCTACGCAAGGTTTTGGAGTATTTTGGTCACATTGCTAGGAAAGACAGTGACAACCTAGAAAAACTCATGGCCACCGGTAAAATTAAAGGCAAACGACCACGAGGAAGGAGCCTAACACGCTGGATGGATCAGATTCGTACAGCTCATGATACGGTTCACAACGCTCTTCACTCGGCTGCAGATAGGAGTGGATGACGACTCATCATTCGTAGAAAACTGTTCCCACGTATGACTACGACCCTCAGTAATGAGGAAACCAATGCAAGGAGGAGGTAGATGACAATAATCAATTGTAGTCAAAATATTGTTGGTCTAGTGGCTACTAATGCGCTTTCAAAATGTCCTAGGTTCGAATCTTAGGACAACTCAGTCGGACATACTGTAATTTTTCTGTAAAAAATCTAGTATCAGCCTGGCATTGTGCCCGGTATAATGAAAACAGACTTACTACCTATTTCACGGGACCTAACATCGTCGGTGAAAGATGGATGTACACAGTACATGTCTACCACCCCCCTCCTTTGGGGAATATAGGCATGACGGTGCTTACTATTATAATAGAATCTCAGGGGCAACGGCCTTCCTTCTAATATCGAGGTGTGAGATCAAGTCATACTCCATCACGCGGATCCAGTGCGGATTGGCGAATAATGCCAATAGCAATCATGAGGTCATAGATTCGATCACCTCGTGGTGGGACTAAGATGTAATTCTTCAATAGAAAAATTTTCAGTATCGACGTCTGGCATTGTGCTCCGTATAATGGTAATAGAGTCGCCCCCTACCTAACATCGTTGGCGAAAAGTGGGTGAATATAGTGCGGGGTTTATTTTTCATGATAAAATTCTTTACACTTGAAGAAGCAACTTCTAACGCCTATACTGTCCATTGCTGGGCAAACGTCTTCTCTGACAAATCGAGGTAAGAGAGATTAGGTCATATTCCACCACGCGTACCCAGTGCGGATTGGCGGAGGCAGGTTTGTGGCCACCTGCTGTTGGAACTTATTTAGCCGCCCACAAAGCTTTCAACTTAACGACTACCACATAACGCGGTAACCGGAACTAATGGCTTAACGTGCCTTCCGAGGCACGGAGACCCTCGAATATAGAAATGCTACAAACGGTCATCCATCGTAGGCCAACCGAGCTGACCATTGCTTAATCTTGGTGATTGCTAAGAACTCTACAGTCACAAAGCGCTACAATCGCCTCGTGTGAATAGAGAGTTATTAATTTTTTTTATAACTATCTATCCTTATCATCACGCCAGATCCCTTGCGGGGTAGGCAGAGAGTACAGAGTCCCAACAGGTTCTTTCCTTACATACCTGTCTGGCTTCCTCCACTCTCATAGCGAAGGAAGTCAGAGAGGTTCATTTAAACGCACATTATTATTTTAAAACATTCATATTTCAATAATGGAGTTATTTTCTACGTAATAAATATTTCAGTACATACTTGAGTGCAGGTGTCCGCATGCGAGGAAGGTTCGATGAATACTTGACCAGCAGTGCATTGGGCATAATGTGTGGGCGTGGCGTAGTACAGGTGGCTGCAAAACTTACCTATCGGGTTAATTTTAATACATCGATAATGCTACTAATATTATTACCGAGATAATTTGTGAAGATGGATGTATGTATGTTTGTTCCTCTCACGCAAAAAATACTTAATGGATTTTGATGTAACTTTACAGTAATATAGCTTATACACCAGAATAACACAAAGGCTATAATTAACGATTGATAGTTAGTTGTTAATTAAAGAATAATTGTCAAACTCTTATTTTTTTAAAAGTAACAGGAGAGTTTCTTTAACGTTTTCTCTACAGGAATAAGTTTGCACTAGCCTGTTCTTTTTTGAATATTCATAAGTACTTCTTGCTCTCCTTTTGCGATTGTCTTCGTGCTTCAGGAAGCTCCCTGAGCTGTTGGTCCCAGCTGACATTTAATATGGACCGTACCGACTTTGCCGTTATCGTCGACGTTGACCATAGTCGTTAAGCTAATTGGAAGCCTTATTAGCTTACGGCAAATAGCCTATTTGGCGGCTTAATAAATCCTACAGCAAATGGCCACAAATCTACCTCCAGGAACCCGCACTGGGTCCACATAGTGGAGTATCAGTGGCGCCCTTATCCTTTGCGAGGTCTCCGGGCGACAAATGTGTGCGAGGCCCCTGTCCTATGTGCAAAGTTTCTTTTGCCTAGCAGTGGGACAGCAATGGCTCGTAATAATAATAAGAACCATTGTTTTAGCTTCTTACTTAAAGCGCAACTCAAGAGTCTCAGCAACCTGCGAGCATACTATATGAGACAAACTATGAGAGTGGAGCAAACCAGAGAGGTCCGTAAGGGAACAGCTCAGTGGAAGTACTCTATGGCTACCTCACAAGGGATCTGACGTGATGATATAGATTCATTTATTGTTATAACTAATAGCTACGGATAAAAAATTTTTTTTTTATTCGTTTCGTTGTGCCGTAGTCGCACCTCCTAAGGCTACCACTGTGGAGTATGATTGATTCGCTTTCACCTCGATTTGTGAGAGGCCTTTGCACAGCATTTAGACAGTATAGGCTGCTTTGTAAAATAAGTGGTTGATGAATTGTAAGCATCGTCGCACCGTCAGCCAAAAGAAGGATCACTATATATAGCAGGCCTATGAGCACATATTATGTGCTAGCAACGCGACTGCGCAAGGGCACTGACAAAATATCATTTCAATTCAACTTGTACAAAATATTCATACATTATATACCTAATCTTCCCTCATAAATCATCTCTTGGTGAAAACCAAAATTGTGAAAAACAAAAATTTATGAGATTTGCACGTATATATATATATATATATATATATATATATATATATAGGAAAGGCGCAGTTTATATAACAGATATCTAATTTATCGTGCACCTGTACTAACTACACCCATAGTGGAAGTGTGGGACGTAGGACAGACGTCATATTTTAAGGGTTGATTCCGACCAATTGTGTTGTTATATTTATTTCAGGGTTTATTTTTCAATCATTAGATAAAAGTTATCTATTATATAAATTATGAATTGACTGAATATAAAAGTAAAACAATTGAGCTATTTTATTCTCAAATCGTTGTATTTTATCCATCGATATATTATTCGTACAGATTACGGATCACGAACAAAATGAAAGCCAAACAAAACAGGAGAAAATAATAACGGAATATCTAATATTATTGTAATAAGCGTGGGGTACTTGACATCAAATGTTATAAATAGTTTATTGGTAACTATTTATAAAAGTAAAGTTATTATAAATAAACTAAAAACCACTCCACGCTTTTTCACAGTTAAATAAATTATTTTGTCATTATTTTTTTCTCTTTAGTTCGGCTTGCTATTAAAATGTGTTCTTTTAAACTATGATTTATTTTCTTATTTTTTAGTCTCAAAACAACATCAATACAAATTCTCAAAACTAAATTATTATTTTTATCCTGGTGATCCTGGTCAGGTTATTAGGCCAAAGTTATTAAATTATTGTATTGTCATCAGTCCTTAATACGTGCACCAATTTTCAATCTAAAAATCCGTTACATAGATACATAGATGTATAGATACGTACAGATAAAGTTAATAAAAGAGTGTTAAAAACGGACGGATTTGGATAAACTTACGTATTTGTACTCGTAGCTAGCAACTGTACAAATTATTAATGACTTTCAGATCTTTTTTTTATGGTACTCGTAGTTTTAGCAAACTACCATTTCGACGCGTCCTTACGTTAGCTATGGTTGGATCGAACTAATTTGAAATAAGACCACATCCATAGTTGTGCTCTTATGTCTGGTCTTTAGGTACTTTTGCCCCCAATAAATACGAGGTTTTAGCTTAAAAGTGAGATCATAATGAA
The DNA here is from genome assembly GCA_905147815.2 of Phalera bucephala. NCBI lineage: Eukaryota > Metazoa > Arthropoda > Insecta > Lepidoptera > Notodontidae > Phalera > Phalera bucephala. The sequence goes on along the minus strand of LR990620.1, from coordinate 7,029,247 downwards.
TTTGTATTAATGTAAAATCAAGGTTTCTAATCATCCAGATATCATAATGTACGCCAGGTACGTATCCGTGTGTTATACATTGTTTATTTTCAATATGTTAAATTGTGTCACCGAATCGTTATATTGGAATGCTACCTTTATTGGAAAATTGTGGGATAGTGAGCAGTATAGAATTATTGTGTCAGATTTGACGGTTCAATCAAAATTTTTATGTAGTTTTTAAACCTTCTCTGTTAAATATTTAGGTTTACAAAAGTACTTAAGTGCAGGTTTTTAAATATTTCTCGGTGTCTTTCTTCTGGATATTTTTTTAATAGTGTGTGGATCTAGAGCTTTGTGATGCATTGGCGGTGCGGTGAATATACTAGGGTTGGTCTATCCATCTCCAGAAGAATTGGGGGCTCTTACAGCTTCACCGGACAGGAGGGCAAACGTGCAACCACTACGCTCGAGCCAGAAGGGCAAGGGGGCAACTAGCTCAAGGGCGCCTGATGGAGAAACGGCCTCGGTTTGGGCAGTCGCTATAGGGGAGGGCGTATACTACATGTCTCGCCGTGGTGCTCAGCACCAGCCGGCGGGCAAAGGATTCTATGACCTCGCCGGCAAGGCCGGTGTCTGATCAATCCTGTGGAGTCGAGATGCGCTTGAAGCAACTCAGTAGAGTTTATGCCAACTGGGCGATTGGCTTGGTTCAGTGGTTAAGAGCTTGAGTCGCTTCGCCCACTGGATCGAATAGCCGCGGGTTCGACCCCGCACGGGATGAATCTTTGTGTGACCCACAAATATTTGTTTCTGTCTGGGTGTTTCTGCAAGTGAATTTATGTTTGAAAAAGCAGGCGTGACAAAGAAATATTCCTAATGTGGGGCTTCGTTTTTGTTTAAAAAATAGCTAATTATAATTCAATATTAGCCCTGTTAAGAAACTGTCCTACCGTTGGGCACGGGCCTCCCCTCAAACTGAGAGTGTTTAGGCCATAGTCCACCACGCTGGCCCAGTGCGGGTTGGCGAACTTTACACACCTTCGAGAAACTCTTAGGCATGTGTGTGTAACTATATATAAAAATAACTAAGATAAGATAAAATAAAAGATACTAGAGAGGCCCACTGGTGCAGTCCGTTTCGTAATCCCGGAGTCCCCCTAACGTGTCAAATGAGTCCAACGCAAGGGCTTTTAACGCACTAAAAATGTGGTATATTTCAGTCTTTCTCATTCTGCTGTCCCACTTGCGCCGTAATACGGTAATAAACATGCTAAGAAATTTAGCCAATGGTTAGTGCTCTTTTGAAACGTGAGATAGTGTTAATTTTAGTGCCTTGTTTCAAGCGCACTTTGACATAGGCGTTGACACTAACATTAACGCAGGTAGGGAGGGAGTATCATAAGATTAAGAATTTTCAGAAGAGATTTTCTTTTGCAGAAACCAAAAAACGAAAATGTTCTAGTTATTTTACTTATAAGACTAAATTTTTTTCCAAGTATGAAAATAATAGCTATAATACGCTTAAGTACCTAATGAAAGACAGTGTTTCCTTTTGATCTATAAAAACTTATATCGCTAGTTTATACCGATGATAAAAGGCTTGACAAATAAGGTGGTTGTCGTAATGATATATAAGCCTATACATTTTGTAGAGCAAATTACAGTTTCCAACTACACATATTAGGAAGGACGGCCATTTTGGAAGCGAAGCAGCGTGGTAGCGATGTAGTCGAAAATCACCCTTTCTAAACTCACCTTTTGTATCGTGTGTGAAGATATTATAATGAAAATGAGTTACCTGCACGATTATCATAATATAAAAACGTATTTATGAAAGAAATTATAACTATAAAAAAATAAGAAAGCTTTTTAGACATTAGGTTTTTAAATAATATCTTATATTATGATTAAAAAAAAATTGGAAACTGTTGGAACTCTGTACTCTCTGCCTACCCCGCAAGGGATCTGGCGTGAGGTTATAGATAGATAGATAGAAAAAAAAATTACCGACGATTTGGCGCAGTGGTTAAGAGCTTAAGCCGCTCTACCCACTGTGTCAAATAGTCGCGGGTTCGATTCCGGCACGGAACAAATCTTTGTGTGATTTACCATTATTTGTTCCGGTCTGGGTATATGTGTATGTGAATTTTCATGTTTTTAAACGCACCCACGACACAGGAATAAATTCTAGACAGGAGCAACCTTTTAAAAAAGAAAAAAAAAATGGTAAAAGGAAGAAATTTCAATTTCAGCTAGGCACTGACAGCAAGGCAAAGGCCCTTCTCTCTGCGTCGATCTCTTCGATGTTGGGGGCCGTGACCTTCAGGAACAACGATATCACGAATTATGTTCCGCCAACCAGCTCGGTTTTCGGCCGTATGTCCATCTATTACCTTAGATATTGTAGTGTCTAGCGCAGATCGTATCTAATCGGACCAACGCATAGGGCTACCACCTCTTGGTCCTTCGAATTTGTCAGTAAAACGGCGACAACTTCAAAAAGCTACTGGTAGCTTTTAGAAGTTGTCGCCTTTTTTACTAGCATTTTTGTCTTAGGCGTGACTAAAACGTGTTGTCAAACGTGCTAGCATGACGTACAGTAACAAAAGTTTGACACGGGAAAAGTCGTTTTAAGAATGTAATGACGTAAATATATTTTTACTTGCTTGCAATAATGCTGCAGTTGCTTCGCTTCGTAAGTGGGCGCTCAGTTTTATAGCAATACAAAATAAAGTGTTAAAGGATTTAAATATTTGAACGGGGTGAGTTTAAATACAATTGGGTGTCTTTATTTATAAATTGAGGACTAGTTACGCCTACTAATATTGGTTTCAAATATTAATGAAAATTCGATTGTTTCAATTATATGTAAATGTATATCTGGTGTAACCATAGAATTGTTATTGTAAATGTATAACTTTGCAAGTACTACTTCGCGTCTCCTGCTTCGGAAGGCCAGTAGTCCAGGTACCACTTAGTGGTTAAGTCAAGTTGGAGGCCCTAAGGCTTAAGGCTTTGATAAGTTTTAACAGCAGGTGGCCACAAGTGTGATTCCACCAATCCGCACTGGGTCTGCGTGGTGGAGAATGACCTAATCTCTCTCACCTCGATTTATAATACACCGTCACGCCTATATTCCCCAGAGGGGGTGGCAGAGGTGTACTAAGTACACCCACGTTTCGCCGACGATGTTAGGTCCCATGTAATAGGGGGCGAGCCTATTGCCATATACCGGGCACAATTCCAGACTCCGGACTCGTACTGGGAATTTTTCGTTAGAAAAACTACATTTGTCCGACCTAGGATTTGAACCCAGGACCTCGTGCTCACAAAGCGATGCGCTTTGCCACCAGACCAACGAGGCAGTCATAATAGAAGGCTTTTTTGCCGTGAACAGTATATTTATGTGCTTAGAATCAATATAAACCAGAAGCCGCGTCCAGTCGTAATTGCGTGCGGTGAAGGCAAAAATTTAACTAATGTCCCGCACTCGTCGCACTTGCTACCCACGTAATGGCGGTAGCTCGAAAAGATTAACCTCTATATGAGCTAAATGTCGATGACATTAGTCAAGAGTCTCCGTAACCGGCGAGCGTGTATGAGACGAACTATGAGAGTCGAGGAAGCCAGAGAGGTATGTAAGGAAAGAACCTGTTGGAACTCTGTACTCTCTGCCTACCCCGCAAGGGATCTGGCGTGAGGTTATAGATTAGTGTAGATGATAATAAAATTATTGTTTGTGTGTGTATATTCAGACATTTTAAACTCAACGAATAGATATACATGAACTATTAAGGTTGTAGTGATTTAATGTAGGAAAAATATATTTTCGTCATTCTGACTACGTAATTAAACCATAATGTAGTAGCTGACTAAATGAATACCATTTAATACTACAACTAATAAGGTAAGCAAAAGAATGTAGTGAAAAAATGAAATTGTTATACTAGCAACACTAACAAAATGGACGCGTCTTTTAATATAGCAATTACAGAGAGCAGAAATAATTCAATATTTAAATAATACGGCAGCCGAATGCGCTAGTAAGTTATGAAATGTGATTCCACCATGTTCCTATTCGAGCCCAACAGTATTTTTACACGGAGGAACGACATAAGACGGCATAATTTACACAGACACACACATTATTTCGTACGACGTTTACAGAGTGACTACTATCGTAAACGTGCAACAGATCTCATTGGGAATAATATTTGTTGCTTCGATTTAAATCGCGCTCGCGGCTTTTTTTTCATTTTTACTCTAAGTTTGTTTTATTCGATATAGAGGCGCTCGTAGCGCTGTGCAACCGCGGTGTTCTTACCGATCACCAAGGTTAAGTAGCGTTCGACTCGGTCGGCCTGAGATGGGTAACCGTTTGTGGCATTTTCATATTCGAGCGTCTCCGTGCTTCGGAAGGCAAGTTAAGCCATTGGTCCCGGTTACCACTTAATGTGGTAGTCGTTAAGCCGAGTTGGAAACCTTAAAGGCGGCTTGATAAGTTCCAACAGCAGGTGGCCACAAACCTGCCTCCACCAATCCGCACTGGGTCCGCGTGGTGGAGTATGACCTTATCTCTCTCACCTCGATTTGTGAGAGAAGGCCTTTGCCCAGCAGTGGGCAGTATAGGCTGACGTTATTGTTTTATTCTAAGACGCAGTAGTAAGTCCCGTGTTTCGTTGGTCACCAAGAAAATTAAAAAAAATCATAGTCTCATATTGGCCTCATAACTGAAATTATTCTTGTATCTGTGGTGTGTTTGTTGTTTCGTGTGTGCCTCAGATCGGAACAAATATTTTGTGGTTCACAAAAGGTTCGTTCGGGGATCGATCTCGCAACAACTCGATTCAGTGAGCTAAGCGGCTGATATAAACGACTAGTTTTAGCCATCGGGTCATCAAATGTAATTTTTAATTTTTTTTTTTTTTAAACGTAGCCCCACACTAGGATTTATTCCTGTGTCGTGGGTGCGTTTACAAACATGAAAATTCACACACAAATACCCAGACCGCAACAAATAATTGTGGATCACACAAAGATTTGTCCCGTGCGGGAATCGAACTCGCGACTATTAAACACAGTAGGTGGAGCGACCTAAGCTCTTAACCACTGCGCTAAATCGTCCGTCCATCCGTCCGTCCGTAATTAACATCTCATTTTACGAAATCAAACAACATTGTCCCATACCAATTTTATATTACTAGAAAACTAATAAAATCACAATATGCATTTGAAATAACTATAGTATTTTTACACATAAAACAATCTTTCTTAATGTAATCTCCTTTCTAATATTTCAAAACAATATTTCTATGTATCTATATCATCGCCAAATCCCTTGCGATGGGCAGAATAGTAGGCACAGAGTACAGAGTTCCAACAGGTTCTTTCTTTACATACCTCTCTGGCTTCTTCCATTCTCATAGTTCGTTTCATATACGCTCGCAGATTACAGAGACTCTTGACGTGTCCTTCAGATAAGATACGATCTATTTGGTTATGGTAAGATAGTCTACGTCTTCCTCGGTACCGCCATCCTTCCACTTTTGCATTGTATATCTTTTTTGTCATTATTTGTTCCGACATTCCGACGATATTTCTTAATGTAAACAATTTTATTTTACGTACAACATAAATATAACTGCACCCATGGGTGCAGTTATAAACATGAAATTCATATACACAAACACCCAGATCGGTACAAACATTTGTGGGTCACACAAATATTTATCCCATGCGGTGATCGAACCCGCAACGTTAGCCTATCTGCTACAGTATTTTTAATTTATATTAATAACATACCATCACGTCTATATACTCGGGCTGACAGAGATTTTCTCTGTTCTTATACATTTCGCCGAAGAAGATAAATTTCAATGTAATAAGGGTCTATTCTATTGCTATTACAATTACAGACCCCGGACTGCTACTCCGACTTAGGATTTGAACCCAGAACCTTGTAAAAATCACTTTACGATGTAAAGAAATATCACAGACCTTGTCGCTGTGGTAGTCTTGGAAAACTGTGGCAAGATGACTTCGACGGTTATTGGGCTGAATGACCATCATGAGCCAAGGAAAGACATTTATGGATGATGAAGAGGAAGATTTTTCCAGCAATGAGACACAAAAGCGACAAAAGAAAGTAGAAAACGAAGGATTACAAACATTAGGCTATTTTCCTTCAAGTGATTCGAGTAAGGTCCTTCGATCAATCGAATTTAGAATAATCATATTTCGAATACCAACCAACTCTTCCAAAGTACTACTTCAACAAATTGTGATTCTACTGGTACCCACGTACGTGACACGCGTAAACTTAATTAACTTTGTAAAAATCTTATTTAACCATTATCCCTTTTGTTTTAAGGATGATAATAGTGTCCACGTGGGCACGTAGGATCGTTTCCCTTGGAGTTCTAATTGGTTCATACATATCTATTGTTTAACAGAATAACGAACACTACAAAGGAATTTATGGCCTGATATTGTTTATATTAGCTTACAATTACGTTCAAAGGGGCAGTCAGAGTGAAAGTCAGAATTTATTCAATTTATTTTGTGTAGGTTAAATGCGAGGGCCATATTTATTTGATAGGTGATCGTTGTATGGTGGATGCCTATGTATTGCAGTGGACTTCTTTCGCGTGATGTTGACGATAGTTCCTGGGCAATCCATCCAGTTACAGGTGCACCTACTTATATTATATTAATTATTTATTTCAGAACAAAATGTTCCAACTTATGTCCAACTGCCGAAAAGATATTTTCCACTGTGCACGGATTTTCTGAAAGAATATTAGCCACTTTATTAACATCCAAATATTCCTACCAGTGTCAAACAGATTTTTGGCCATTCAAAAACCGTTTGCGATACCTACCCACAGATAAGTGTACCTCATTAATTCACGGTTCCCAGGAGTTATTACAATAAGTATGGATGGAGGTAACTTACGAATATCCACCCATTGGTCTTGATAGCCTGCGTCTAACCTAGCAGCTCTCACAGCTTCTCTCAAAGCGTGGCTTATTACTGAAGCCAGGCAAAATGCAGGTTCTCCAGTTGCTGTGAACAAGTAAGTAAAGGTGCGGAATTCTTTGTAGTCGTAGCAAGGTTGTTATTGTAAAGCAGTAGTTTGAAAAATCATGTTCCTTAAATCGTCTGACACAGATGTAACCCGCGTAGTGACATCAGACAAGCATCTTCAGAATACGGCCAAAGTAAGCAGAGATAGATATTTAGTTTCTTACGATTAAAACCTTGAGTACTTCGTGACACTGTGTTCTTAGCAGTCTCTCTAGGGTTAATTATAATCCTAAATGTATGTGCGGAAAACGAAGATTATACAATAATTTGTTGGGCCGTTTAACATACACTGCATACACGAATTATTACAATTCGCGCGGCGATAGCCGTTGCACGACATTGCACGCTATTCCAAAAAACTCATAGCCAACGAAGTGTTGGCGTTTTTGCAGCACGCCATCGACACCATGGATGAAGTTAGCATCGATGCATATCTGATGCACGTCTAACTTCAAACAGGAAGAGATTTGCGGTGCTAAGGTGCTGCTGTATCAATCGCTCGGTATGAGCGATCGGATGCCGTCCTGTAGGAGGGACGAAAAGGGCAAGAGAAGTCTCTCAGATATAATCAGACTGCTGAAGGAGACCGATCCGGACGACGTTCCCGCTTTTGTGCGAAGCAGCTGCACAGGCTGCCCCCCGTCTCTTCATCGTCATTTGACCACGTCGATGTCACCAGGTTGCTGAAGGATATAACCACCCTGAAATTCAGCCTGACTGAAGTTCAAATCAGGTTAGAGGCCTCAGAAACTATCATCCGAAAACTACGAGAAGAGGTGGCGTCATTGCGTGGTGCCATCCCGGCAAGTAGGTCGCACGAGGCCTGTAATGTGAACGTTCGTCGCGGGCTGCAAAATGCATCCGTCGGCCGTTTCGTGTCGGCTGATGCGTCGCCAGCTGTTGCTACGGCCCCGCGCGATGCACCGCGTCCCTCCGCCCGCAGCACACCGCGCCCCACCGCCCGCAATACACCGCACCCCACCGCCCGCAATATACCACGCCCCGCTGTCAACTCCGCAGCCCCACCGGTGACGTCTAATGGGTCCAATTCCCGACCGGGGCTTATTAATCTTTCTTTCTTCCTTTTATTAGTTCATGTTGCTTAGAAAAAAATAAAAAAATTGTTACTATAAAGCCTTTTTCTCTTTATATCCTAGACAAGGTATAACCAAAGTCATTCCCACTCAATTATATTGCAAATGTTGTTGAGCGTAAATACAACAAATATTATTTTATGAAAGTTAGGACCAAAATTGTATCAGCCTAAACATTTCTGCAAAATTTACCTTTGGACTGTAATACACCGAAAGGATTCTTGTAATTTCTACGAAAATAAACTCGAAAGTCCGCTGGTATATCTTTGATCCCCGGAGGCTTGTAAGTCCAAGTGCGATCAGTCAGCAGTTTTCCGGTGTCTGGGTCGTAAACAATCTTTTCTGATGTCCAGTATCCGAGGCCCATTACGAACGCTCCCTCGACCTTGAAATAAATCTTTTTATAATTCATCACTAGGTTGTTGATAACTTATTTCTAACATAATATACTTCTTACATTATTCCCCAAGGAGTAATCAGATGTCTACAAAATATACTCACATTTCGCTAAAGTATTTTTGGTTCCAATGTGAGTAAGTCGGTGGTCATTTTGTAGGTGGATTATTACCCAATTCTTAGAGAACTCGTTAATTTCTTTAAGACTTTGATAGTTTCCTTCAACGTTAAGAATTGACAATTCTATATAAGTTTTAAAAACCCGAGTGACAGTACACGGTTTGAAATTTCAACATAGGGTTGCGTCAATGCAAGACTAGCGTTTCAATTTTATTGTTATTTAGCTGGGTAAATTGCGGTCATATTAGGATTACTGAGTTATTATTTAAAGATTTATTAATATAATTAGAGACACATTGGGGATCTTAATGTTTAAGTTTCAAAACTATTTTATTTAAGACTTTTAGCTATCATAAAATTGTGTATATTATATTTTTTTTATTCCATAAAATCATTATTTACCTGACCAACGTCAATTTGTGGACTTAAACTCCTCCCAGTATCTTCAAGCAAATCAACTCTCTTGATATCATGGTTCCCTGTTAGTATGTCAACTTCAACTTCCAAAGCACACACTCCATAAATATCATAAGTCTTTACGTCTTCTTTAGTTGAATACATGTATGAGGCTTGCAAATCTACTCCTTCTTGATAAGCCTTTTCAACTAGTTTTTCCCAAGTAGGTTTATCTAATTCTTCTCTGAACGGTTTCAATCTTTCCAATATTATTTGACAAGCTTTCATAGTAGCAAACGCTACACACTCGCTACCGATACTTGCACCAGTCGCCATACAATTTGGTGATGTAAAACTAGCACTAGGCTTAACACTGATTTTATCAATAGATATGCCAAAAACGTAGCCACATACTTGAGCTGCCTTTGTATTAATGCCTTGTCCCATTTCAATACCACCATGAGTTATAACAACTGATCCATCTGCGTGGAATACCGACACTAAAGCATTATATGGCCCTAAGTAAAATATATCGTATGTCATTGGAATAAGTTTTAATGCTCGTTTTCGCCATCGATTGTCGCCATTGAATTTGTTGACTTGTTCTAGTCTTTCATCGTAATTAGAATCCTTTTTAAGCTGTTCTATTAGTTCTGGGATTGGATTGTTTTCTTCGGACATGTTTGCTAGTCTGACTTCTATCGGGTCTATTTTTAGTTTGTGTGCAATTTTTTCCATGATATATTCTATCATTGCTATGCCTTCTGTTGATGCTGAAAATGATAAAATCAACAAAGTATAAATTATATCAATAAGTTGTTTACTATTTGTATCCAGACAGTCGCACTTTTTTTGGTCTTGAATCTGAATATTTTGTTCTGACCTGGGTGTTACATTATCTCTTTTTAACCCACTTAAAAGGGGAGGAGATTCTATATTCGTCTGGATTTATTTTTTTTATGTATGTTCTCAGATTTTTCCGTCAATTTTGGATCGATTTTGATGATTTTTTTTTTGCATTGGGTTCAGTATAGCTCCAAGGCGGTCCCATTTTGATTTCATTGGTATTGGACCTAGAGAAGATAAACAAGAGAACTCCTTAACGACAAGCAATAGGAACGTGTAAATTGAGGTATTTTGCGTATTACGTCAATTATGTAGGTACCCTACTAAAGAACTAATTGCCGACTTATAAAAAGGAGGAGGTTCATTATCATATATCATCACATTTCTCTGTTTTTTTTATAACTGCTTTGCATATAAATCGATTTTAATGATCCTTTTTGCATTGGGTCCAATATAACTCCTACCTAATGGGACCTTTATAATTTTATAGGTATTGGTCCTTGGACTTTGGAGATACACCAGGGGACTCCTTGACGGCAAACATTCATTCACTTATTTTGAGTATTATATTAATCCTCTAGGTACCTTACTGTAGAACTAAGTAGAATAATATAATATAGGTATATATAATATAGGTTCTATGTGACGAGTGAATTAATAAATTAATTCACTCATCACTTAGAATTGTAAAATCTACCGCCTCTAAAAAGCAAAAAATAAATATTTGAAGTCGGTACCAAGTAACCGAGTGCAGTAACCGGCACCGACTTAATATATTAATTTTTTTTGCATTTGGAAGTCGGTTACTCTTTTTTAAAGCTTTTTTATTCTTTAAATGGTACCCGAATAATAAACTTCTTATTTATTTCATTAGATTGGTGTGTTTTACTGTTGCATTATTTCAAAAGGGTTAAAAGAGGATTTAGGATGTGATTCAAAATTAAAGTGACATATTGCTTAAGCTTTATGGCGATACTCACAAGGGGCTCTACACCATGTGTTTGAAGGAGTATCAGTAGCAACGCTATTAGCTTCAATGTACCAACGCGTGGTATCGTAGCAGTTGCAGAAGTTATTAACAGTGATAGAACCAATAGTTTCATTTGAAGAACAGCCATTGTCCTGATAAAAGACGTTTTTCAGGTACTGAATTTCACCTTCATTGTTTACACCAACCTAAAAATATTAACTATACTAAACATTTTTATCGCAAAGAAATGTTATCGCCTGAAAATGTAAAATGAGATAATTTTCTAATATAATGCAAGGAAGAAATGATGAAAACATAATAACAGCACAAACCTCAAAATTACTATAAGTAGGCAATCGCTTTCCAATAATCGCCATGTTGGCTTCTAAAGGTAAAATGAATCTGCAAGTTCGATCCAGTATATGGGTGACCAGGGCCGCAGCACAAGCAATTTGTGTTGACCTGGTAATTTTACCACCATATCCGCCCCCAACGCGGCGAACAATAACATTAACACTGAAAACAAATAAACAAAATTGCAGAGTATTGTTATGATTGAGGACTATAATGTGATATTAGGCATTAGGGAGATTTATTAACTTCACTATAAATAAAGTAATTTGTGTTTTATAGAAAAAGCCAATGTTTAGCTGCATGCTCTATTTGTCGAAGTTGGTAAGTCATATGATTGAAGAGACGAATTATATCGAAATTAATTATTATACAGTGTTTATAAAAGTTATGCACAAAGTCTAAACATGTGTTAAAGTTTTATTTTAGTGGAGATTTTTTTAAATTTATTGAATTTCTTACAGGTTCTTAATTTCTTATGCTTATTTTGCTTAAGAGGAAGTATTAAAGGATAATATGGAGACATATAATCAACGCGAACAATTTTGAACCAAATATTTACAAATATCTTTATGTAAAAATAACGCTCTTACCTATTCACAGGAATGCTTAAGCACTGAGCAATAGCTACATTAGTCAAATCAAGCCATTGAGTTGAAGATAGGACTTCTAAGCCATCTTCAGTTCGCCTAGCAATACAAGTTTGTGGTTCCATATAAAAGTGATGCTGAGATTCTAGTTTGAATTCTCCTTTCACAACACATTTTACATCACGTCCAGTACCTTTTGGCTTCACAGTTCTATTATTAACGACTCTTTTATCTTTCTCTGAAGATTTCATTACATCATCTACAGTAAGTAAAGGTTTACTTTTATTTACATAAGAATACGTTACTTTTACCAACTTCGCAGCTTTATTAGCTATTTTTTCTCTGTCAGCTACAATGATACCGACTGGGTCGCCATAAAACTTGACTTGCTTGGAACATAATATTTCTTCATCAACATTAATGAGCGGCACATTGACAGGTGTAAATGAGTTGTTGCCTGGTATATCTTTGGCTGTGTAGAATGTTATAACACCGGGAATTTTCTGAAGACAGATATTTATTAAAATTTACATATGGTATAAAGTCTGCTTGGTGTAGTAGATACATGTAGTATTGTGATTGCAGAATATCGTTACAACTACTCCTGAAAGATCCTCCTCTTATTACGTGGATTATTTAAGATCATTTTGCTGAAATGTGGGTATTTGGAACACTGAAACAAGTGTTCTGACCTTCTCCGATCATTTCTTTGGATAAAACTGACGACCGTAAGTTTCTACTTACGTATTGTATAAACGTATACTAATATCAAAAATTTTTAACATTAGAAATTCTGAGTTCTTAGATTTACGCGAATATTACACATGAAATATAACTATTTTTCGGATTTTATCGCGGTTTATTTTTGATTTTTGTTTTTTATGTTCCCGACGTTTCGAGTGCTTTGCAGCACCCATGGTCACGTGAGGGACTGAGGTGTTAGACATCCAACAACTATGCCTTTTGGACGTCTAACACCTCAGTCCCTCCCGTGACCATAGGTGCTGCAAAGCACTCGAAACGTCGGGAACTTAAAAATCAAAAATAAACCGCGATAAAATCCGAAAAATAGTTTTATTTCATTAGAAATTCTTTTGTAATATTTGAATATCACACACACTTACCACACTATAGATAAATACATATTCACATTATACATTCAATACGATTTTGCGCAGTGGTTAAGAGCTTGAGCTGCTCCACCCACTGTGTCTAATAGTCGCAGGTTCGATTCCCGCACGGAACAAATCTTTGTGTGATCCACAATTATTTGTTCCGGTCTGGGTATTTGTGTATGTGAATTTTCATGTTTGTAAACGCACCCACGACACAGGAATAAATCCTAGTGTGGGGCTACGTTTTTTAGAAAATAAATAAAATAAATACTTACTAATGCTTCAGTAGTATCGAAACCACTTATAATACTACCCGGTCTCGCTTCAGCAAATACAAACGCAGCAAAAACTTCACCAGGCTGCGTTGGTAAGTCATTCGCAAACACAGCTTCACCACTGCATTGGACTAAAGCCTCTAGCTTTGGTATAGGCTGATTTAGAGGCCATACACTCTTATCAGTGTCAAATATTTGTGAGCCTTGTGACGTCTCTCTTTTCAGAACTTGTCCTCCCGATCGATATTTAGGATTTATCTGGTCATCTGGACACAGGCTGAGAATTGCCTGAAAGATGTTCACAATAGTCCCTTTTCAAATAAAGCTATTTTTAGTATCTAGTATATAAACTTAATAAATTGTAATTGGCATTATGCAAAGGGAAAACAACTTGTCATTGTAACTAATTTGAAGCTGCTAAGGTTTTTAAAAAAAATATAGTTAAACGCAGCTTCGTACCTGGTCGACAAAAGCGTCAACTAACTGGTCCAAATATAGCTAATAATCATCCGGGTGAACCCAAACCATAAGTACAAAAAACCGCCAAAATCGGTCAAGCAATTTAGGAAGAAAAGTATTACAAACACGCATATCAGAGGTTTATTTTATGTTTGAAATTTAATTTTAAGTCAAATTTATATTTGTTTACCTTATAATATAAAGCAATTGCTAACATTTTTCTATAAGCCGCTGAAGGTTCAGGTGGTGCTTCTTCTGGGGTTATCTCCTTAGACAAAGTCTTTAAAGTCAATTGTAATGACGCGTCAGTAAATGGATCCTTTCCCGTTAATGCGGCCTCCGTTTTACTTGCATGAATAAATTTAGCTGCAATGCTACCATAAACTATTGTAGCTTTTTCTAATAACTTGGAATTTTGATTGAATCTAAATAAAAATCCTGCATTTACAACTGCATGGGCATTTTGAGACCTAGGCATTATCTAAAAGGGTAAAAAACATACATTAGACTCTTGACTTAAAGTAGTCTTAGTAGAAATGTTGAAGGATCATAGTACCTTAAATGATTTTACTGTACAGCTTTGTGGAAATGGTGGAAGCATTACGTTGACTATTATCTTTCCTTTCATATCTGATTTCAAAAAGCTGGTTAGAAACATTGTCTTCGGTACCTTGCTACTGTCCACTGAAATAAATGTTTAACGTATCATTTTATCATTCAACGAAATCATTAATAATTTAATCAGTGTAGAATTCTTACCGATGGTAACCATAGCACCAACAGTTTCAAAAAGTAAAAATAAATCCGATTGGAAATCATTATTATCGTATTTCATATTTAAGTTCCCACCAATTGTACCAATCTGAAACATTACACAATTTTTTTTTAATCGTGCTTTATTTCTAAAGAAAATAAATCATGGAATACACTAACGTTTCTAACTGGAACATGTGCAACCAGATCCATATGTTCATAAAATATTTTCAAATATGTAAATTCTTCTCTCTGTCTTGAAATTTCAAGAAACACTTCCATCATCTCAGAAAGCGTCATTCCAGCTCCAAGTACTAAATTCACATTTAAATTGAATCCTCTTAGTTCGGATACATTGAATATATCTATCACGTTTTTTGGGTAATCAGTTACGTGATAAACTCCTAAAATAGAATTCAAATTGTACTAACTCTTAAAATAATAACAAAATACGGTATTTATTAAAATATTCTCGAATTAATAAAACTTATAAATCCATATTTTTCATTGGTTCTGTCAACTAAAACTTTCTATTTTATTTTTATTTGGACATCCAACAGCTTACTAACTACAGAGTATACAGTTTACGTAATATTATCATTCTTAGCCAATTAAAGGATACCACTAAATACAAGTAAGTCGTGACATGACGCGCCAAAAGATACAGTTGAAATTTAAAGTATTCGTTCAAACTATGTAATGGATATATTTATGCTTGTGTGTCAAGTATATTATAATATTATTGTTGTAAGGAGAAATAAATTGCTCACCTAACAAATGATTCTATCTAAATCTGATCTTCGGGCATAAAATACATCATATCAAAAACACTTAAAGTATAATGATGAACTTAATAAAAATGGTAATATTTTATCCAGATTTACCTTGCCCTGTGTTTCCAGCAATTAATTTATAATTATTTCTTTTTCCCATAGCTTCAAATATGTGATCCAAAGTGTAAGCTTTGTACCATTTATGTGTACCACAATCTATCACTATCATATTAATGTCATTATTTTCAAGGATACACCAATCTTCGTCATTTATTGATTCATTTTCATTTGTGGGATCACAGCTGCTTGTTCCTTTTAGTGAATCAGGCTTATAAAGTTTATTTTTATGATGACATATTTTATTACATTTGAAACCACAAGTATTTAGCACATTAAAATCTTCTATATCAACAAGTTTGTTTAGTAGTGCTTTGTCAGTGTTTTTTGCAAATGTTTTAAAAGCATCGGCTATAGGCCTGTATCCTGTACATCTACAAATATTTCCTGCAAATAAATTTTCTATATCTTTCAACGTTAGATTATTCTTTTTGTTGCTTTCATGGATGCTGTAAAACGATAGAAAAATCAATGGTTTAGGTGTGTGGCAAAATAAATTGCTAACTAAAATATACGATTTCCAACACTCTAATAAGAAAAATATTTAAATCATAGCCAACTAATTGTGACTATCATATAGTATTTTGTTTATACCTATACATATTCATGATCCAACCAGGCGTACAGTATCCGCATTGAGTGCCATTGAATTTGGCGAGCCGGGCTTGTATCTCATGGTAGCCAATCATTTTGTTTCCAATACCTTCCGCTGTAGTGACCTCCCATCCATGGCAGGAGAGTACTGATACGAGGCACTAGACAAATAGTTAAAGGCAGCACTGCATTAAGTATTTAGATGTGCTAAAACAGTTTCGTGATTTTTTTAATAGTAACTCATTGAATTTCCCTAACTTCTTAATGTCTGTTCTAAAAAAAGGTGCTTTGAAGGGTACTTTAGTATGTATTATTGTCTTAGTTTCCTTTATACCAATCCTATTAATTTATCTATACAGCCATAATCGTCCCAATGTTGGACAGAGTTATAAATTACTTATCTCTAGAATAGTGTGGGATCTCTTGATACAACACCAATTCTTTATGTTTGCTTTGAACTGTTTTAAATCTAAAAGGTGTAAATTCTACATAACTATCTTTATAACCAAGAACATAGACTACTCATCTTATGAAATCTTGTCTACTCTTTAGGTATAGTATTTTAGCTTTTAGACGTACAGAGTTAACAGAGAATATTTTCATTTCAGTATTAGGTGGTAATGACGTCTTGACAGCGACAACGCACGCGCCACAGCCTCCCTCATGGCACATCGCCTTCGTGCCTCTCAGCTCCGCCACGTTCCTTATGTACTCGTTCAGAGATACATCTGGACCGAACTTGCCGTTAACTGCAAACCGTTCATCAATTTTGAAGTTGTTGTACTCATGGTATTTATGTTTTATTTAAATTGTCATTCTTATGTTAATCAACTCCTTTACATTTGTAAAGATTCAGAATGGACCAGATAAAAATCAGAGCGAAGCGAGACTTTTGTCTGAGGTTAATATTGACCAGGGAACATTTTTAGAATATTTTCGCTGAAAATAGCTATCCATTATGTTTCACTTTATATATATATATATATATATATATATATATATATATATATATATATATATATATATATATATATATATATATATATATATATATATATATCCGTGCTTCGGAAGGCACGTTAAGCCGTTGGTCCCGGTTACCACTTAATGTGGTAGTCGTTAAGCCGAGTTGGAAGCCTTAAAGGCGGCTTGATAAGCTCCAACAGCGGGTGGCCACAAACCTGACTTCACCAATCCGCACTGGGTCCGCGTGGTGGAGTATGACCTAATCTCTCTTACCTCGATTTGTGAGAGAAGGCCTTTGCCCAGCAGTGGATAGTATAGGCTGATATATAAGTGTGTGTGTGTGTGTGAATGATGTACGCTGTTGGCCGCGAGGCCTTTACAGCTTCACCGGACTTAAAGGCGAGCGTGCAACCACTACGCTCTAGCCAGCCAGAAGGGCAAGAGGCGACATACTCGAGGGCGCCTCGAAGACGGGGGGACGGGTGCACTACTAAGTGCACCGGTCAACCGCCGGCTATGGGAGGGGATCTACTACTACGTCGTCGTCGTCGCCCGTATTCTGAGCGGAAAGAAGGGATGACAAAGCATCGGGGGGGTCGGTGAGAACATGTCGCGGCCGGCGGTGGCGGCAGGGGTCGGGGGGGAGATCGTAGTCGGCGGTGGCTACGATTAACGGATTCGCATGGGTAGATGCGTTCGCGAAGTGACGTGTTGACGCCTTTTTAATAAAGGCGCGAATAGGTTCGAGACCTAAATCGGAGTGGAGGTCGACGTTCCGTACGAACCAGGGGGCTCCTACGGCTTTACGGAGGAAGCGGTTTTGAACCAGTTGGAGTTTATCGATGTGAGAGGGGGCCGAATGCCCGAACACAACACACGCATAAGTCATGATGGGTCGAACGCAAGTTTTGTAAAGTGTCACCTTATTTCTAAGGGACATTTTACTCCGCTTGCAGATTAACGAATGGAGACGAC
Organism: Phalera bucephala; assembly: GCA_905147815.2. Lineage (NCBI taxonomy): Eukaryota > Metazoa > Arthropoda > Insecta > Lepidoptera > Notodontidae > Phalera > Phalera bucephala. Next base: position 7,011,388 of record LR990620.1, on the reverse strand, counting down.
CGAGCACAAATGATGCTCGGTGACGGACCCGCTTGATGTGCGGGCCGAAGGACATGGTACTGTTTAGGGTGACCCCTAGATATTTGACCTCTTTGACCCAGGGAATGGGTCGGTCGAACATGGTCACTTGGCCGAGATTACTTCTAGGGCGGCGCAGGGAGTGGCGCGGGGTGGCACCTCTGGAGAAGAACACCGCAGCGCTCTTGTCCGGGTTCACCTCAATACGCCACTTCCTGAACCAATTCCCTAGGGAATTGGCGGATGCCTGAAGGTGTCTGGTAATGAAACCCTTATTCCTATGCGAGACGTAGAGAGCGGTATCATCCGCGAATAGGGCTAGATGCGCCTTACTCGAACGAGGAATGTCGTTCGTGTAAAGGCTAAACAGGAGCGGAGAGAGAACTGAGCCCTGTGGGACTCCAGCACTGATGGAGTGGGAAGTGGAGCGCGTCATTTCGACGCGATAACGGAAGGCGCGATTCGACAAGAAGTCTCGTAAGATGAGCACGAGTCTGTCCGGCACACCCAATTGGTAGAGCTTGTAGATCAAGCCGTTGTGCCAGACTTTGTCGAATGCCTTCGCGACATCTAGGAAGAGGGCGCCCGTGTAGATGGGTTTGGGTCTATTGAGACCGGAGAGGATGTGCTCCGTGATGCGGTGCACTTGGTGGACGCAAGAGTGTTTGGCTCGAAAGCCAAACTGCTCGTCGATAAGGATACCCCTGGACGTTACGAAGTCTTTGAGCCTCGCCAGAAGTAGGCGCTCGTATATCTTGGCCAGGGAGTTGAGGAGACTGATAGGGCGGTAGCTCGCGGGGAGATTGCGAGGTTTGCCGGGCTTGGGAATGCCTATGACGTCCGCCTCCTTCCACTTAGCGGGGAAGGTGCAGTTCGTCATGGCGGCGTTCACCAAGAGGCAGATGAGCTGGGCGGGCAGGCATTTCAGAACGCGATTCGAAATGCCGTCAGGGCCGGGGCTTTTTTAGTTTTAAGACCCATAATCAGATCTTCGACCTCCGTTTACGTGATAGGAGGCAAGGAATCGACGGGGGGGAGAGATGCCCTGCGCTCGACTTCCCTGTCTACCGCGTCGACGTGGGACTGGTCAACGGACTGAGAGCTGGGGGCGCACTGGCTCTCGAGGGAGTCGGCGAGAAGCTCGGCCTTTTCGTCGTCGTCGAAGGCTGGGGCTGCGCCTGAAGGGCGGGACAGCGGGGGCATGTCAGTCGTGGAGTCGGATTTGAGGCTACGCGCCAGCTGCCAGTAGGCCAGATGCGACGGCGCGATGCCCTCTAGGAGGACACCCCACCGTTCCTCCCGGACCTCCGCGACACGACGCTTTACCTCTCGTTGTAAAGCACGCATCCGGGCCCGATTGGCTTCGGTGGGGTAGGAGTCGTACGCTCGGATAGAAGCATTCTTTGAACGAATGAGATCCCTAACATCGTCCGGCAGTCGAAAGCGGTTGAGGTAGAGATCTTCCACCTCGACTTGCTTGGACGATCGACTGACAGCCGATCGGATGTGCTCGGTGAAGGCATCTACGGCCTGATCGGTGTCCTGAGGGGACGGGATGGAGTCCGAGCTGAGAGGCAGGGGGGGAGGGTCGGCATCCGCCAAGGCCGTGCTTAGCGCATGCCAATCCACCACCGTCTTTTTGGGTCGCTGAGGGGCGGAAGGGGGGGAACCGAGTCTCATGACTACAGGTCGATGGTCAGAGTCGAGTTCCTGGACCACTTCCAAGGAGTGCAGCCGTAGGGTGACACCCTTCAGAAGCGCCATGTCCAGGACGTCGGGTCGGTGATTGATAGGATAGTGGGTTCTTAAATAAGTACAACTGTTACTCTGCCATGAAATTATCCAAAAATTAAAATTGCTAAAATACAACTAAGTTTAAAACACAAAAAAGGAAATTATATTATTACAATTAAATTTAAAAGTAGGAACAGAATTAATTTGAAAAGGAGATATAAAAGAATTACTAATACAATACAATAATATAAAATAAAAGTATTTATTAATGCTTAGCACGTGTAGAAGTCAAATGTTCTAACACCATCCTTCTCAATTTTATGGTTTTATCCGAAAAAATGTCGATAGTACATGAATTATGTAATGCATTATATTGCGTTGCTAAGCTGTTTATGGGAAAGTATTGGTATAAATAAGTTTTGGACGGTTGCAATTTAGAAGGGATATATTTATTTAATCTTGGAAGTCTGACTGGTACATTGAAGTGGAATTTATTAAGGAGTTGTGGAGAGTCTATCTGGCCACTTATAAGTTTTCACTTATAGTTTTTAGGAACATCATGTCTAAAATTATTCTATGTTCATTTAGGGATTGCATTTTAAAGGAATTTAGGCGATCAATGTAACTTGGTAACTGTTTAGATAGATGATAATTGAAACAAATGTGCCCGAGAAAACGCTTTTGTATTCGTTCTATATTCTTTTTATAAGTATCATAGTGGGGTTTCCATACTATGCATCCATACTCTAATACACTTCTTACCAGAGAATTAAAAATATTAATTTTTGTTCTTGGATTTTTGAATTCCCTACAGTTTCTAATTATGAATCCCAGTATTTTAAAACATTTTGAAGTTATTGCGTCTATATGCCTATTAAACTTTAATTTATTGTCAAAAATAATACCTAAATTTCTAACACTTTCAACGTTTTGTATTGTTTGTTTGCTTATTTTATATTTATTGGGTATAAATCTTCTATTACGTGTAAATTTAATTGAATAGCATTTTCCACATTTAATGACATTCGATTAGATTCACACCAATCCATTAAACGGTTAATATCGTCCTGTAATAAATTTATATCTTCGTGACACCGTATGGGTCGCGATATTTTCAAGTCATCAGCAAAAAGGTAATGGTCTGAGTGCTTGAAACAATTATGAATATCATTGATGAAAATATTAAACCGTATGGGTCCGAGGTATGAACCTTGTGGAACACCAGAAGGAGTGGGATATTCAAAGGAGTTATATCCATAAGCTACAACTACAGCGCTCCGGCCTTTTAAATAAGATTCAAACCATTCAAGTAATCAACAAGTGATCAACAGTGTCAAAGGACTTTGAAAAATCAGTATAGATGACATCTACGGGCATGCGTGAATCAACGGATTTTAACAAACTATCATGATAAACAAGTAAGTTCGTTACAGTCGATCTTGATTTCATAAAGCCATGCTGGTTCAAATTTACTTTTGACTTAACGTGCCATAAAATAATGGATGAATTAACGACTCGAACAGTTTTCCAAATACCGGTAAAATAGAAATCGGTCTATAATTTTTGAAGAATGTTGCGTTACCTGCTTTAATATTCTATCCAACAAAGATTTTAGAAGATAAGCCATTATCAATTATCAATATTCTTTGAGAGTGTTAAAAATGATAATCTTCATTAGTCTTAGAAAAGAATATTCAGAAAGTCCTAAAAAAATAGTATTTGTCTTTCCTTCTGTTGACATTAACTATTTTTTTTTTATTTCTCATGTTTTTTTTTTATCAATTTAATCTTTTTTTACTAAAACGTATTCCCACACTAGGACTTCTTCCTGTGTCGCGGGTGTCTTCACAAACATGTAAATTCACATACGCAAATACCCAAACCGTAACAAATAATTGTGGGTCATACAAAGATTTGTCCCGTGAGGGAATCGAACCCGCGACTATTCGACCCAGTGGGCGGAACGGCTTAATGTCGTAACCACGACACCACATCGTCCGTACTACATCAATCAAGTAGATAATTACAGCAAGAGGATCTAATAAATTTTTAGATAGATTTTGTGAATCGTCGACTTTTATAATACTAAAGTGTTCCAAACGCTTCAGACTATTACTAACCTTCAAATTGTTTTCCGTTAATTTTCAAAACTATTTTTGACATTTTTTCAATATGACTTCCACCCACAACGATGTTTGAAAATAGCCAATTGCACTACGATTTCGTGTGACACTGACTCGAAAAGGTCTTTTTATTAAAATTAACGGCAATAGCGGAACAAATGATACAATTCAGTGTTACTAAAGTAATGAACAGTTTGAATTAATTTTAGGCTATTGTGTTAATGTCAGGGTGTCCGGTAAGTATTGGTTGTATACATTTTAATGATGTAAACTAATATGATGATGTGGTATTTGATTGAGGGCCTTTTATTACTGTCATCGAGTTATTACGTTACGGTTACGGTTCACGCTTCTGTTGATGTACCTGTATAGACTTGCGCAAGTTTTATGTAGATAAGATTTTTGTATAGTCACGACTATACACGTATACAAGCTGTCACATAATAAACGCAATACCTGAAAGTAGTTTGTTCTAAATCGATAACTTAATTGATTACAAGAATAATAAAAGTAAGATTTTTTTTTAATTTTTCAAAAAAAGCCTTTACTCCTTTAGTGCTCTATAATAAACTAAATTTAGTCTTGATTCAAAGCTTCAGTTTTGTCTTCAGTCAGAAGGAATTTTCAAATGCATTTTTAAAACTTATTTCTCAATACGGGAGTCACTTAGGAATAACATCATTTTTTGCAAATTAAAAAAGTAAGATACAATAAAAATTGTTGGAATCAGTTCAGTTATCGACTTAGAACAAACTAAACTCAAACTCAAATCGTTTATTTTGCATAAACCCTGCAGGGGTGTTTACAAATGTTCATATTTACATATTTTTTTTACTTACTAATTTACACCGGTTGTAAGGTTGAACGAGTCATCCGTATTACAGTGGAGCCGGAGCAGCACCTATCCAAGCATTTAATCGTGCAACTATTCATCTAATGAGTAGTAAGCCTGTTTCACGAAGATTAGTGACGTCAATTGGAAGTTTATTATAAAATTTATCACAATATCCTATAAAAGCTGTGTGAATGTTGGATAATCGAAACTGTGGTTGATCTAACTTATTTCTATTTCTAGTTTTATAGCTGAGTAAACAGATTTAATTTTTTCCTGGTATACATTATATTTTCATAGATATATTGACATGGAACCATCAAAATATTGGTTTTCTTAAACAATCCTTTTAGAGAAACGCGACTACCTCAATTATAAATGGCCCTAATGCCCCTTTTTTTGCAAAATAAAATTGGACTCGATGTCAGCCGTATCCCACAGTAATATGCCATAAGACATGATACTATGGAAGTAGCTAAAATAAATTATTCTTGCAGTGGCTACATCAGTTAGTCGTCTAATCCTTCTGACGGCAGCAGAACTAAACCGTTTTCCTAAAGTTTTAATATGTGGGCCCCATTGTAATTAAGAGACTAGCGTAAGCCCTAAGAAAGTTATATCATTAATAAATTCAAGTTTCTCATTGTTCAGTAAAATATCACAGTCACGTTTGACATTAGGTAAAGGAAATTGGATACATTTCGTTTTCTTGCTATTTAGTGCTAATTTTTAGTAGTGAACCAGTTATGTATCTAAAGAATAGCGTTATTTACGTCGTAAAGATTATCTACATGTCTATCTACTTGAAAGATCAAAGAGGTATTGTCGGCAAACAACACTATCTTTGCTTGTTTTTCGATTATTTGAGGTAGGTCATATACCAAAAATAGAAACAGACCCAGTATTGACCCCCAAGGAACGCCCATTTGTACTATAGTATCATTTATTTGAATGCATTTCTGCCTGCCCTCTAAGTATGATTTTATTAAATCGATAGCTTTTCCACGGATTCCGTAGTGCTCTAATTTAAGCAAAAGTATGTAATGATTTACACAATCGAGTGCCTTAGAAAGGTCACAAAATATACCAATGGCATCCTGTGAGCTCTCCCAGGCATCAAAGATAATGCTTGAATAGAATAACACCGGCTTCAGTAGTACAACGTTCTTTGGTGAAACCATATTGCTGATAATGTAGCATGTTATTTGCGGTAAATTCATCTAACATTTGAATAAGCATTATCTTTTCAAACACTTTACTGAGCACTGGCAAGACGAATACTGGCCTATAGTTATTTGGGTCCCTACTATTACCGGTTTTAAAAATTGGTATAACTTTGCTAAATTTTATTAAATTGGGAAATACTCCTTGATCTATACACACACTATAGATAAAAGCTAGGTGATGCGCGATTGTATTTATAATAGACTTATATGTGTTACTGTCATTCCCCATAAATCGTCAGTAAATTTTATTTTTTTATCATTGATCTATCTATCTATATCATCACGCCAGATCCTTTGCGGGGTAGGCAGAGAGTACAGAGTTCCAACAGGTTCTTTCCTTACATACCTCTCTGGCTTCCTGCACTCTCATAGTTCGTCTCATACACGCTCGCCGGTTACGGAGACTCTTGACTTTTCCTTCAGATAAGACTCTGTTTATTTGGTCGTGGTAAGATAGTTTAGGTCTTCCCCGGTACCTGAATCCTTCCACTTTCACATTGTATATCTGATTTATCATCCTTTCATCTGGCATTCTTTCTATATGCCCGAACCAACGGAGCATGCCCTTTCTCATCTTGACACCGATACTATCTTTCATACCTACTCGCTTTCTTACTAAGCTGTTGCTAATGCGGTCGGTCAGCTTCACTCCGCACATCTTCCGCAGAGCTCGCATTTCTACCGCATTTATCCTACTTTCATTCTCCTTCTTACATACCCAGCTCTCGCTGCCATATAACAGCGTTGGGACAAGAACTCCGTTATGTATGGCCAGCTGCGCCTTATGGCTTAAGTGCCGACTCCCAAGTAGCTTTCCCTTCGCACCATTCACCCTGTTCCCTGCACTCACTCTTCTCTCTATGTCAGCGGTGCATTTCCCATCCTTACTGAAGGCACATCCAAGATATACAAACTCATTCACTTGTTCCAGCACACTGAAAGCTAATAGACTGGGGATTAGTATATATAAATGTAAAATCTCTGGAACAAGTAATTATGTTCTTTTTAAGAATTGAAATTATGAATTGAGTGAGAGAGAAACATGGAGAACAATTTAAAGAGTCCGTTGTTCTTAAAGCTATATTAGTAAAACATGATAAGAACTCTTGGGCGATGTCGAATCGAAGTCCTCGATGAGTCTCAAGAGTGTAATCCGTAGTGCGGTGTTTAGACCTACCAGTTTCACTGTTAATTATTTTCCAGGTGGTCTTTATTTTAACATCCGCGGTTCAAAATTTTTTTTCTATTATGCAGTGCTTTAGCAGCCTTACATACTCCCCTAAACGTTTTTCTTACTACTTTCAGGTCTTGCGTTTATTATGTTACATCTTGTACATACACAACTATACGTATCGGTATCGGTTTAATAGCGTCTCTACTCTACGCTATAAATGACTTAAAAGTATTAAATAATAATACTATATAAAGAACAAATGATAAAGCATCCTTGCTTTTTGATGCAATGCGTTTAGATTAAAAATAGACGACATCTTGTTTCGCATTGATTTTTACTTCAAGATGGCAGTCCAGAAAACAACAGAAAATGATAAATGACGGGACGGGTGAAATTATCCGCAAGTGTGATCGTATTGTGTGTATGTGATTTAAAAACATTGTAAAGATCAGTATCATATTGAGTATTTTATAATAAGCTTTTGTGAGCATGGAATGGTCTTTGTGTATTTATTTATTTAAATAGGTACACGAACAGATGTGCAGACACGAGAACACAATAAATGCTTTAGTTTAAATTTATTGTTACATCTCCTTATTTTTTTTTTTATTGAGGGAAATGCCTAACGCATACCCCCGGGCCGAGGGCAGGGCCCGGGTGGTTATGTGGGGCTTGCACCCACTAAAACCCCTCGGCGTCCCACTGCCCTTTTGCCGGGCCACAGGAATCGTCACCAGCATGACGTCTGTGGCACCGGCGGGCTCGGTCCGTGTGCGGAACTCGACAGCTGTTAGGGGAGTTCGGTCTCCTCCCTACCGCCTTTCGGAGGCTGCGCGGACGCAGCGCTTTTACGGCGCGGGTCTGCGTGTGCTAGGGCGCCGGGGTGCCCTCCCCGACGCCTGCAGGCCGCGATCACGGTGGGCGAAGGCCGTTTCGGGCGTAGTCCCTACGCCTTCGCCCAACGCGCCGTCTACGAGCGGGATTGGAGGACGTCTCCTCCCTCACCCACTCTGCCTCCTCCTTAGCGGACATGACGGCCTCGCAAAAGGCCGTCATTGCCACCCAGGCGCTCTCGCTCCCATCCATGGATTAGAGCAGGAGATGTAACAATCGACCGTGATATCACGGTCGATTGTTACATCTCCTGCTCTAACTGACTGGACACAATGTATACAAAAAAAAAAACTATTAAGGAGTAGAGACAAAAGAATAAAGTCAACATATGTGCATAAAGGCACTATTTGTAATATGGAATTTTAATTTTTAGACTCAAAAAGTGAACAGCGTATATTTTCCTGTTATTATTATTATATCTAAATATAGTACAGTTTTTAAATAGGATAAGACAACTTTTGATTAAGAAAATTGAACATAATTAGAGGTTCGGAAAATTAGACATGTATACATAGTAATTACGGCGTGCCTACTTAAGTTATGAAAAGAAACTAATAAGTGGACTAATAAAGTTTGTTAATTATTATATAATTTAACCACAAATGCTTGAATTATAATTATGGTAACAATCGTAACATAATTAACGCAAAACCTAAAAGTAGTTTGTTCTTAATCGGAAACTGAATTGATTTTTATCATTTTAATTTTTTTTTCATTGTTTTAAATTACTTAAATCAGCTACAATATCTGTAACTCATTCCAAAACCTTTTTAGTTCGCTATATTAAATATATTTAACCATGATTAAAAGTAATAACTACAGCGATTTCAATTAGCTCTTTAAAATTGTAAATTTGATTTTCGTATAGAATTTAAAATGCATTGATCTAATTGGCGTGAGTGAGATCTTGCGTAACTGATGATACACTTTGTATGTGGTACACGATCTACTATAGCCACCACAGGCGAAAAAACAATCAGCGGCCTATGAAAATGGACAGTTTTCGGCCCGCAAGGACCCCTTAGATGGAGCTAGAGTTCATAAATTTGAATACATTTGAAAGCTATTATGACTGTCTATATATCCTATTAATTCTAGAGTGGTACTCAACCTACTATAGCTACCATAGGTGTAAATACACCCAGCGGCCTATGAAGATTTTTAGTTTTCGGCCCGGACGGACCCCTTAGACGGCGCTAGAGTTCCTAAATTTGACTCCATTTGATAGCTATTATGACTACCTATATACTCTATTAACTCCATAGTGGTACTCGATTTAATATATCCACCATAGGCGAAAATACACACAGCGGCCTATAAAGCTTTTTAGTTTTCGGCATGAACGGACCCCTTAGACGGAGCTAGAGTTCATAAATTTGGCCACATTCGATAGCTAGTATGACTACCAATATACTCTATTAACTCCATAATGGTACTCGATTTAATATAGCCACCATAGGCGAAAATACACACAGCGGCCTATGAAGATTTTCAGTTTTCGGCACGAACGGACCCTTTAGACGGAGCTATAGTTCATAAATTTGGCCACATTTGATAGCTAGTATGACTATCTATGTACACTATTAACTCCAGAGTGGTACTCGACCTACTACATCCACCATAGGCGAAAATACACCCAGCGGCCTATGAAGATTTTTAGTTTTCAGCACGAACGGACCCCTTAGACGGCGCTAAGGTTCATAAATTTGGCCCCGTTTGATAGCTACAATTGCTATCTATATACACTATGAATTCTAGAGTGTTACAAGATTTAATATCGCCACCATAAGCGAAAAAGTTATGAACTCTAGCGCCGTCTAAGGAGTCCTTTCGGGCCGAAAACTGTCAATTTTCATAGGCCGCTGAGTGTTTTTTCGCCTGTGGTGGCTATAGTAGATCGAGTACCACTCTTGAATTAATAGTGTATAGATAGTCACAATAGCTATCAAACGGAAACAAAAGTTATGAACTCTAGCGCCGTCTAAGGGGTCCGTTCGGGCCAAAAACTGTTATTTTTACACTGCGACTGAATTCTGAAAATCCATGACTATATTTGGGTTTTTGTTCGAGTTTGTTTTCATTATGGTAGACCCATTTTAAGTTGTTGACTGGAGTTAATAGTGTATATAGATAGTCATACTAGCTATCAAATGTGGCCAAATTTATGAACTCTAGCTCCGTCTAAGGGGTCCGTTCATGCCGAAAACTAAAAATCTTTATAGGCCGCTGTGTGTATTTTCGCCTATGGTGGATATATTAAATCGAGTACCACTATGGAGTTAATAGAGTATATAGGTAGTCATAATAGCTATCAAATGGAGTCAAATTTATGAACTCTAGCGCCGTCTAAGGGGTCCGTCCGGGCCGAAAACTAAAAATCTTCATAGGCCGCTGGGTGTATTTACACCTATGGTAGCTATAGTAGGTTGAGTACCACTCTTGAATTAATAGGATATATAGACAGTCATAATAGCTTTCAAATGTATTCAATTTTATGAACTCTAGCTCCATCTAATGGGTCCTTTCGGGCCGAAAATTGTACATTTTCATAGGCCGCTGATTGTTATTTCGCCTGTGGTGGCTATAGTAGATCGTTTACCACTCTGGAATTAATAAGGTGTATAGATAGTCATAAAAACTATCAAACGGGACCAAATTTATGAATTCTAGCGCCGTCTAAGGGGTCCGTTCGGGCCGAAAACTGACAATCTTCATAGGCCGCTGGGTGTTTTTTTTGCCTATGGTGGCTATATTAAATCGAATACCACTCTAGAATTAATAGAGTATATAGGCAGTCATAATAGCTATCAAATGAGGCTACATTTTATGAACTCTAGCGCCGTCTAAGCGGTCCGTTCGCGCCGTAAACTGACAATTCTCATAGGCCGCTGAATGTATTTCAGCCTATGGTGGCCATAGTAGATGGCTTTAAAACGGGGCCAAATTCATGAACTCTTGCGCCGTCTAAAGGATCCGTTCGGGCCAAAAACTGTAAATTTTTACAAGCCGCTGCGACTGAATTCTGAAAATCCATGACTATATTTGGGTTTTTGTTCGAGTTTGTTTTCATTACGGTAGACCCATTTTATTCGTCGATTCCACTTTAAGTTATGCTAAGACAGTCATAATAACTTTTGGTGAAACAAAGGCAAAATAATGAAAAATAAACATTCTGGACTTTGTATCTATAAAAAAATCCTTTCTTTCATCATGGTAGCAAATAAGAAGCCTTTATGAAAAGCATTTTCATGTATTTTCCAACGACAATTTTATTTGGTCGGGTAACAGGCCGGTAACTTCAGGCCGCCAACTTCACACCGGTATGAAAGAACCTGTTAGAAAGTGTAACGTGCTACCTGTAGGTACTTAATTCAATGAGCGACCTACACTCTTCTCATTAGACTCAGCCGACTTAGACTCAATATCTATTCGCCGCATCTTAATTTTAACTATAAAACGTTTTTCTTGTGTCGTGTTCATAAACGCGTGTTCATACATTTTATATTTACAAACACTCAGACTGACACAAATGCAGGCATTACATGAAGATTTGTCCTGGGTAATAAGAAAGAAAAGCTTTTGTTTACTTAAAACTCTACCACCCATTCGGAACGTTATTTATACGGAGAAGAAGGGCAATATACAAAGTGTATCATCAGTTACGCAAGATCTCACTCACGCCAATTAGATCAATGCATTTAAATTCTATACGAAAATCAAATTTACAATTTTAAAGAGCTAATTGAAATCGCTGTAGTTATTACTTTTAATCATGGTTAAATATATTTAATATAGCGAACTAAAAAGGTTTTGGAATGAGTTACAGATATTGTAGCTGATTTAAGTAATTTAAAACAATGAACAAAAATTTAAAATGATAAGTCGGATCCAGGATGTGGAGGCTTTTCTGGCTCGTCGGACTTGATAAAGATAAGTAGGAGTATCTTTCAGGGCGACAGTTTGAGTCCATTGTGGTTCTGCCTGGCTTTAAATCCATTAAGTGCTATAGTTAAGGATTCAAAGCTAGGTCACCATTTGCGGAGGGAGAGTGAGCCTATATCTCATCTACTGTACATGGATGACCTCGAGTTGTACGCTTCGAAGAAAACAGACCTGATGGAGTTGCTCTAAATAACCGGCAATTTTAGCAACGACATCGGAATGGAGTTTGGAGTAGACAAGTGTGCGGTCATCCATGTACAAAGAGGGAGAGTTGAAGATTCTTTTAATCTACAGCTCTCTGAAGATATATCCCTCAGGTCTCTCTCTGAAATGGATTCTTACAAGTATCTTGGTATGTCACAAGCCTTAAGTATAGTTGAACAGAATAAGAAACAATCATTGAAGGATCGGTTCTTTGCCCGCCTGATAAAAGTGTTAAAAAGCCTTCTATCAGGTGGAAATAAGGTCTGAGCTTTCAATGGCTGGGTCATGCCTGTCCTTACTTACTCTTTTGGCATACTAAGGTGGACTCAGTCTGAACTGGATGCCCTGGATAGAAAGGTCCGTCGATTGCTGACAGCGTATCGTACGCATCACCCGCGGTCGTCTGTTATGAGGTTGTACATCCCGCGGAAGTGCGGTGGTCGTGGGTTTTTAAACGCTAAGACACTACACAACCGCGAGGTGTGCAATCTCAGACAGTACTTTTTGAGTGTGTCCGTGGTGATGTATCGAGATGTTGCCGCAATCGATAGAGGCCTAACTCCGCTTTCCTTGGCAAACGGGAACTGGCGAAGGCCCCAGGTATTAAGTATTTCGGACCGCACTGCCATATTGAAGGGCAAGGAGCTACACGGACGGTTCTATCGGGCTCTTACAGGGCCTGATGTGGACCAGCACGCTTCCGTGACTTGGCTACGCTTCAGCAACCTTTTTGGGGAAACTGAAGGGTTTGTATTTGCAATTATAGACGAAGTTATCATGACGAACAACTACCGGAAACACATCCTAAAGGACGGCACGGTTGACATTTGTCGGGCATGCCACCGTCCCGGTGAGTCTATTAGACATGTAGTTTCCGGTTGTTCTCGTCTTGCTAATGGAGAGTACTTGCACAGACACAACCAAGTGGCTAAGATTATCCATTAGCAACTTGCTCTTAAATATGGCCTTGTGGATTCTGAAGTACCGTACTACCAATACCAGCCTCTTCCAGTTCTCGAAAGTGGTCATATCACGCTCTACTGGGATCGATCTATTATCACGGACAGGACTATTGTAGCCAATAAGCCTGATATCGTGATAATAGATCGATCGATGCGTCGTGTAATGCTCGTTGATGTCACCATTCCGCATGATGAGAACCTTGTGAAGGCCGAAAAAGAAAAAATATCTCAATATTTGGACCTGGCTCATGAGGTTACCGCCATGTGGAATCTTGATTCAACTATCATTATTCCGATGGTCATATCAGTCAACGGCCTAATAGCGAAGAGCTTTGATAAACACCTCGAGAAGCTCTCGCTTGGCAGTTGGGTGAAGGGCCTGATACAGAAGGCGGTAGTATTGGACACGGCGCGCATCGTGAGGAGATTTCTCTCTTTGGAGCCCTGACCACCGGTAGCTTGGGTCGTAGACCCCGTTGTCAGTGGAGCACATTTTTTGTATAATATATATAAGAATATTTGTTTTTTGTATTTTTATATATATTTTATAAGAAATTGTATTTAAATAAATGCATACATAATAATAATAATAAAGTTTATTTTGTAAGGCACAAGTAGTTCCATGTAAAAGTTTTTTGAAGGACAAGTCAAAAGTCTCCGTAATCGGCGAGCGGGTATGAGGCGAATTATGAGAGTGGAGGAAGCCAGAGAGGTATGTAAGGAAAGCACCCATTGGAACTCTGTACTTTCTGCCTACCCCGCAAGGGATCTGGCTTGATGATATATGTGGTATCCTATAATCACCCTCGGACAAAAAACTCAGGTGATTAAATTCCGGTTATTTTTTTGATCTGGTGTTTAGTACCCTATTATCACTTGCGACCTAGGTGGCAATATTTCACTGGAGTCCACGAGTAGTCGTGGGTTTGATCCCAACACATCAAATTTTTGTTTGACCCACAGATATTTTTTTCGTTCTGTGTGTTCGTGTTTTAAATTTCATGTTTATATACGCAGTGAGTCACTACGTTTAAAAAAAATGTTAAATGGGTAAACGAGCTTGAAGCCAAACCTATCTAATAGTCGCGGGTTCCATTCCCGCACGGGATAAATCTTTGCGTGATCCAAAATGATTTGTTTCGTCTGGGTATTTGTGTATGTGAAATTTCATGTTTGTAAACTCACCAACGACGCAGGAATAAATCCTAGTGTGGGGATACGTGTCTTAAAGAAAAGAAAAGAAAACGAAAGAAATGTACCGCCAACAAACATAAACCGCGTACAGCATTAATATCATCGATTTGTACTAAAATTGTCTTGTCTGCTTTAAATTCAATTTCTTTTTCATTCATAGAAAACATTGATAAAAAATTCAGAGAAATGCAAAGGTTTCCGCAGTATTTTTAACCACGGGAAAAGTCATATGCACCGATGGCCGCCTGTTTGGTTGTTAGGTATGTATAAAATTGAATATTGGCGCTAATAATAACTGCATATATTTCCCAAGAGGGGGTGGCAGAGGTGTATTACCCACTTTTCGCTGGCGAAAAGGAAGGGTCCCGTGTAATAGGTCCCGTGTAATAGGGGAGTCTATTGCCAATATACCGAGCGAGACTCCGGACTGATCTGGATGCTAATATTATTTTTTTATCTCGCTGGATCTTTTCAGAAATATTTTTTCTGCTCTACGTTTTTACAATCAGCAAGGTTTAAAATTTGTAATATTTTTTATTAAGCTTCTCGATCGTGTGTCTAGATATCTTAACGGGTCTATGTTTTAATCTATTTTTAAGCTCTTGCTGGCGTTTGATTCATTAAGAGGACAATGCCGTCTAATATGTGACGCTCTGTAATTTAAGTCATTACGTCAAAACCAATGTCCTCTATTATGAAGAGGATTTTATGTATTTTCTATATTACGTATTAAGTATTTTTGTGATCTTCTAACGCATTTTGTAGTTATTATCGATCAAATATTTCGAGGATTGGATTGGATTAAATTAAATTCTTTATTTAAGTGAGCTTTTTTGATATATTGTAATTGTTTATATTGCTCTGAGATAATATCTATGTCTGTTACGTACGTTTTGAGTATTTTTTTTTCAATTTACCTCGCAAACGAAACCATATCGCGATGTAATGCGACCCTATATGCCATCTATCGCGGTCGGAGTTAAGTTAGCCAGTTTAACCAGTGACAGGAGTAAAAAAAAATTCGATTTTTAAAATTGTAAACTGGTTCAGAAAATATGCATAATAATATGAAATAATTTCATCGTGACGCAATTGGTACCGTCCCGTTGCATTCTCCAATGGTATACTTATGTGACTTCGTTATGAGGTGACCTGGTACCGAAAGACGTGGAGTGGGCAGGCCCTCACAAGGTGGACCGATGACCTGGTGAAGGTCGTAGGTAAAATCTGGATAAGTACAGCACAAAGCCGGTAGTCATGGCGATCTTTGGGGGAGGCCTTTGTCTTGCAGAGGACGGCTTTCGGATGATGATGATGTAATTTTAGCGACAGTGCAATAATATAATACGGTCAGCGACATAAGTCGCTTAACATTCTCTATTTTCGAATCGCTTGCACACTTTTTTTTTGAATGGGATCTATTATTATTGTTGATCCAAATAAATTTGAGATTCTAGAGTGGTGATCACGTATTCGTAAGTGCAAGGTGGGACGACCGCCTGCCAGATGGACCGACGATCTTGTGAAGATCGCCGGGAGTCGTTGGATGCAGGTGGCATTGGACCGGTTATGCTGGCAAGTGATTGGGGAGGCCTAGGTTCAGCAGTGGACAAGTATAGGCTGAGATGATGATGATGATGTAACTTCGGCGACCGTGAAATAATAAAGTACGGTCAGCGACATTAGTCGCTTAACTTTCTCAGTTTTTCAAATCGCTTGTACCCTATTGTTTTATTTGGAATTGATTCTTTGTTGATCTAAATAAAATTGAATACATTCCTAATAGGTTGGCCGTGACAAGGACAACGAAATTTGAAAAATAAAGAGTATTACTGATTTAAAATACTAAGGATGCTAAGCGAGTTACGTTGCTAACTGTACCATGAAGCTTGTCTAATGATGTAACCTGAAAGTGGCGGTGCGAACTCCTCAACTTTACAACAAAACCTCGTTGTGTTTGAGTTAGTTGGATTTGTCTTGAAAAGTATTATACTTAGGCCTAAATAGTGTCCAGGGTCTTAGTCCAAAATATTATAAGGTACAACACCGTCACGCCTGTATTCCCCAGAGGGGGTGGCAGAGGTGTACTGAGTACACCCACGTTTCGCCGACGATGTTAGGTCCCATGTAATAGGGGGCGAGCCTATTGCTATATACCGGGCACAATTCCAGACTCCGGACTCGTACTTCCCAGTACGAGTCCGGATTTTTCGTTAGAAAAACTACATTTGTCCGACCTAGGATTTGAACCCAGGACCTCATGATCACAAAGCGATGCGCTTTGCCATCAGACCAACGAGGCAGTCAATTATGAGGTAAGTACTTAATAATTATTTACTAATTTCTGCCCGCGACTTCATCCGCGTTGATTTTAGCAGGAACCTAACATTTTAAGGCTTAAATCCTTTGTGGTACTCCAGGTAATAAACTGTGTACCAAATGTTTTTGCATGATTGAGAAAAGACAAACAAGAAAAAAGAAAAGCTAGACTTGTTTATTTCGCTTATTTTCATAGTAGTATGTCATATGGCATACTACTATTGGGATGCTTTGAAGAACTAAACACCATCTTCGTTCTACAGAAAAGGGCTTTTCGAGCAATTTACAATTTATACAAAGATGATCTTATAGTACATTCTACTCGTCTCCACAGAATTAGTAATTCTTTCATTGGGCAATGTATACGCTTCTACAATAAATTACCCATAGATATCTGAAACATGCCTATCAATAACTTTAAAAAGGCAATCAATATTAGACTGTGTAAAAAAGGGCATTACAAAATTTCGGATTATCTTGAAGATAAAACAGACTGGGTTTGAGCAGCTCCTCAAGCAGCAAAATTAAATAATGCTGTATAATATAATTTAAAAAAAACATGGGATATCAGAAAGGTCAAACAAATTACGTTAAAAGACTAGCCCTCTGAGTTTCTCGCCGGATCTTCTCAGTGGAGGCCGCGTTCGTAGGCGTAGATGTAAAAAATGTAATAATTTTGACGTTTGTATGTGCTCTTGTATTATCCTAAACAAATAAATAATTTTTACTTTGATTCTGACTTTGACTTGACAAATTGAAGTATTGTATCTATTTTTTTTAATTCATATAAAATTACCATTGTTAGTTTAAAACAAATGTTAATTTAATATCCCTTTTGTATTACTAAATTAAATATAATTAGCGTTGTTTTTTCTGTGGCGTAGCATATTCCAAAATAAGCAAAATTAAATTCGAAATATGCCAAGTAAAAACAAGTCGGGTAGGTGACCAGAAAATAATATTAATGGCTAAATTTGTATCGATCGATAAGTATGTTTCTGTTATAATACTATATTTTATATTCATTTACAGGCATTATAGTGCTTGCGGTTCAGATAAACATATTAAAAACAATAGTGATGTACAGTCATGCTATCGATTTCTTTCTTTCTAAATGTTAATAATATAACTTTATAATACTAAGCTTCTAGAACCTACTATGCGTTTTTCTATTTTTTGACACGCAAACTTTTTTTTACAGAAGGCCAATTCTCGTAATTAATTGACACTGAAACTAGATGCTGACTGAATTAAGATTTAATTTTGATTTGACTCGCAATTGGTATTCTGTTACACTAAAAGTTCGGTCTGATTTCGGTATCATCTCAGTCTAATCTCAGTATAATCTAGTGTCGATCACATTTCGATCTATTATCGATCTCACGACGATTCACAGCTGACATAGATTAAATAAAAAACATTAACTGTAATGTCAAACTTATAAATATCGGTGTTGCCAATTTGTAGGCAAGTACCGGAAGTGTCGGTAATTTTAAATAAAAACATAATTATATTTCACACAGGAATAGAAATATAAACGTTTAAACAAATAAAAAATACTATAAATATAATCAATTCGTTCTACTTTTGCGTATTTTGATTTAATTTTCATTTAATACTCGTTTGACGTGTCTGAAAATTGGGTATTTTTATTTAGGTGCATGACCACTCCACGCACTCGAGCTAGTACCCATGGCCATAAAAATTCATAAGGTATAAGAAAAAAAAAACGCGCGAAAATTGATGTTGTTTACAAAGTGTTTTGAATTTCATTGTCTTCCATTATAATATTATGGCTAAACAAGGCAAAGAAGGAAACGCGCTTTCAACAAAATTGTGGGCTCAGTGCGCTTTGATTTTGAATGCCGACGTCGGAGACGTCCAAAAGTCAGCGCAAGAGTGGACAAAGGTAAGTAATCTATCGTATGTATTATTTAGATCTGCTCAATATTACTATTCTTAGTGATAAAGTGCCGTTTTATATTTCTAGTACTATAATCAATACAAGAGCCGCACGAAGGCTAAACAAAGGAGCCATAAAATGCGAGTTCTGAAAACTGGTGAAGGGCCAGCTGACGAGGTCCATTTAACACCTCTGGAGGAACGCTTGATTGGCATTATTGGAGGATGCAGTTCTCAGTTGCCTGCTGTCAGGCATAATCTACTTGATATATTGGTAAATATTAGATCGGTGGTAATATTTATGTAGAACTCTATCAAGAAATTTTGAAATATTCTAATGTGTGTGATTTGTTTATAGACTGTTGAACTGAATACTAGCAGTGGCGGGAATGATGGGAATTAGGTCACGAGTGGTCTTGTCCTAACAGGAGACAAGTAGGTCAATTTTGAGTAAGTATACAACCAACAATATAATAACCACTAAAATAATTTTATTGTAAACAAGTCAAACAGAAAATGTATTATCATTAATTGCCCACAGGGTTTGCATGACTATTTTCTGTGCCTGTCATCGGTGGATGTGCTTACAGCAGCTGGTATGGCCGGGATGAACATCTCGTCACTGTCTTGCTCTGGAAGTCCTGGCGCTCTAAGCCAAGCCTGATTGACCACGTTGTGTAGAACACAGCAAGCATTTACAATTTTTGCAGCCATCTCAGGTTTGTAATGCAGCTGCCTTACTACTAATAGACACCTGAAAGAAAAGGAAAATTGAAAATTACAACCATTCTTTATAATAATAAACATTGTTGATTAATAAATATATACCATTGTTGATTAGAAAAGTAATAATTTTAAACAATGTTAATTAATATTTGTTAAGAAGATAAACCATTGTTGATTAGTGAGTAGAAATAATTTAGTTTAGTGTATTCTATATTTATAATACATATAAGTGTTTACACATTGTTGATTAATAAATTGATTATAGATTGTTAGTGATATGTTTTATATGAATAAATAAGCACTTATTTGATTTAGTTAAACATGTTTATATTTACAAACCTGAATCTCCCTTTTGAAACTCCTATAATCTATTTCAACACATTCATAGCTTCAATATGTTTTTGGTAAAACCAATTTTCAGTAAAACCAAAGAAATACCCACTATCACCTGCAATTTAAATGTGACATTATGCAGTGTTTATATTAGTTATCTTATAATGTGACTTCTGCAAACATACATACCTAAAAGAGAAATTGATTCACCACCCTCAGTGACCTCATTTAGATAACCATTTAATGGGTGGTCCCTCCAAATAGTTGAATCATAGGTACTCCCAGGCTGGATGGGTCTACACAGAGAATATTTTGGTCTGTATCACAAATCTGAAACGCAAGTTTTTTTTTTATTAACAATCAATAATAATAAAGTTTAATAATTATAGCGTCATATTACTTAATTTATACTTACTATCATCACATACAAAGAATGATAGCCTTTATAGCATTAATATGCCTCCTCATGTTCTGAAGGTTTTATGATCGAGACATGAGTACCATCTATGCAGCCAACACCTCTAGGTAGCACATATTTGGAATAGAATCTAAAATACAAAAAATAATACATTTGTTATTATTAGCAAATTTCAATAGATAGGTTCATATTACAATGATTAGTATAACTTACCTGCTTCTAATTTTTTCCCTTGCCCCTCTTGTCAGAGGAAAGTTCACATACTTGCTCAAGTTGTGGCAAAGCATGTGAAATGCTTTGTCCCACCAAACTTTGGTATGAACCACTCACATAGTGTTACCAAAACCTAGAAAAAAAGATAATAGTAGAATCATTTTTTAATATATAAGAATATACAATGCAAGGAATCTAACGTGATGATATAAATATATGGCTTTCATTTTGCATATATTGAGTATTTACCTCGGGTGTGTAAAAATGTGTGTTGTGTATAGGTACTTAAATTAACCTTTACAGCAGCATCCAGTCCATCGTTACGTCTTTCTCTGGGCACATGGGGCTTCAGCTCGTCAATAAGGTTTTCCACTAGCGGTTTCGTGAGTCTGTAAGTTCTTACAAACTCCGAATCGCTCATGGAAAAGGCGTCTGAAGCGAAACGACGATCACGTAATGTACGTCGGCGTTGCCTACGTCTTTCCGACGCTGCTTCGTCGTCTGCTCGTAGTGCAGCTATTAGATAATTCCACCTTAAGCCAAATCCACTCATTTTACGTGAAATAATTGCGTAAAAACTTATAATAAAATTTATTTTTATGCGCAAAACCAACTATTTACAATGTCTCTTCAGTCAACTTTGAGTCAAGCTTCAGTGTCATTTCCATCTCAAATTCGATGTTTGTTATTGTACGAGAATACCAATTTTGTAGTTTATGTTAGTTCAAAACGTTACCAGAATACCGTTTACATGTTTTTCAAGTTTCGGTCCGATCTCGATTCGGTAAATGTCATTGAGAGATTCGAATATGTTACGAGAATACCGTTTGTAAAGTTGATGAGATTGAGATGAGATCGAAACTGGATTTTGAACACTTTTAATTACGAGAATTGGCCTTCTGATGTAGACAATGAGTGGCGTTACGTGGAATATGAACACTTGTGTATATTTGTATAAAAAAGCTGTATCAATTAAATAAATTCATGATATCTATGAAATTTTTGTATGGTAGATAAAATGGTAAATTTATCTTTCTGTATACTCATTGAAAATTCATAATTAAAAAAATTAATTAAAATAATAATTAGTTAATAATAATTAATTTTATTAATAAATTAATTATATGTGTTTTATTAATTATATTATTAATTAATTAATAATTATTAATTTTATTAATAAATTAATTATATTTATTTTATTAATTATATTATTAATTAATTAATAATTATTAATAATTAATTGATTTAATTAAATTAGTTAAATATTATTCTATTTTTTTATTTAATTGTAAGCGCCAGTACTACCTGTTGTAAGTAGTAAGCTACGGAACCCTAAAATGTTACATATCGATATCGATAGATCCAGTAAATTTAACGTCAAGGCTACATTCCTATTCTTTTTTTTTATGTTGGCAGTATTGTTTTATTAGGTTGGCAGCATATCATAATTTTATGTTGGCAGCAATAACATTTAATCTTATCGTGGCGGTAGAACTTTGCGTGAAAGTTCCATAGAATTTCCAATTTCGTGCTATAGTATGAAGTTCTGCCTCTTAAAACGTAGTGATTATATTATCTTTGAGCTAAACATACAAACCTTACTCATTATTTACAGTCTGTTAAATGAGATTAAAAGGAAATAAAGGATTTATTTCCTTTACAAAAGATGGCAACTAAACTAATTGTATGGATCTAGCGAAGATGAATATAGTGAAGAAGCTTCACTTCGCTATATTCTACTTATCTACATCTGAAAGTTTAGCACGGAAATCTTGCTGTCGTTCACGTTTATTTAGTAAATTTGTGGCGTGACAAGGACGGCATATCATCTCGTTAACGTCTGGCTTACATTAAAATTTTCATGCTAAGCCTTCAAACTTTTATTTAACTTGCAATATTCGCATGTCTGCCTGTCTGTCTTTCCGGTTCAAATCTTGTGACCCATTTTTCAAGCACTTGCGGGGATCCTATAAGTATATAAGTTCGGTGCCAATACAATAATATGGTACCATGAAGCTGGTCTGGTGATGGAGTCGGAAGGTTGTCATATAAACATGTGAATTATACAACATAATCCCCTTTTAATTATGCTTGCTGGATTGGCAATGACAAGTACTACTCAACCAGGTGGTATTTAGGGTCTGATGAAGCCTAAAGGTGGCCAATAGAACCACCGAACAACTCAATATAACCTTACTATGTTTGGGGCCGTTGGATTTGTCATGACAAGTACTTTAGACCCGGATGGTGTCCAGGGTCTGATGATGGAGCCAGAAGCAAGCCATTGAAACTCCTCAACTAAGCAAAACTTCTTTGTTGTGGTTTAGTATAAAAGCTTGTTTTTATTATTAGCTTTTATCCAACAGTTTAATATTAATACTCCAATCCAGATTTTATGTATTGTATGTCTTTCATAAAGAGGTTTACATAAAAATAATAACAATGAGCGTAGAACTTGTGTGTTAGAGACACAATATAACAATAGAAACTAAATCTTTTCTCTAACTCATATACTTACGTGTATTATTCTACAATTCTGTTAGGAATCAAATTTCTTTGTTTTTTTTTCTTATTGCATTATTTAATATGGTTGTCATTGTATTATTTTTTTTTCATCAAAAGAGAAACGACTTGAGGATCATCATCATTATCGTATGGCGATGTATTCATGACTCACGATCAAAATTTAATGTCATAGTGGAGGAGCCATTGTTAAGCCTGTTGTGTCAGATGGTGTAGACCCTCGAATTCGGCGCTTAATTTCCGAGTGGGACAGTTCTCCACGATGTGCTGGATAGTCTGTACTAAGTCTCAATAGTCAACAAGGTGACTCTGTTTTGAAGATGAAGTCTTACTTTAGTAATTACAGCGTAGGCCGGTCTGCAACCTTGATTGACCCGCACAGGACAGTTTCCTTCAAAAGAATTGGCGCAGACGAACTCACAGGTAATAACTAGTATGTAGGTAATACGCAAGGACATTTCTAGGCCTTAAGGCACAATGTGGCTCTCTCTTAGGTGTCATTTGCAGATATTTATTATTGACAATGAGATGTGTCACATGATAGCATATTGTCTTGATAGGTAAAACATTACTCGAGTTATTTGCTATTAGAGTAGATAAAGTGAGACTGTGTATGACGTAAAAACATACTTGTTTTACAAATAAAATTGATATGTCTGTGTGCAACTAAAATAGTTTGATACTATTTATGTGATATAAACTAATAACTGAGGCTCAAGACAGCTGAGACAATAACGTTGTTAAGAAAGCGTGCTGTCACGTTCATTTTTACGAAGCGAATGTGAGTGTAAAAAGGATGGCATGTCAATTAGATAAAGTTACGTTAACGTCAATCAGTTCGTGCTGTGCCCTCAGTGCTTGCAAAATGGCGGTTTAAAAAAAAACTTTTCTCTCTTCTTAACTCTTAATCAAACTTATGTGCTTGTTTACTGAAAAGTTACTTACATAAAAACACAAATTATTAATTTGTTTAGTTTGGCAAAGATGGCATTTCCTATAGAAACTAAAATTCGTCAAATGCCCATAAGGTACTGCATTATTAATACGGGGTGATAAATGGCGTATAAGGAGGAGGAGTAAGCCTAGCAGTGTAACTAATTATTGTAGTTTCATTGTTATCATTGTCGTGTATCTTTACCATTAAACTCTGAATGGCTTTAGTGCCAGGCAAATTGAGATCACAGAGAATAATCATACTCCAACACGCGGACCCAGTGCGTATTGATGCAGGGTGCAGGCTTGTATTTTTTTTAAATAAAACGTACCTACACACTGGGAATTATTCCTGTACCCAAACCGAAACGAATGGAAGTTGGTCATAAAAAGATTTATCCCGTGCGGGTATTAAACCCGCGACTCCATCCACTCCTTGATCCAGTGAACGGAGCAACTCAAGTTTTCACCCACTGCACAAAGCCGTCTGTTGCACCACCTACTGTTGGATCGTATCAAACCGCTGATATGGTACCTAACATGATGTAACGACTACCGCATCTAGTGATAACCGGGATGAATGACGTTTAACCATTGACCACGGCTTCCAAAGGTAGAAGACATAAATGCCATATACGGGCCTCCATCGCAGACTTACCGAGTTGGACGCTGCCCACCGCCCTGTAGAACACCGCAGCCTCGTAGCGCTAAATGCGCCTTACACCGAATCAGACTCCGACTTAGACGGTAGATATAAAAAAAATCACCATCACGCCTTTTCAAAGTAGGGGTGGCAAAGGCGTGTTGTATACACCCTCATATCGTCGACGATGCTGGATCCCAATGTCCTACGGGGCGAACCTATTCCTAATATACCAATTAAAATTCAAGAAAATCACACTGATCTATGATTCCAACTATCTTGCTGGCTTTGCGGACTGAGAGGACCTCAATCGCACTTCGATCCGATGGGATCTTTTGTGCTATCCTTGCCCTGATGCTGTTACGTACCCGGAGATACAAATACTCCCTACACTAAATTGTAGATTCCACCCTTTTGCTATCGCTGTCATTCCATGTGGAGATAAATTCCTTGGAGTGTCTCAGCCCTGTATTTCTTTCCCATTCTATCCTTTGTTGTTCTTCGGCATGTTTGAAGAGCATGCCTCTGTAGGCGCTATGATTCCAACTAAAGGTACGGCCACACCAATGGGTCCAGCTGCATCCACGATGATGTCCGCGGTAGGGATCAGTATATCCCTATGATCGCGCGTGCAGACGCGGCATAGATCACGCGTGCAGGACGCAGGGCGCGTTGATGTGAACGTCCATACAACTAGTACTGCAGGAAATGGTCGCCACCGTGGACGCGGTTGGACGCGTTGGTTTGATCGTACCTTAAGGACCTCGTGATCGCTCGCACTATCACCACTAGGCCACTGAGGCGGTATAGAATTTTATAGAAATCAATGATGTTATTCTTATAATTATAAAGTCAGGATAAGTTCTGAGCGTCTCAACCGGTTTGGGATTCATTCGGAGATCGACCTTCCCCGTCTTTTATAACGAAATCGATGAGACAACATATTTATTTACTATATTTAGCCGGAAAGATTGAAGGATCAAGTAATGGATACATTCAGCGACAAAAGTGTTGTAAATATTATTTTCCTTTCATTATATTTTGATATTTGAAATACGCTAGCATTATAATTATTTTCCGCTCAAACATGTCATCCCCTTAGCTCTACGGGATAGCCAAAGGGGCACATTTTACAATACCCACAACCCTTTGACTCGTGATGACAAATAAACTTTTTTCTATATGAGTCTTTATTTAACCCTTAGGATATGGTTGTGTGTTGCTGTTCTAGTACAAATTTATTTCAATCTTTATGCTAATTTGAAAACGTTATTAGGTAATAACAAAGGGTCATCCCAGTTCAGTTCGTAATGTAATATGTTAAAATACATATTAATTTCTTTATGAAATTCATATAATAAAATTAAAACTATGAGACAACATCCGCCATACCGATCCATCACGTAATATGATTATAATAAAAAATAAAAACAAACAATAACTATCTATCTATAACTTCACGCCAGATCCCTTGCGTGATAGGCAGAGCGTACAAAGTTTCAACAAGTTTTTTACCTTACAGATCGCTCTAAAAAAACTAAACAAATTAAGTAATATAAAAATGTAATGTCTGAATCTATCTGAACAGTATTTTTAATGAACTTTACTGTGATTAGAGCTCGTAGTATAATTTTTAGTCCATTTTTAACGTAACCCCGCACTATTAATTATCTCTGTATCGTGGATGCGTTTACAAACACAAAATTCACATACACAAACACCCAGGCCGGAACAAACATTTGTGGTTCTCACAAAGATTTTTCCCGTGCGGGTATCGAACTCGCGATTATTTGATCCAGAGGACGGAACGACTTAAGCTTTTAAACACTGGACCAAGCTCTCCGTCCAATTATTATGTTAAATCAAAATCAAATCGTCTTTATTTCAGGCTCAAAAAAAAAACAAACCCATAAGTTGTTAGTAAACATTTGCTTAAACTATGTTAGTAAATTTACATTTATTATTTTTATATACCATTACACCAGGTGTATCCTACACAGGTGCTCCATATAATGACCCTCAGTTTTGCTGGCAACAACTGTCAGCAGACTGTTGTCACTGTCTCGAACACGTCGCAACAGGGATGCGCATCTTTTGCGTATAATACTGAAAAAGTCGTCAGTATGCGTCGCCGCAAACATACCTGATGCGCTGCAGAACCGAGGCAGCGACAACAGTACCCTAAACGCGTTATTGTACTGCACGCGCAAGGCATTATATGCTTTTTGTGTGTATCTGGTCCACAGGGTACAGGTATAAAAAGACTGGCAGAATGCCTTAAATAAAGTAATCTTGACATTACTGTCACATCTCGCAAACCTGCGGGTCAGCATGTTGCATCTTACAATTAGCGCCCTACGCTCTCTTTCTATATCACAGTCATCTGTGCCATCTTCCGTAACCCAGTGACCAAGGTATTTGAACCGTGTTGTTCTGCTCAATAGCGTTCCACATAGCGAGACATGGGGTACAGTATCGTAATTTTTATTCTGGGCTTTGAAAACTAGTAGCTTGCTTTTCTTAGCATTGTACCTCAGTCCATGGGCCTCCGCATCATCATCATCATCATCATCTCAGCCTATACTTATCCACTGCTGAACATAGGCCTCCCCAATCGCTTTCCAGCGTAACCGGTCTGATGCCACCTGCATCCAACGACTTCCTGCGATTTTCACAAGATCGTCGGTCCATCTGGCAGGCGGTCGTCCCACGCTGCGCTTGCCAATACGTGGTCTCCACTCTAGAATCTTTCTGCCCCAACGCCCGTCCGATCTACGCGCTATGTGGCCCGCCCATTGCCACTTCAGCTTGCTAATCTTAACGGCTATGTCGGTGACCTTGGTTCTTCTACGAATCTCCTCATTCCTGATTCGATCGCGTAGAGAAACGCCGAGCATAGCTCTCTCCATAGCTCGCTCAGCAACTCTGAGCTTTTTTATGAGACCTATTGTAAGAGACCACGTCTCTGATCCATATATCATCACTGGTAACACACATTGACTAAAAACTTTAGTCTTAAGGCACTGAGGTATTTTGGATGAGAAGATGTTGCGCAGTTTCCCGAACGCTGCCCAGCCGAGTTGGATTCGTCGATTGACCTCTCTCACAAAGTTGGACCTACCTAACCGGACTACCTGTCCCAGGTAAATGTATTCGTCGACATCTTCAAGAGTAGAGTTCCCAACGGTGAGTGCGGTGGGTACGACATGGACTTTAGACATTATTTTCGTTTTGTCCATGTTCATTTTAAGACCTACTTGTTGAGATACTCTGTTGAGGTCACCGAGCATTCGTCCTAGATCTTCCAGCGACTCCGCCACGACGACAATGTCGTCGGCAAACCGAAGTGAGTGATGTATTCGCCATTGATGTTGATGCCAAGTCCTTGCCATTCCAAGAGCTTGAAGGCGTCCTCTAAGGTGGCCGTAAACAGTTTCGGAGAAATAACGTCTCCCTGCCTTACTCCTCTTTTTATGGGGATCGCCTTCGTGCACTGCCCCTGTACTCGAAATGACATGGTGGCGTTATTATACAAGCACTTCAACACTTCAATGTACCGATAGTCAATGCGGCATCGCTGGAGAGATCTAAGAACCACCCAAGTCTTGATCGAATCGAAGGCTTTCTCATAGTCCACAAACGCCAAGCATAGTGGCCGATTATACTCCTCGGTCTTCTGTATAATCTGCCGCAGCGTATGTATGTGGTCTATGGTACTAAAGCCTTTCCGGAAACCGGCTTGTTCGGGAGGCTGGAAGTCATCAAGCCTGCGTTCGAGACGATTCGTGATGACTCTCGAAAACAACTTATAAACATGGCTCAGCAGTGTGATGGGCCTATAATTCTTCAGTAGAGTGTTATCACCTTTCTTGAAAAAGAGTACCACCACACCCCTGTTCCACGCTTCCGGCGTTTTTCCTTCGAGCAAGACGGAATTAAACAGCCTCTGAAGGACTATAAGTACCGGCGATCCGCCCTCTTTCAGAAGCTCTGCGGTAATTCCGTCTTCACCCGGCGCTTTGTTGTTTTTAAGTTGTTTGAGAGCCATGTGTGAGATGTCCGGGATATCTTCAGTGTAGTGTCGGGTTAGCTTGGCTCTTGGGTCTTTTACCAAGTCAACAACAGGTTCAGCTACTGAGGTATACAACTGCCCATAGAACCTCTCTATCTCCCTGAGCACCTCTGACCTATTCGACGTTATGTTTCCGTCCTCCATCTTCAGCTTCGTCAACTGGCTTTGCCCAATAGACGCGTCTCTTGCAAACAGTTTGGAGCACTTTGGAGACATCATTAAATATTTGTCGCTTGGTGCTCATGATGTCTATCTCATTTTTTGTGGAACCATCAGGGCTCATCCAGGTCCATTTCCTATGAGGCGGCTTCCGGAAGAAAGAGTTCATCATAAAGAGTCCCTCCTTCTCCAGATATTCAGCCAGCCTCTGACCCCTGGGGTTGCGTTGCCCATATCCAAATTGCCCCACTCTCAATTCATCATCGCCCTGTTTGCCCAGCCGCGCATTGAAGTCACCCATAACCACTGTAAAATGTGCTTTGGAAGTATGTATGGCTCTACTAATGTCCTCATACATTACTTCGACGTCATCATCTTAGTATGCCGAAGTCGGTGCGTAGACCTGTATGACCTTCAGCGAATATCTTTTGGATATTCTGAGTATCAGGTACGCTACCCTGCTCGACACACTAGTGATGGACACAACGTTGTCTATGAGTAACTTTTGGACGATAAATCCGACACCACCTTGGGACTGCTGTTCGCCCTCCTGGTAGTAAAACAAGTTGCCGGATTTTAAGGTTATCGTGTCCTCGCCCTTTCTTCGGACCTCCGATAAACCAACAATATTCCACCGCAACTTGTTTATCTCTTCTTCCAGCTCAACAAGCTTCTCATCTGTCCTTAACGTGCGTGCGTTGTATGCCACCACGGCCAATTTTCGTAGTTGGCGGTAGCCGAATCTCTGCCGGAGATTCTTAGCACCCCTTGTCCTGTCGTTACCATAGCTGCTACCGTGGCCAGGACGAACAGGACCGCCGGGGACTAGGGGCCTGGTTTTATCCTTTTCTTCCATTTTAATAAATTGGGGGGGTTTGCCATACTCGCCACGCTTGGCAGGCGGGTTGGCGAGCGCAGTTTTTGATGGTAGAACTGTTAAGGGAACGCTGCTGCCCATTCCCTAGTTTTCCCCTTAGTCGCCTTGTACGACACCCGATGGGATGAGATGGGTTGGTCCTATTCTAAGCCGGGAACCACGCGGCATAACCGGGAACCACTACTATTTTTACTAGCTTCCTAAGCGCACTGATCGACGGACTCAGCAGCACCATGTCGTCAGCATAACTTATGTTGTTGAATGAAACTCCATATATCGAACATCCTATACCAGTGCTGCTAAGTTCATCGATCAGCTTATTAATAAAAATATTAAACAATTTGGGTGATGTTGAGCCCCCCTGCCTCACTCCACACTCGAGCTTATAAACATCTGAGTAGGTGTTTGCCCATAGTACACAGTTTAACTGATTATTGTACCAGTACTGAAAAATTTGTATGATTTCTGGTGGTAGACTTGTCTCCTGTTCTAGCTTACTCCATAGGATGTCATACGGGACAAGATCGAATGCCCGAGATAAGTCCAAAAAACATGCATACACAGGTGTCGCCCTCCCAGTATAATATTGCACTGTGTTTTTCAGTGTCATAATCGCTGTCTCGGTGGATAATCCATTCCTAAAACCAAACTGTCTGTCATTTATAGATAAATGCCTACCTAGGAAACTGTCAAGCAAACTGTCCATAATTTTAGCTAAAACAGTTGCTAAGGATATAGGCCTGTAGTTATTTTTATCAGACAGGTCGCCAGTTTTGTTTTTAGGAACAGGCACCACCACTGTCTTTATAAGCGCAGCCGGTATGTATGAATGACTGACACAGAGGTTGAATAATAGCGCAAGACATCTTGGGAGATGTACACCTGCGTTCTGTAGGTGTTCTATACTCAAGTTATCATAGCCGGGAGACTTACCCCTTGTCATATTCTTAATAACTGCTGCCACCTCTCGAGCAGTAAAACGTACACTTACGTCAGTCGCTCCCGTGTAAGACGTTTGGTTACTCGGATTCAGAAGTGACTGTACTGTAAAGTGTTGCTGAAACAGGTTAGCAATATCAGTAGGTCCCGTTATCCCCTCCACAGCAGATGGGAGACCCGACCTCGGACATAATGCATTAGTCTCTCTCCAAAAGCTTCTAAAGTTTCTGTTTGCATGGTGAGAAGCAATTATGTCCATTAATATTTGTTGCTGGTTATTTTGACACCACCTTAGATTGGCTTTAAAAACTTTCCGAGATTGACACATTTGGTAATAGATGGGACCGGAGTCGGGCCTACCGTACTGAAACCAGGTTTGAAACCGAAGCCTAGCCTCCACATGGGCCTCCTTCACATGTTTGTTCCACCCCGTTACATATTTCCGCTTCCGGCCAACCTTACGTTCACACGTTAGCACTGCCGACTCACTTAAAATGTTAACAATGTTCTGATATAACTTATCTATATATAACCGGTGCTCTAAACTATGACACATATTATCACCACAATTGTGGAAGATAGTAGGCATGTTCACTTCTCGTAGTTTAACATGACAAAGCTCTTGATACTTTTTGATCTGGTCAACATCCCTGTTACCCCATACAACTTTACTATGTACCATACACTTTTATTATTTACAATTTTGGATCTTATCGTATTTATGTCATATTTTATTTGCAAAGGTAGGTGATCTGACCAAAACACATCATACCCAACACTGACATCAGTAATAGCCTGCAAAGCGGCTTCAGTGACTACACAGTGGTCCAGCCACCTCCGGCAGTTATCATGAGCATCACTCACGAACGTATATGTTCCGGAAAGAATTCCAAGTTTGTCTATATCGGCATACCACCACCTTTGCTCCTCACAGAAACTAAGTAGTTCAGAACCAAAACGCTCACCTGGATGCGCATTAAAATCCCCTAACACAAAAACGTTCTCGATATTTTGATTATCAATAACTGCACCAATCTCGCTCAAACATTCCGTAAACTCAATAAGATTATCCACTGAGTCTGTCGGCATGTATAGTGAAAATACTAAAAACACACGATCTTCTACTGTAAACTTAACTGCAGCTAGTCTCACACTATTACATTCGATTTCGGACACCGACGCAACTAAACTTTTTCTCCACAGTATCGCGACCCCACCGTACGGTCGCCCTCGTAAAATTCCAGTTGAAGTGTCCACAGCTGATTTGCCTATGTAGGAAAACTCGCTGTCAATTGTTCCTAGGAAAAACATGTCGTGAGGCAAGAGCCATGTCTCCTGCAATGTAATGATGTCCGCTGTCTGGCAGAGAGATTTCACACACTCTAAGGATCTATGAATCGACTTGCAGTTGAAGCTATTTCCATTGTGCATTTTTGTTCCATTATGATTGGTAGATATATTATCACTGCGGTTTCCAATAGTCTTCTTATTAAGATTAACAAATTTTCTGAATCTAATTCCTTCAGGCCACATGTTATCGTCCAAAAAATCTGGTAACTTATGTTTTGGAACGAAGATTTTAAAGGCATTGTACTCTTTTTCATGTTTCATTACAGCCTTTTCTGTTTTTATTGATAACTGCGTTTTACTCATAATATAATTAGATATATCACTGACTGACGTCTCCTTATGAACATTATTAATAAACAAGGGGACTGTCACATCTGCCGCTTTAAACTTTATATCCGTACCGGTTTTTGCCTTTCCATTTTTTCCAATAAATCTATTTCTGGAACGTTTTCTTTGTATTTCCACCCATTCATTATTGACCTCATCACCTTTCCATGTACCAGGCTGACGTAAAACATCAGCCAACGTTTTCTGATTTTGTGTCACCGCATTCTGTTGCATTATAATATCATTACCAAGCGCAGGCGCAGCTGGAATATGTGACGTCGTGGAATTCGTTTGCGAAACCGACGTATCAATACGGGCCTCCACTGCTAGTTGTGATTCTGGTTCAGCAAACGGTATGTGCTTATTGCTAGCGCCCTCGTGTGGAAGAGATAGATGTTGAAATAATGCGTCCGAATGCACTTGTCGCTGCATCTGCGAAACCGCAGTACTGAGGCGCGCCTCCACACGAAACGGTGAAACTGGTTTCACGAGTGGGACGCCTATACTGTTTGCGCATCCGGGTGAAAGGGACAAGTCCTCTGTTGATGCAGGTACTGTATGCAATTGGTCCGTTAAGTTCACTGACCCTCGATCATTGTAAATACCTCCTTTTCTGTTTACATTTAAATGATCAACGCTCATATTTGATTTTCTTTTTAGGTTTTCCAAGTCACTCTTTAGCATACTGAATTGTTCATTACTTGCATAGTTCTGTTTGATGTTAGATATTTCACTTTGCAAAATTAAAAGGTCTTTGAGTAACCTTGTCACATCGATGTGATCAAACGACACTGGCGGAAGTCTCTGCAAATCTTGTGCCACAAAAATTGGTACCATCTCAGGGTCTGTCTGTTTCAGAACACTAATTATATCTTCCAAATTTCTGCTCTTTTTGCCTTTGTTTTTCCGGGTGATGTTCCGAATTTTAGTTTAGATGGATTCAAATAGCAAACATTTTGCCTTCTCCACTTCTTCCCCTGAAAAAGATGTTGCGCATATCTGCACTAAACTTTCTTCATTCATCACTTCAATTTTATTTTGCACAAAAGCAAGCAACTTATTGATAATGATATTGCAACTCGAACATTTTAACAACTAAGAGGACATGGTGTTTACTTGTTCGGTCAACGACCTTACATAGCACTCACGCGCGTACGCACAACCGACCGCTCACGACGCCGGCGGCGATGAATAAATGCAGTTTTTTTTTTGCAAATTACATTTTATTATGCTAAACGCCTTTTGACGGCGAACGTAGTTTTTTATTTTTGGTTGTGAGCGGCACTTATAGGTCAACGGGGGTACATTGCGAGTGGGTTTACCCTGTGGGTGTCTTTTAAGTCCGTAGAAGGATAAGATGTTTAGAAAATATAATTCAAGAAAATCTTGGCTCTTGACTTTGCATAAAAACGTATATACAATAAAAGGCATCGCTTTGTTATGACGAGGTCCTGGTTTCAAATCCTGGGTCGGACAAATGTATTTTTAACGAAAATCTCCTAGTATATGGCGATAGGCTCGACCCCTATTACATGCCCCTATACATCGTCGAAAAGTGGGTTTACTCAGTATACCTCTGCCACCCCCGCTTGGGGAATATAGACGTGACGATGTTTATTTTTTTTTTAATTGTATGCAAAGTATTGCGACGATGATCAGTGTTGTAGCTAGGTAAGCTTCTTTAACGAGGGACAAAATGAAGGTCCCTGATTTGAGTATTGCACGCGATTTAAAAGGGCACGCTATGTTAGAGCGTGGTACAAACGTGGTTAATTCACGCCTAAAGCGATAAAATCCGCGACATATATCTTGTTGCTATGCTAGCCCTATTGGGCGAGATAAAGCTTATTTTGTAAGAAGGTGTTGTGTGACAGTATGTATTAGTGTAAAACTGAGAAAGGATGTACTCCGATCGTTGGAACATATTAAGAATGTTGCGAGATAGAATGACGAAAAACAGGTACAATGCAAAAGGGGATGGATGTAGGTACCGAGGAAAACCTAGGGTTACCGGGTTCAATTGTTATGCATAGTGCAAAGATTCATTTCTATCTAGAATCCCTATTCTATCCTTTATGGAAATATATAAAGCATTAAATGAAATAAAAATTTCATTAAGTATATTTTAAAGGCGCTCGTAGCGCTGAGCGACCGCGGTGTTCTTAGCAATCACCAAGGTTAAGCAGCGTTCGATTCAGTCAGCCTGAGATGGGTGACCATTTGTGGCATTTTCATATTCGAGCGTCTCCGTGTTTCGGAGGGCACGTTAAGCCGTTGGTACCGGTTGCCACGCAATGTGGTAGTCGTTAAGCTAAGTTGGAAGCCTTATAGGCGGCTTGATAAGTTCTAACAGTAGGTGACCACAAACCTGCCTCCGCCAATCCGCACTGGGACCGCGTGGTGGAGTATGACCTAATCTCTCTCACCTCGATTTATGAGAAAAGGCCTTTGCCCAGCAGTGGGACAGTATAGGCTGATATTATATATACTATTATATTTTAAAGACAAACGTGTAAAATAAGAAAGTATACTACAACCAAGAGTTTACTTAAAAAAAATACATATCTTATACTATAGGTAGTTACAAGATTTTTACTTCAGTGTAAAATGTTCCAATTTGTGCCCAACAGCCATGAAAATGTTTTCCACCGTGCATGGATTTTCTGAAACAATTAAAAATATGCTTGCAATAAACTCGTAATAAAAGCTCGTTAAAACGCAGCTCGCTTCACGCATACAATCAAGTAGTCACGGGTAGGACAAACCTTTGTGTAAACCACAAAAAATAGTCTGTAAGGTAAAACTAGGATAGATCAACCACTTTTCTTCTGAGCATTTTATTCGTCAATAGTGATCTGCCCCGGCCTCCCATGGGTGAATCATACACAGACACCTTCCTCTTGGATCACTCCGTCTATTGGTGAAAACTTTATGAAAATCCATTCGGTAGTTATTGAGTTTATCGCGTTCAGACAGACAGACGCGGCTGGACGACTTTGTTTTATAATATGTAGCGATAAGTAGAAATCTATGATGCTAAGCAAAACTTTACTCCATGCACGCACACACAGGCCTTAGCAGTCGATTTGCACGTATTTAACTCGCATGAATTGTGCGAATCGCCGCCTTAAAAAATATTTTTTTTTGGAATCGATTCGCACGAAGGCAAATTAATTTCGTGCCAATCACCTTCAGAACCACGTAGTTGGCTACTGCATACAAAGTACTCGCCTCGTACAGACGTTTATCACAACGAATCAACAACTTATACAAACAATCATGCTAACGCAGGCTATAGTAGTCGTTTCGCATGTATTTAACTCGCAAGAAACGTGCGAATCGGGACCTTAAAATGAATATTTTTAGTAGGCGATTCGCACAAATGCAAACTATTTGCGTACGAATCTCCACCTTCAGAAATACCAAATAGGCCATTGCACACAAAATACTCGCCCCGCACAGACATATCGATTCTAACAAATATTTTTCACTACGACTACGACTGCGACTTTTTCACTTCTACATTAATGGTTTCTCTTCCCTCAAAGGTTAACTAGTAGATAACTCAATTTGAAACTCTAATAAATTCTTCTGCTTACTTCTGCAATGTGAACATTCCACGAAAGATGGCAATCGATATAGACACCTAGATTTTAAGCACTTTTGGAATAGGCTATAGGAACGGAGTCGTAGATTACTGGCGGAAGAGCATCTTGATCCAAGCGGTTGAAGTAGTATCTGCCACCAATAATGAGAGCTTGGGATTTTGTGGGATTTATTAGCAGGCCAAGAGATTTAGTCCATTCGTTAATATTTTTAAGATCATTATTGATGGCATCAACAGCCTCGGAAAGCTCATCTATTTTAAAATAACGATAAATTTGCAAGTCGTCTGCGTAAAGATGATAGTGTGAAGAAAAAATTTTTGTGTTAGCGTTAATGAAAATTGAGAAAAGAAGAGGGGAAAGGATGCCACCTTGGGGCACGCCTGCAGTCCGATCATACCACTCAGAGGAGACCTCAGCATGACCGACCGACTGCGACCGGCCCCGAAGATAAGAATCAAACCATTTGATCACAGAAGAAGATGCATTAAGGGAGAATAAGATCTCTAAGAGGATGTCAAAATCAACCGAGTTGCACTGCTTAAGTCCAGTAGTACCAGAATTGTAAGGAGCTTATTTGCCATGGCCAAACGTCTGTAATTTTAACAAGAGCTCTTACAGTACTATGGCCAAGACGGAAACCAGATTGGTCCGGACTTAGCAGGCAGTTAGAGGAGAGATAACAGAACAGTTGATTATGAACACACTCTCAAGGACCTTAGATAGGGTTGGTAAAATGAAAATTCGACGGAATTGGGATACAGTGGTGGGATTTGCAACTTTTGGTAGAGGTAGGACATGGGCTTTCTTCCAAGCCGAAGGAAAGGAGCTTGTGACAAGGGAATGGTTTTCAATGTGAGCTATGACGGGAAGAAGTGTATTTAAAATGGGGAAAAGTATCTGAATGTGCAGACCATCATCACCCACTACTTTTGTGGAAATGGATAGCATATTTTTCTTCATATCTCCTTCTGTAACCTGGTGAAAAGAGAAAGAAGCACATTTTTGCATAGAAATATCGGAGAGGCTGTTTATAGTAGATGATTTTGTGTTGTCATCCAGGATAACTGATGATTTAGAGAAATTAATATTTATCACAGTAAGTCATCTGTACCCTCACTACGGGCCTTACCGATTCCAATAGACTTAAGAAATTGCCATAATTGTGCTGTGTTGAAATTTTATATAGAGTCGTGAATGTGGTGCCTTTTAGCATCTCTACACATACGATTGCAACGATTACGCAGAGCTTTATAAAAGGACCAGTTCTCTTCCATCGGAACAAATTTATACCGCCTTTTAGCTTTATCCCTTAATGACATCGCTTTTTTGATGCAATCAGATAGCCAGGGAGCGGGAGAATATTTTACTCTCACCTTTTTAATGGGTGCATGTATATAAAGTTCTAAAACTAAGTTATTAAAACCCCTACTTTTGAATCTAACTCATTGCAGTTGTAAACAGAAGACCAGTCAATAGTGTTTGCATCAGCTCTTAAACGATCAATATCAACGTTCTTGAAACTGCGAAGAAGAAGAAATTTGGATTTGCGTTTAAAAGAGCGAATTTTATAGGACAGATATATGAGGTCATGGTAGGAGAAACAGGCGGGCAGTTGACCATGGGTGGCTACTTTACTAGGGTCGGTAACTAGTATTAAATCTAAGCGGGAAGGAGTACAGTGGGGAGCATGATGTGTAGCATTAAGCTGAAGGATATGCATATAGACAGAAGAGACAAGAGATCGGAGTTTGTGGCTCCGTACATCATCCTTAAGCAAGCAAGTGTTAAAGTCTCCGAGGATTATTGAATGGCCATATAAGGGAGAGAGATATTCTTAGTCTTAAAAGATGAAAAATAATCAATGTGGCAAGAGGGACTGTAAAAAACACCTACAAGACGTTTACTATAGTTACTATTAATTTCAATGAATAAATTTTATTTTGTACAATAAAGGATAAATAAATAAATACGATTCAACAACTTTTAACAAACTTTTCCTAAAGGAATCCACAACTTTCACAAAGTACATGCATGCATGCAAAATGTATTCAGCCTGGAAGTAAGGGCTTAAATGTACGAGTATTACCTACACCTGCGGCTCCGGAAAAATATTGGTTTCCTGAAAAGTTGGGGCATCAGCCATCAAACTACGTCGCTTATCTTGTCGTAATATTGAAATTTTACATGACAAACGATTTAGATGGAGGTCACATAATCAATCTTATTGACAGTAAGATACGGTTACATGTTAAAAAAATCTTTTATAAAAAAAGGTAAACCGACTTCAATAAGCAAAAAAATAAATATTTGAAGTCGGTGCTGGTTGGTGCAGTCGGTGACTTGGCACCGACTTCAAATATTTATTTTTTTGCTTTTTTAAGTCGGTTTACCTTTTTTTATAAAAGATTTTTATGTTACAATTTTAAGTGACCAGTGAATTATTCTATAGTAGGGTACCTATAGGATTGACGTAATACCCATAATATCTCAATTTACACATGCCTATTGTTTGTCGTTTGGTTTGTCGTAAGTTCCCTGGTGTATCTTCTAAGTCCAAGGTCCAATGTCAATAAAATGAATATGGGACCTCCTTGGAGATATACTGAACCCAATGCAAAAAAAAATATCAAAATCGGTCCACAATTGACGGAAATATCGCTGAACATAAATAAAAAAAATAAATAAAAAAAAGCATATATACAACCGAACATAGAACCTCTTCCTTTTTGAAGTCGGTTAAAAAAGGAAGCATTTACAATTTCCCATTTCAACTATTAAGCGGGATCCAGACTTGAGTAACGTGTAATGAAACGTATCGTGTAAAGTAATGCGAATAGTGCGGACGGCACACAAACTCAACCAGAACCCTGTATATGGAAGAATTGATCTACTCATTTGCTAAGAACATGTCGAATTGAAAGGTCGTTATAGTTTATGGTATATTTATTTCATCAGTCCACATTATGAGAATCCACACGACACAACCGTTTTGGATGTCGTCCAAACGATTATACCATAGATTATACAATATGTCTGATCACTGCAAACCTTTGTATTCGCGGTAAAAACAAACAAAAAATCGGCGCGTATGCCAATCCGAGCGTTACATGTAATGTACCTTGTGTCGTCCAAACGTAGAATTTGCGTTAAATTACACGATATATTACACAACTCATTACATTGCATTCGTCTTTTTCAGACTGTCAGTCAGACTATACTACAGTAGTGTAGGGCGCCCTCTAGCAACAATGAGCTGAGCAAGCTGAGAGCTGAGGATTGACCTATGTGCGTATGCGGGTGCGTGTGCATGTGCGTGTGCGTGTGCGTGTGCGTGTGCGTGTGCGTGGGCGTGTGCGTGTGCGTGTGCGTGTGCGTTGTCGTGTGCGTGTGTGTGTGTGAATGATCTACGCTGTTGGCCACGGGGCCGCATATACTAGGTGTCTCGCCGTGGTGCTCTGCACCGGCCCGCGGGCATTCTTTAACCTCGCCGGTGAGGTCGGTTAACGTTATGGTACTCAATGATAAATTTCACTTACCTATATTGAGCCATACGTCTTCGTATCCAGCATCAGACCTGGCAGATCTTAGGGCATCTCTGACAGCGTGGATAAATATGGTTGCTAGGCAGAATGCAGGCTCGCCAGTAGCTGTGGGGTTAATCACTATTTTCAGGCTGAAGGAGTAGAGGTAGAGACTAGTGAAAGCTGTGGAGAGATGATTTTCCACTGCACTGCGTAATTATACAGACTATGATTTTATACTTATTTATTTTTATTTGGTCTAAAGAACTGATTACAATTCAAGGCTTAGGTGAGTGAGAGAGTGCAAAGAAATATCAACGAGACTGTAATCCTAAATATGTTAACACATTAAGATATGTAGGCTAATGTTATGACACACTAAGACCTATAAAAGAAAATAAGTAAAAATAATAAAAGAAAAAGTCAAATTTAGTAGTGTTAGAGGTAGTAAAAGCCGTGTAACAATTCTCGTGGAATTTATGGAAAACGCAAAGTACGGTTGATTATTACTTAATAAATCAATTATTCAACTCTACATAAAGTCCGCTGTATGTGTTTAGTTAGTGTTTTTACGAATACTTATTTAACCGTAAATCAGAATATCTTTATTTGAAGTGAAGAATATCTTACTAGGCAGTAGGAATGTTAATCATATTGTAGGTATGCTTTCCTTGGCCCGATCGTGTGGACTCGTTATCTGATATTTGTTTTAAATATTACCATAAATAATTGTTTTCTGACTTTATAATGAATTTATGTTCAGTACCATTAGTATAGCTAACTCTTATAGAACTGTGAGAATACAAAACGTTACGTTAATTTGATAGTAACTATGTTAAAACTAAACCACAAAATATAGGGCACTGAGCGATGTCCAAATTTGATTGACTATAGGACAGTGTTTGCCTCGTTGGTCTAGCGACGCTTGGTAAGATCGACAGGTCAAAATTGTTTGAAATGTAACAACACTTGCGCATCCTGCTCATGTTGCGTGTTCAGTAAATTTAGGTGAATGTAACAACATGATTTTTCAATGATTAGTTCCTATAATTTTATACTTTCTGTCTTTTGTTTGTTCAGTGCCTCTTATAATAAGTAAGAGACAAGTTCTTGACAAGATAAGACTCGCTTATATGCAAAGTTTATATGGAAATAATGTCATCCTTTGACACCAATTCGTGTCAAACACAAAATATAATTTAATTAGGATTCTTCATTTAAGTAATGTGGTTTCGTAACCCAGTTTCCAATGTTACTCAAGTGTCACGCAATATTGTGACATAAAGTATGAGTTCTTACAGATTCTTTCTTTACAGATCTCTCGCTTACTTTAGAAAGTAGGTCTCAAAAAAATTTTTACAGGCCAGTTTAAAACAATTTAAGTCATATGACTAGCCCGTTATGTTTCTCGCCGGATCTTCTGAATGAAGGCCGTGTTGTGAGGTGGCAGATATTTTTATCTTGTAATTGTAGATTGTTTAAATCACCACTAAATCCTTTGTTAACCAATCAACCAACTATAAAATATAAACCAAAAAGAATGATCAAGATTTTAAAA
The DNA here is from genome assembly GCA_905147815.2 of Phalera bucephala. Lineage (NCBI taxonomy): Eukaryota > Metazoa > Arthropoda > Insecta > Lepidoptera > Notodontidae > Phalera > Phalera bucephala. Next base: position 6,970,664 of record LR990620.1, on the reverse strand, counting down.
TAAATAAACAGATTACGCAATGAAAGCCAAATTTTAATTTAATTTAAGTATTTATATTTGAGATTTTTACATACTTTTTCTTGTTAAAGCCTAATTTTAGGCGCTTTTTTGTGTGTTGACCGCGGAGCCTTTGCGGTTTCGTGGACTCTAACCCGTCTGTTAGGTTCGTTAGACGAATAGTTTAAAATAATTCGTTTATAGAAATACCTCGTTGCTTCTGTGGTTAAGTGAGATCCTGGGTTCGAGGTCACTAATTTTAGAGTTTTTGTATTGAATAAATCTTAGAAGCAGTTCGGACTCCGGAATTGCGGCCGAGTGTAATGTTAAAAGATTCGTCCCGTATATGAGTGGGACCTAACATTGTTAGCAGAATAGTATAGCATATAGTGAACCTTTGCCATTCCCTTGGTGAATATAGGAAGGACGATGTTTATTGCTTTTTAATTTATCTTTTTACCTTTAGATTGCAGCACACCAAACTGGTTCCTAGCGTTTCTCTTAAAGTATATTCTCATATCAGCTGGTATGTCTTTAATTCCTGGAATCTTGTAGTTCCACGTCCGATCTGTGAGGAGTTTCCCATTAGTATGATCGTATATAAGCTTCTCTGAAGTCCAGTACCCAAGACCCATGATAAAGGCACCTTCGATCTAGAATACAACAATGCCCGAATATTAACTATTGCGGTAATAATTTAAATTTAAAAATATCTTTTTTATGAAAGCTTTCATAGCAAAAACACTACGGAGATATCTTGCTTAGTTAAAGGGTTCCTATTGCCAACTTCCGGCTAATTCATCAGACCCTAAACACCATCCGGGTCTACAGTACTCGTCAACACCAATCCAACAATCCACGAAGGTATTATGTTTTTTAGTTGACATGTTCCTGTCGCCACCAGCCCCACGGTACCATATTGATGCTTTGTCATCATAAGTGTACCTAATTTGAGCTCAATCGGATAATCACAAGTGCTTGCATAATGGATCACAAGATTTGAACCGGAAAGGCAGACACACAGATGAACAGACAGACATACGAACTACGTGGCTCCTTGGTAGGTCTCGGAGGGTACTTCCCGCCGAATGCTTCCAATCCGCATATAGGGTGCGTCTGTGTGCGTGATTAGATGCTGGCCTTATTATTACTATGTTCTGGATTCTAAATCAGACTTGGGCGGAGGCTAGCGCAAAATCTAGAAGGGATTTTTGGAATGAAATCTTTCTGTCCGAGATAAATACGAAAAATATTGGCTCATCTCCTATTACATTAGTACGAAAAATTGTGTACTATGCACGCCGCTGCTTTCGGGGAAAACGGGCGTCAGATCATTATGTTTGTTACTATATTAACTTAGGTAATTCTTGTCAGATAAGTTGAATAATGAAGCTTACTGACCTAAAGATATGGTACATATTAAAGTAAATCCAATTAATATCGTAAGCACCTACCTGTGCAACATCAATTTCAGGACTCAAACTTCTTCCAGTATCTTCCAATATATCAACTCTTCGCACATCATGATTCCCCGTCAAAATATCCACTTCTAACTCCAAAATACCAACGGCATAAACATCGTAAGGCTTTACTCCATCAGTCACATTAGAAAACATGTATGAAGCTTGAAGATCTATTCCTGCAGTATACGCCGAAGCGATAAGTTCCTTCCAAGAAGGCTTATTCATTTTAGCTCGAATATGTTCCAACCTTTTTATTAAAGTTTCGCAAGCTTTTAAAGTAGCAAACACTACGCATTCACTACCAATGCTACCACCAGTTACAATAGCATTTGGAGATGTAAAACTAGTGCTAGGTTTAACACTTATCTTTTCTAGAGGTATGCCAAGAACGTATCCACATACTTGAGCTGCTTTGGTGTTAATTCCTTGTCCCATTTCTATACCAGCATGAGTTATGACTACGCTACCATCGCCATGATAGATTGAAACGATAGAATTAAAGTTTCCAGTATAAAATATGTCGACTGTAAGTGGAATAAGTTTTATGGCACGTTTTCTCCATCTATTTTTACTGTTGAAGTTGTTTACATCTTTCTTTCTATCGTTAAAATTGGCATCCCTCATGAGTTGATCTATCATTTCTGGTATAGGGTTGTTTTCTTTTGCCATGTTCTTTAGTCTTACTTCTATGGGATCTTTTTGCAGTGCGAACGCGATTCGTTCCATGATGTATTCTATCATTGCTACTCCTTCAGTTGTGACTGTAAGTGAAATAGAAATGTTAATGAATTTTATTAATTTATTATTCTTAATCAAGCTAAGGGGATAATATACTGGTTGACTATTACTATTTAAAACTTTGATTTTATTTAAATTTTAAAATTATTTTTATAGTTTTTTGGATTTGAAGCAAATCTTTATACAAACATGGGGCTCTGCACCAAGTGTTGGAAGCGTTGTCAGTAGCCACGGTGTTGGACTGTATATACCATCTCTTGGAGTCATAGCAGTTATGGAAGTGCATGACCGTAAGTTGCGTGAGAACCTCGTTGTTGGAACATCCAGCGTCTTGGTAGAACGTGTTCTTCAGGTACTGTATTTCACCTTCGAAGTTTATGCCTACCTAACGATAAAAAAATGAGCGTTTTAGTGACCTTATTTCGGTCTAATTGGCAATTTAATGTTGTGTTTAACACTGCTGCATTTGACTGCCTCATTGGTCTGGTGGCAAAGCGCATCGCTTTGTGATCACGAGGTCCTGGGTTCAAATCCTAGGTTGGACAAATGTAGTTTTTCTAACGAAAAATTCCCAGTACGAGTCCGGAGTCTGGAATTGTGCCCGGTATATGGCAATAGGCTCGCCTCCTATTACATGGGACCTAACATCGTCGGCGAAACGTGGGTGTACTCAGTACACCTCTGCCACCCCCTTTGGGGAATATAGGCGTGACGGTGACGGTGAAAAAATGCCTTAGACATCGAGAATGCAAATTTAACCTGTCATTGAATTGAAAATGAAAACTTTTTAAATCTTAGATTTTTGAACAGCGACCAGAATGGATGATTATCAAATTAAGATCTTAAACGTACCTCAAAACGGTTTTGCGTTGGTACCCTCTTTCCTATAGATTTTGTGTTCGTTTGCAAGGACATGATGAACCTGCACGGTCTGCCCAATTTATGAGTGACTAGAGCAGCCGAGCATGCGAGCTGACTTGGCCTGGAAATCTTGCCTCCGTAGCCGCCTCCCACGCGACGTACGATGATGTTAACACTACAATAAGAGGCATATAGTACTGTGGTGTTGATGGATGTCATTCAGGATTATTCTGTTAAATAAAGCATCCTAAATATCATGTTCACAAAATTGCATGAATTAGGAACATATATCGTTCGACGTCAAAATAATGTCTAAAATATCTACAACAGTTTGCATTTTTATGTAATTATGATAAATTGCTTCATATTATATATTGCATGCTTCAACTACATTCATCTTCTGAAGTTTAGAAAAAAATAATAAAAGTCCCTTACCTGTTCACAGGAATTTTTAAGCACTGCGCAATTGCAACATTAGGTAAATCTAACCATTGCGACGCCGAATAAACTTCTAATCCATCTTCAGTTGGTCGAACAACACACGTCTGCGTTTCCATATAATAATGATACTGACCCTCCATCTGCATATCTCCGTATAAAACTGTCTTAACATCATTACCAATATCAGTAGGTTCAACTGTTTGATCCGTTCTGACTCTTTTCTTTCTTTCTGGAGAGTTTAAAACTTGATTCATCGTTAACATGGGCTTATTTCTGTTTATAGAAGCATATTTTATTTTGACAAGTTTTGCAGCTTTGTTTGCAAGTTTTTCTCTATCAGCTACGACTATAGCAGCTGGTTGTCCATAGAATAATACTTTTCCCGAACATAGAATTTCTTCTGTTTCGGCTATGAATGGAATGTTCGTTGGTGTGAACACATTGTCTCCTGGGATATCTCTTGCTGTGAAAAATGCTATGACCCCGGGTAGTTTCTGGAAACGGTTATTTTATGTAATTTAAGTAAAAAGTGGACGTGTGCTCTTAAGGATAGTTCCTACTTTGAAAGGCGAAATAGTATTATTAATATGAGGAACTATACAAATAGACTACAATCAAATTCATATTATTTTAGCAAAGCATTTTGTCTGGTTTATTATATCGTGAATTCGTGACTTTAGAAATCATTATGTTGTCTTTTTTAACTACGTTATTGAAATACTTACAAACGCTCCACTGGTATCAAAACCAGCAATCACGCTGCCGGCAGTAATATCAGCCGTAACAAAAGCGGCAAAGACTTCATTTTTCTGTGCAGGTAGATCATTAGCAAACGTGGCTTCTCCGCTACATTGTACTAGGGCTTCAAGTTTGGGCACAGGTTGATTTAAAGGCCACACACTCTTGTCTGTGTCAAATGACTGGGTCCCTTGAGATGTGTTACGTTTGATAGCATCACCTCCCGACTTGTATCTTGGGTTGAGCTTATTAGCGGGACAAAGTTTGAGTATGGCCTGCAAACACAATTTAAAGCAATATATGTTATGATAGAAACAGCGCGCAAATTTCTACCATCTATGTGTACAGTGTCCTTTGGCTGAGCTTCAAATACTAGAATTTATGGACGCCAACATTAAACCTTTGTATATTATTGTATACTATTACTTCTCATTTCTTTCTAAACTAATAATCAACCTACCTTATAATACAAGGCAACTGCAAGCATCTTTCTATAAGCCGCAGATGGTTCAGGCGGAGCTTCTTCCGGGTTTATCTCATTATACAAACTCTTCAGAGCCATTTGTAACGTATCATCCGTATAAGGATCTTTCCCAACTAAAGCCGCTTCAGTTTTGGACGCATGAATAAACTTGGCAGATATACTACCGTACACTAAGTTGGCTTTTTCCAACAAATTCGAATTTTCCCTGAATTTGAATAGAAAACCGGCGTTGACGACCGCGTGCGCGTTTTGCGAGCGCGGCATTATCTGGAATTGGTGTAAGCCGATTAGATTTTGCTGACTGCTCTTTACATAATATTATAAACAGGGCATTTACTTGTTTGGTATTATTATTTTTTTGACTTTTTGCCTTATGACATTCTGGAGTCAATGAAACTCAGTTTTGAATTTGGATTTATTTTCTTTTGTTAATTATACAAATTTGATTTATGTAATTATGAAGCCTTTATGATAGCGGGGCGACGGTTGAAAGAGGAATGTAAAAATAAGAAGAGTGAATAGATGAATGTACGGCTGAGTGAATGTCTTGAATTAATGCCTGTTGTGCCTGCACCGACGATGGGAGCAAGGTGAGACACAATAATTTATTTTTGCAGGTAGTACGTAATAATCATTGTCTCCGCTACGTGAGTGTGTAACATCGAGTCCACATGATGTCCTAATTAATGATTAATCCAAGTCCAGAGGACTAGCTCAAGTAGGTAACGCATCTAAAGTATTTATTGAAGTAAGCCACTCTCATTTTGGAGTGGTCTTCGAAATGTAGGGACTAATGACCTGGTGACCGTAAAGGACTGCACACGGAAAACTTAAGACCAACGGTAATGGAGTGTTATGGTAGATACCTTCACTAAGCTAAAGGTTGAAAATGATGATGACTGTTTTTTGTTGAATAAAATTTTCGAATAATACTATAGTAGACATTTTTGTCTTATGGTCAAAGCTTTTTGGGATATAAATCCAACAATATCCAAAACAAAATTACTTACTTTGTAAGTTTTAATGGCACATCGCTTTGAAAGTGGTGGCAACATAACGTTCACAATAATCTTGCCTTTCATGTCAATTTTCAGGAATTCTGGCAGCTTTAATTGTTTCTGATTGTTGATACCTCCGGCTGAAAAAAAAAGTAAGTTAATACCAAATTACTTGTGCCCACAAGTATAAGAAAAAGTATAATTGAGACCAAAAAGTGGGTACTCACAGAAAATAATCCTCACGCGTGTTATATGTGACAAAGAAGGACTGAATATTTTACTTAACCTAAGTTTCTACGAGATATTGTTCCTTGAACACTAGGTAGGTTCAATAGGTGATGAGATTGACGAACGATTTAGCGCAGTGGTTAAGAGCTTAAGCCGCTCCGCCCACTGTGTCTAATAGTCGCGGGTTCGATTCCCGCACGGGACAACTCTTTGTGTGATCCACAATTATTTGTTCCGGTCTGGGTATTTGTGTATGTGAATTTTCATGTTTGTAAACGCACCCACGACACAGGAATAAATACTAGTGTGGGGCTACGTTAAAAAAAAAAAGGTTGTCGTTATACTTGAAGCACATAATCTCGCATCTTGCCAGAATGTGTTTTTTTTTTTTAATATGGAGACTTACTTACGATGTCCTTTTTCACAGGTAGCTTCTTTTACGGATTCAGCTGTGAGATATTGGGTCATACAGCGGGTTACTGAAGGCAGATTTTGGCCACCTGCTATTGGAACTTATCAAACCGTCTATGAAGCATCCAAATCAGCTTAACGATTGCCACAGATGGCACTCAATATGGCAATCGTTAAGCTGATTTGGGTACTTAATAGGCGACTTGATATGTTCCAACAGCAGGTGGCCAAAAACAAACGGCGTAACGTGCCATCCAAAGTACAGAGACGCTTGAAATTAAAATTTCCATAGTCACTCATCTCAGATAAACGAGCTAATCGTTGAATAACCTTGGATCACCAAAATATAAAGTACACTTTAAGAACGTGACGGTCTCAGAGTGCATGAAAACCTTTCATTACATGTTTTTAATACATTTTTCAACAAGTTTCCTTTCTCTATATACATGACTGCTTCAAAAGGAGGCTGATGCTTTTGCGAGTGTGTGTGTTTGTTATTGTTTATATTAATTTGGTTGATTTTAGGTTATTACAAATAGATCTTACCAACAGTTATCATGGCTCCAACGGTTTCAAACAGCAAAAATACGTCTGATTGGAATTCATTGTTGAAATATTTCAGGTACAAATTTCCACCGATTGTTCCGATCTGGCAATTAAAATGAAGGTTAGTAAGTCTTTTGAATGAATTTGTTCCTAATGAAATGCTAGAATTATTAATAAATATTTGTTTACGTCTCAAGGACTTAAAATGTAATTTTACTTTCAACTAAATTATTTTAATTATTGTGTATTTTTTTATTCTCCAAGCGAATATAAATTTTGCTGTCGATGTAAGGTTCCAATAGTGTAGGAGGCTAGTCTGTCACCATCATACCCAGCACATTTCTGAATTTAGAATAGCTACTGCGATTCTTTCTATAAAAACCTAAGAACCAATCTTAGATGTGATCCAACCACACCATACGCACCAGACCAATGAGGCAGTCTACTAGATTAAGGGGTAATTAGCGACAATCCATTATGGAAGAATTTAAGAAAACCAGGCCCCTAGTTCCCGGCGGTCCTGTTCGTCCTGGCCACGGTAGCAGCCATGGTAACGACAGGACAAGGAGTGCTAAGAATCTCCGTCAGAGATTCGGCTACCACCAAAACCGAAAATTGGCCCTGGTGACATACAACGCACGCACGTTAAGGACAGATGAGAAGCTTGTTGAGCTGGAAGAAGAGATAAACAAGTTGCGGTGGAATATTGTTGGTTTATCGGAGGTCCGAAGACAGGGCGAGGACACGATAACCTTAAAATCCGGCAACTTGTTTTACTACCGGGAGGGCGAACAGCAGTCCCAAGGTGGTGTCGGATTTATCGTCCACAAGTCACTCATAGACAACTGTTCATGTGAAAACCCCTTCGATAGCTCAGTTGCTGGTCCTGAGTTTTCTATCGGTTAGATTTGGGAGTCCAGGCACCGCAATCCCCAAATACAAGGTGAACCACTCACCTTGACTCGTCTCCCGAAGGTAGCTCCGCCGTGCACGGCTGCCTGGTTGTTTCAATCCTTTTATATTGATGTCTTTAGCATACCACCTTATTGTCCGAAATCTCACAAGTTGTTTTGCACAAATAAACCGACGAATAATGTAGTAATTTAAATATTTCCGGTAATCGATCAACACCCTTGCACCCGAATTCAATGTTGTAGTTTTCCAACTACCCTCATATTCCGAGTCGCAGTTTTTGCGGTCCACCCACATAATTGGTGAATCACAATGCCCGAACATCCCCCCGCCTAACCAAGACCCGTCTTGGTTCCTAATTATCTATGGGTAACCTACACAATTTAGAAATGGGCCTCATCAGGACACCGTTTTGAGTTTTCACTTCTGCAACCCGTACAACCCCGTCTTTACCTGGTAAAAGTTTGACTAACCGTCCGCGTTTCCAATGTAAAGGAGCTAAATTATCTTCTTTAATCAAAACCAAGTCATTGAGTTTAGGAGGTTCCGTCTGTGAGGTCCATTTGAACCGCTGTTGAAGAGTGTGTAGGTATTCATTTTTCCACCGAGACCAAAAGTGTTGAGACATCTTTTGAATTTGTTGAAACCGAGACAGCCGGTGCACACTGACATCGGTGTAAGGGTATTCAGGGAGAGCCACCAGTGGTTGTCCAATCAAAAGGTGCCCCGGAGTTAATACATCCAGATCCGTCGGATCCGTACTAAGCGGATATAACGGGCGAGAGTTCATGACGGCCTCCACCTTGGTGAAGAACGTGGTGAGCCCTTCGAACGTTAAACGTGCTTCGCCGAGCACACGCTTGACGTGTGTTTTTGCAGATTTAACCGCCGCCTCAAATAAACCGCCGTGGTTTGGACTCGAGGGCGCATTAAATAGCCATTTAATGTGATTCTTCGTCAAGGTCCGTTCAATTTCAGATTGGTTGTCCCGCAAGAAAACATACAATTCTTTTAAATATTTATCCGTGCCCGTATAATTTGTGCCACAATCCGACCGCACTAGTGAGGGTAGTCCTCGACGAGAAATAAATCGCGTAAACGCCGCTATAAAGGCTTCAACCGATAGTTGACTGACTACTTCCAAATGAACACATTTAGTACTTAAACATACGAAAATGCACAAAAAACATTTTTCTATCTTCGCGTTCCGTAGCGAGCTAGATTTAATATAAAATGGTCCGGCAAAGTCCGTACCGACTCCGAGAAACGGACGAACACCCTGTACACGATCTGCGGGCAGATCCGCCATGAAGGGTTGGACAGGTCGCGCCCGGGACCGGTAGCACTGTACGCATTTAAAGGTGATATGACGCGTCACGCGTCGAGCCGAAACAATCCAATAGGTCCGAGATAAAATGGCCGAAAGTGTATTTGCACCGACGTGACAAAATATTTTATGATAATGAGTTACCAATAGTTCCGTGAAGCGACCTTTGCCCGGTAGTAAAACAGGATGCCGCGCAGCGTACGGCAGCTCCGACGCACCTATTCTGCCGCCGACACGAAGCAACTGATCGTTATCAATGAATAAATTCAACCGCCGAAGTGAGCCCTTAATTGATTTCTTTGACTGAAGGGCCGAAATTTCTTCGTGAAAATATGTATTTTGTACAATTCGTATTAAATGTATGGTCGCGTTTCTACGTTCCGCAACTGAGAGATTACCGCCGAGTTTACATGTATTTTTACAATTATTAGCGAACCGTAGTGTGTACGCCGTTACATTTATTAATTTATCGTACGAACTGTACCGATCCAATAAATCGAATTCTGAATCGACGGTATTAAGGTTAACAACTTTAGCTTTCATGCCCGGTAACATGTCCGCCGGAAAGTCCGAGCACTCGCCGGGCCACCGGGCCGGGGGGTCCCGCAACCAGCGCGGCCCCCACCACAGCGGGTGCTGCAGCAGCTCGTCGGCTGTCGCGCCGCGCGACGCCACGTCCGCGCAGTTCATCTCGCCGGGGACATGTCTCCATAAAATATCTACTTTAGATGAAATAATTTGAGATACCCGATTTCCTTCAAACACTTGTAATTTATGTGGTGATGTTTTTAGCCACGCCAATACAATGGTACTATCACACCAACACACGACATCATCAATCGCAATGTCACTCTGCAGGGAGGGGACTATGTGGTTGATAAGCGTAGTCAATAGGGTCGCACCACTCAGCTCTAACTTAGGGATGGTCCGCTTTGTGTTTAATGGTGCCACCCGAGACTTAGCCATAAGCAACCGCATAAAGACATTACCGGCCTCATCCACCGACCGCAAATATACGACCGCAGAAAATCCTACCGATGATCCGTCACAAAACCCATGAACCGAATAACTGCTATTTTTATCCGGTTTCAGACATCTAGGTATTGTAATCTTTTGTAGATTAGGCAAATCCGAAACGATATCGCGCCACGCTCGCACTATATCCTGCGGCGCGGGAGCGTCCCAGTCTACCTTCCGTGAATTATCACCAGTGCTAAGCAATCGTTGTAGTAATAATTTAATTTTGAAAACAACCGGACACACCCATCCGAGAGGGTCGTAAAGGCGAGCCGTCAATGATAAAATACTGCGCCGAGTGACAGTAGTGTCCGTTGGTAGATTCAACTTATACGAAAAACTGTCTGACCTTGGGTTCCACTGTATACCTAAAACCTTCATAAATTCCGATCCGTCGGTATCCATGTTAAATGACTGAGCCGTCTCCAAATGATCCGCCGGCAAGTCGTCCAACAGTTCCGGTGCGTTCGACGACCACTTCCTGAGCTCGTAGCCCGCCGTGTGCATGAGCGCCACGAGCTCGTCCTTCAGATGCCGCGCGTCGCGCAGCGTGTCCGCGCCGCCGTTCAGATCGTCCACGTAACTGTTGTGACGCAGCAGCCGGGCCGCCCGCGGGAACCGGTGCTCCTCGTCACTCGCCAACTGATGTAAACACCGTATAGCGACGAATGGACTGGACTTTAACCCGTATGTGTTTGTGGTCAGCTCATAAACTACCAACGGTTCATCGGGTGACGAGCGCCAATATATTAATTGGTATTTCCGATCGTCCGGATGTATCCAGGTTTGCCGGAACATCATTTTCACATCCGTAGTGAACACAAACAGAGGCAACCGAAAATTAATTATAATTTGTGTGATGTCATTTTGAAGTCGTTCACCCGTGAACAAACAATCGTTGATGGACGCACCGGTGCTGGTGGGTACACTTCCGTCGAAAACTACCCGAATTTTTCCGACGTCGCCTAATTTTTTAAAAACACCGTGATGCGCAAGAAAATAATGTTCCTGTCCTGACGAAACATCAAATTTGGAAACCGTCATATGACCGAGTCTTAAATATTCCGACATAAATTCCACATATTTTTTTTTAAATTCTGGTAGCCGTTTCATTTTTCGTTCTAAGGCCGTAAATCGACGCAGGGCCGTCTCCTTAGATTCTCCCAACCGCTGTCGATCTGGCAACAGTGGTAATCTGACAACATATTTTCCGTCCGAGCCGCGTGAGGTAGTTGTAGAAAACAAATGTTCACATTCTAAGTCCGCCGGGTCCTTGATTTTCAGCCTGGGTGGTTCTTCCGATCGCCAAAATCTCTCGACCGCTTCAATTAATGTAACACCAACATTAACATTTGATTCCGAGTTATCATTTTTTAATGGTTGCGCCGGACCGAAAATCGCAAAATCAAAAATGGTGCCTAAAGCATACGGTCCATCAGTACCGAAATTCACCTTTTCACCATTTAAAATTTGACCTAATATGTCACATCCGAAAATTATGTCAACATTTGACATATTAAATGAACCGTCATCCGAAAATTTTATATGAGCAATTTGTTTACTAAACCTACGCGCTAAATATGAAGTTGGTTTCTTCAAAACCACCGCCGTAACCGATAACAAATAACTCGAATTTACCGGTTTAAAATAAAATTTAACAACATGACAACATTCATTGTTATTAAATCCGCCGACGCCTGTTAACGGTGTTTGGTTGTAATGTCGCCTTAAACCCAAACTTGCTACCAAATCACTCTTAATTATAGTGACTTGACTACCCAGGTCTAGCAGGCCTCTGGATTTGATAAAATCCCCCCGATTGGATTTTACTTCTACAATGACCGTGGGTAAGATGACATTATCCGCTAGCCGAGGTACCGAGGCGACATTACACGACTGTAATTGCTATTCCTGTGGCACACGCGGCACCACAGGACTCGACTGCCGCCCACCCCAATCAGTCCGCTCCCGGCGGTGTCGGGTCTCCCAGTCCCGCTGTTCCCGTGGGTCCGAATCACGCCCGTAACCATCCTTTAACTCGCGTACCCGGTCCATAGATCCCGCGGAACTATCACCACGCCGTGGATAACGCGAGTCTCGAACCGACGACCTAGGAGACGCGTGCCGTGACCGCCGCGACTGAGTAATAGGTGAGCGCCGCCGACCGCCCGTCGCTCTATCGCATTGCGCCGTAACAAATGCGCGCCGTGTATACGGCTCGCCGTCCGCCGGTGAGTCAGAGCGCGCAATGGACGTTGTACAAATTAGTTTGTTATGTCCGATATTTCCGCACCGACTGCATGGTACCTTGCGGGTACACGATGCCGCCAAATGAGTACCGAAGCACCGAAAGCATAAGAATTGTCTTTTAACCCAATCCTTACGTTTAGACCTGGACATGTCAGCAAATTTATAACAGCTGTCTATACCGTGCCCCGACCTCTGACAATAGCCACAGTCTTTAATACGGCCGTAGTTGTTCGCCCGTTCCCGCTGGTCCTGTGCTGGTGGTTCCGTCACAATATTATGCACCCTGCGCTCGGGCCTGTTGTGAGTGCGATCCGCGTAATAAGAAACCGGTTCCGCAGTGGCCGTGTCTATAAGTCTACATTCATGTTGTAGGAATTCTATGAGCTGATCAAAAGTGGGTAAACTTGTATTATTGCCACCGTGTTTTTGCTCAAACCGTGTTCTGACGTCAATTGGTAATTTTTGTAGACTTACATGCAATAAAATGTAGCTCCACTCGTTAATTGGAAAACCTAAATTAGCTAATGCCCGCGAAGATTCCAATAACGGGTTCAATATTTTAGTTCGAAGCCCAGCACACTTATTCAACACCGGCAAATGTAAAATCCGCGCAATCAGTGAATCCGCCAACAATCTTTTATTTTCATACCGGCCTTTTAGGATATCCAATGCCGTGTCTAACGACCCGTCCACCATCGGCAGATGTTTAATAAGTGCTTTAGGCTCCTTTTCCACGTGCGAAATAAGATAATGAAATTTTTCCGTTTTAGTGATATCTTTCCGTGTTAAAACCAATGATGTAAACAGACTAATGAAGCTACACCATGAAAAAACGTCCCCGTCAAACGTACTAGGCACAATCCGCGGTAGCCGCGGCGTTGACGCGCCCTCCGTGGGCATGTGGGTGCCGTCAAGGTTCGGATAGGCCGCCGAGACCGCATCCAACTGGTTGTATAACTCCGTGGCCTCTTTGTATTTTACCTCATATCTACCGATTATTTCTTCATCTTCTGAAGAAGTATTGGTCAGTATGCCCTCGTATGACTCCGTTAAAACATTGAAATAGTCATGCAGTTTTTTGAACCGAGCTGATAAAACACCCGAACTACAAGTTTTACTATTTACTAATTTTGACGAATCTACAAACCAGTCGTATTTAATTTTAAATTTGCTTTCAAAAGATTTTGCCATCTTTGGAAAACAATAGAACCTCTAAACACAATGCCTATTACAATTTAAATAATTATTTCTATGCCAAAAGTAGGTACCCCGTTTGTAACCGTTATAAATAAATGAAACCCCTATCTAACCAACTAATTTACGAAAACCCAATCCGGCTCGGGGACCAAAATTATGTTCATGTGAAAACCCCTTCGATAGCTCAGTTGCTGGTCCTGAGTTTTCTATCGGTTAGATTTGGGAGTCCAGGCACCGCAATCCCCAAATACAAGGTGAACCACTCACCTTGACTCGTCTCCCGAAGGTAGCTCCGCCGTGCACGGCTGCCTGGTTGTTTCAATCCTTTTATATTGATGTCTTTAGCATACCACCTTATTGTCCGAAATCTCACAAGTTGTTTTGCACAAATAAACCGACGAATAATGTAGTAATTTAAATATTTCCGGTAATCGATCAACACCCTTGCACCCGAATTCAATGTTGTAGTTTTCCAACTACCCTCATATTCCGAGTCGCAGTTTTTGCGGTCCACCCACATAATTGGTGAATCACAATGCCCGAACAACAACGTTGTGTCCATCACTAGTGTGTCGAGCAGGGTAGCGTACCTGATACTCAGAATATCCAAAAGATATTCGCTGAAGGTCATACAGGTCTACGCAACGACCTCGGCATACTCAGATGATGACGTCGAAGTAATGTATGAGGACATTAGTAGAGCCATACATACTTCCAAAGCACACTACAGTGGTTATGGGTGACTTCAATGCGCGGCTGGGCAAACAGGGCGATGATGAATTGAGAGTGGGGCAATTTGGATATGGGCAACGCAACCCCAGGGGTCAGAGGCTGGCTGAATATCTGGAGAAGGAGGGACTCTTTATGATGAACTCTTTCTTCCGGAAGCCGCCTCATAGGAAATGGACCTGGATGAGCCCTGATGGTTCCACAAAAAATGAGATAGACTTCATCATGAGCACCAAGCGACAAATATTTAATGATGTCTCCGTGATTCACAGGGTAAAAACCGGCAGTGATCACCGAATGGTCAGAGGCACATTAAATATTAATGTCAAAATGGAAAGATCGCGTCTGATAAAGTCTACGCTCCGACCTTCTAATGCACATATCCAAAACCCCGAGAACTTTCAACTCGAATTGTCAAACCGCTTCGAATTGCTAGACAGCAGCGCATCAGTATACGAAATCAACAATAGGTTGGTAGAGACTGTCCATACGGTCGGGTCCAAGCATTTTAAGCCCCACCGTAAAAATAGGCCTCAAAAGCTATCTGACTACACCCGAAACCTTATGGCTGAGCGACGTACCATGACACTCCAAACCTCCGATGATACTAAGTCCTATAGGCAGCTCAATGGACAGATATTGAAGTCCTTGCGACACGATTTACGGTCCTTCAATACAAGACGTATTGAGGAGACCATAGAGCAGAATAAGGGCTCCAAAGTGTTTGCAAGAGACGCGTCTATTGGGCAAAGCCAGTTGACGAAGCTAAAGACGGAGGACGGAAACGTAACGTCGAATAGGTCAGAGGTGCTCAGGGAGATAGAGAGGTTCTATGGGCAGTTGTATACCTCAGTAGCTGAACCTGTTGTTGACTTGGTAAAAGACCCAAGAGCCAAGCTAACCCGACACTACACTGAAGATATCCCGGACATCAGCCTATACGAGATTGGGATGGCTCTCAAACACCTTAAAAACAACAAAGCGCCGGGTGAAGACGGAATTACCGCAGAGCTTCTGAAAGCGGGCGGATCGCCGGTACTTAAAGTCCTTCAGAGGCTGTTTAATTCCGTCTTGCTCGAAGGAAAAACGCCGGAAGCGTGGAACAAGGGTGTGGTGGTACTCTTTTTCAAGAAAGGTGATAACACTTTACTGAAGAATTATAGGCCCATCACACTGCTGAGCCATGTTTATAAGTTGATTTCGAGAGTCATCACGAATCGTCTCGAACGCAGGCTTGATGACTTCCAGCCTCCCGAACAAGCCGGTTTCCGGAAAGGCTTTAGTACCATAGACCACATACATACGCTGCGGCAGATTATACAGAAGACCGAGGAGTATAATCGGCCACTATGCTTGGCGTTTGTGGACTATGAGAAAGCCTTCGATTCGATCGAGACTTGGGCGGTTCTTAGATCTCTCCAGCGATGCCGCATTGACTATCGGTACATTGAAGTGTTGAAGTGCTTGTATAATAACGCCACCATGTCAGTTCGAGTACAGGGGCAGTGCACGAAGGCGATCCCCATAAAAAGAGGAGTAAGGCAGGGAGTCGTCATTACTCCGAAACTGTTTACGGCCACCTTAGAGGACGCCTTCAAGCTCTTGGAATGGCAAGGACTTGGCATCAACATCAATGGCGAATACATCACGCACCTTCGATTTGCCGACGACATTGTGGTCGTGGCGGAGTCGCTGGAAGATCTAGGATGAATGCTCGGTGACCTCAACAGAGTATCTCAACAAGTGGGTCTTAAAATGAACATGGACAAAACAAAAATAATGTCTAAAGTCCATGTCGTACCCACCGCACTCACCGTTGGGAACTCTACTCTTGAAGTTGTCGACGAATACATTTACCTGGGACAGGTAGTCCGGTTAGGTAGGTCCAACTTTGAGAGAGAGGTCAATCGACGAATCCAACTCGGCTGGGCAGCGTTCGGGAAACTGCGCAACATCTTCTCATCCAAAATACCTCAGTGCCTTAAGACTAAAGTTTTTGGTCAATGTGTGTTACCAGTGATGATATATGGATCAGAGACGTGGTCTCTTACAATAGGTCTCATAAAAAAGCTCAGAGTTGCTCAGCGAGCTATGGAGAGAGCTATGCTCGGCGTTTCTCTACGCGATCGAATCAGGAATGAGGAGATTCGTACAAGAACCAAGGTCACCGACATAGCCGTTAAGATTAGCAAGCTGAAGTGGCAATGGGCGGGCCACATAGCGCGTAGATCGGACGGGCGTTGGGGCAGAGAGATTCTAGAGTGTAGACCACGTATTGGCAAGCGCAGCGTGGGACGACCGCCTGCCAGATGGACCGACGATCTTGTGAAAATCGTAGGAAGTCGTTGGATGCAGGTGGCATCGGACCGATTACGCTGAAAAGCGATTGGGGAGGCCTATGTTCAGCAGTGGACAAGTATAGGCTGAGATGATGATGATGATGATAGCGACAATCCACATCATCATCAGCCCGTGTTAGTCTACTGCTGGACCTAAACCTCTTCCATGGCACGCCACTGAGCTCGTTCTTCAGCTCTCCTTCTCAAATCCCTGCCTTATGAATATCGTCGCCCCACCTAGTTACAGGGCGCCCTACACTACGTTTGCCAAAACGCGGTCTCCACTCATGAACCAGCATGCCCCAAGGGCCATCGGTTTTGGGACATATGTGACCTGCCCACTGCCACTTCAGCTTGCTAATTCGCTGAGCTATGTCGATAACCTTAATTCTCTGACGCAAAACTTCGTTCCGGATTCGATCCCTAAGTGAAATTCCGAGCATAGCTCTCTCCATATTTCACGGAGCTTCAAAGAAAATCTACAGTTAGGCCGAAATGCCCCTTACATTCCACACTGCTCTTTCCAGTCCTGAATATTTCGGAATTTATTATATTGCTATCTGAATTACCATGAAATACCTAATATCATGAAATTAAAATCTTAGAATTGACAGCGGTAGAAGCAGAAAGTTTTTCCAGTGGCGACTATGTACTGAAAGATGTAAAATGGGCAGGCCCTGTTCTAGATAGACCAATGCCCTGGTTATGGTCGCAGGTTAAAGCAGGATGCATACAGTTTAAAACCGTTTGTCAGGCTGATCTTTACAATAAGCCTTTGGAGGACTTTTAGCTGGTGATGCCATTATACACTACTAATACTTACATACTATTATAATACTTACATTTCTCACAGGAATATGAGCCACCAAATCCATGTGATCATAAAACTGTTTCAAATAAAAGAATTCTTCTAATTCAGTTGATAGATTTAGGAAAAGTTCCATCATTTCGGAGAGAGGCATTCCTGCTCCCAGTATCAGGTTGACGTCCATTTTGTAACCTTTTATTTCAGATACGTTGAATATATCTATTACGTTTGTCGGGTAATCAGACACATGGTATATACCTGAAAAGTAATATTTAAAGTTGATACTATAGAAACCAAAGAGGCTTATTAACAATGAACGTAGGTCGTTCTGGTTTTGAAATAACTCAATCACTTCCGACCATTATGTGTTTTACGCCAAATATAGCTTTTTTGGACACCAGGAGCTTACACCTCAAACTTTCGTTTTACCCGTAAGGAATAAACTGTTGACCTCGCGTGATCATTAAAGAGTGATATTTTATAATATCCCAGTAAAGCAAATCCAAAGTCTCTGTAACCGACGAGCGTGTATGAGAAGCATGAGAATGGAGAAAGCGAAAGAGGTCTGTTATGGAAGAACCTATTAGATCTCTGTACTCTCTATCCTGCTAAGGATCTACCGTGTTTTTAAAAATAGAGATAGCGCCACAGTCAGTAGGAGGAGTGCTGTCCTACAAAATAAAAATAACTGCAAGGGATCCAGCATACACCAGTAAAAATATAATAAAACTATAAACCTTGTCCAGTGTTCCCAGCAATCAATTTATAATCACCCTGGCCCATTGCTTTGAAAACATCACCCAATCCATAAGCTTTGTACCATTTATGTGTTCCGCAATCCACAACAATCATTTTATCATCATCAAGGTGGACAAAGTCATCATTATCATCGTCTTTGCAAATATTATGATGACACTTCTTAGCACAATTAGAACCACAAGATTTGATGATGTGCAAGTCTTCTAAATCGCATAGTTTGTTCAGGAGTTGTTCGTCGGAGTCCCTTGCGAAAGTTTTGAAGGCATCTGCTATGGGTCTGTAGCCAGTACACCTACACATGTTACTGGCAAAAGAATTTTCGATCTCTTTTGTTGTTAGATTCCGGTTCTTGGATTGGTAAAGGCTGAAAAGAGAACGGTTAAAATATAGTGAATTTTTCAGTCGGGTTATCATTCAAATGATTTTTTTGAATGATGGATAGGCATTAGATAGACACTTAATTCAAGTAAAACAATTTAACATCGATTGAACAGCTTGACACAAAAATATGACGATCCCTAAGATAACTTTGGCAAAAGATGGATGCGTGAATAAAAAAGTGTTCGGTATTTGTCTGATTAGCCCTTGCCGGAGAAGTAAGCTTATGACATAAAAAAACAATGTATTGATGTATCTCTAATCACACACTAACAAACAAAGCTTAGAAATTCTGAAATAAATCACATTCCAAACTTAAATCCTTTTTCACAACACAAAGTCTAAAACATTTTGAAAAAATATATATCCGTCCCCTGAAAATTTACTTCAAATAAACAAATTGCGTCAGAAATATAATTTTGTCACAACATTCCATACATCCCGCTGTACCGAAAATATTTAAATGTATTCGCGAAAACGATATCGAGTACGCCCCAGAACAACATAAAATATTAGTATTCCGCCGATTTCCGTAACGGAGAGGAAGAAAATGATACGAAATTTCTTTTGTTTTATCAACTCGTTTATTACTCGGTACAGGGCCCTTATTTGCTATGACTTATCAAATACGTAACGCGACGCGTTACGATAACATCTTGAAATGATCGTTTAATGTATTGATTTATTATGTACTAGTTTCTGCCCGCGATTTTGTCCGCGTTGACTTTGGACAGATACCATATATT
This sequence comes from Phalera bucephala, assembly GCA_905147815.2. Taxonomy (NCBI): domain Eukaryota; kingdom Metazoa; phylum Arthropoda; class Insecta; order Lepidoptera; family Notodontidae; genus Phalera; species Phalera bucephala. Next base: position 6,951,297 of record LR990620.1, on the reverse strand, counting down.
TTCCGGGATAAAAAGTATTACATATGTTAATCCAGGTATCTGTCTGTGTGCCAAATTTCATTCAAATCCATTCGGCTGTTTTTGCGTGATTGAGAAACAAACATCCCAATATCACAACATTCAAACACCCAAACTTCTTTAATTTTTTTTTTAACGTAGCCCCACCCTAGAATTTATTCCTGTGTCGTGGGTGCGTTTACAAACATGCAAATTCACATACACAAATACCCAGACCGAAACAAATAATTGTGGATCACACAAAGAGTTGTCCCGTGCGGGAATCGAACCCGCGACTATTAGACACAGTGGGCAGAGCGGCTTAAGCTCTTAACAAAACTAACTAAATCGTCCGTCATACATCCAAACATACAAACTTTCACATTTATAATATTACTAATACTAATATTATAAATGAGAAAGTTTGTATGTTTCTATGATTGTTACTCAATCACACAAAAACGGTTGAACGGATTTTGAGAAATTTTGCACACAAATAGTTTATTATCTGGATTAACATATAAGATACTTTTTATCCCGGAAAAATTTAGGTTCCGGTGTAAAGTTCCCGCGGTCGTAGTCGCGGGCAGAAACTAGTATTATATTAGTAGGACTAGTTTTTGCCCGCGATTTCGTTTGTGTTGACTTTAGATGGGAACCAAACATTTTTTGAGATAAAAAGTATCCTATATGTTAATATAGGTAGACTGTGTGGGCCAAATTTCATCCAAATCAGTTCAGCCGTTTTTGCTTGATTGAGTAAAAAACATCCCAATATTCAAACATCTTAACGTCATCATCTCAGCCTATACTTGTCCACTGCTGAACATAGGCCTCCCCAATCGCTTTCCAGCGTAACCGGTCCGATGCCACCTGCATCCAACGACTTCCTGCGATTTTCACAAGATCGTGGCGAATATAGGCGTGACGTGAGTGATAAATTTTATCCCGAAAAAGTTCGTGTCTAAAGTTCACCCGGACGTAGTCGCAGGCAGTAACTAGTACATTATAACTCAATGGTTTAAAGGTACTCCAGTGGCATACAAAATACCATTACAATGTTATATCCTGTAACAGTTTCCAGAAATGTAGACCAACAACCCCGACCTGCTATTTCAGCCATCCATGATATCAGGATCTTGGGGTAGATGGAACATTGCTAGCAAACTCCGATCGGGTCGATTCTAAATTCATTTTAGCCATTTCATTTTGCTATTTCGCATAATAATATTGGCCCAGTTAAGAAGAAGCTGTCCTATCTTGGGTCTATTGGGCTAGTCCACCGCGCTGGCCCAGTGCGGGTTGGCGAACTTCACACACCTTCGAGAAACTCTCAGGCGTGCAGGTTTCCTCACGATGTTTTCGTTCACCGGTAGAGCAAGTGATAATTAATTTTTAATATGCACATGCTTTCGAAAAGACAGAGGTGCGTGCCTGGGTTTGAATCCGAGACCTCTTGTACAGATGTATGGACGTCTTGGTTCAGTGTGATCCACAAATATTTGTATCGGTCTGGGTGTTTGTGTATGTGAAGTTTGTATTTGTAAAAGCAATAACGACACAGAAATAAGACATAGCGGAGCCTACGTTTGAAATGAAATGCCTTTTTTAAATCCTTTTTACACGCAAGGTTAATGACGAAACACGATGATTTCACGGAACATTTCGTAACGCGCTGTGTTTTGTTATACCGAAAAAGAGCCCAAAATTGTTATTGTAACAAGATAACGTTATACACACAAATATACCGGTGTTTTATGCAATATCGTAAACTTCTTTTTTTTGGGTGCGTTAATGATCTACGCTGTTGGCCCCGGGGCCTTTACAGCTTCACCGGTAAACTTCTTTCCTCCGCTTCCTATGTAGAAGTTTAGTGTATAAAATGTACGTAATAAAACAGTAGTGATGAGCGTGGAGGAAACCAGAGAGGTATGTAAGGAAAGAACCTGTTGGAACTTTATACTCTCTGCCTACCCTGCAATGGATCTGGCGTGATGATATAGCTAGAAGTTACCTGTACATATTCATGACCCATCCAGGTGTACAGAAGCCGCACTGTGTCCCATTGAACTTGGCCAGCCTGGTCTGTATGTCGTGGTAGCCTTTGATTTTGTTGCCAATACCTTCGACGGTAGTCACCTCCCAGCCATGGCAAGACAGCACCGACACGAGGCACTGGAAGAAGAACATAGCATTTAAAGACTTTTTTTACGCTTTTGGCCCATGTCCTTCCAAAGGACCAGCAGGGCTAGCAAAGGGCGAAAAGACTTTTCTAGTTCGGGACAGAATTTTTCCAGCCCGTTATTTGAGTCTTCAATCAATCATCATCATCATCTCAGCCTATACTTGTCCACAGATCATAGGCCTCCCCAATCGCTCTCCAGCGCAGCTGGTCCGATGCCACCTACATCCAACGACTTCCTGCGATCGTCCATCTGGTAGGCAGCCGTCCCACGCTGCGCTTGCCTATACGTGGACTATATTCAGAAATCTTTCTGTCTCAACGCCAGTCCGATCTTAGCGCTATGTGACCCACCGATTGCCACTTCAGCCTACTAATCCTATGGGCTATGCCGGTGATCTTGGTTCTTCTACGAATCTCCTCATTACTGATTCGATCACGTAGAGAAACGCCGAACATAGCTCTTTTCATAGCTCACTGAGCATCTCTGAGCTTTATGAGACCTATTGTAAGAGATCACGTCTTTGATCCGTATGTTATCACTGGCAACGCACATTGGCTAAAAATTTTAGTCTTGAGGCACTGAGGTATTTAGGATGAGAAGACGTTGCGCAGTTTTCCAAACGCTGCCCAGCCGGGTTTGATTCGTCGATAGACGTCTCTCTCAAAGTTGCACCTACCTAACCGGACTGCCCGTCCCACGTAAATGTATCTGACGACAGCTTCAAGAGTAGAGTTCCCAACGGTGAGTGCGGTAGATACAACATGGACATTTAACATTATTTTCGTTTTGCTTTGTTCATTTTTAGATCCACTTGTTAGGATACTCTGCTGAGGTCATCGAGCATTCGTCTTAGATCATCTAGCGATTCTGCCGTGACACAAATTGAAGGTGAGTGATTTATATATGTGGTCTATGGTTCTAAAGATATCTATCATATCGCTCGCGCGCGGAGTACGCGTAGTTCGGCTCCGTGCAGAATAAATCGTAAAATTATAAACAAGTAAAGTCTCATAGTCTTCAGTGATGTAAAGGTGGTTAATAATACCTCATACATAAATCAAAGTGTTATTAGTAAAATTGGTTCGAGAAAATCAGTAAAAAGGGGATCCTAAGTGAAAGTGTAAAGTTATCACAACTAAAAGTACAACACTAAGAATCAAATACATGGACAAGTGATTACTATGCAATTAAAAAACAATAACAGTGATAAGAAGATGTAATTAACATAAAATATTGAACTCGTAACATTACCTAATATGGTCATTCCTCGACTGATGTAGAAAAAACAGAAACAGTGAATAAAACCCTAATATTCACATTTCTGATCAACGTGACCGTAGCTGTTGGCTTAGGCGCCTCATTAATCTCACGTATCGGATGGTCGGAGGATCGAAGCCCACACTAGGTGTCTTTTTGCGCAAAGCTTAATATTTCTTATGAACAATGTCAACTAAAACGTGTGCTGGGTGCCCGAACCTAATTAAAAATAAGGGATATATTCAATGTAACCAATGCCATTCTACGTATGACCTACTGTGTGCGAACATTTCGCCTAAAAGCTTCAATCAAATGACCCAGGAGCATAAGCAGGCATGGCAATGCCCTGTTTGTCGTAATAAAAAACCTAAGATCGACAATCAAAATACGCCGGTACGTGCTCATAATATAACATCTGAAACACCTTCACAAAACTCAGTCTTCGATAAGATAAACAACAGCGTATCCAATATTACTATGCGAAAGAAATGCCAACGAGAAATCTCGCCATCACCAGAAGTTGTAGAAAACACCAGAAATGTATCTAGTTGCGACAAAATGGATTCCACAAACAAAATTCGAATGGAAATGGTAACCGCCCTGCAGTCAGAACTTCCGAAACTTTTAAAATCTGCATTGAACACGGAGCTTAAGCCATTACAAAAACAAATTTCCGAGTTAGTATGTAGCGTCGAATTCATTAACAAAAAATATGATGAAGTCAGTAGCCTATTGAAATCTCGTGAAGAAGAAATAAAGCACCTTAAATGTCATAACGTGGAACTCTCTAAAACCGTTACCGAACTCTCCAGTCGACTTTCAACTCTTGAACAATACAGCAGAGAATCAAATATTGAGATACAGGGACTTCCTGAATTCAAATCTGAAAATATAGCACAAATAGTTACCCAAGTAGGCAAAGTAGTCTCTCAGCCAATTCTGGAGAACGATATCCTCTCTTGTTTTCGTGTTGCTAAGATAAATCCAGCCAACAACCGCACGCGGTCTATCGTTGTTAAGCTGCGAAGTGTCCGTTGCCGCGATACTATTCTTACTGCAGTGCAAAGATATAATAAAAATAATCAAAATGAAAGACTAAATACTAGCTTAATCGGCATAGGTGGCGATAAGAAATTCATATACTTAAGTGAGCTTTTGTCGCCCGAAAAGAAGTTTCTACACGCCGCCACACGGATCAAAGCGAAAGAGCTGTCATACTAATATGTTTGGGTTAGGAATGGGAAAATATTCGTAAGGAAACTGATAACTCGCAAGCACAAGTAATCAATCGCGTTGCGCATCTCAATAACCTACAGTAACCTAGGAAGGAACCTTTAAGCACGCGACCGAGAACTATGTCCGTTACCATGTTCCAGATTTACTACCAAAACCTTAGGGGAATGCGCACAAAAACTAATGAAATCTACAGAAATATTCTTCTTTGTGATTATGATATGATCATTTTTACGGAGACTTGGCTGAATGACAGCATTTCAGAAGCAGAGTTTATTGATGAGAGATACCGAGTTTACAGACGTGATCGAACAGCTTCTGAATTCTATACCAAAACGGATGGAGGGGGTCTCTTGATTGCAGTTAAGAAGACGGTAAATAGTTTGCGCCTAGTTCATAAGGAAAGCAAATGTGATGATCTATGGATAGTTGCAAGTGTCGCAGCTGGAAAGACATGTATAAATATTGGAATATGTGTCGTATATACTCTCTGTTTATGATCACCTTTGAAGCATAAGGAACTGGATCCTTTATTGGAAAAAGCTGTCAATGTAGCCAGTGAATTCGACCATATCCTTGTTGTGGGAGATTTTAATATCAGCTTTGTTACCTGGAGGAAATGTGGGGATGACACGCATCTGACAGCGGAAAATTGTCAAAACAAACTGGGTTTTTGCTTTGAGTGACTTTATTGCTCTGACTGGACAGCAGCAAAAAAATTCTGTTTTAAATAAAGACAATAAGGTGCTCGATCTGGTGTTAACAAATATTTCCTGTGAGATATCGAAAGCTAGTTGTATCAGTAAGCTGGATCCGTATCATCCACCACTAGATATAGTTTTAAATTTGAAATCAAAAAGCCTATTGGATAGAGCTCCCCGATCTGGTCATAATTTTTATAAAGCTAATTATAAAGAAATTGTATCGGTTTTGAGTGAGGTGGACTGGTCGGAAAACTTTGAACAATGTGTTAACATCGACGATATGGTACGTATCCTTTACAATATATTGAATTCCACAATTAGTGAACATGTACCTAAACGAAAGCCTCATAAACGCACATATCCTATCTGGAACTAATTAAACTTTTAAAAGAAAAAAACACTTAACGCCTAAAAACACGTAAATTTAAAAATCCTCGTGACAGATATGAGTACGAAATAATTCGTAAACGGTGTAATAAATTGTTAAAAATATGTTACCAAAATTACATCAAGAATTACATCAAAAGTAGCATAAAAAAGAATCCTCGAGTTTTCTTTAGCTTTGTCGTACCCACTTAAAGAGATATTTAATAAATCTCTGGAGACAGGTGTTTTTCCAAAAGAATGGAAAAAAGCACGTATCGTTCCAATATTAAAGAAGGGCGATAATAGCAATGTTAAAAACTACAGGCCAATCTCTATACTGTCTCCTTTTGCAAAAGTATTTGAATCAGTTGTCTGTCGGATACTAACAAATCATACTAAGTCTTTTATTTGCGTCGAACAACATGGGTTCCAGGAAGGAAAGTCTGTGGTGACTAACCTCAGCTCATACTTGACTACAATTATTGAAGGGGTAGACAGTAAGAAGCAAATAGACTCAGTTTATACTGATTTTGCCAGCGCATTCGATCTCGTCGATCATAAAATCTTGATTAAAAAATTACATGATCAATACCAGGTTTGTGATCGACAGCTCAAATGGTTTTCATCCTATCTGAGCGACAGAGAGCAGACCGTAGTCGTAAATGGGCACGAGTCCCACGCATACATAGCAACCTCAGGGGTGCCTCAAGGATCACATTTGGGACCAATTTTGTTCTTGCTGTTTATTAACGACATAACTGATAGCATTCGGCACTGCCAATGCTCCTTGTTTGCTGACGACATGAAAATCTCACGAGAAATAAATTCAATAACTGACTCACTCCTATTACAAAGTGACCTAGATCGTGTCCACCTGTGGTGTTGCGAAAATCGAATGAAGTTAAATGCCTCCAAATGTCAACATATTCGGTTCACAAGAAAAAGAAAGGTTTGAGAGTCTCAGTATTTTATCAATAACGATAAAATTGCACTTGTCCCTGAGGTTCGCGATCTTGGGGTCATTTTAGACTCCAAATTAAGCTTTATCCCACATTACAACTATATTATAAACAAGGCCTCCAGAACGCTAGGGTTCATCAAACGCAACACAAAAGACTTCAAACATACAGAATCCAAAATACTGTTATTTAAAACATTAGTACGGAGCGGCTTGGAGTTTGCCAGCGTTATCTGGAACCCATCCTATGTAGTGCACTCTAAGCGTATCGAATCGCTCCAGCGTTCGTTTACTAGGCATCTAGCATTACCCCACAAGTGAATAGCCAATCCTCGTATGAGGAAAGACTTTCTACCTTTGGCATGGTCACCTTGTGGCAACGTAGAAAAATGGCGGATTTAACATTACTTCAAAATCTAGTGAATGGATCGTTGCAATGTCGGGAGCTATTAGATCGTATTGAGCTTTGTGTCCCTAAAATGAATGCTCGTATTAAGTGTAAATCTTTCTTTAATGTACCTCGATTTCAAACGAAGCTTGGCGGTAACTCGCCCATTGCGAGGCTAACCACTTCCTACAACAACTGTCATCAATTACTCGATTTGGACATATTTCACGACCACCCCACGTCATTCAGGAAAAAGGTACTAAATCATGTGTAAACTAATTTTCCGCTCTATATCTATATAATAATTAACATTATTTTTTGCTTAATATATACTAACATTAATTACAATAATTATATAAATTCTGAAATTCTCTGATTTTGACATAGCCAATTTGCTTATTTTTATTTGTTATTTTTATTTGTTATATTGTAGACATAAATATTTTTTCTCATTATTTTGTAGTCTGACATCCTAATATTTTCATTGTCTTAGCATTTCTAAACCATTCGCTGTTTATAATATTTACTTTTTATTTGTAATGTTGTGTATGTCTATAATGGATGCAAACACTAGTTATTTCCTCTTCCATGAAATGTAGTAAAGACATGTTTGTGTTTGCATTGTTGATATGCCTTATAAATAAATAAATAAAGCGTTTTCGGAAACCGGCTTGTTCGGGAGGCTGGAAGTCATCAAGCCTGCGTTCGAGACGATTCGTGATGACTCTCGAAAACAACTTATAACCATCTTTCTTGAATAACAGTTCCACCACTCCCTGTTCCATGCTTGCGGCGTTTTCTCTTAAAGCAAGACGGAGTTAAATAGCTTCTGAAGGACTTTAAGTACCGGTGTTCGGCTTTCAGAAGCTCTGCGGTAATTCCGTCTTCGCTCCTTGTTTTTGAGTTGTTTGAGAGCCATCCGAATCTCGTACGGGCTGATGTCCGGGATATCTTCAGTGTAGTGTCGGGTTAGCTTGGCTCTTGGGTCTTTTACCAAGTCAACAACAGGTTCAGCTAGTGAGTTATATAACTGCCCATAGAACCTCTCTATCTCCCAGAGCATCTCTGACCTATTCGACGTTACGATACCGTCCTCCGTCTTCAACTTCGTCAACTGGCTTTGCCCACTCGACTAGTCTCTTGCGAAAATTTTGGTGCCCTTGTTCTGCTTTGTACGTCTTGTATTGAAAAACCGTAAATCGTATCCTCCTCGTTGGCCCAGCCGCGCATTGAAGTCACCCATAACCACTGTAAAGTGTGTTTTGAAAGTATGTAGGGCTCTACTAATTTCCTAATACATAACTTCGACCTCATCATCCGAGTGTGCCAAGGTCTGTGCGTAGACCTGTATGACCTTTAGCGAATATTCTTTGGTTATTCTGAGTATCAGGTACGCTACCCTGCTCGACATACTACATAGTGATGGACACATCGTCTAGTCTTGTACGTAACTCTATATAGGTAATCATGTCTATACATCGAACGAGTTTTCTAGTCACTTTTGCTATGGTACGCAATGCTGAGGAAAGAAAAAGCGGTTATCACTAGGGTAAAGAAATTCGTGAGGTATGTCTTATCTTGTACCTGTGCTAGCTCTGAAGGTACAAAGAAGAAATTATAAACTATGAGATTTTATAGCGAAAATATGACGGACATTATCTTGCTCAGTTTAGGAGTACCTATGGCCTCCTTCTAGCTCCATTATTACTCCACAGACGCCACCTAGGGATATAGGAATTGCCAAAAGAATATGATGAGCCCAAATACCATGGCATCTTTTGTTTAGTTGAGGAGTTCCTTCGGCCTCTTTCCGGCTCTATCATCAGACCAGTTGTATGATACGAATCTTAGAGGTCAGCAAGTGTGTAAAAATTGATTACGATTATAAAGCAAGGTATTAACTTGTAAGAAGAAAAACAGCTATGATGCTCACAGAATAGGCATGCCGATTTAAATATAATAATCGATTCATCGTTGAACCCATTATATCGAATCAAATAATCGAGTTTTTAGATCTATCTGAACAAAAATACCCCTCGTATCGAACCGATTCAAGTTATAATAAACAATAAAGTGATAATCGACAATATGAATTATTTTTGTACTCTTTCGTCGCTATACAGTATTTAAATACTTACAAAACTCGTTTAACATTTAATATATTATTTTGTTGTTGGCTTACCGGACTGAGAAGACCTCAAGCGCACTTCGAACCGATGGGATCTTTTGTTCTGTCCTTGCCCTGATGCTCTTACGTATCTGGAGAACCAAATACTCCCTGTACCAGGCTGTAGATTCCAGCAGTGGGGAAGAGCCGAAATTCCTCTTGAGTTGGATAGGCCACTCCCAGTAGCTTCATTCGCCGCGCCGCCAGTGCGTCGCAGTTGTAGAGGACGTGCTTAATGGTTTTTAGTCTTTGTATCACCGTTCCTGCATACCACGTCGCTGCACAGGTTCATCTTGTGCCGATGTTCTTTTGTGCCATAGTGGCCTGTATACGCTCCAATTAGTCACTTAGTTGAAGTCTACTGTGTTTTAGTAGTCTTTTGCTGTCGCTGTCAAACCATGTGAAGATAAATTCCTTGGAGTGTCTCAGCCCTGTATTTGTTTCCCACTCTTTCCTGTGTTGTTCTTGGGTATATTTGTAGAGCACGCCTCTGTGGGCACCATCTGGTATACCTATGAACGGTTCTGGACCAACAAGTTTCTCCATTGCTCCTTTGCTGGCTAGGTCATCCACACGCTTATTGCCTTTAACCTCCGTGTGCCCAAGGACCCAGACTAATCTGACCGTATTGCGCGCTACACATCTATCAAGAAGGTTTGCACACTCGTGGCCAGTGCCGAGTTTAGCTCATAGGGCTTTGAGGGAAGCCTGACTGTCACTACAAATGTAGATTCTCTTGCCTGTAATTCGTTTGTCCAATATCTCTTTTGTGCAAATATTTATCGCATAGGTCTCTGCTTGGAATATCGACGCAAATCTGCCTATGCTTTGACTTAGATTGTATCCTTCTGTATATACACCGGCTCCTGTTCCAGACTTGGTTTTGAATCCATCATTATACCATATCATTTGTTCCTTGCCTTGCTTATTTAGACCACTTTTCCATTGATCCCTGGTAGGGATGTGGGTGCCAAATCTTTTATTGAACATGTGCGTGGTCAAGATCTTATCACATCTCATGTCCCTTATGTCATCTAGTTTCTTGTCTGGCGCTTGCTTGGTGTGTTTAAGGTATGGCGCTGTTACGCTCTATAGTCCAATTTACTCTAGCCTATAGAGTGCCTTCCTAGCCTCAGTCTCAATGACGGTATGTAATGGAGTGAGATTGAGTAACCACTCCATAGCTGCCGTCGGTGTTGTTTTGAATGCACCTGTGATGGCCAGGCAGGCTGTCCTTTGTAGTTTCTTAAGAGCGTCCTTGCAGGTTTGTGTTTTAGTTCTGGGCCACCACACGATGCACCCATACGTTAATATGGCTTCAATATTACGAGGCATGCCTGTTAAGTTCTGTCGTTTCCATATTTCCCGGCAATTTTGATTTTGGAACTGTTCTATATTCGAATGTGTTTAAGTTTTGAATCTCAAAACAGTTGAAAGTATTACGATTAATGCTATTGTTTAGTCACAGCGTCGATTAGAATCTGTCAGGTAACGTACGAAAATGAATCTTTCTAAGGAAAATGTTCGTGCAATAATTTTCTACAACTTTAGAAGAGGCCTGACACGGCTTCGGTGTTTTGAAGAGCTAACATCTGTGTTCAGTGATGAAGCCCCATGTCTGCGGACTGTCGAACGCTGGTATTTAGAATTCCAGCGTGGACTTACTAGTGTTAGTGACAAATCTCGCGAAGGACGCCCAAAATCCGCCTTCACTGAAGATAGCATCATTGCTGTGAGACAAATAATTTTCGAAGATCGTCATGTGACATATCGAGAGATAGAACCTCTATTAGGCATCTCAGGGACAACCATTCAGAAGATCTTGCATGAAGCGCTTGGTGTGAGAAAGCTAGTTTGCCGTTGGATACCGCATCTGCTTTCCGACGATCACAAGGCAGCCCGCGTCAGATGGTGTAAGAAAACTCTGCAAAAGTTCAACCGAGGAGAGTCAAATAACGTCTACGACATCATCAGTGGTGATGAATCTTGGATCTATGCCTACGATCCTGATTCCAAACAACAATCTACAATCTGGGTCTTTCAAGACGAGCCAAAGCCGACTAAAGTTGTTCGTTCTCGAAGCACTTCAAAGAAGATGGTGGCCACGTTCGTTGGAAAAACCGGCCATGTTGCGACTATTGCACTTGAAGATCGTAGAACGGTTAACGCAGAGTGGTATACCACAGTTTGTTTACCACAAGTCATCGCCGAACTTCGAAAATCTAACTCAAAGCGACGCATCATCCTGCACCACGACAACGCAAGCTCACACAGCGCTCGTCAAACGATTGAGTATTTGAAGCAGGAAAAAGTAGAAATTCTTGACCATCCTCCATACAGTCCTGACCTAAGCCCTAACAATTTCTTTACATTTCCTAAAATTAAGAAAAGTCTTTGTGCTCAAAGGTTCCAGTCCGGTGAAGAAGCAGTCGACGCTTTCAAGTCAGCCATTTTGAACACCCCCACTTTAGAGTGGAATAAATGTTATAATAACTGGTTTGAGCGAATGGAAATGTGTAATAAGCTACTTGGTAAATACTTTGAAAAACAATAAAAAGTACTATAAGGTTCTAGTTGAGTTTTTTTCTTCAAACGACAAAACTTAAAAGGCATGCCTTGTAGTATATTGTGTAGCAAAAATATCTTTTCAAATTGCTATTTTTGATAATCTTTTTAAGATGCAGACAGAAATTATCAAAAAAAAATTGTTTCCTTCAACAACATATTAAAAAAAATCTTGAGTCAGCCTTTTAAATCTCGATTTAATTTGAAATCGATTTAAATACGTTTTATTCGAATCACCCCAACGATAGATTTTTTTAATAAATTGACATGTCATAAAATTAAATTGTCTATAAAATGGTCTATTAGTTTAAGTGTAGGCCGCCGGCTTACTGGACCGTGTAGACGTGGGTTCGATCCCCGCATGGGACTTGTCTTTATGAAACCCGTTAATATTTATTTTGGTTTAGATGTTTGCATACATGTAGGTTATTTATATTTTTAACATTTCATTGTTATTTATTTTCATCTCACCAGAGAAATACTAATATGCGGAAATAAATGCGTGAGACAACATTTTAAAAAGATTTGAAAACAACCACTTATATTCCCTAAGCGGGGTTGGCAGAGATATATTGTACACACTCACTTTCTGCTGATTTGTTTTTTTAATGTTTTGTATAATAATTTAGGTATGTACATAAGTAATTAAACTTATAGAAAATTAATTCCAAAGTATATTTTTAGTTATACTTATTTAGTAAATAGGTATAATTCATAAAAATACTTTGAAATTTGTGGTAATCTATCATCACGCCTGATCTCCTGCAGGGTAGATTTAGTGATTATAACTATGTTAGATTTGTTTATATTTATCTATAATTTAGTCGATATTTCCAACTTGACCTAAGCCCTTTATCGACATGACCTTCTCCGACAGAAATTATTGATCAACTAAAAAATATTGCTTACAATCGAAACGGTTCCCCCGTGTCGATTGTAACCTGTGCGTTAGCAATGCACCGTCGATTTTCATTCGTTCGTCGATTGTTATTCGATTGTATTTTTGTTAGGACGAATGAATCGACAATCGAATGTGTGTAACTACAATTGTCGATTCATTCGATAGTTTTTTTGTAACCATCGCCCATCGCTATTTCAGATTGTTTCTGAAAAGAAAAACATTTTGGTAGAAAAGTTACACTTTATGCGAACAAAGATGCAAATCCAGGACCCCGTATGTACCTATCTTCATCAATCCGCCCTGACTCCTCGTAGTGGAGTATGACTTATTCTCTGTCACGTCGATTTGAGACAGAAGGCATTTGCACAGCGGTGGGACAGCACAAGTGACTAGATCAACGAGGCAGTACAAGAAAAATTATATAAAAAAAATATCATTAGGATCGTCGTACACCGTAACGATTACATATTAACTTTGACGGACGATTTAGCGCAGTGGTCAAGAGCTTATACCGCTCCGCCTACTGTGTCTAATAGTCGCGGGTTCGATTCCCGCACAGGACAAACCTTTAATCCACAATTATTTGTTTCGGTCTAGGTATTTGTGTATGTGAATTTTAATGTTTATAAATGCACCCAAGACACAGGAATAAATAATAATAATAATTTATACAGTACCAGTAATAAGAGATCACAATACAAAGATTCCTAGTGGCTAAATACAGACTGGTAATTAATGGCATATGTTTTGGTAACCTCTGCCTTCCAAACTAGGTAACAACCTGTGTTTTGGGAGTCTGTGTTCCTCCACAGGTTACATAACACTAATTAAAGTTACAGTAAGGAATCCTGTTTTTACTTGTTTGAGTTTTTTATGTGTAGTGGTCCTAGTGTGGAGCTATCTAAAAAAAAAACAAATACTTCACTCAAAGTAAAGTATTTAAGTGTGAACTTTCATAACGTGTTACATACAGTATCATTTAAAAACTAACAAAGTTGGCAGCTTATTGAAAATAATACTGCACTTGATTTTTAAAACGCTTATTTTCATTATGAGAGAGGAGGAAGCAAGAAAAGCTTATAGGACCAGAACCTGGTAGTACTCTGTACACCCTGTCACCCCGGATATGGCGTGTGATATAGATAGATAGAAATAGACATTTTAATGTAGGTAATTCTTTTGAGTTGAATAAGGTTATTTTAAAGATTGATCACCATCCTTAGCTGTCAATTTTAAAATCTTCTCAGTCAAAAAATCAAGAATAGTTATCAGTAATAGTAGTAGTCCTCATAGTACCTACAGTTATACACGGATATTTTGGCCCACGACCAGAATCGAAAATAACGCTATTCTCAAGTGAAATGTCACTTCATGACAGTCGTTGACGTCGATGACAGAGTTTCCGTTCGCTATGAAATTAACCCAACCCCTTCTTTAATTTTCAACCGTGCAGTTAGTTACCAATCTACGGGCCAAAATAACCTTGTCGCGCTATATGTTATTTTATTTAAAAACTAATTAAGTAACTACCCAATTATTTTAAGTCCTACTACGACCAGTATTATCCGTGCAGTCTTAAAACTTACATATTGCATTCAACTTGACGGACGATTTAGCGCAGTGGTTAAGAGCTTAAGCCGCTTCGCCCACTGTGTCTAATAGTCGCGGGTTCGATTCCCGCACGGGACAAATCTTTGTATGATCCACTATTATTTGTTCCGGTCTGGGTATTTGTGTATGTGAATTTTCATGTTTGTAAACGCACTCACAACACAGGAATCAATCCTAGTGTGGGGCTACGTGTAAAAAAAAAACTCCAAAGTAGTACGATCGCTGCTTTAGAGAAGAAGTAACTGCCCTTTTACAAAGCTGTAAGTAAGCATATGTAGTATAAGGCTACCATTGTGCAGCCTATACAGCTTTAGTACAGCTTAAAGATGTAGAAGGGCAATAAGGTCCCCTCTTAAGCAGCAGTTGTGCTATTTGGGTTGTCTTTATCATATTTATTTATTTCCTTAGAATAAAGACACACCATCGACAGAATCACAGATATCACAGTATAAATATTGTAATAGTTTAGGACAGCGTGAACTGTCATTACAGGAGTGTACAGCTTTTACAGAAAAGTATACAAGATTATTATATGAACATGCATTATTTGTAATAATAGTAAAAAAGAACATGAAAAAGTTAAGATTATGGAGATTAGAGATATTATATAATAAAATTATAATAGATATGTTAGCATTTAATCATTTTTATTATTATGTCATTTTATTATTATATAATTCTAGTCGCAATCAATTTAGGATAAGAGAATGATGAAAATTAAAATAAGATTATAATAAAATAATGAGGAAACCTGGATACATTATTATTTTATAATAATAATAATAATATTAGCCCTGTTAAGAAACTATCCCACTATTGGGCACGGGCCTCCTCTCAAACTGAGAGGGTTTAGGCCATAGTCCACCACGCTGGCCCAGTGCGGGTTGGCGAACTTCACACACCTTTGAGAAACTTATAGGCATGCAGGTTTCCTCACGATCTTTTCCTTCACCGTTATAGCTAGTGATAATTAATTTTTAATACGCACATGCTTTCAAAAAGACAAAGGGGCGAGCCTGGGTTTAAACTCGATACCTCTGACTTTGCAGTCCAACGGTCTAACCACTAGGCTATCACTGCTATCTTTACTTAGTACATCATTTTTATTCTATAGTTGAGAAACTGCCAAAAGTGAGAAATTTCATTTCAGATCATCGACCTATGTGGCATTCATGGGAGAGAAATGTTTGGCGGAGACTTTCAGAGTAAGCTTTTCAAAATAAGTTATAACTAAGTTAGGTGAATGCTCGTCTTGTACACCAATTCCAAAGGCTTTCACTGGTACCATAGTTATTCGAACTTTCAGTCCAAGATAAGTTGGGAAGTATGAAAAAGTTATATTAATAATATAGTTTTCAAAGGCCACTTGCCTATTGGGACCCTAATTCGGTAAAATGTGGGTGTACTATGAACGTTACTGATTACCTGTTTGGAGACAGCAAATGTTCTTTTCGTTAAGAATTTAAATTTTTTAGTAAATAATGTTTACCTTCCTTACTGGGCTGGGAGCGAAAGAAAAACTTAGAATGCCCCAGTAGCCATACTTTTGCTAGGCTGGTAGTAAGAGTCCACCAAAGGTAGTAACGTCATCCGATCATCGACCAGAAAAGGAAAATTTAAAACAAACCCTATACCAACCCGTCTGGCCAGCGTGGTATAGTAGGCCAAAAACCTCCTAACATGTTAAGACACCAAACGCAAAGGCCCCCAGTTCCCGGTAGTCCTGCTGTCCGATGCCACGGTAGCGGTCGCGGTAACAGCGGGGCAGGGGGTGCGAAGAATCTCCGGGCTACGACACAAGGCTACCAAAAACACCTGACCCTGGCTACGTACAATGGACGCTCTCTACGGCTGGACCAACACCTCACTGAACTCGAGGTAGAACTAGGTCGCATAAACTGGCACATATTGGGGTTATCCGAAGTCCGAAGACGGGGCGAGGACAAGATAACCCTTGAGTCAGGCCACCTGTTCTAATTTTGGGAAGGTGATCGGCCCTCTCAGGGCGGTGTCGGTTTCCTGATCAACAAAGCTCTCACTAACAACGTTGTGGAAGTCAGCAGTGTGTCGACACGGGTAGCGTACCTCATAATTAAAATCACCAACAGGTACACCCTGAAGGTGGTACAGGTATATGCGCTGACCTCGACATACTGCGACGACATAGCCGAAGCCATGTATGAAGACATAGCCAAGGCATTACATGGCACCACCAAGGCTCACTACAACGTTGTTATGGGGGACTTCAATGCCAAAGTGGGAGTACAAGAACGCGGCGAAACGATAATCGGACCCCACGGCGTGGGGCGCCGAAACCACAGGGGGCAGATGCTGGTCAACTTTCTGGAGTCGCAGGGGCTCTTCTTGATGAATTCGTTCTTTAAGAAGAAGCCTCATAGAAAGTGGTCATGGCGAAGCCCCGACACTGTGACGAGGAACGAGATAGACTTCATCATGACTGACAGGAAGTCTATATTTAGAGACGTCTCCGTGATCAACAGGTTTAATACCGGCAGCGATCACCGACTTGTCCGAGGCGCTCTAAATATAGAATTTAAGGCCGAAAGACGTCGCATGATGAGGTCTACTCTCAGACCTACTGCGCCTCAAATAGCTTTAGGGTCCGAAAAGTTCCAACTGGATCTTCAAAATCGTTTCGACCTGCTGGACACCGAAGGCAATGTTGACGAGAAAACCGACACAGTGCTCAAAACGCTACAGGATGTGTCTCGAAGGGTGTTTCCCGGCAAAAGCGGTAACAGAGAGTCTAAACTCTCGCTCGAGACTCTCAAACTTATGAGGCAGAGACGGGAAATGTCATCCACGCAGGCGTCTTCGCCGGATGGGAGGAACTTCAACCGGAAGATCCGGAAGCTGGTGCGACGTGACCTCCGATGTTCCAACACCCGCACCCGCAACAACAACCGCGGCTGCGATTGAACAGAACATAGGCACCAAAGTCTCTCGCGAGCTAGGTAGATCCCATCCGACGAAACTTAATACAGCGGATGGCAAAACCGTGACCTCCAAGTTCGAGATACTCGAGAAAATTGAGAGTTTCTACAAAGACCTGTACGCATCACGGATGGTTAAACCCTCGAGACCCAGCGCTGACGACCACAGAGCCCCACTAGCACGCCACGACACGGAAGACATCCCTGATGTCAACCAGGACGAGGTCAGAGTGGCTCTCGAGCAGCTCAAAAATAACAAGTCGCCAGGCGATGACGGAATCACCACTGAGCTCCTAAAAGCAGGCGGAACTCCAATCCTGAAAAAGCTAGCGAGTCTCTTTAATTTCGTCATCCACCAGGGCTTAACACCTCAAGCGTGGAGCGGGAGTGCGGTGGTTCTGTTCTTCACAAAAGGTGACAAAACCTTGCTGAAGAACTACAGACCCATCTCACTCCTGAGCCACGTCCACAAGTTGTTCTCGAGAGTACTCAAAACCGCCTCGCCAGAAGACTTGACGAGTTCCAGCCACCGGAACAAGCCGGGTTTCGAAAAGGCTACAGCACCGTAGACCACATCCATACTGTTCGGCAGATTGTACAAAAGACCGAAGAGTACAATCAGCCGCTATGTATGGCTTTCGTGGACTACGAGAAAGACTTCGACTCCATCGAAACCTGGGCGGTTCTGGATGCTCTGCAGCGATGTGGCATCGATTGGCGCTATATCGAGGTGTTGAGATGTCTGTATGATACCGCCACAATGACCGTCCAGCTCCAGGACCAAAAGACCAACCCGATCGAGCTGCATCGAGGGGTAAGACAGGGGGATGTAATATCCCCCAAGCTCTTCACCAATGCACTCGAAGACGTCTTCAAGATGCTGGACTGGACTGGGCGGGGCATTAACATCAACGGCGAATACATTTCACACCTTCGGTTTGCCGATGATATCGTCATCATGGCAGAGTCACTGGAACAGTTAAGCGAAATGCTGCATAGCCTAAATGGAGCCTCTCGAGGTGTCGGTCTCGGCATGAACTTGGATAAAACCAAGATTATGTTTAATGAGCATGTCACGCCGGGACCGATCTACGTCGATGGTTCGATGCTCAAAGTTGTTCGGGAGTATGTCTACCTTGGACAAGTTGTCCAATTTGGTAGAAACAACTTCGAGAAAGAAATCAACCGCAGGATCCAATTGGGTTGGGAAGCATTTGGCAAACTACGTTACGTTTTCGCTTCGCCTATACCGCAATGCCTGAAGACTAAAGTCTTTAATCAATGCGTCCTACCTGTTATGACTTACGGTGGCGAGACGTGGGCACTCACAGTGGGACTAGTCCACAAATTCAAAGTCGCACAGCGGGCTATGGAGCGAGCTATGCTCGGCGTCTCTTTGAAGGATAAAATTCGTAACGAGGTAATCCGACAAAAAACCAAAGTTACCGACATAGCTCGCAGACTCAGTAAGCTAAAGTGGCAATGGGCTGGTCACATCTGCAGAAGGACCGACGGCCGATGGAGCAAGCGTGTCCTAGAGTGGAGATCGCGACTTGGTAAGCGTAAGGTAGGACGGCCCCCAGCTAGATGGACCGACGACCTCAAAAAGGTCGCTGGGACAGACTGGATGCGGAAGGCGGAGGACCGTGTGCAATGGCGCGTGTTAGGAGAGACCTATGTCCAGCAGTGGACTACGATAGGCTGATTGATTGATTGATTGAATATCTAAAACCCGTATCTATAAACAAGTCTTAGTGTTTACTTTTACTCAAGTAAATACTTAGTACAACTTAATTATTATATAGTTGAGAAAATGTCAAAAGTAAGAAATGTCAAAAGTTATTTTGCTTTACCAAGTAATAGTTACCATTTTTATATTTTACTTGTAACGGTGCATTATATTGTAGAATTTGTGCACCTTTTTTACTTTTTCATTAATAAAGAAAACGTTAGACGTAATATTGCTGTTTTCAAAAGATTCCTATGTACTCATGTTTGCTTTTGCTCAAGTAAAATAAGGCAATTAGATTACTATAATAATAATATAATTTCTTTATTCGAGTGACCGGGACTCATAAAACAGAACCTATGTTAGTACTCCGTCTTACAAAATATTCGATTCAATACTGCGCCATCCCGTGCGAGAGACTATAGTCAAGTTTTACAAAAATACTTATCAGCTTGGTTTAGTAAATTCTTACTTCTATCTATAAGATTAGTCAACATCCTAGATAATAGAATAGAATGTCTTGTTGTATAGCCGAGCAAATTTATGTGCTAAGAATTGTATTAGTCAAAATCATAGTATTTTGACTATAGGATGATGATAATCATAGGATTTTAAAGAATTTTGACTTGATCTATAGGATTAGTCAATCTATCTATCTTTACCTCACGCCAGATCCCTTGCGGGGTAGGCAGAGAGTACAGAGTTCCAACAGGTTCTTTCCTTACATACCTCTCTGGCTTCCTCGACTCTCATAGTTTGTCTCATACACGCTCGCCGGTTACGGAGACTCTTGACTTTTCCATCAGATAAGACTCGGTTTATTTGGTCGATGGTAAGATAGTCTAGGTCTTCCCCAGTACCTGCATCCTTCCACTTTCACATTGTATATCTGTTTTGTCATTCTTTCCTCTGGCATTCTTTCTATATGCCCGAACCAACGGAGCATGCCCTTTCTCATCTTTACACTGATACTATCTTTCATACCTACTCGCTGTCTTACTATGCTGTTGCTAATGCGGTCGGTCAGCTTCACTCCGCACATCTTCCGCAGAGCTCGCATTTCTACCGCATTTATCCTACTTTCATTCTCCTTCTTACATACCCAGCTCTCGCTACCATATAACAGCGTTGGGACAAGAACTCCGTTATGTATGGCCAGCTGCGCCTTATGGCTTAAGTGCCGGCTCCCGAGTAGCTTTACCATCGCACCAGTCACTCTGTTCCCTGCACTCACTCTTCTCTCTATGTCAGCGGTGTATTTCCCATCCTTACTGAAGGCGCATCCAAGATATACAAACTCATTCACTTGCTCCAGCACATCGTTACCAACCACAATCCTTACATTCGTTCTGGTTTCTTCCCTTTCAAAAACCATAATCTTGGTTTTCTTCACATTCAAGTGTAAGCCATTGATCATGCAGTCGTCTTTCATAACTGTGACTAGTGTTTGCAGATCAGTGGCTGTTGGCGCTATTAAAACCGCGTCATCTGCATAAAGTAGATGGTTTACCACTAAGTCACCCATTTGTACACCTTCATTCATCGCTTTCAGTCTTTGGAGACTTTTGTCCAGATATATTATAAACAGTCTAGCGGACAACACGCAACCCTGCTTGACGCCGATTTTAACGTCAAACCAGGGTGACCTGTTACCACCCACCCGTACGCATGCCTTGCAGTCCACATAAGTGGACTGGACGGCTCGCAATAGAGTGCCATCTATACCATACTCTGGCAAAATGTCCCAAAGTCTCTTTCGCACAACTCTGTCAAATGCCTTCTCCAGATCTACAAAACCGCAGAAAACCTTCCGGCCCACTGCCAGATGCTTCTCTACGATGTTGCGGAGTGAGAAGACTTGATCCGAACATCCTCTTCCAGACCTGAAACCCCCTTGTGCCTCGCACAACATTCCATCGGACTTCACGCGCATTCTCCGTTCAATAATTTTACCGTACACCTTGGCTGCCAAGCTGGTCAAACTGATGGCTCTGCAATTGGCGCAGTCATATTGTGAACCCTTGCCTTTATACAAGGGTACTATGACTGCGCGGCGCCAATCTGTAGGGCTCTACCGGTCCTCCAGCAAAGGTTTGCAAGGGCCCGGAAAGCGTCCCGGACGCAAGTTCCACCATATTTGATCATCTCGGCAGATATCATGTCTACTCCCGCAGCTTTACCGTTTTTCATACTTTCTATCGCCCATTCAACTTCTTCCATAGTGATGTCCTCCGTTGATTCTGGTGCCGCAATCTCGCCTTTAGGCACGTCTGCGGCATCAGCATCCGGGTCATCTCCATACATTTCTCCAAAATATTCACTCCACCGGTTTAGCACAGCTTGTGTGTCTGCAAGAATGTCACCATCTTTAGATTTTATCCTTTCCATTCTGGAGTCTGACGAATCACCTCGAGCCTTTCTCACCTTGCTCCAAAAGAGTTTGGTGTTGTTCTCGAAGTTCTTCGCCAGCCTCTCCTCCTCAATCATACTGGCTCTTTCACGCTTTTCTTTCACTAAAGTTTTAGTGGCATTCTTGCATTGCCGGTATATTTCTTTCCTCATCTCTGTCATACTGGCATTCAGGTTCAAAGAAGATACATAGTCCTGCCACGCTTTCTTCTTACTTTCTACGGAGCTTTGCAACTCCGCATCCCACCATGCATCACCTTTTGCTGTAATATGCTTCTTTGAGCAACCACATACTTCTTTCGCGGATTCCACCAAACTCTCTTTCAGGCTATTCCAGCATTCATCTACATTTGAGTCCGAAGAGCCTGCTGTCAAGAGCTTGTCCCGGACTCTGTCTTCATACATTCTCCTCACGCTCTCATCTTGCAACTTTTCAACCTTTAATCTTTCAAGGTCTCCGAGGGGGATACGCTCTCGCCAGTGCCTCCACTTCCTGAACAGACCACTAAACCGCGCAACTACGAGATAGTGGTCTGATTCCAGAGTGGGGCCTCTATACGCACGCGTATCTTGTAGTTTGCTTCGGAGACGGTTATCAACCAGGATCAGATCTATCATGCTTTTTTGTTCATTCCTTCTCCACGTATACATATGTATGTCCTTGTGCTGGAATATTGTATTAGACACAAGGAGACCCTTTTCCAAACGAACATCTACAATGAGCTTACCTGCATCGTTCACTCTCTTATCACCATAAGGACCCAGAGCAGCGTCGCAAGTTTGCCGCCTGGTTCCTACCCATCCGTTCAGATCGCCACACAGAATCACCTTTTCGTTAGCCTCAGCCAAATCCAGAACTTCCCTGACATTATCCCAAAACTTCTCAAGGTCCTGGGGTGTCGACGAGCTTACGGGAGCATACGCTGCGACCAAAAATACTCTAGTGACACCCAGTTTCAAACGGACCCAGAGAAGTCTCGCATCGCACAGGCCATAATCTCTCACTCCAGAGGCCAGGCGACGGGACAGCAAGATACCGACCCCCATGCTGGCACGACTGCTCTGCGGTACCCCAGACCACAGAGCCATCGTTCCATCAGGAAGATCACAGGTTTCACTGCCCCTCCGCTTAGTCTCTGTTACACACAGAGCATCCAGGCGTCTCTCTTTCATCACATCAATCACCTCATGCATCTTATCTTCCATACCACCTCTTACATTCCAAGTACCTATTCGGCACTCTGCACCCCACGACTCGCCAGTTCGGGCCCGGCGTGATGGGTGGCGGCCCCCATCGCCGCTTCCACCTATATTCGTACCGACGGGGGCGGGCCGGTACGCGTCGCCTCGGGGGGACGCCCTAGCCCGCACTGCGGTACGTCTTCGGTCCAAGATTGCAGCCATAATGACTGGCAGGGGTCGCGACGAGCACGCTCTTGGACAGACCCCCATTTCACTACCACCCAAGGATTAGTCAAAATTCTATAAAATAGAATTTTGACTGATAGAAGTAAGAATTTACTTAGCCGAGTAAATTCATATGTTTAGGATTCTATTTTATACAATATAAATTTGAGTGATATATTATTCTAGTCTATAGAATAGAATTTAGACTGATAGAATTGTAAACACATGAATTTACGCGGCTTAGTAAACTCTTAAGATTTATTAATTACTTGTCTATAGATACGGGCGTATGCGTACAGCCCAAACAACACAGCAGTAAAAATTACGGATGATTTAGCGCAGTGCTTAAGAACTTAAGCCCACTGTGTCGAATAATCGCGGGTTCGTTTCCCGCACGGGACAAGTTTTTGTGTGATCCACAATTATTTGTTTCGGTCTGGGTATTGGTGTATGTGAATTTTCATGTTTACAAACGCACCCACGACACAGGAATCAATCCAAGAAAAAAAACATTCAAGAATGTTCTTTGTTCTACAGTGGACGTCTTTGATAATGGAAATGGTTCGCCTATCCCATTTTGAACCGCTTATCATGGGCCTCATAAGAAGACTCAAGATCACCCAAAAGGCGATAGAAGGAACTATGATCCGAGCTACCCTGCAGGATCGAGTTGAAAACAAGTAGATCCGTAGGATAGTCACCCACATCATCAGTTGATTAGTCAATCAACTGATGATGTGGGTCGGATGATCGATGTTAGACTTGTCTAAACTGAGCATTGCTAACAAAAATAGCGCCAAAAGGAGCCTCAGTTATGTGCTATGTGTGGGTGATGCCAGTGTTCGATTATTTTAAAAGCTGTGAATGTGTGTGTGTGAATGGTCTACGCTTGGCCGCGGGGCCTTTACAGTTTCACCGGATAAGAGGGCGAGCGTGCAACTATTACGCTCGAGCCAGGAGGGCAAGAGGGCAATTAGCTCAAGGGTGCCTCAAGCAGGACTAGCCTCGGGTTGGACAGTAACTATGGGGGAGGACATATACTAGGTGTCACGCCGTGATGCTCTGCACCGGCCAGCGGCACCGGCCAGCGGGCAAGGGATACTTCGACCTCGCCGGCAAGGTTGGTGTCTGATCCTGTGCGCGGTATATGTATCCGAAAGAAGGGATGTAAGGGAATCGGGAGGGTCGGCGAGAACACGCTGCGGACGGCGGTAGCGGCTGATAGAAGGGGAGTTGGGTTCGTAGTCGGCTGCTGTTATGATTTGTTCTTTGGGCTGGCAACACTGGCCATCACCTGTAGTAAAAATAGCTCTATACGACGGTATTTACTTAAAATAATTAAATTAATTCCATATATTGTGTGTATATTGACCAAAATTACATAATATTATGTGTATATGATGTTAATAAGAGTCAGTGAATGCTCAATCGTGATAAAAAAGTGAAGAAACATTGACCGGCTGTCAACTCATCAACGCAACGGCAAGGATTTGAAATTTTCACCTAAACCGGGGAGTATTGTTCCAATATCTTTATTTTTATCACGATTGCACACTCCACAACATTTGTAAACAGCTCATTCTGGTAAGCCACGTCCAATAAATACAGGCATTGTCATGTCTCCTTTTGTTTGACAAGTAGTGGAAACAAAATCCACGACTAACGCTCGCCACAGACATTTTAAACACTACAAATATACTGCACAATCCTGTATTGTAAATAATTAAATATAAGAATTAAGATCACTAGTTCATTGGCGTAAAATTTGCTTATAAAAAAGGTTTACATGCATTAAAATTACCTACCCACTTATAAGCAATATAATCAATCATCTTTTCATCACTTTATACTTTTTGTAATATTTACTTAGGAAGTAAGTCTTAATTATTCTATTTTTATTGTCACTCAACAATAATATTCCTTTTCTATTATCTAATATTCAATACCTTTTATTTTCCTTTTACCAAAGCTTTTTACAAACTTTTCTTGTTACTGACACCTATTCTCACGTTCCAGCAAAATGATGACCCGCAGAGCAACAACCCGTGATACAGAGGACAAGCTCCGGGCAACTCTCAAGGAACTGGAGTTTGCAAAAAACCTGTGCCAACAACTGTTGCAGGAGAGGAATGACAGCGAGGTGGAAGTGAAGAAAGTCATTGACAAGAACACCGCGCTTAAGAACGATTTGGCCGAATTGTAGATGATGCCTCTCAGCACCCTAATTAAATATGCGAGAGCCAATTCCCTTCTTGCTTCTAATTTGTCGTATCCAACCATGCCTAAACCGAACAAAGTTGGATACATCAAAGGGTAGAAAGAATACACTTCGTATAGCGTGAGGTATAAGTATCTAGCAAATTTATTTTGTATGCGCTCCATCATTTGCCTATATTTCTCTTCATGTGGAGCCCATACGACGGCATTGCACCCCAGCTGACTCCGAATGAGCGTGTTGTAGAGGACCGCTATAGCTCTTAGATTTGTGTAGCTCTGAGATTGTCGTAAAACAAAGCCTAAAGTTCGTAAAACGTAAAGTATATTAACTCCGTTATAAGTAATATAACGAAATCTAGGACAAGAGACGAGCCAGTATTACATAGTTTTTCTAGTAATACTGTGATAAACTGTTTAAATGACAGAGGTTGACAACAGAGGTACATTATAATACCTCTAGCAAATTACATCTTTTAACTAAGCAGAGAAGAGAGGCCTGGTAACTTGAAACTATTCCATCAGAATATACGAGAATTCTCTTCAAAATCATTAGAGATTGAGTCATTTTTAGAAAAAAAAACGGAATGTGATGTTGATTGTATTTGTGAACATTAGTTTAAATCACATGAAATATTATTTAATTATGTCAATTATTATAGTCGTAAGTCCAGGTTTCATGGGGTTACATTAATTTTGGTAAAGAAAAATATGAAGTCGAGAGAACGTAGTGACATAGTTGGGCTATCAGTTGGACAGTGTGTTGAAATTTCTTGTGTTGCGCTGGATACCTAAGCATATTATAGTGTGTGTATAGAGACCCCCAAGTAGTCAGAATTTTACAAAATTGGAATCTGTAATGGAAGATGCGGAGGCGCTCGTAGCGCTGTGCGGCTGCAGTGTTTTTACCGATTACCAAGGTTAAGCAGCGTTCGACTCGGTTGTCCCGAGATGGGTGACCGTTTGTGGCATTTTCATATTCGAGCGTCTCCGTGCTTCGGAAGGTACGTTAAGCCGATGGTCCCGGCTACCACTTAGTGTGGTAGTCGTTAAGCCGAGTTGGAAGCCTTAAAGGCGGCTTGATAAGTTCCAACAGCAGGTGGCCACAAACTTGTCTCCACCAATCCGCACTGGGTCCGCGTGATGGAGTATGACCTAATCTCTCTCACCTCGATTTGTGAGAGAAGGCCATTGTCCAGCAGTGGGCAGTATAGGCTGATATTATAATGGAAGATGTGCTGAAGAAAACTTCAACATAAATATTTTAGAGCAAACATGGTACAGTGACAGACTCTTAAGCTTATTTAATTCTTTTAAATTGATTAACGTTTTTCTAGAACTGACTCGAATAACTTTAACTTCTGTTGCATGCATTGACAATATTTTTTGTAATTGCGATTACTTGGATAACACAGTAGTTAACTATCTCCCATCGGATTACACGGGACAATCAGTTACCTTTAATTGTATTACACCAGAAAAAGGTATTACCATTAAATGTAGACATATAACACCTATGAGTTTGCAAAAATTAAATAGTGTTAAAGAATATATTAGGTATTTCTATATGTAATTCAAACGACCCTGGTAGATTCTATGCTCGTTTTTTGTCAATATTACAAAGCGAATTTACTAGTAAATTTCCCGTTAAAGTAAGAAATAATAAACCCAAGTTTACCTTCTGTGATTGGGCTACTACTGGAATTTGTAAAAGTAGGGAAATGCTATTTGAATTGTATGATCTCACATCCTAAACTAATAATGAAAGATTTGCAAGATACTTTACAAATTACTCCTAAACATTTAGAAGAGTGTGTAAGGCAGCTAAAGCGTTATATATTAGTAAAAAAATCAAATCTGCAGATGATAAAATAAGAGCCTCCTGGAAAATTACTAATAATGAAACTGGGAGGTTTAAACAACGCAGTACAGACTTAACGCTTGAGACTCCGCGCGATTGGTATAATACGCGACATAGAAATAAATCAACCGCAATTTCGTCTGTCAAAAATTCAGACTTCTTTCATGGGGTGGTGTGTTAGACTTTATAATAAAATTCCTCTTGACGTCACCAAACTTAGTGACAATAAATTCAAAGCTTGTATTAAACGTACGCTTAGTAAGCGAGCTTATTATACGCAGGATGATTATTTAAAAGATAACAATACTTGGATAGGGGCTGTTCCAGCTCTACTTGATTGAATATGGACTTATTTAGCTATTATTATTTAATATTTCCTCTCATCCTTCTATTAATTTAGTAAAATGTATCTTTTTTTCTCATTTCTTTCTCTGTAAATGAGGAAACCGTGTAGCCATTCACATGAATAGTATAATTTGTATTATACTCTGTCCTTCGTTCTCGATATAAACTATATGCAGTTCTCTCGACCTACTCAGCAGCCGTGCGCATCTTTTAGAGACTTGAAACGTCAACGCCTCCGCTATACTATCTGTGGACATAACCTCTGTGACCATTCTTTCAAAAGAATGGTCGCAGAGGTTATGAGCATCCGATGCCTTGTAATAAAGTTTTGGTCTACATTTAATTTGATAATCTTGAAATATCAGTGAAATTTCATAATAAAAGGGGTTTAATATACTTAAATGACCTTGTGAAATCAGAAAAAAATCAAGTGACCGTTGTTTATTTTTAGCGTTTTCAGCTTAATTTGGTTATTAATATAATATAGGATGTTTTTAGAGGTGAGTTTCGTCATATTAAGACTTATGAAAGCTTCATCACCCGAAAAGTAAACTTATGAAGAAGGGTAATTAAAGTGACATTGTTTATAATAACAATACATTATTAATAACAGAAGCCACTCCCTTGCAGAAACATAGTGTTTTTATTGATTTCATTATTAGACATACTTGTATAATAATACTGAAATTCACAAAGAATTGTGCACTTGTATTAAAAAGGGAAATCCAGCAATACTTATCCCTGAACAGGGTTTATAACCAGATAAGCCAAAGTAATCTCTACTTATGGCAATGTCTGTTGTAACTGACAAGCAACAGGACTGTGGAAATATTTTAAATATAATGTCTCATTCTATCGATGCTTCAGGTAGGTTGTGGGATAATTTGTGTTGTACACATAGATACTTAAAATATAATATAAAATACTTGATCTATCCAGTTAACATACCACTAATAATTATCTATCAATATTATAGTACCTATCAGTCCACCAAAAAACAAATCACGATGGACATTGGAAGTCTCCTACCAGAGAATGTAATGTAAGAAAAGCATGCTAGGCATTTCACACAAAGACTTGTTTTTTAAGTTAGTGAAAAAATCAGTAAAACTTTCAGGAATACAACATGGGTTTTAAAAAGAAACCATAATATTGGAGGCTAAAGGTATTCACTGAATTTGGTATGTATCTATGACACTAATAAAAAGGTGTCTGCCTACTATCACACGGATTACGTCATGTCTGCACAGTAAAGATCCTTTAAATGTTTTATTCCAAAAGCAAAACGTCTTTAGTTATAGATGATTTAATAAATAAATTTTCGGAAAAAAGGCTAATAAATAAATTTTATTTAAATTGTTTGGCTAACTTAGCTCCTAGAAGCATTCATTGTAAGTAATTACTAGTATACTACTGCTAGTATACTTATATAATCAGTATATGTTTTTATTATTTAATACGAGTGATTTTGTTTCATTTGTGAAAAAAATTTACTCTCCATTTAGGTTTCGCCGCAGTTAGGTAGCAGGGCCCCGCAATCAATATTGATACGGGGCCCATCTAGGGCAAGCTACGCCACTGCCTTAGAGTCATATTAAATATACTAATAAAAAAATTATTAGTAAATATTCAGCTTTCTATCGGGTAATGAGTTCAATGGTTTTGGTTTTTTGATTATTTTCTGCATCATTTATAGTGTAATTAATATTTAGAAATTTGAGGCACACACAATGGAAAGATTATACATCAATTCATGAATTGGAGAATGAGATGT
Source organism: Phalera bucephala (assembly GCA_905147815.2). NCBI lineage: Eukaryota > Metazoa > Arthropoda > Insecta > Lepidoptera > Notodontidae > Phalera > Phalera bucephala. The sequence goes on along the minus strand of LR990620.1, from coordinate 6,922,271 downwards.
TTTTACTGAAGTTTTGTTTGATAATTTGATAATCAATAAATAATATTTAATTAAATGAGATTATTCAAGAAATTAATAACTATAAAAAATAGTTTTGTTATTAGTTTTTGAATGTTTACATTTATTTTGAGCACCAGTGATGTTTCTGGTATATTTATGATATCAGAGATATAACACAAGCAAAACCTGCTACCATTAAAGAAACAAGTTGGTTTTAGAGCACTATACATGCTGTAATTTATTTGAAGGTGTTTCAGTGAAAAAATATTGGATTGGAGATGTGATACAAAAAAATTGCAATTTTCGTATTGTTATATTTAGATTATTACATCCACATGTTACATGTATCTTATAAATGCAAATGACTTAATAATAATATCCATTAAAAAATTTTACGATATTATGTTGACATGCTACGGTTGATGAAATATTGAGTAACCATATTTGAAAGTATAGATCATATTAAAAAAGAATAATCAATCTTAACACCGTCACGCCTATATTCCCCAGAGGGGGTGGCAGAGGTGTACTGACTACACCCACGTTTCGCCGACGATGTTAGGTCCCATGTGATAGGGGGCGAGCCTATTCCCATATACCGGGCACAATTCCAGACTCCGGACTCATACCGGGAATTTTTCATTAGAAAAACTACATTTGTCCGACCTAGGATTTGAACCCAGGACCTCGTGATCACAAAGCGATGCGCTTTGCCTCCAAACCAACGAGGCAGTCAATCAATCTTCTTCTTATATATATCTTCGAACGAAGGGCTTCGTAAAATAATGATCGAAATTCACTTCAGGTAAGTTCGTTTGATCACTTATAATTTAACTTAGACCCACCTGATAGACCAGCCTACATCGTTCTCCCATATCCCACAACAAAATGTAGATGGAAAAAGAAAATGTAAAAATACTATTTTGAAAGAGTTACCGTGGAGTTCTTGCCCTTCTTCTCCACAGGAATGACATTCCGAAGTGGTGGTAGAGTCTTTGTTACTTTTCTGACGATTCATAAATACTGTAATAGTTTACACGAATAAAAAATATCCTGATTCTAATTCTGAAGCTGTCAATGTGTGCGTGTGTACGAACTACTTTATTTTTTAATTTTAGCATTAATCAATTGAAATTCCATTTGCAATTAAATTAATTCCCCTAAGGTACTCCGGAATAATAATGACTTTTGGACGATCCTTTCGTGATAGTGGGTACAGGGCACTCGAAACGTCGGCCATTTTAAAACCATTAATAAGTCGTGATGAAATTCAAATTATTTTAATTGCAACTAAATTTTTTCTCTAATAATTTTTGCCCAACTTTAGCGGCCAATAGCGTTGATCACTCACACACAAAAAAAAGTTATCGTAACGCGTCGCGTTATGTGTTTCATTGGTCATAGCGATAAGGGACTGCGTGTTATACAGAGAGGGATGGAATCTTATGTAAAAAGCGAATCAAATATTTTATTCCATTTACCTCCATTCTTTTTTGTATAAAATCACTAGTCTTAATGTTATCCAGATGTCAAATATTACATTGAATATCTTGACACCACTTCATTTTTAACTTCATTCCTAGTATGTTACATAACATACAATTCGTCCAACAAGGATCTTTTGACACTTGGATGACATCGACGCGGGCCGTTGGTGTGAAATTAGGTTTAAAACGACGGGCACTTTTAAACCTCCATTTAGTCACGACGAAATCCGAATTATTTTCATTGCAACTTAATAGTTTCACAATTAGTTTTTGCCCAACCCGGGTGGCCAACAACGCTGTTGGCCGCCAGGATTGGGCATACTCATACACACAAAATAAGTTATCGTAAAGCGTCGCGTTACGTGTTTCATTGGTCATAGCGAACAAGGGACTGCGTGTTAGACAGAGAGGGATGAAATCGTATGTAAAAAAAGGAAGCAAATATTTTATTTCTCTCTTATTTTGCCTTCAATGTTTTTCAAATTGATGCAGCCGAAAATAAACCATGATGAAATCACTAAAACCCCAATTAATTGATTTGTGCTAGTAACCGAGTTGATTTTATTTGCGTAAAAAAGCGCAGAGTTCCTGTTATTAAATTCGTTAGTATATTAATCATCTAACACGGCTTATAAAAACATTTTACGCACTACACAAGACTTAATATTGCATAAAAACATAGTCCAACAATATTTATATTTTGATATGATTGATAAAAACTTTGATTGTACAGTCACGATCAATAATCTATGAAAAACCACTTTTTATTAGCCGCTGCCCAAGTGCGGCTTCTGTACACCTGGATGGGTCATGAATATGGGACAAGGATGTTGGAACATCTAGCCAAAAACAGAACTAACTCTATATTTCAATTTGGTTTACTGATTTCATATGGTGCAGCTTCATTAAGTTTGTTGGCCTAGTGCGTCAACTTTCTCGTGTTAGTTACCCCGTGCCAAGTGCCAAAAGATCCTTATCAGACTAATTGTATGTTATTTTTTTTTATTCTTCATGCACATATGTACATAGGCGGACTTAATGCCCGAGGCATTTTCTCCCAGTCTACCTTAGGGTGGTGTACAATCAAACATGTGTGGTAGGTGCGAAAATATACGAAGCTAAAGAATAATGTAAGAAAATAAATCTAAAAGAAATTAAAAAATCAATATTAATCTATTAATGATAATACAATACATAAATATACATATATATATATATATATATATATATATATATATATATATATATATATATATATATATATATATATATATATATATATATATATATATATATATATATATATATATATATATATATATATATATATATATATATATATATATATATATATATATATATATATATATAAATATACATACATACATATACATATCCAAGAATCCTACAATTAAGGGAATTAAGTTAAAGGAATGAAGTTAAAAATGTACTGGCATTAAGATATACACTGAAATATATGACATCTGGACATTTAGACTTGTAACTTTATACGAAAAAGAATGAAGTTAAATGGAATATTTTTAGTGAAATTGGCTTACGTCACCAGGGACTGTATTCAGTCAATTTTTTTTTAATATTTCAAGTTTAGGAAGGAAGCCTAATAGCCGCCTTTCAAAATTCTAACAGCAGGTGATCACAAATCTGCTCTCACCTATTTTCATCGGAACCGCACGGTACCTTTCATCTCGTGAAGCGATAGTATCTTTTCTCAGCAATAGGGCGTTATTTATGTATATCATCACCCCAGATCCCTTGCGGGGTAGGCAGAGAGTACATAGTTTTAAAGGGTTATTTCCTTAAAGACCTCTCTGGCGTTTTACACTGTCATAGTTCCTTTATTATTATACGCTCCCCGATTACGGAACTCTTGACTTGCCCATCAGATAAGTCGCGGTCTGTTTGATCATGATAAGAGAGTCTAGGTCTTCTCCGGTACCTACATCCTTTCAGTATAATAAAAAGTGCTATTGTTACAAAGTACTAAAGTACACATATATTTATCACTGGTGACTGTACATATATAATATACTTGGTAAAAAAAATTCGCATAGTCACTTAACCGATAAGTTAGCCATAAAAAGTTTATTTTCCTTCATATTACCGGCTAGCAACACTTCTTTAAATTCGTCTTATAATACCCAAACGATTACGTAATTTTATCAAGGCTAAAGTTTAAAGATTGCATAGTTTGTTCAAGATTATGTCAAGTCAAATCAAATATTTTACTTGTAAATCACAGGTAAATAAAATAATTGTATGTAGTTCTTCATTATATGTAAGTACAAGCTGTGATTATCCTCATGGGCATACAAATTAATTTATTTATATCTAATTTTATTGGCATTCTCAATAATCAAATTTTAATTATCTATCTATATCATCACGCCAGCTCCCTCACGGGTTAGGCAGAGAGTGCAGTGTTCGAACAGTTACTTTCTTTACAGACCTCTCTGGCTTCCCCCACTCTCATAGTTCGTCTCATACACACTCGCCGGTAACTGAGACTCCTAACTTGCCCTTCAGATAAAACACGGTCTGTTTGGTCATGGTAAGATAGTCTAGGTCTTCCCCGGTACCTACATCCTTCCACTTTCGCATTTTATATATGTTTTGTCATTCTCTCTTCCGACATTCTTTCTATATGCCCGAACCAACTGAACCCTTTCTCGTCTTTACACCTCAAATTTTAACCATTCATTATTATTGTCTAAAACTGATATCCAATACTAATGTGGAAGGATGTAGGTACCGGGGAAGACCTAGACTATCTTACCTTGGCCAAATAGACCGGGTCTTATCTGAAGGACAAGTCAGGAGTCTCCGTAACCGTCGAGCGTGTATGAGACAAACTATGAGATTGGAGGAAGCCAGAGAGGTATGTACGGAAAGAACCTGTTGGAACTCTGTACTCTCTGACTACCCTGTAAGGGATCTGGCGTGATGATATAGATAGATAGATTATTGGTGTCGAAATGTAGATATGAGAATCGGTGTTCAGTTCCGCATTTGATTACGTAACTAATAATACAATAAATCTGCCTTTACTGCCCCACTGTTGGGCAGAGGCCTTCTCTTACAAATCGAGGTTAGAAAAATTAGATCAAAACGACTACGCGGGCCCAGTGCGGATTGGTGGAGGCGGGTTTGTGGCCACCTGCCGTTGGAATTTACTAAGACTCCCAGCTTGGCTTAACGACTACCATGATTAGTTGTAACTGGGTCCAACAGCTTAACTTGCCTTCCAAATTACGACGGACTAGACGGAAGATTTAGCGCAGTGGTTAAGAGCTCAAGTCGCTCCACCCACTTTGTCCGCCCACTAGTCGCGGGTTCGATTCCCGCACGGGACAAATCTTTATATGACCCACAATTATTTGTTCCGGTCTGGGTGTTTGTGTTTGTGAATATTCATGTTTGTAAACGCACCCACTATACAGGAATGAATCCTAGTGTAGGGCCTTGTTTTTTATAAGGGAAAAGAAAAAAATCACGATGATGCTCAAATTCGGAAATGCACACGGTCATCCATCTCAGACTGGCCGAGTGGAACGGTACTTAATTTTGGTGACCGCTGAGAATACCGTACTGAGACTTGGTCGTTTATGATGAGCTGCATAAGAAGGCTTATGATCAAGGGCGATAGAGAAAGCTATGTTTTAAGTTACCCTGCGAGATCGAACTAGAAATGAGGAGCTCCCGGGAGGACAAAAGGATGACCGTTTGGACAGGAACGTTCTTGAGTAGCGAACTCGAACAGGAAGACGTAGAGCAAGCAGGTTACCTGCAAGATGTACCGTTCACCTGCTGAAGGTGGATGCATACGCTACACAGCCTATCGTTGTAACTGTCTTTGGAGGAAGCCTTTGTCCACCAGTGGACGTCTTTTAGTTGAAGTTCGATCGTCAGCGACATGCGGGTAAACACAGTAAAGCTCTACCATTAAAAATGTACGTGACAGTGTTATAAAGAGATATGGTTCATATCCTCAACGTGTCCCGTAATTGCAAGAGAAATTGTTCTCAATAAAAGTAAATAAGTCAATTGCAATGTACCGCGTGAGGGAGCAATAAATATATTTTACGACGTCACAATTTCACGCAGTACTGTGTATTTTGTCATTATGATTAAAGCACATTGAATAAACACGTCTTCGTTTGTGATTTATTGAAACCATTATGCTGAGCACTGCACCCTTATTTGCTATGACCCAACGCGGTGCGCTATGATAACTTCGTGTAATGATGATTGAATGGTCAGCAACATAAGTCACTTAACGTTCTCAGTTTTCGAATTGCATGCACACTTTTGTTTCACATTATACTCGTATCTGTTACTTTTGTTGATCTCTCTTATATTTGAATAATATGTTGCTTTAGTTTAGTAACGTAGTGAATATTACAGATTTAAAAACTGAGTGTTTTACATTGCTAAGTTTACTCCAACCGCAGACAGAAAACAATTGAACGAACATTTCACGAAACTATTGTAACGCGCTGCGTTCGATCATAGCGAATAAGATGCGACCCAGCGTTCTTTGGGCCTAAACAGACGGCCCGCATTATAACTGCATACCAGCAAATTTTTTTTGGAGGCAATGCCGTAGTTTTGGCACAGAAACTAATACTGTGAAGTTTGGATTCAATGCTGTAGCTTTGGCACAGAAACCAATACTACAAACTATATCCTCTGCGTATACGATGCACTGGCGTTGCGGCGAGTGAATCTGCTGAGGTAGCCTATTAATCTCCAGAGGAATACAAGCTCATTCCCCCTAGCGATATCTACAATCTGTTACAGGGTGTATTTGGTTAGGAATGTTAGAGCATTAGGGCAAAGGGCAGTACAAAATATCCCATCGGGTCAAAGTGCGCTTGAGGCACATCAGCCCAGTATTTTTTAATATAAAATGTAGCCCTGCACAAGTAATGATTCCTGTGTCGTGGGTGCGATGACCGAAACAAATATTTGTTGGTCACACAAAGATTTGTCACGTACGGGAATTGAACCCGCAACCACTTAATCCAGTGGGCGGAGCGACTCAAGCTCGTAACCACTGGATCAAGCCGTCCGTCAGCAATTGCTAGCGAATTGTGGAAACACTTGGTAGTTTTGATGCAGTTATTACAACTGCTCAAAAACTGGGTCTGAACTCCAATTTTGTAGCTGGCGTGTGTCCTAAACCAGCTGGTCTGTTTAGACCCTTAGCGATTACCAAGTTAAACAACATTCATCTTGATTCATGTGATATAGGTATCCGTTTGTGGCATTTTTATATTCGAGGGTCTTGGTGCTTCAAAAGGCATGCTATGCCGTTGGTCTCGATCAAAACTTAATGTGGTAGTCGTTAAGCAAATTTGGAAGCCTTCGGTGACTTGAAAAGTTGCAACAGCAGGTGGCCACAAATCTACCTTCACCGATCGGCACTGGGTGCGCTTGGTGGAGTATGACCCAATCTCACTTATCTTTATGTGAGGAGGTTTTTGCTCAGCAATATAGGCTGGTTTATATAATGTAATGTTATAACCCTGTCATACCACGATATCTTGAAAACCTTATATTGGGGAATGTTTATTTTAAAACGCATAGCATACCCTTAGGCCCCCTATCGATCCATGAAGAAAGATCTAGAATCCGCGTTTAAGTGCCAAAACCCTAGAAGGTAGGTATGGAAGGTACACAAGTACTTACTTATTTACGTACAAATAGGTACGTAATAATAATACCGTTCTATGGGACGCGCCGGCTATTGTTCAATGTACATGGGCCTTTCTATCGATGTACTTGGGGGTTCTGGTCCGCTCTAGAACTTTCTTACGAGTATACAAAGGACACTCAGCGCGGCGCCACAGTCTTTCTTCGGAAGCGATAGCGATCAAATCGAGAACAAGCGATCTAAGTGGAATACACCGGCGACCTTAGCGATGATATACGGATTCAATGAGTGACTTAGCGACTTGGTAGCTGTAATTGAGTACTAGCGAGAGTAGTACTAGTGGATGTTTAGTGCCTGTATGTACTTGCATTCGACGAACTGTTTTGTGCGTACAGCGCCTAATAAAGTACTTCGCAAGTTATTTGGCATTTAATTACCCCGCAAACGTAACAGTATGATGTATTTATACATTAAAGTAAATTGAAAGAACACGATATTCTTTGTGATTTATTGGTGTAATTATGATGTATCAATTATTATTATGAACTTACATGTTGTAAAATTGATATATATCTTCTTAAATATGCAATAATATAGAAAAGTAGAAATGGACAATCGATTCTGAATTTTCTTAGGTATTTTGGGGATATAATGTAAAAGGTGATTCTTTTTTTTAATTTATTTATTTCTGGGAAAGATAAAATATGTAATACACCTTAAATAAAAATATATTAACTCAAACATATATCAATTAAGTTTCCACTTAATAGTGGAATAACAACATGAACATTTTAATTTATACCGTTAATATTCTGAAATTTTAATAGTGTAATATTACAAGATCAGGGAGAGACCTTTGGGTCTCCATCATTATCTATCTATCTATCTATCTATAACCTCACGCCAGATCCCTTGCGGGATAGGCAGAGAGTACAGAGTTCCAACAGGTTCTTTCCTTACATACCTCTCTGGCTTCCTCGATTCTCATAGTTCGTCTCATACACGCTCATTATCTTGTTAAAAAATCAAAAATTTGTAAAAAAATAAAGTGGGTCAAAACAGGTTAACAAAAAAGTCTAAGCAAGTTGCAAGAATTTCGTATCTGTATTCTCTTTCCGCAATAGATAGTGCCCTCTTCCAGAAGAATGGCCAGCCATGGGACTTTTGGAAAAAAGGGTGAGGATTGGTGGAGGCAAGATTGTGGACACATTTTGTTAGAACTGATCAAGCAGCATATTAGGCGGTATTTTTTTTGTAAAAAGCCGACTAGCCCACGTGATAAATACTTACAGAATTGACAGCAAATATCTTGGCTACGTTGGAAGGTGGCAATGCCGCCCTGACGGAGACCACGCACGCGCCACATCCACCCTCGTGACACATAGCCTTTGTGCCTCTCAGTTCCGCTACGTTCCTTATGTACTCGTTCAGAGATACATCTGGACCGAACTTGCCGTCAACTGCAAATAGCAAAGGATATAAATGGACATAACTGGCAGTACCTCTGTCATGAGGTACAGAGTTTCAACAGTTTTTTTCCTGTCGCTTCCTCCACTCTCATAATTTGTCTCATGCTTGCCGGGTATAGAAAATCTTGACTTGCCATCCAAATATGACACAGTCTATTTGATCACGTTTAGATAATTTTCTTGACTGCCTCGTTGATCTGGTGGCAAAGTGCATCGCTTTGTGATCACGAGGTCCTGGGTCAAATCCTAGGTCGGTCAAATGTAGTTTTTCTAACGAAAAATTCCCAGTACGAGTCCGGAGTCTGGAGTTGCGCCCGGTATATGGCAATAGGCTCGCCCCTTATTACATGGGGCCTAATATCGTCGGCGAAACGTGGGTGTACTCAGTACACCTCTGCCACCCTCTCTGGGGAATATAGGCGTGACGGTGTCTTGCTTTTTTCGAGAGTTTTTTTAGATTTCGGAGTCAAGTCGGCCGACTTGACTCCGCAATCTTATCTTACTCATCATCATCATCATCATCAGCCCGTGTCAGTCCACTGCTGGACGTAGGCCTCTCCGTAGGTAGACGCGAATTAGCAAGCTGAAGTGGCAGTGGGCAGGTCACATATGCCGCAGAACCGATGGCCGTTGGGGCAGACTGGTTCTTGAGTGGAGACCGCGTGTCGGCAAACGTAGTGTAGGGCGCCCTGTAGCTAGGTGGGGCGACGATATTCGTAAGGCAGCGGGCAGGGATTGGAGAAGGAGAGCTGAAGATCTTACTAATATTAAAAAATAAGTACCAAGGTTTGTCACAAGCTGCTTGCTGGAATTTGCGCAAATATTTCACATGAATTGCAACAATTATTCGTAATTCATTTTTAATTTTATATTCCCAACTTTTAACCCTTGCGCTTGGGCAAGGTATAATTTCGTACGTTTAATGTATAACTTTCACTTTCACTCCGAGCGAAAGAGTTTGCTTTAGAGCATCCATTGTCATAGAGATGACTGAAGTGTTAATATCAGTTTTGTGTCACTGTCTGGTACTACCAATTAATTTCGATCAAACATACAACACACTAGCTGTCATTTACGTTTACATTTTATCGACCTGTCCACTGCTGATAATAGGCCTCTCCAATCGCTCTCCAGTGCAACCGGTTTGATGCCACCTACATTCCGAATTCCTGCGATCTTCACAAGATCGTCGGTCCATCTGGCAGGCGGCCGTTCCACCCTGCCTTTACCAATACGTGGTCTTCACTCTAGAATCTTTCGGCCCCAATGGCCGTCCGATCTTCGCGCTATGTAATTTGTGAATAATACTCGACCAGAAAGTTACACATACTAAAATAAATTTTAAACATTGTATTGTGTTATTTATTTCATTATTTACAAAATCACTCCTATGCTACATAATAATATAAATATCAAAGTGATTTTCATGGTACATCTATGGAAATTTACCTTCGTATGATTTCCCGTTGATTTTGAACTTAATTTTCGACATTTTTCATCCGGTTATGAGTCCTGTTAAAAAATATTATAAGATAATTATATAAATAACAATTTTAATTTTAAAAGATCTTTTAAAAACAAGCAGCAAGTCAAGACAAATGTAACGCATCCTAACAAGTCGAAGTTATGTTGAATAGTTGGGTAATTCCATTGGCCACCCTCCGGCTCCATCATCAGACCCTAGACATCATCCCATCCGGATCTTTAGAACTCGTCAAGACAAATCCAATAAATCCAAACACGGCGGGGTTATATTGAGTAGTTGGGTAGTTCCATTGGCCACCTTTCGGCTTCATCATCAGACCCTGAACACTTTCTGGTAGTATAGCACTTCTTAATACCAATCTAACGAGCCTACGCATGAGGGGGTTACGTTGTATAGTTCACATGTTCCTATAGCTACCTTCCGACTCTATCATCAGATCAGCTCCATGGTGCCATACTATTGTATTGTCATCGGACTTAACTTAATCGGATACCCGCAAGTGCTTGAAAAATGGATCGCAAGATTTGAACCGGAAAGACAGACAGACAGAAAAAGAAATAAAAGCTTGTAAAAAAGCAACACTAGGCCTATGTTTCCCAAGCCAAAGTGGCAGAGGTGTGCTTAGTGCATCCACATTTTGCCGCTAAAGGTACCTATGATGATGAAGGTACACTTAGTATTTGGACCTTCCAATGTTATAGATGGAGACTCTTTCGGTCGGAATAGTTCCAGGCTCCGGAAATTATCCTATAAAAAAACACCCTGGTTTGATCTAGCATTCGAACCATGAAGCAAATACGAAGAGGAGATATGGCCTTAGCCTAATCCCTACTTGCTCTATTCACACGTGTGCTCGAGTTCGCATAGCTATCAAATATTATCCATTTTTACTAAAAATAAAACCCTTAAGAAGTGATGTATCTTAACATGCAAAAATTACTTGGATTTTGGTTACAAATATAATATCACATTTCACTGGTAAGTGTTTTTTTTTCTAATCTATTAAAGCTTACTTCAATATCGACGGACGATTTAGCGCAGTGGTTAAGAGCTTAAGCCGCTCCGCCCACTGTGTCTAATAGTCGCGGGTTCGAAAAACATTCGTTCCGCACGGGACAAATGTTTTTCGATCCACAAGTATTTGTTCCGGTCTGGGTATTTGTGTATGTGAATTTTCATGTTTGTAAATGCACCCACGACACAGGAATTAATCCTAGTGTGGGGCTACGTTTTATATAAATAAAAAACATAAAAATGTCATCTACGTTATTTAATTGAACTTACAAGTAACACTGACATGGAAGAATCAGCTAGTTTTACCAAATACTTTAGTTATTGGCGTAACGTCCATCTCGTTCTGTGCTTCCCCGCGCAGTGCCACGCCTAAATTGTACTTTTACATCGCATATACATTTTACATCTCTTTACGCCATCGCATCTTCGTATTTGCTTCATGATTCGAACCGAGAACCGTGTGATTGCAGGCGCAGTCAATAAAATAATATACCCGCAATGCAGGCTGTCTTAAGGCTTCCAACTAGGCTTAACTACTACTACAAGAAGAATTAGAAACAAGAAAAACGAACAAAAAAAAAGAACAAACTATAATCTGATAATCAATTATTTTGCCAAAAATACCCTTTTAGTATTTTTTCAATGATCCCTACAAATGGACAAAATGAAAAATGTTACAACTCAAAACATTGATTATTTAAAATTTGCACTCTAATTTTAGGCACTATAAAGCTCCAATTGGTTTGTCTGCTTTTCGAGTTGTGTCATTATTCGACAAAAAAATGTCCGAAGCCTTCGGGTTCACCTAACACCATTGTGCCTATGTTTATAAAAAACTTTGTTAGATCCTACTACTCTTCAATAAATGAAACAAATATGATAAGCCTATCTCGTTGAGTACCAGCGTACGGTACGGCTGTCGATCACGAGGACCTGGGTTCGAATCCTAGGCCGGACAAAGTCCTGTTGACGTTTATTGTAGAATGACTAGCACAAGAAATAAGAAGTCGGAGGATTTAGCGCAGTGGTTAAGAGCTTAAGCCGATCCGCCCACTGTGTCTAAAGTCGCGGGTTCGATTCTCGCACGGGACAAAACTTTGTGTGACCCACAATTATTTGTTTCGGTCTGGGTATTTGTGTATGTGAATTTTCATGTTTGTAAACGCACCCGCGACACAGGAATAAATCCTAGAGGGTGGTTCCTTTTTTTTTAAATAAAACAACAATAAAAAGAAAATACAAAGAAGGTAGAATAGAATAGAAAACTCTTTATTGTACACCAAATTATAAATAAACAATAATGTAAGGTACAAAACAATATAGGGTGCCATTGGCGGCCTTATTGCTTATAGCAATTTCTTCCAGGCAACCAAGTCGAAAGAAATACAACAAAGTAGAGGGCAGTTGGTGGCGTACATTCATTAAGATTAAAAGTATATATATATATATATATATATATATATATATATATATATATATATATATATATATATATATATATATATATATATATATATATATATATATATATATATATATATATATGTATATATATATATATATATATATAGTACGAAATAAAAAAAATATAATAATATTTATATACAGTATTTATTTAATCATGACAGCGTCTCACTAGTGACAGCAGAGAGGAAGTGGTTCTTAACCATCGTTTTAAAACTAGCCAATGTCTGTGCACGTTTAATTGTCAGAGGTAGTGCATTCCACAAACGGACAGCTTGAACTGAAAAGGATTTATCATAGAAATTTGTGGAATGCATGGGTGTTTTTAGTCTGAGATTCTCCGATGACCTTAGGAACCTTGAATGTGTTACATGGAGAAAGTCAAATCGTCGTTTGAGATAGGAGGGAGATGCTGGATTAAACAGGACGTTGTATAAAAGCGATAACAAGTGACCACTCACACACAGCAGCAGGTGCGTCCTTATAAGAAATTATTTTGCCAAAAAGAGGGTCGAAAATCCCTACACAGGATCAAATTATCGCTAGTCGTATTTAACAACTCAACAATTTGATTTTTTAAATTTGCACTCTAATTTTAACCACTATAAAGCTCTATTTCTCTTATTTGCTTTTTTAGTTGTGCCACTATAGGACTAAAGATATGTCTGAAGTCTTCGGGTTGACCCAACACTACTGAATCAATGTTCATAACATACTGACCGCCGTTAAATCATACGAACTCTTGAAATAAAATCAATATCATACAGGTATAACAGACCTTTCTCGTTGGTCTAGTGGCAGATGGTGCGACAAGCAATCACATAGTCCTGAGTTTGAATCCTGGGTCTGACAGTGTTATTGATGTTTTATTGTAGAACGAACAAATAAAAAAAAGAAATTGCAAAAGAATGGATGTTACTTACACAAACTTTTTGATGATCCCTACGCATGGACGAAATGAAAAATGTAACAACTCAAAAATTTGATTATTTAAATTTGCACTCTAATCACTACAATTGTAAAGCTCGAATTCTTTTTTTTACTTTTCTAGTTGTGTCACTATTGGACGAGAGATATGTCTGAAGTCTTCGAGTTGACCCGACACTACTGCACCAATGTTTATAACATACTGGCCGCTGTGAGATCCTACGTAGTGTTAATATAATATCAATATCATACTGATATAAAAAGCCTATCTCGTTGGTCTAGTGGCAGATGGTGCGACAAACAATCACATAGCCCTGTGTTTGAATCCTGGGTCTGACAGTGTTATTGATGTTTTACTGTAGAACGACTACCACAATAAAAAGAAAATATCAAAAAGAAAAAAGAGAAATTGCAAAAGAATGGATGTTACTTACACAGAATTTTTGGTGATCCCTACACATGGACGAAATGAAAAATGTAACAACTCAAAAATTAGATTATTTAAATTTTCACTCTAATTTAATAACCATAAAACTCTATTTCTCTTGTTTGCTTCTCTAGTTGTATCACTATTGCACTAAAGATATATCAGAAGTCTTCCGGTTGATCCAACACTACTGTACCAATGTTTATAACATACTGACCGCCGTTAGATCCTACGTTGTCTTGATATAATATCAATATCATACTGATATAAAAAGCCTATCTCGTTGCTTTAGTGGCAGATGGTGCGACGAGCGATCACATGGTCCTGAGATTGAATCCTGGGCCTAACAGTGTTATTGATGTTTTACTGAAGAACGACTACTACAATAAAAAGTAAAAATAATAATCAAAAAGAAAAATGAAGTATAAAAAATACACTGTCACACACTAGTCACTGTTCGATTAACGATATGTTCGATATCTTCAGGTTGATGCAACACTACTATACATATGTTCTTAACTTACTGACCGCCGTTTGATCCTACTCTTGAGATAATATCAATATCGTACACATGTAATAAGCCTATCTTGTTGGTCTAGTGGCGTATAAGACGACAGGCGATCATTAGATCTTCAGTTCGAATCCTGGGCCAGGCAAAGTTATATTGATGTTAAAAAAAATCTTAAAGCAGTCTAGAGTTTGGAATTAAAGAAATATAAGTAGTATATTTCGTCATGTGTATATTTCCTAAGCGGGGTTGGCAGCAGAGCGGTTTGGCAGAGACGGGCGGACTTTATTGTGTGCATCCACTTTTCGCCCTAGTCCTAATGCAATAAGAGACGTGCCTATTGTCATTATACCGAGAATAATTATTTGTTTAGCTGGATATTTGTGTATGTGAATTTTCATTTTTGTAAACACACCCACAACACAGGAATAAATCCTACTGTAGGGCTATGTTCAATGCGAGACTCTGGAATAAAACAACACCTTGGCTAGCCTAGAATTCGAATCCAGAGTCTTTAGATTGCTACGCGCATTTTGCGACTAAACCAACGAGGCAAGCTAAGGCATAGGGATGAGTCTGGAATTATGTCCGATATGAAAACTAAAGTCAAGAGTCTCCATTACCGCCATAAAGTGGAGGAAGCCAGAGAGGTCTGTAAGGAGATAACCTGTTGGGACTCTGTACTCTCTGTCTACCCCGCGAGGGAACTGGCGTGATGATATAGATAGATAAATGAATCCTAGAGCTCGCCCTCTATTACGCAGGGAAATGACGGTGGGCATAGTGCATCTCGCACGCCTCGCTAGGGGAATATAGGAGTGATACTTGTATTGTTTTATTTTTTATTATGAGCCTTTGTACCAATATTTTATATGAAATATCCTTCTAACAGTAAAGTGGTGGATATTTTACCCGCTAACTACGATACGTGTCTTTGGGAATTTGAAAAGTCACTTAACAGCACTTTGTTACTGATACACGATGATTGACATTCCACCCACAATACATGAAATTATTCGAAATGATAAGAGGTTAGGGAAATAAAACAAAATTGACAATATCACTTTTTCATTTCCCAAACTCAGTATCTACCGGACAGACCATGTATCGCAGGGTTTCCCAACCTTTCTTTGTTGCGCCCCTCGAATAAAAAATTACATTTTCATGCCCCACTCCCTTTATTTTTTCATTCCAATAAAAAAGCACATTATTTTAATGACTATAAATATTCCACATTCTATTTATTTTAAATCTAAATCTTCAAATAAATTTAAAAGGTTTTTTATCGAAATCCTAAAATCCGAAAATACTTCCTGAACTTCTTCTGAACGACGCCGTCGCATTTTGAAATAGTGACAAACAGAATGTTATATGTTTCATTTACGCGTAATTTTTTTGTGTTAAGCCCCCCAAGGGGAGGCGCGTCCCCTTTGTTGGGAACTTCTGATGTATCGTATTGAAACACACACCGAGGACACTTATTTGAAAGATAAGCCAAGGTAGTAGTGCATGATACGAACTATGAGAGTGGAGGAGCGGGAAAGATCCGTAGGGAAAGAACCAATTGGAACTCAGTACACTCAGCATACTTTGCAAGGGATCTGGCGTGATATAGGTATATAGAAGTTACCTGTACCTACCTTGCAAAGTATCTAACGTGATATTATTGATAGATATAATAGCCTTTAAGTGTTTTCACCAGTTTCACGACTCTATAGCTGCCACTATTAACATTGTAATCTTACTTTCCCGTAAGAAAGAGGCGACTTTATTGAAAAAAGAAGCCCCACCTTAGGAATTCCATACAGAAATAGCCAGAACAAAGATTTGTGAATGACACAAAGAGTTTTTCCATTCGGGATTCTAACCCGCGGCTACTCGACCT
Organism: Phalera bucephala; assembly: GCA_905147815.2. NCBI lineage: Eukaryota > Metazoa > Arthropoda > Insecta > Lepidoptera > Notodontidae > Phalera > Phalera bucephala. The sequence continues at coordinate 6,905,930 of LR990620.1, read as the reverse complement.
AGCGAGTAGAGCGGCCTGCCTTCGAACTACTACATCAAGCCGTCGATGAACTTAGTCTATAACCTGCTCTCTCTATCTCTTTAATTCTCTCTCTCTCTTCTGACTCTTTTCTACAGGAAAGTAATATTACAATAATATGATGGATGGCTTGTTTCAGTGGTTAAGAGCTTGAGTCGCTCCGCTCACTGGGCTGAGTAGTCGTGGGTTCGATTCTCGCTCGGGACAAATGTTTGTGTGGCCCACAAATATCGGTCTGGGTGTTTGGGCATGTGAATTTCATGTTCTTAAACGTACCCACGACACAAAAATAATATCTAGTGTGGGGCTGTGTTTTTTTACATACATATTGAACGATGATGTAAAATTAATTAATTTCGCACTTATAACCTTGACATTTACAATTTAATCATTATTTATATAGCCTTGTCTAATTAAAAAGGCGTTACGTGCAGTTCAACCTTCAGTTGTCATCGTGAGATGAAGATTGCTTGAATTATTCGAGTATGCGAACCATGGCAATGATTTTGCTAATGATCTATGAGTGGAGTGGGTGGGATCGTACGTAGCAAACGCAGAACGCAAACATCGTATGTAGTAATCGAGTGATTCTATCTATATATATCATCACGCTAGATACCTTGCGAAGTGTGCAGAGAGAGAGAGAGAGATGATTAACGTGGCGCCACTTACGCACAGTTGACGCGAGCTCTTTACAATATTAATATAAAAAAATTCAAATACAAATATTAAACCGTCACGCCTATATTCCCCAGAGGGGGTGGCAGAGGTGTACTGAGTACACCCACGTCGCCGACGATGTTAGGTCCCATGTAATAGGGGGTGAGCCTATTGCCATATATCGGGCACAATTCCAGATTCCGGACTCATACTGGGAATTTTTCGTTAGGAAAACTACAATTGTCCGACCTAGGATTTGAACCAGGCCACCGGACCAACGAGGCAGTCAATAATTATTAAACCCTAAAACTATATCCACCGGAAATAAAACAACAGTTTTTACAAAAGTGTTTGTAAAAGCAAAATCAACACAAAACTGACAAAAACACGAAGTTCATCATTTGCAACTGTGAGGAGTGTTATAAACAATTTAAATGCTAAATCAGTGCAAAAACATAGTGACACAAACAAAAAAAAAAACACAAAAAACATAAATGATAAATTTGTGATGAAACTGCGTTAAATAACCTGTGGATTTGTAAATGTGAAACAATTGATTGTGTTTTTTACTTCTATCTATCTATCTATATCATCACGCCAGCTCCCTCGCGGGGTAGGTAGAGAGTACAGAGTTCCCACAGGTTCTTTCCTTATATACCTCTCTGGCTTCCTCCACTCTCATAGAGTGCAGAGGGCCGAATAGTCACCTAAGATGAGAAAGGGTATGCTCCGTTGGTTCGGACATATAGAAAGAATATCAGAAGAAAGAATAACAAAAAAGATATACAATGCGAAAGTGGAAGGATGTAGGTACCGGGGAAGACCTAGACTATCTTACCATGACCAAATAGACCGTGTTTTTTTACTTCATTTTTTATTTGGACTTTGGATCCTTTAACACTTTTACACAATAGAATAAATTTACATACTATTAGATAAAGATTAAATGCGACAAGTGGTGACTAATTTTATACAATATACTCGTGGGTGCCTATGCGGGGGTGACAGAGGTGTACCGTCGATAAAAGGTCCTAATGTGATATAGAGTGAACCTATGTCAAAACCAAAGTCCCGCTTACATTATCCAAGCTTACATTATCCAAGCGATAATAATTGCTTGGGCCTCATGCGGTGGTGGCTGAGGTGTGGATACAGTTACTGTGTAAACCCTTAGGCCGACGATAATAGGTCCTAATGTGATAGAGAGTGAGCCTATTTCAAAGTCTATCTATGTATCAATATCATATCATCACAGCAGATCCCTTGCGGGGTAGGCAGAGGGTAGAGTTCCAACAGGTTCTTTCCATACCTCTATGGTCCATTCTCATAGTTCGTCTCATACACGTTTGCCTGTTACGGAGGCTCTTGACTTGCTCGTCAGACAAGACACGGTCTGTTTGGTTATGGTAATATAGTCTAGGTCTTCTCCGTCTCTACATCCGTCCACTTTCACAATGATATATTGAACAATGATAAGAAAACAAATAGACCCCGAACGCGATACACGGACGGACTGTTTGGTTCAATGGTTAAAATCTTAAACCGCTCCACCCACTGGATCAAGCAGTCACGGTTTCGATCCCCGGATAGGACAATTCTTCGTTCGATCGACTTAGGAATCAAACCCAAAACCTTGTGATCGCCAGCCAAACTATGCGGCAATACACAAACGAGGAGTTCGGTTTTAATTTTTTTTTAAACCCAGCCCGACACTAAGATTTATTCCTGTGTCGTCGGTGCGTTTACAAACATGAAGATTTAAATACTCAAATACCCAGACCGAAGCAAATAATTGCAGGTCACACAAAGATTTGTCCAGTGCGGGAATCGAACCCGCGACACAGTGAGCGGAGCGGCTTAAGTTCTTAACCACTGTGCTAAATGTTCCGTTAGCCGTCCAAATATGCCAAGAATGATAGGCTTACCCTGTATTCTGTTGGGAACTTATATACTTGGCGATATTATATAGAGAAAAAGCAAGAAAGTACATGTATTTAACCACACACCCACACATACATATAAGGTAGATATACAAAATATAGCCCTACAGCTGTATCTCAGAGATTGTGTGAGGCTGAACAGGCTGCTGCCTCAGCATGAAGCTGCACCATGAAACTTATAGTGCAGCTCTGGTATCCTGGCAGCACCTGTGAAACGGTGAAGTCATAGAAGCCACATCGACGATTCCACAAGTTTAGATGTGAGTGAGTAAAACATGTCTACCAAGTACACCTCTGCCACCCCTGCTTGAAGAATATAGGCATGACGGTATTTATTCTCTTCAGTGAAAATATGTGATTAAATTTTCTACCAACAATATACGAAACCCTATCATTTTCTTAACTACATAAAACTCGTGTACGGCCCATCATGACATACGCTTGTGAGGTGTTCGGGGACGCCGCCTGCTTTCACATCGATAGACTCCAAACAGGTCAATCCCGTTTCCTCCGCAAAGCCGTCGAAGCCCCGTGGTTCATACTGAACGTCGATCTCCATTCAGATCCCGGTCTCGAATCTATTCGCGCCTTTATAAAAAAGGCGACAACTCGATATTTCGCGAACGCGTCCAGTCATAGGCATCCGGTAATCGAAGCCGCCACTAACTAAGAACTTAACTCCCCTCCTATCAGCCGCTACCGCCAACCCTCCCTATACCCTTATATCCCCTCTTTCAGATACATATATACCGCACACAGGATCTGACGCCGAGCTTACCGGTGAGGTCGCAGAATTCCATGTCCACCGGCCGGTGCAGAGCACCACGATGAGACACCTAGTATATGCCCTGCCCCATAGCGACTGCCCAAGCCGAGGCCGTTCCTCCTTGAGGCGCCCTTGAGTTAGTTGCCCCCTTGCCTAGTGTAGTGGTTGCACGCAGATCATTCACACACACAAATATTCCACTAGTTCAAATGTGAATGAGTAAAATATGTGTACCAAGTACACCTCTGTCACCCCTGCTTGAAGAAAATAAGCACCCTTTAGTGGAAGTATGTGATTAGTTTTCCTACCACTCAAATAGAATGTTACAAGATCGAGAATATACGAAAACCCTATCATTTTGCTTACTACATAAGTAATAATTTCCTATGATTTCCTGCTCTTTTGTGAGTAAATGAATAGAGCCCAATCAAAAAAGCATTAGGCTTATTAACTTTTGAATCTATGCGTCCGTGAACTAACTATTTTTAATTTAGTAACATGTACCGTGGAACTGTTGAATTTTGTCTCGTTCGGCATCACACTGGAGCTATAACCAATTATTTTGTACGCACTCATTACATATTTTATAGTAACCCTTACTCTTACTATTATTATTATAGTTTTTATTGTATAAATGAGACGACTATGGAGACACTGACTGATACCGTGAATCTAAGTACACTTATATCTAATATAGTATAGATATACTTAATCCACGACCAATCCAATCCGATACCCCATCTATTTAGCTCGTTCTGCACTGTTCTCCCATACCCCACGAATGCAATGTATACAAAATTAATTGTTAAACTATAATTTTTTTAAAAGAGTAACCGTGAAGTTTCTTGTCCTTCTTCTCCACAGGCATGACTTTACAAACGGGTGGTAGAGTCTTAAGTAATCAATAATTTTCTATTTTTGACTATTCATAAGTGCCTTTTGGTCTACATGAATAAAAGGCTTTTGATTTGATTTAGTATGTTGTATTTTTGGGTTCCTCTTTAAAAGCATATAAAATTGGTAAAGTTTCATATTCATCATAACTGTACTGTCCCACTGCTGGGCACAAAACTTCTTTCAAAAATCGAGATGAGAGAGGCGAGGTCATACTTCACCATGCGGATCCAGTGCGGATAAGGGTTCTGAACAGAGGACGCATAATAAGTCAATTCCCTAGTTAATTCTATTTGCAAGAATACACCGTCACGCCCATGTTTCCCAAGCGGGAGCAGCAAAAGTGCACTGTGTACATCTATTTTTCGCCGACGATGTTAAGTCCAAAGTAATAGGGGGCGAGCCTATTGTCATTATACCGGGCACAAAACCAGACTCGGGACTGCTACTGGAAAATTTTCTATACAAATATTACATTTTTCTCCGACCAAGGATTTGAATCCAGGACTTCGTGATCGCTCGCATTATTCGCCATTAGACCAACAAGGTAGTCTATTTTGCAAATAACACATATTATTCAAATTAATGCGAATTCTCGTATCAAACACACATGGACTCCTCCGAAAAGCCGAGGTCTACGCATGTGGAAATGATATAATTTACCCCTAGGTCCCTTTCTATATATGTACGTAATCACGATCACTGCATATTATAAAATAACTTTTTTTTAAAAATAAAACCGACTTTAAAAAGCAAGAAATAAATATTTGAAGTCGGTACCGGTTACTGCAGTCGGTTACTTGGCACCGACTTCAAATATTTATTTCTTGCTTGTTAAGTCGTTTTATTTAAAGATTTTTATTTTACAATTTTTAGTGACAAATGAATTATTTACTAATATTTATATACCTATATTATATTATTTTGCTAAGTTGTACTGCAAGGTTCCTATAGGAATAAGAAGAATAATCATAATAACGGAATCTATACATTCGTGCTGTTCGCCGTTAAGGAGGGACTCCTGGTGTATCTTCAAAGTCCAAAGTTCAATACCGATTTCATTAAAATGGGACCACCTCGAAACTATACTAAACCCAACGCAAAAAGAATCATCAAAATCAGTTCATAAATAAAGACGTTATAAAAAACACGGACACATTGTCGACCTCCTCCTTTTTTGAAGTCGGTTAATAGTCTGATTAGTTCTATGTCAGGGTACCTACCTATAGGATTGACGTAATACCCATAATATCTCAATCTACGCATTCGTATTGTTTGTCGTTAAGGAGTTCCCTGGTGTATCTTCCAAATCCAAGGCCAATACCGATAAAATTAAAAAAAGATCCACCTTGGAGCTATACTGAACCCAATGCAAAAAGAAACATCAAAATAATATTCAGATTCATAATTGGCGGAATGATCGCGTAACATACAAACAAAAAGAAACATACAGTCGAATTGAGAACCTCCTTTTTAGAAGTCGGTTAAAAACTAATTCTCCTGCCGCGTCTGTCGGTCTGTCTGAACGCGATAAACTCAATAACTACCGGGTGGATTTTCATACGGTTTTTACCCATGGACGGAGTGATTCAAGAGGAAGGTTAATGTTCATAATTCATGCGTGCGAAGCTGGAGCGGATCGTTAGTTATTTATATTTCGTAAAGGGTTACAAAAACATTCCCATGCCGACAATCAAAATAAACATGGCCGTATAACGTGAAATGTTTCATAATATGTAATTAGGGCTGCCATGTGTAAGTTAAAAGTAATAAATAATGTTAAGGGCTGCAATATTTTTGGTATTTAGGCTTTAAAAAAAAATCGTCACGCCTATATTCCGCAAGCAGGTGCTGTGTAATTCCATCTTATGCTGACGATGTTATGTTTCAATGTAATAGGGGGCGAGTCTGTCATTACACTGGGCACAATGCTAGATTCTGGTTTGATGCTGGGACTGATCAATAGAAAAATTTCACTGTTCCACCTAGGATTCAGATCCTGAATCTTCGCGGATTAAACGCGACTAGTGGCGTATAACCCGAGGTTAGAAACTGAATTGTCTCAAAAATTATTGGAGGCAATGATTGTACTCCGAATGGCATTAATCGATTTACAGGTTGAATTTTTTGGACGGGGCAGTAAGAGTAACTACGTTTACCGTTGTAACTGCAGATAAAGGGTTTGAGGAGGCTCTCCTTAACTTTTTTAAGACATTTTGAGCTGCATTCACAGATATTGAAAAAATGTATACTCAGCAATTCACACAAACACGTTTCATGATCAAAAATTTTATAGGATCAACTGACTTTGGAGTACTAAAAAAGTGAGAAATCGCAAAAAACTTTTTCCGTACATTTGGTAGGAAGTTATAGTAGCTTCGATAACCTACCGGATTATTGGTAATTAATTAACAATCTCCTAAGGACAACTCCTGGAAAACGTTACAAATGACTTACATTTATGTCCTGTGGTATTTTAAATCGCGAAAAACCATTTGTTCATACATTTATTTTACTCTTTCTGTACTCGGGCAAAAAGGTACGATTCAGTTCTCCAATCATCTTGCCCCAATTAGAACGTAAGGCCGTCTCATTTATTATTACTAAGCGTAGTAAAACAGGGGTTGTTAACCTCATTTACAATGACTTGTTTTTTGTCTAGGCAATTGCGTTTACATTATGCCATAGTTATAATTTAATTTGAAACAAAGGTAATAAAAAGATTTCATGTCCAAAATAATTAAAGCTCCCGATGAACTTGATGACAACGTGGATAATGAAATTGATGAAGTACCCTGGATAGTAAAGCGATGGATACTTTACATACCAATTGCGATGGCCGTTATGAGGGAAATCGAAAAGGCTCGTTATATTACTTCGCTAAAATTACCTTCACATAATAATACATAATGGTTAATATTCCAACCACATTACACATTATTATTCGAAAAAATCCTTGTGTGGTTTTATGAAACCACGGTTAAAGTGAAACATATTGGCCTTGGCTGCTCTGGCGAGCGCCTTTCACTTTATCCCTACTCCATGGCCGACCGTCACGCGACATGCAACACACAGACCAAAAAGTTTGAGACGATCTAATAAAAGTTTTACTTTAATAACACAATTTTGGAAATTAAAATAAATTGACGACATCACTCTTAGATTTCCCACCAAAAAAAAGATCTTAAAATGACTTTGTAATTTGTCAAATGGTGTTAAACAGGGTTTGTCAACCTTATTTAAAATGGTTTTAAAGTTTGAAAAAGTTATAAATCAGGGTTTGTCAACCCTATTTACGATACAATCGGGAGGGACACAGTTCGTGTGCGGTGGCGGAACAAAACGCGATATTCAGCACGAAAGATAAACATCTCATCGGCAGCCTGAGGTTAGACCACTTTGATTATGGACTTAGGACGAAAATTTCAACTTTAAAACCTTTTCAGATAAACTTTTGTATTATTTTTATGGTACCTTGTATTTTATAACATCAACAACATAACATTACTCGGCTAAGTATTTATTGTGACTGTAGAACCGTGGCTAAAATTAAAAAATCTATATAGCTCAGTAATCGCCTTCTTTCTCAAGTTAAGCTACAACAGTATAGGACATAATTAATTATTTGGATCTAGTAATGATTGATAGAGGTAGTTTTGTAACCAAATTAGAGTTTCAACTCATCAAGCCACTTTAAAAGTTACCGAATTCACTATTAAGTGGCAGTCAGGACCAACATCTAAACGATCTTTCGTCTCAGCTGACTAAATTGGATGCTACTTACACCATTATAATCCTGCAGCGCAAAAAGCACCACCAGACCCAATCTCAGTCATATCAAGAACCATAGCAAGATAGGAGAACCACGCCTTTAATAAAAAGAGCAATTTTTGTTAGCAACTTTGTTTATGAACTATTCTCATGATAAAGCACTATCTTTATTCATTTTGATTTATCACTCTACTTATTTCTCCAAATTACATGGTTTTAATTTTCATATGAAAAATACAATGAAATTTCTGATAAATAAATATAATTGAGAAAATAATGTTAATTGCCCAATTACGTTTAGTTTGTAGTTATACTCGTGTCAATAGATGATTTGGTACGTATCCAAAAGGTTGTATAGTGAGTTATTTATATGTGCGTGGTTTGTCATGATTCGATGTGAGTATTTTAGATAAATTAAGTTTTTCAGGAGTTGTAATAGGTACTCGAATAGTTGAATGTCGCTTTAAGAAACTGAACTCTACTGGTGAGAGGTAGCCAAAAGAGTAATTCCGATAAATTGTCACTGATTAGCTTCTTTTTAAGTGAGTTCGATACATTGAAGTAAATCAAATTTTTAATATTCCATCACTGTTATGATAATCAGCAGTGATAGCCTAGTGGTTAGACCGTTGGACTGCAAAGTCAGAGGTCTTGGGTTTAAACTCAGTCCCCATCTCTGTCTTTTATAAGGCATGTGCGTATTAGAAATTAACTATCACATGCTTTAACGGTAAAGAAAAACATCGTGAGGAAACCTGCATGCCTAAGAGTTTCTCGAAGGTGTGTGATGTTCGCCAACCCGCACTGGGCCAGCGGGGTGGACTATGGCCTAATCCCTCTCAGTTTGAGAGGAGGCCTGGGCCCAACAGTGGGACAGTTTCTTAACAGGGCGCGGGTTCGATTCCGGCTAGGGACAAATCTTTGTCTATTTATCTATCTATATCGTCCCGCCAGTTCCCTTGCGGGGTGACGTTCTTTGTGTGACCCACATTTATTTGTTTCGGTCTAGGTATTTGTGTATGATATATATAGTACCTTTATGCGAAAGTTTTGAGGTTTTTTGACTATGCTGAATTAGAAGATCCACTTATTAATGTTATACAGAGGGGTTAGCATGAAAGGATTGACATTACCGTGACACTAGTGAATTAATATGCCATCCTTTTTATAATTAACTAAGTATAGATGAACGTGACAGCATGCTTTTTCGACATGGTCACGATTAATTCAAATAGTTTGTGCTTAGCCCTCTGAGGTGCTTATAGTCCTTATTCTAGTGATGTCGAAGTATACGTAGTCACTCATACCCACAAATTTGACTTTGTGTGTAATTAAATTATTTTCATTTCTAGTGAAACACCTATATCTAATATACATCTGGAAGTTTCTCCTGCTGAGTGGCGTACACTCTGTGAATTTGCCACAACACAAGCCAGCGAAAATTACTTTTAGTTCTTTCTACGATGCCACTATGACAGCCATCCAACCAATTGTCGCTGCTGGGTCCAACAGATGTAAGTTCTATGGACTCGCAGAAATCCTAATAATAAATTACTAGACGTAAAATAGCAAATGTTTATGAAATAAAACTATTTTTCGGGTTTTATCACACTTTATTTTTTGATTTTTATGTTCCCGACGTTTCGAGTAGTTTGCAGCACCCATGGTCACGGGAAGGACCTTAGTCCAAAAGGCATAGTTGTTCCAGGGTACCCTCAAACTCCTTAATTATTTTTGTTGGTCCGATCTACGCAGAATGAGCTCACGGTGTCATGAGTTATTGCAGTGTTATGCTTGTTTTGGATTTGATTATATTAATTACCGGATCCCAAGTCGATGGAAGCACCCAGCCATCTTCTCTATTAAAATTAGGATGTTTTTTAATTTCAATAGCCTCGCGAACCATCCTTGGTAGGAATCGGTGTTCTTTCACGAGGATTTGTGGTCTATCAAATCCGATGTTATGGCGGGTGCGGTCAAAGACATGTTCAAAGACTGCAGACTTTTTTGAGCGATGAGAGCGAACTATGCCGTTTGGACGTCTAACACCTCAGTCCTTCCCGTGACCATAGGTGCTGCAAAGCACTCGAAACGTCGGGAACTTAAAAATCAAAAAATAAACCGCGATAAAATCTGAAAAATAGTTTTATTTCATGTGTAATATTCGCGTAAATCTAAGAACTTAGTAAACAAAAGTTTTTGTTTGAAACTATTGTCGTCGGTTTGCCATACATGCACAGTTAGTGAAAAAGTCAGCCTAATATGGTTGCTATAATTTTATTTTCTTATATTACAGATATTCAGGTTTCGAGTTTTGTAAGACTTTCATACCAACTTTAACTAGTGTATTACACACATTTGTCTACGTAGTCCTCATTTTGTGATAATTTTTTATATGTATGGTGACAAGTTCACGCGCTAAGATTTCTACTCTCTTATTTTTAGGATTTCTATTTGCTATAAATCCTTTTTTTTAATAAAAACGTAGCACACTAAGATTTATTCCTGTATCGTGGGTGCATTTACAAACATGAAAATTCACATACACAAATACTTAGACCAAAATGATTGCGGGTATCACAAAGATTTGTCCCGTGCGGGAATCGAACCCACGAATATTAGACACAACGGGCGGAACGGCTTAAGCTCTTAACCAATGCGCAAAATCGCCCATTCTACAGATTAATACTGTTCGATTTAAGCTGTTGCCCGCGTCTTTGGTCACCCAAGTAAGGATTGTTATATTTGTTACCTACTTCCTTTCTTCGTATTTGAGGTTACATTATGAGTAGAAAATAATCTAGGGGTACTTTATCAATGAACAGGCTGAATGCTGGGAAGCCTGGAGAGCGCTGGTGCAAAAAAACGTGGTCACGACCCTCAGTCCGATCCAGAAGGGACATTAATAGAAATTTATAAACACCGTCACGTCCATATTCCCGAGTAGGAGCTGCACAGGTGTACTGTGTACGTTGGGACAATGCTAGGTCCCAATGTAATAAGGAATAAGGAAGCTTATTGCCATCATTCTGGGCGCAATTGCCGACTCCAGACTGTTATTTCCTAAAAATATTCTCAATAAATAATGTCAATAACACATTATCCAACCTCGGATCGACTTTGTCAAACCTAAGACTTCGTGATGGCCAACTATTCATGCACCGTTAGACCTAAGAGGTAGTGTCAGAATATTATTATATTCTTAAATCCAAACGGCACGAGAGACACAATATTTAGCTGATAAAACGCATGTTCACAGAACATTCGAACAAATAAAATTGTCTGAAAAATATACAAGGGGTAACGTAAATAACGCAAGACCTAAGACACTCCAATTAGATAATTGTTTCACAAATTCAATACGGAAAGCAGTTTTACAAATTTAACATTTTTTACCCCTTTTTAAATACTTATACCCCAATTAACAATGAAACTTCTACGTGTATGTGTGCATATTGAGAAATATGTTTTAGAAATGTATTTAAAATCTCCGTAATGCTTTGAATCAAGAATAAATTTAGTTTATTATGGCGCGCTAAAGGAGTAACAACATTTATTTGCAAATTAAAAAACAAAATTAAAAATTGTTGAAATCAATTCAGTTACCGATTTAGAATAAACTTATTTGAGGTCTTGCGTTTATTATGTTACACCTTGTATAGAAATACAACAAAAGTGTCCCACAGCTAAGCCAAATAGGTATCGAGATCAGTTTAATGCCAAGCACAAGTGCTAGGCGCTGATTTTCATCTGGATCCTCCTTCTTCTTCTTTTCGTGTCAATGGTACTCCATTGGTATACAGAATACTTCTTATCGATTATCATTTCTATAAGTAATCATAGCACGCCGCGTTTCGTCATAGCAAATAAGGGCCCTGTATTGATAAGGTCGCACGTGGTTCCAATAAATTGCTATCAAATTATGGAGAATTCCCCGAGGATAAAATTTCCTTTTTCTATTACAAACCTAAATTAGAAATACGGATGTCAAAGAGATAACTTCTTTAGTTTCCTTATATCTTTGTGATCGACATTCGTCATCGACAAGACATATATCACGGATTTTGTCGTCGTAGGCGTGAGATAACCGTTTTGATTTATGTGCTGGCATGGCCCACCGTGACATAAGTTTGACACGAATAATCTAATTTCAAGCAGGTACTATTACTAGATTTATGGTGCTCCGATCATGGGCCGATATAATTGACAAAATCTTATCCTGCGCGAAAAGTCTTGTCGCTTATACCAGCTTAGCAGATTTTGATAACAGACAGATCTTAAATCTTGCTTGAGTGCAATTTAACGGACTTCATTCTCATGGTTTTTATAATTGTAGTATCAATTAATTTACTTACCAGACGGCAAAATATCAAATAAATGGGACAGTCTTAGTCATACGCTCCGTACTTCCATGCGTTTCAGTCTTGTTCTCTCTTACAGGTGAAGCATTCAAAAGCTTTTTCGGCCTCACATACGAGCAGATGCTACAAAAAAACTCCACCGATTTCCATGAAGTCCTAAACATAGACCTTATCACTAAGAACGGAAATGTCAAGTACAATTTGACAGCAACCAGAAAACTTTACAGGATAATGGCCAATGCCCAAACCATTGTGATACTAATTCATGGATTTATGGAGAGTTCTGATGGCTGGATGGTGAATGCCATAGCTCCGGAGTTGTTAAAAAAGTCAGAACTTAAAGTGTTCGCTTTGGATGGAAGGAAGATCATAAATTTGGAGTACTTCAGGTCATCGACCTATGTGAGATTCATGGGAGAGATTCTGGGAAATTTTTTGGCGGATATTATTGAGAGTAAGTTTTTTAAAGCCGTTATAACAAATTTTACTGCTCGTCTTATATAGGAGTTCATGGTTTTATGCTGGCTAGTACCTTAGTTGGACCTTACGAAGCCATCACATTACGTGGTAACTGAGACCAACAGTGGTTGGCCAAAAACCTGCCTCCGGCAATCCGTACTGGGTCCGCGTGGTGGGGTGTGACCTGATCACTCTTACCTCGATTTGTGAGAGAAGGTTTTTGCCCAGCAGTGTTCTATTCATTTATTATTATTATTTGTACCTTAGTTATTCGAACTCTCAGTCCAAAATAATTGGAAATGTATCCAAATGATATGACTATATAATGGTTAGCATACTATAGTTTTCAAAGGTTTGTTACAGACTCCCAATTGCTAAATTGGGATCTTTATTCAGTAAAACGTGGGTGTACTTTGAACGTCTATACTTAACTCTTCGGGGATAGCGAATTGGATTTTCGTTGAGAATATAAAGTGTTGAATATAGAAAATTTGAAGGCACCAATTAGGTATAGAATTTATAATTTTGTGACTCCAACGGAAAAGTTAGTTAGTCCTTTTAATGCAAACTGAATTTTGTTTGGCCTGTGTTACCTTAGGTTTTACAAAAATTAATATTTTTACAAGATTGTATGGATTTAATGTGTTTATTACCAATTTGATGTGTTTATGGTTTAATGTTGGTTTAGTTCCGATGACAATGGTAAATAAAAAGATAAATTAATGGTAAGTATGACCTGATCTTACACCCACGATTGGCTCCGGATGAAGGAACTCCTCAACGGCCAACGGCGTAAATACGAAATTATTGGCCTGATCACATTGCACCATTAGCTGCACAAAAGCTTGTTTTGAACAACGTTTTTATTCTATTAATTTATTTCGGTAGGTGGGCTAGACTCATCCAAGATATACCTAATAGGGCATAGCCTAGGATCTCACATAGCAGGAGCTGCTGGAAAAAAAGTTCAGAACCTCACTGGGAAACTTCTTGGAAGGATCACGGCTTTAGACCCTGCAGGCCCTTGTTTTAGCAACATCAACCCTAGTGGAAGGATCGACAAGACTGACGCAACGTATGTGGATGTTATACATACTAATGCTGGGATGTTGGGCCTGAAAGAGCCTGTAGGTAAACGACAATTTATTAATATGTACCTATCATTATTTTTTTCCTATATTCTATATATTCTTTTTTTGCTATATAATATATTCTTCTTTATAGAATAGGGATGATTACTGCCTAGTGGTGGAATACAATAGATCCAAAAATAACAGGTTGAAAACAGTTCTTGTTAAGATATATTCTTCGTGCAACGTCCTTTAACTGAGACCTCCTACAAAATGTCCTTGACTTAATTTGCAACTAGGTAAAGGACAGCTTAAGTACCTACTACTTAAAATTATTTAATTAAACTATACAAGCGTAATTAACGCAAGAACTTAGACACCCCGATTAGATCATCGCTTCACAAATTCAATACGAAAAGCAAATTTCCAAATTTAAAGTTTTTTACCCCTTTTTTAAGCACTTTTATACCCCAATTAACAATAAAACTTGTATGTGTATGTATGCATATTGAGAAATACGTCTTAGAAATGCGTTTGAAATCTCCATATTGCTTTGAATCAATAATATATTGGGTTTGTTATCGCGCACTAAGGAAGTAACAGCATTTTTCACAAATTTCGAAGAAATATAAGATACATTAAAAATAGTTGGAAAGAATTCAGGTACCGATTTTACACCTTGTACAATAGAACTGCAAATGGTATAAAATCCGTTGTAATTATATTTTAAGTCATCACGAAGTACAAAAGGGAGCTTTTCTTTTGTATAAGGTGCTTTTAGGTAAGATATTAATCATATTCCGCAGACAATGAAGTCGGTAGTTAGTAAAATGAGTTGTAAAGTTAGATATTTTTTTTAGTACATTGCATCTGTATTGCATCTATCATCTGATAGCCATAGTCTTTCAATATGAGAGGATATACTCCAATTTCTATGAAGCTAATATCTACTTTTAAAGTCAAATATATGATGCGACAAAGATATTTTGGCCGGTGGATGACATTGACAAGGGGCGTTGGTGTGAAATTGGGGTTATCATTTAGTAAAATTTTCCTACTACGTGACAAATATTTCGACAGTTGGGTCCGCAGGGTTGCTAATTAAAAAAATATTGGGGTAAATTTCATAGCAAACGGCAATTCGGTGACCGTCATGAAGTGACATATCACTTGATGACAGCATTAGTTTCTGAAATTATTACTGTGTTAATAAAAAAAGACATTTTTGGATTTAGTCACAATTAGAGGATGCTCATTTAAGAGGTAGGTAAATAGGTGTGACATAGAAAGAATAATTATAATTTGTAAGTGTACACAAATTAGTACGTCTGTTATTCAATGACCTAAATCTCTTCAACCTTAAACGGCCTAAGCACATTTTAATAATAAAACATTAGGAAGATAGAATAATAATAAAAATTTTGGACAGTATAAATGCCATCGCATTACCGTAAGATGCTACTGCCAGTATCACGGAGATTTGCGCAAACCAATTACGGAACTGAGTTGATCGGTATTAGGTGCACTTCAAAGAGAGATTACCGACGTTCGCCATACAAACGGAACTTGCTTTTGAACGGGAATACTGTTTGAAATAGGATTAATTATTTTGAAAGTGGCTCATAAAACATGCAATAGATAATAATGAACACAATTTGAATGAAAATGGGTTATAATGTCGTGTCTACCGTTGCGGGTAAATTGTCATCTTGTTTTCGAACATTAGAGATGAGAGATTTTGGCATAAAATGCTTTCGGTATAAAGTCCGATATGAACAAATGTGCGTGAAGGAATAAGTAGTGAGAGAATAATCAGTCATCTTTAGAATACAGGTCAATTAGAAATAGGCGACATTTCACGAACATTACTTAGCTCAGAAGCATATGTAATAAGAGTTAACTAGTTTAATGCCGCGAAGGCTTAGCACGAACTAATGGACGTTAGCATAACGCTATATAGTTGATATTCCCCAGTTATACATGTCACACTTTGTCAACAATTTTACGATAACAACGATCTGTTCGTGCTAAGCACTTAGTTTATCAGCATGTTACGGCAATTGGCTAACTCAACTCAACTACACTTTTCAGCATAACGGTCACGAAATTTTCATATATTTTGAATTTAGTCATAATTTTTAAGACATTCACAAGAAAAAATCGAGTCTCTGTTTTATTTCCGGACCATTATTGAGATCTTACCTGGAGTCCGTATAAATAAGTTTATGTTACAGGTTACAAAGACTTTTATCCTAACGGCGGTACATCACAGCCTGGTTGTTTTCTTTCGATATGCGAACACAGTAGAGCTTGGGAGTTTTATGCCGAGTCAATAAATTCCCCTAATCATTTTCCAGGTAAGCATTATGAGTTGAAGGGGTAGAAAAAATTCTATTTTTTTTGACTAAGGAAGTTTGGTCAAGAAACTGCAATTCTTTATGCGAAATGGGAGGTGTAAGGACTATTGTCTCCAGAAAAGTAGTTGTAATAACATGTGTATGTCATGTGCTTAGATGAATTGAAACTATTTAACTGACTTCAAAAAGGAGGAGGTTCTAAGTGCGTCTGTATGTATGCTTTTTTTGTTATTTATTTTAACCAATAATTCCGTTAATTGTACACCGATTTCGATGATTCTTTTTGCATTGGATTCAGTATAGCTCCAAAGTGGTCCAATTTAATTTCGTATGTATTGTACTTAAGACTGAAGATACACCAGGGTACTCATTAACGACAAATAATACGAATCTGCAGATTGATTTATTATAAGTATTGTGTTAATTCTGTAGGCACCCTAGTAGGCACTACAGAACTAATCAGAATATTAACCGACTTCAAAAAAGATATTCCAGGCGACTCCTTAACGGCAAACGGACGGACGAATTGGCGCAGTGGTTACAGCTTAAGCCGTTCCGCCCATGTGTCTAATAGTTGCGAGTTCGAATCCCGTACGGGACAAATCTTTGTGTGACCCACAATTACTTGTTTCGGTCTGGGTATTTGTGTATGTAAATTTTCATGTTTGTAAACGCACCCACGGCACAAGAATAAAAGAAAGTGTACGTTTCAAAAAAAAAAAAACAGCACCAATATATAGATTCCGTTATTGTGGGTGCTATATCAATCGTGTAGGTACTTTACTGTAGAACTAAGCAAAAGAATATAATATAGGTATAAAATATGAATAACTATTTTCATTCACTCATCACTTAAAATTCAAAAATAAATAAGTTATCATTAAAGGGAAACCAACGTCAATACTAAAAAAAAAAATTTGATGTCATTGCCAAGTAACTGACTAACTGACTGTACAAACCGGCATCGACTTCAAATATTTATTTTGCTTTATGGAGTCGGTTTCTTTTTTTTTAAGATATTTATTTACGATTATAATGTGGTTTATATAACTCATGGTCAAGTTCCCGCCATTTTTAATGCTTTGCAGTACGCATAGCCAGAGGAAAGACAGAGGGCTTAGCACGAAAAGGTTGACGTTAGCCTGACGCGAGCGAGTAAACGTGATGTCACATTCATATTTATTTAACTCGCTTCATATTTATTTAATATCTAAGAAGATATTAGACGTGCACATTTGATGTGTTTGTTATTTCTTGGTTATTTTTATTTTAAATATTTTTATTGATCCGATGAACAGGATCTTTCCATGCCATTCATGTGACACTGGGTGGGTGTACGTTCAAATAACATTTACCATCATACAACAGTTGTGTCTCACGAAATTTATGCTTTATTTTCAGCACGAAAATGTGAAAACTGGACGGTCTTTAGGCAAGGTGGTTGTTCTAAGAATGAAGTGACATACATGGGTATGAACTCCGAGGCTGGCAGTCCTGGATTATACTTCCTAAGTACCAACCGATCGGCGCCTTTTGGTCTCGGCACTACGGATGGTGGAAGATAGATAGAGATGAAGAGATATAAATAAAGAGCTTTCTTGAACTGGTAGGAGTTTTACTGTCTCTTATTACTAGCAACAGACAGCAAGCATCTTAACTTCCAAATCTATTATGGTTGTAAGACGACACCAATTTTTTTAATAGCCTCTCCTGTATCCCACTGCTGGGCAAAGGCCTCCCTTTTACGATCCTGGGCCTATATTATCCATATCTTTCCCGCATAAGTGTCGTCACGCCATCTTCGTCTCGGCCATCCACGGCATCTGTGACCGTCCTCAGGGGTCCATATCGTGACGATGTTTGCCCACGTTTGCGGGCCAATGCTCAATCCCACTTCAGCTTTGCTGACTTAAAACCTACATCCGTAACTTGTGTTATGGAACGCAGCGTGGTGTTCCTGACGCGGTCCATCCGTTTCACACCTAAAATGGTGCGTTCCATTGCTCTTTGGCAAACCTTCTGATTTCTAGTCTAGATTTCTGTTGTTCAGTCAGCGACCAAGTTTGAGAACCGTAAGTTAGGACAGGCAGAATGCACATATCGATGAGTCTACGCTTGAGGGACAAGGGAAGGTCATTCTCCATCTTATCCTTCATGGACCAGAAGCTCTTCCAGGCGTTCTGTATCCGTCTAGTTACTTCTTTGTCTTGCCGGTTTTGAAACGAGACAATCTGACCCACATAAATACTCGTCGACATGATCTGCCCATCTACCTCTACCCTACATTGCACGCTGTTGGTCTTGAGCTGAGTTTTAGACGTGTTCATCGATAATACAGCCTTAAGGCTTGCTGTACCCATGTCTTGTAGCATTGGTTGCAGTTGTGATGGTGTGGATACAAACAGTACAATGTCATTGGCATCGGCATCGGTTGATGTTAATGACAGAAGATTGCCAAGAAGTATAGACTTTCTTGAATATTTCCTCCAGGGGGTTTTAAAATAATTGCGGTAACAATGGATCTCCTTGCTTGACTCCTCACTCTATTTTAAACTTTGGACGCCAGATCCCTTGCGGGGTAGGCAGAGAGTACAGAGTTATTTAATTAGTTAATAATAAAAATCCCTTTTCTTTGAAATAGTCCAGTTTATGTCCATAAAACCTCATTTATGTAGCCCTTGTTTTCTTTTTATAATTTACAATAGTCCTTGCATCCACCGGGGTCAGTTCGCTGATTATATTTTTTCATTCACATTTCCAACAAGTGACCTTAGCAGGTGACTTACAAAACATTAACTTCTTGCAAAAGGCCTCTACGTGTTGAACCTATGTCTTCATGCAAGCCTTTTAAAGGTCCGGGCAAAGCCCGTGAATCTCAGTGAGAGACAAATAATAATAATATCAGCCTATACTGCTGGACAAAAGTCTTCTCTCGCCAATCAAACTGTGAACACCGCGGTCTCACAGTACTATGAGTACGTCTTATTAGCTATATAAATATAATTAATTGTATATTTATCTAACCGAAAGTCTGAATTGGCTATTTTAATAGGTTGATACTGGAAAATTATAACCAATACCCATTTGTTATTTAAAATTGAATATTTCATTCCACAGTTTACTTTGAATTCCATTGTCTGAAACACTTTTGTTACAATCGAATTTAGGAGTCTAGAAAAATGGAAATAGATACCTAGTTATGATTGACGTCATTTGATCGACTATCGCACAGAAATATAACGTGATTATAGAAATAACTTAAAATTCAGACTCGTCTAAGAATAATCCACACAATCGCGTGACCACGAGTTGCACGTATTGGATTGTAGCATGTAGATCTGGGTTTTTTAAAACTAATATTACATAATCTTTCTCTGCTTGCTATAACTCAGTCTTCTATAACCACTATACGGTACAAGGACCTTTTGTGCCGTTCTTCGCAGTATTTTTTAACTGGGGAAAATCCTGCAAAGACTCCACAAGCCTCGGGAGAAGCTCCTAGGCGTGTCGGATGAATACTGACTAAAAACTCTAGGTTGACCGCCTTCAGCATTTTTGTAGGGGCTACCATTCAGTCTAATGTCGTCATATATATAGACATGATGAAATGTTCGTCTGGGAATAATCAATTTGCGGCCGGTGCGCAATTTTTAACGTCCAGTTTTTGCTAGTAAATTAACTAGTACATCTTCTGTTGGCACTCTGTACTCTCTGCTTACGCCACAACGGATCTAGTTTATTGATATAGATGGATAGATCTTCTGGCTAACGATATGAATATCGTGGGCTGCACTATGTCAGCCCGCCATTTTAATGTCTTGGCTCTAGCACGTTGTTTTCGTATATATATATATATATATATATTTACATATATAATTTAGTCATTTAAACATTATGTCATTGCCATAGTCACAACAAGTCGCCACATTATTGTGATAACGAGTAAAGGAATCCAGGACCACATGATTGCGCGCCAAATTATGCGCTACGGAACCAACAAGCCTTTTTTTTATAAAAAAATGACAATAAAGGAACAAGTAACTGAGTCCTT
This sequence comes from Phalera bucephala, assembly GCA_905147815.2. Taxonomy (NCBI): domain Eukaryota; kingdom Metazoa; phylum Arthropoda; class Insecta; order Lepidoptera; family Notodontidae; genus Phalera; species Phalera bucephala. The sequence goes on along the minus strand of LR990620.1, from coordinate 6,885,583 downwards.
AAAGAAATAAAACTGGAAACAAAAAATAAAATTCCAATAAAGATGTTAAATTCTCTTTAAATAATCGTCCTTTTAAACTTTTCTTCGTAAAATTAGGTCCTATAATCTGCTTAAAATGAGTTTTTCTTTATTCTTATGTCTCTCATATCAATTGGTAAAAGTTAAGAAATATAAACAACGAACTGACCCCGGCACATGCAAGGAGTGTTGTACGATTGTTGCTGACCTACGAACGAGGTTTCAGGGCATATTAACTAAGCTATATTTATATGAATATAAGTCACATATCAAGTATAGATATTCTTAATTTTAATAATAATTGTAATATATTATCGAGTGACATAAATTTGATTATAAGAACGTTACAACTATTTAATTACATGTAATCTTATTGAATATAATTATTGGTGGTCTTAGCATGCCCAATAATATTTGATTATATCTTTTACACAATATTTACCTTAGTAGTAAAATATTGTATGCCTAATTTAGGGTAAATTGTGTTTGAACCGCGGAATTATAATACCACAATTTATACAAACTTTTAAGGTATTGGCGACGAGAAGACTTGACGAAGTTTCCCAAACGCTGCCCAGCCCAGCTGTATCCTCCTGCGGACCTCTCTCTTAAAGTTGTTTCTACCTAATTGTAGTATTTGTCCCAGGTAGATGTATTCTCGAACAACTTCGAGAGTAGTTCCATTTATAACTACAGGCTCCGGAATGACATGTTCATTGAACATAAGCTTGGTTTTATTCATGTTCATCCGGAGGCCAATGCGTTGGGAAGAATCAGCTAGGCCGCACAGCATCTGTTGTAATTCCGGCAACGTCTCCGCCATAATGACGATATCATCCGCGAATCTTAGGTGCGAGATGTACTCACCGTTAATGGTAATGCCGCGTCCTTTCCAGTCCAGCGTCTTAAACATATCCTCCAGTGCAGTCGTAAACAATATAGGTGAGATTACATCGCGTGTGTGTGTGTGTGAATGATGTACGCTGTTGGCCGCGAGGCCTTTACGGCTTCACCGGACTTAAAGGCGAGCGTGCAACCACTACGCTCTAGCCAGCCAGAAGGGCAAGAGGCGACATACTCGAGGGCGCCTCGAAGAGGTGCCCTCGGTTGGGACAGTCGCTGTAGGGGGACGGGTTCACTACTAAGTGCACCGGTCAACCGCCGGCTATGGGAGGGGATCTACTACTACGTCGTCGTCGTCGCCCGTATTCTGAGCGGAAAGAAGGGATGACAAAGCATCGGGGGGGTCGGTGAGAACATGTCGCGGCCGGCGGTGGCGGCAGGGGTCGGGGGGGAGATCGTAGTCGGCGGTGGCTACGATTAACGGATTCGCATGGGTAGATGCGTTCGCGAAGTGACGTGTTGACGCCTTTTTAATAAAGGCGCGAATAGGTTCGAGACCTAGATCGGAGTGGAGGTCGACGTTCCATACGAACCAGGGGGCTCCTACGGCTTTACGGAGGAAGCGGTTTTGAACCACTTGGAGTTTATCGATGTGAGAGGGGGCCGAATGCCCGAACACAACACACGCATAAGTCATGATGGGTCGAACGCAAGTTTTGTAAAGTGTCACCTTATTTCTAAGGGACATTTTACTCCGCTTGCAGATTAACGAATGGAGACGACCGAGCACAAATGATACTCGGTGACGGACCCACTTGATGTGCGGGCCGAAGGACATGGTACTGTTTAGGGTGACCCCTAGATATTTGACCTCTTTGACCCAGGGAATGGGTCGGTCGAACATGGTCACTTGGCCGAGATTACTTCTAGGGCGGCGCAGGGAGTGGCGCGGGGTGGCACCTCTGGAGAAGAACACCGCAGCGCTCTTGTCCGGGTTCACCTCAATACGCCACTTCCTGAACCAATTCCCTAGGGAATTGGCGGATGCCTGAAGGTGTCTGGTAATGAAACCCTTATTCCTATGCGAGACGTAGAGAGCGGTATCATCCGCGAATAGGGCTAGATGCGCCTTACTCGAACGAGGAATGTCGTTCGTGTAAAGGCTAAACAGGAGCGGAGAGAGAACTGAGCCCTGTGGGACTCCAGCACTGATGGAGTGGGAAGTGGAGCGCGTCATTTCGACGCGATAACGGAAGGCGCGATTCGACAATAAGTCTCGTAAGATGAGCACGAGTCTGTCCGGCACACCCAATTGGTAGAGCTTGTAGATCAAGCCGTTGTGCCAGACTTTGTCGAATGCCTTCGCGACATCTAGGAAGAGGGCGCCCATGTAGATGGGTTTGGGTCTATTGAGACCGGAGAGGATGTGCTCCGTGATGCGGTGCACTTGGTGGACGCAAGAGTGTTTGGCTCGAAAGCCAAACTGCTCGTCGATAAGGATACCCCTGGACGTTACGAAGTCTTTGAGCCTCGCCAGAAGTAGGCGCTCGTATATCTTGGCCAGGGAGTTGAGGAGACTGATAGGGCGGTAGCTCGCGGGGAGATTGCGAGGTTTGCCGGGCTTGGGAATGCCTATGACGTCCGCCTCCTTCCACTTAGCGGGGAAGGTGCAGTTCGTCATGGCGGCGTTCAAAATGGCCACCAAGAGGCAGATGAGCTGGGCGGGCAGGCATTTCAGAACGCGATTCGAAATGCCGTCAGGGCCGGGGGCTTTTTTAGTTTTAAGACCCATAATCAGATCTTCGACCTCCGTTTGCGTGATAGGAGGCAAGGAATCGACGGGGGGGAGGGATGCCCTGCGCTCGACTTCCCTGTCTACCGCGTCGACGTGGGACTGGTCAACGGACTGAGAGCTGGGGGCGCACTGGCTCTCGAGGGAGTCAGCGAGAAGCTCGGCCTTTTCGTCGTCGTCGAAGGCTGGGGGTGCTGCGCCTGAAGGGCGGGACAGCGGGGGCATGTCAGTCGTGGAGTCGGATTTGAGGCTACGCGCCAGCTGCCAGTAGGCCAGATGCGACGGCGCGATGCCCTCTAGGAGGACACCCCACCATTCCTCCCGGACCTCCGCGACACGACGCTTTACCTCTCGTTGTAAAGCGCGCATCCGGGCCCGATTGGCTTCGGTGGGGTAGGAGTCGTACGCTCGGATGGAAGCATTCTTGGAACGAATGAGATCCCTAACATCGTCCGGCAGTCGAAAGCGGTTGAGGTAGAGATCTTCCGCCTCGACTTGCTTGGACGATCGACTGACAGCCGATCGGATGTGCTCGGTGAAGGCATCTACGGCCTGATCGGTGTCCTGAGGGGACGGGATGGAGTCCGAGCTGAGAGGCAGGGGGGGAGGGTCGGCATCCGCCAAGGCCGTGCTTAGCGCATGCCAATCCACCACCGTCTTTTTGGGTCGCTGAGGGGCGGAAGGGGGGGAACCGAGTCTCATGACTACAGGTCGATGGTCAGAGTCGAGTTCCTGGACTACTTCCAAGGAGTGCAGCCGTAGGGTGACACCCTTCAGAAGCGCCATGTCCAGGACGTCGGGTCGGTGATTGGGATTGTTAGGATAGTGGGTAGGGTGCATGGGTGCGATGACGTCAAAGTCGAGAACGTCGACCAGGGCGTCAAGGCTCCTACCGTTAGGGGAAGTGGTGAGACCGTTCCAGGCCACGTGCTTGCTGTTGAAGTCGCCCGCCAGAATAACGGCGCTTCCCAGATTGAGGAGTGCTTCAAAGTCACTCCTGAGAACGGATTTAGTGGGGGAAAGGTAAACGGAGGCGATCACAATGGGCTGGTGCCCCGTGAGAGAGACGCGACAGACCGAGGCTTCGATGTTGGTGAGCGCGGGGGGATCGAGAGGGATACAGTGAAGGGACCTCCTGTAGTAAATGAGAGTACCGCCTCCGCGGGAGCCGATTCTGTCATTGCGCACGAGGTTATAGTTTGCGATCCTAGGATCGCGTTGTGCGGGCTTCAGGAAGGTTTCCTGCACGAGGAGGATATCAAGTTGGTGATCTCGGAGGAAATCAGCAACCTGATCTCGCTGGGAGCGAAGGCCATCGGCGTTAAAGAACGCCAGGGATAGGTTGTGGGGCTTACGGCGGGGAGATCGTAGATCCATTATTGGGTGCGGGGGGGTTGGGTTCTAAGGGACGCCAGGACGTCATAAACGTCCCTGTATTCCGCGGCCAGGAGAACCTGGTCCGCCAAGTTGGTGGCGGCGTGGAGTCGAAGTGCGAGTTCGCGGACTCTGGGGAAAAGTGCGGGGCTTATCACCGCCGAGACGCTCATTATGAGGTCGACGTCCTGACTGACGTTAGTGGGTGGAGGGGGACAAGCCGCCACCGGCTGGATCGCCGGCGCGCGCTTCGGGGGGCGGGCAGGGCCCATTGACGCAGGGTGGGAGGCCGCGGTGTAGGGCAGCGGCTTCACCCACGCGTTGGCGCCGAGGGACGGCCTAAGCGGCGGGGGAGGGGGGGTCAGCTTCAGAGGCGCGGGAGCGCGGGGAGCCGTGGTCGCTGGCGCAGAAGGCACCGGACGAGGGTGCGCTGAGGGCGCGGGGGGGTGTTGCGCTGAGGGCGCAGAGGGGGGGGCAACCGCGCGGGGGCGGCGGCGGCCGCCGCGCCTCGCCCGGCCGCGCTTCCCCTTCGGGGCCTTGGGGCAACCGCGATAGTTCGCGGTGTGCCCCTTGGTGCCGCAGAGGACGCAGCTGGGGGGCTCGGCCGCCGTCTCCTTCGAGCGGGCGCATTGGGACGTCGCATGGTCCCCGACTACCGGGGAGACGCGGTGTGCCCCTTCGCCTTAGGGCGGCACCAAACCCTAACTGCTCCGGGGCGAAGAGAACCGCCGCACGGAGAATAGGATAGCGGGATGGGTTAAGGTAGGGTCCTGGAGAACAGCCCAATAGCCCGGGGCTCTATAATACGGGCTAACTTGTGTCCCCTGCCGCAACATCTGGTGGGGGACCCCCCCCCTGCACCAATATCCGTAGGGGGGCCTTTGGGGTTGTGGGAAGCTGGGGCGGGGGCCCTAAGCGTCCTTCACGCGCGACCCCGAGGAGGATGGCGGCGTGGTGTGGCCCACGCCGCCGTGAGCACCGCGACGGTGCAGGGGGGGAAGCAAGCTACAAGTTTCCCCTCCCGAGGCGGGCTCTTCGGAGCGCGGCACAAGGGGGGCACCGGCGTGTTCCACTCGGAGATCCCGGAGCCCCTCTGACACGTGCCAGTGCCGGCCACCGTGGGGTTTTAGTCGGTACGAGTCCGACATGCCCCGCCAGCTTCCCCCGAAGTTGGTGGAAGTCCATGAGGATTTCCCCACGAAAAAAAAAAAAAAAAAAAAAAAAAAAAAAAGGGTCCTGGAGAAATCAAGAGCCCTGACTAGGGAAGCCCCCAAGGCCAGAGCTCAAGCCCTTCCGAGTTGGCCGCCCTCTGAAGGAGGGAGGCGAGCGCTCGGGTCCCGCTCAAGCCGGCTTACGACGCCCTAGGCGTCCACCGGACTTACCACGAACGGACAAAAGACGTGGATTTACAATAAACACTAATATCGACAGTTATGCAACTAACCGTTGAAAAAACAAAAACCGCGGGAGGGCCGGCCGCGCCGTTAGCCGACGCGGCTACCTAGCAACCCACGTGATTGGTCACACCGGGCGATACGCGAACCGTACCTACACGAGACGCAAAAGCATACGCACAGCGAATGCAATAACGTAAACACGCAAGCACAAAACACGTAAGCACAGCCGCGACAAACCACGTAGGTCACAAAAACGACCGTTACTAAAAACGCGGGAAGGCCGACCGCCGTCAGAACGGCGCGTCTACCTAACGGCTCGCCTTGTTGCTACGCGCGAGCCAGACGCGGAGAAGTAACGTCGCAAGCCCGTATATGTGTACGTATACACGTATATGAGCCAACCAGATCACCACTCCACGCAAGCGCAGGCGTTTCCAACAGAGTAAGTCGAAATCGAATACGTACGTAATTACGAAAATAGCGAGCGGGCGGGCAGCGCAGCGACACGACCGAACGCGCGCAAGGCACAGCCAGAACTGATTACATCGCCTTGTCTCACTTCTCGATGCAGGGGGATATGCTTAGTCCGCCGATTTTGTACTTCGACGGTCATTATTGCAGCGTCATACAGGCATCTCAGCACTTGGATGTATCGCCAGTCGACCTGGCAACGTTGCAGGGATTCGAGAACAGAGCAGGTTTCGATGGAGTCGAACGCTTTCTTATAGTCCACGAATGCCATGCACAGGGGCTGATTATACTCCTGGGTCTTTTGCATAATCTGCCACACTGTGTGAACGTGGTCTATGGTGCCATATCCTGTCCTGAAACCAGTCTGTTCCGTTGGTTGAAACTCGTCCAGTCTTCCCGCAAGGCGATTTGTGATGACTCTAGAAAACAACTTGTAGACATGGCTTAGGAGGGAAATCGGTCGATAGATTTTCAGAAGGGTCTTGTCTCCCTTCTTGAAAAACGACTACACTACACTCCTGTTACGCGCCTTACCCGCATTGGCGCATTTCGTGATCACTAGAACCTGGGTTTGAATTCTAGGGCTGACAAAATATAATTTCTTGACAGAAAATCAAAACCTATCAATATCAAAGTTATATCTACCAAGTTTTTGGTAGATCTACTTATTTTGCCTCTAAACTTAAACTCAAATAATTTTTGTATAAGACCCGCGGGGGCGCTTACAAATAGTCAATTTACATTTTTTAAATCTAATTTGACTATTGATCTACCACCGGATAGGAACGTGGCCTCCACTGAAAAGATCCGGCGAAGAAACTCAGCGGGCTTGTCTTTTTAACCGACTCCTAAAAAGGAGGAGGTTCTCAATTCGACTGTATGTTTTCCTTTTTTGTATGTATGTTACGCGATCATTCCGCCAATTATGAATCGATTTTGATGATTCGTATTGCATTGGGTTGAGTATAGCTCCAAGGTGGTCCTATTTTAATTTCATCGGTATTGGATCTTGGACTTGGAAGATACACCAGGGAACTCCTTAACGACAAACAATACGAATGCGTAGATTGAGATATTATGGGTATTACGTCAATCCTATAGGTACCCTGCCATAGAATTTATCAGAATATTAACCGACTTCAAAAAAGGAGGAGATCGACAATTCGTCTGTGTTTTTTATAACGTCTTTATTTATGAACTGATTTTGATGATTCTTTTTGCGTTGGGTTTAGTATAGTTTCGAGGTGGTCCCATTTTAATGAAATCGATATTGAACTTTCGACTTTGAAGATACATCAGGGGACTCCTCAACGGCGAACAGCACGAATGTATAGATTCCGTTTGTATTTATTTATTTATTTTATTTATTTATTTATTGAGGATCACCAACAGAATATATATTTTTTCTTGTCAACATCATTATGATTACATCCATGTTTAATGTTATTCTAATTATAGGTAATCACAACATGCATTAACAGCTACTCTAAAAATTCTAATAAATACATTACAAAGTCAACTACAATTATAAAATTTATCTAATATATATTAAATGAAATTATTTATTTACCTTAATCTAGCAATAAAATAAAATAATGGTGTATTAAACATGAGATAAAAAGTTTCGTGTTTAGAGCTCATTATTAATTTTTGATCGTTATAATTTAAAAAAAAAACATAAATTCAATTAAAATAATCAAGAAAAATATATCAAAGAATATTATTACTATTACTCACAACTTAAAACGTAAAAAAAATACATCTAAAATTAGCGGATAAGTAAAATTGCATAGTATTAAAGCGACATTAAATATTATAAACAATAAAATAACATAACAATTCATTTTAAACAATTAATTTTTATTTATGCAACTGTAAAATCAGAGGACAGCGTTGTAGTTTTTTAAAGTGAAACTTTTATTAGATCGTTACAAACTTTTTGGTCTGTGTGTTGAATGTCGCGTGACACGCGACATGCCCGACCGTCACGCGACATGCAACGCGCTCGCCAGAGCAGCCAAGGCCAATATGTTTCACTTTCCCGTGGTTTCATAAAACCACACAAGGATTTTTTTTATAGTGCATCAATACCTTGCGCTTAAAGGAGTTAAATGAGTCATTTGTAATGTCCAATTCAGGTGACTTCTCAACTAGTGAGTTATAAGTTTGCATTATCTGGGTATAGGAGAATTTATACCTAAGTTTGTTTTATGAAGTTGAGACACGAAGAATGGCTTTGGAATTCGGGGAACTCTTTTTTTTTTTTTTTTTTTTTAAACGAAGCCCCACACTAGGATTTATTCCTGTGTCGTGGGTGCGTTTACAAACATGAAAATTCACATACACAAATACCCAGACCGGAACAAATCACTGTGGATCACACAAAGATTTGGCCCGTGCGGGAATCGAACCCGCGACTATTAGACGCAGTGGGCGGAGCGGCTTAAGCTCTTAACCTCTGCGCTAAATCGTCCGTCACTCTTGAAGGTACGTTTATGCGTATACTACTTAATAAGTGTTCACTGTCTACGAATCCATGAATTAATTTGTGTAAAAAGGCCATATCCAGTATAGACCTCCTCTCCTGCAATGCACACATTTCAAATTTGCGGAGTCGTTCTTGGTAAGACAATGTTTTGGGCATGTGACATTGATACACTAAATATCGAGTTAATTTTTTTTCTAGCCCCATGTACATCATATCCCGGCTCCCAAACTACACAACCATACTCTAGTTTACTTCTGACAAGTCAATCATATAGTCTTTTTACAGTATCTGGTTTTTTAAATTCTCGAGCACATCTTAGTACGAAACCAAGCATTTTGAAAGCTGATTCTAATGTTTTGTCTATGTGACTAATAAAATTTAACCTTCTATCGATAACTATGCCCAGATCCCTAACTTCAGATACTTCATTCAGAGTTATTCCCGAGATATTATAAACTGATTCTATTATATTACATCTTTTTCGTGTAAGTTTCATGCAGAAACATTTATTCGCATTTAAACACATCCTGTTTTGTTTACACCCATCAGATAATCTGTTTACATCTTCTTGCAATAGTCCAACATCTACTTGATTCCGAATCATACGCATAAGTTTCAAATCATCAGCAAATATGTACGTTATGGAATTTTTAACAGATTTAGTAACGTCATTTATAAAATATTAAACAATAATGGACCCAAATTTGAGCATTGTGAAACTCCAGACTCTAGAACATAAGGATCTGAATTAAAACCATCCACCACAACTGTTGATACACGGCCCTGTAAATAGGAAACGCACCAACTCAACAGCGAACCCGAAACTCCTAAATCTGCTAACTTGTGGATTAAAATACTATGGTTAACTTTGTCGAATGCCTTTGAGAAGTCAGTGTATATGACATCCACTTGAACATTTCTATCAACTACCTCTACAGCATTATTAATGTAACTAACAAGATTTGTCATTGTGGACCGTTTGGGTGTAAATCCATGTTGATTTAGTGATATTTTATGTTTAAAATGGTCATATATAGATAGATACACCAAAGATTCGAATACTTTTGCGAATGTTGATAGAATGGATATTGGACGATAATTGGTAATAATGTCCCTTTTCCCACTCTTAAATATAGGCACTATCCGTGCTTCTTTCCATACTCTTGGGAAAATTCCCGATTCAAGCGAATAATTATAAATGTAAGCTAGTGGTACTGACAACTGGTCTGCACATTGTTTTATAAAGCTAGGAGGAATTCCATCCGGACCACATCCTTTTTTAGGTTCGAGGCTTTTTAGTTTTCTCTTAATTAATTCTATGCTAATAGTATATATTATGTTAGCATCAGTTCCATCAGGTACTACTCTATTTAACATGGGATCATCTTTCTCGTAAACAGCTGAAAAGTGTGAAGCAAATAAATCGCAAATTTCGCGTTTTGTAGAAGCCACGGCAGCACCTAGCCTCATTGTTGATGGGTAATTAGAGCTTCCTTTAAGCAAATTTTTTACATGGTTCCAGAATTTCTTTGGATGCTTTATTATTTCATTCTCTATTGTCTCAAGATAAATTTTATAACATTTTGACATTAACGCCTCACTATCCCTTCGCAAATATTCGAATCCAACCTTATCCATAAGATTTCCATACTTATTAAACTTAGAATGCACTTTGTGCTTGCGCTTTAGCATGTGAATGAGCTGAGGTGTAAACCAAACTGGGTAGGTTCCAGATTTACATTTGGTAATAGGTACTTGGTTTTTAATAACATTACGCAGAATATTATAGAAGATTGTAACTATCTCATTAATATCTTTTGCAGTGGCAAACTCTGTTTTCCAACAAGTATTGTTAAGTAGATCTATTATGGCGGTATAGTCAGCTTTATGGAACTTACGTTTTTGTTTTGGGTTTGATCTCATAGTAGAGTTTTGTAGTATGTGGAAATTTACTAACAAAGGTGGATGATATTTGTCCACATCACGCCATGGCTTAGAGCAAATTTGTACGTCAATTGCATCGTAGTTGGATAAAACTAAATCTAACATCTTTCCGTGATCATTTAATATAGAATTAAACTGTGTAAGTTCATGCAAGGACAGGAAATCTATAAAACTGCTCTCCAATAAGCGATTACCACTCGTAATTGGAGATCCGTGCATAGAATCATCAGAAAAAGTCCATCCAATGTTGCTCAAATTAAATCTCCTAGGATCAGCGAATATTCACATTTTGAGTCCACGATACTATCAAATTTTTCCATGATTATGTTTAAATCATTACTTGTAGTAGGAGGTGGGAGATGCAATGCACAGATTTTAAGATTGACGTTTTTTCTGCATGATTTGAAACCTACTTCAACCCATAAGTCTTCCAAGTCCGTCTCCCAATGGGATTTGCGACATGACTCGAGTCTTCGGGACACTGCAATCAAGACCCCGCCACTTTTTTCCCTATGATTATACAAACAAGAAGATCCTCGGTCACGCCTATACAAATTATAACTACCATCAAATATTTCCGCATCAAAAATACTGTCGTTAAGTCAAGTTTCATTCAAAACCACAACATCATAGTCATTAGCAAGTACTTTTTGACGCACGCTATCTGTTACAGATCGTAGTCCTCTCACATTTTGATAATAGCATCGAATAAAATCGAATTTTATAGAAATTTGGACTGAACCATGCTTCAAAATACAATTAGAGATTATATAATTTATTACAAATACTAAATTACGCCAAGTTAGATAAAGCCTCCTTATTTCTTATGTGTTTATATTCAGAGGTTTCTGACTGCCGCATAAACACCTGACCACCCCTTCTCCACACAAATTTATAGTTTAACTCTTTAGCCTTCAGGCGTGCAGCTGCATGAAGGACTTTAGCAGCGGGAGCAAGGTGTTCCACAACGAATATTGGTTTACTTTGTCCTCCATATCCTAAGTGATTAGTGTTAAGTTCTTCTTTTTTATTTTTTGCTTTTTTGTTAAAGTTAATAGTGGCAGCTAGGAAGCCATCTCTTATCCTGGGACAGCTGAATTTCACAAGTACAGAACGTGGTCTGGAACTACCTTTATCAATTTTTGAAATCCTCGTACAAAGATGTATATCAGGTTCATTTATTTTAAAGTTGATTGTGCACGCCAATTGCTTAACAGTACTTAGGAGATTTTCATTCCTATGTTCTGGTATGCACTGTATCTCAACGTTACTGCTCCTTGCGTGTTGCTCTAGTTGGGTTATTCGTGTTGTAAGTTCACTAATTGAGGATTTCAACATCTTATTTTCCATTTCAAGTGATTGAACAGTATTAAATTTTTCATTTATATCAGTACGCATCTTTTCGTATTACTCTTCTATAAAGTTCATTGATTTGCCAATGAAATGCAGGACAATGTGTTAGAAAACACATTGTCCTGCATTTCATTTATTTTTGTATTTAAATTTTCCATTATACTAGATTTAAAACTATCCATATATGACCTAAGCTCTTCTCTTATAATTTGACGAATATCCATAAGCGTTACATATATACATAAGAGTTAACACCTTTTGCTCGATTGACGGCTTTGCAGTATTTGAGCATTCACCTTTTTCAGGGTTTTTGGGCAATGGATCATTAACAGTACGCACAGGAGTATTACTATTATCCGTTTTTGGTCGCTTATTGTGGCACGATGGGCATTGCCATGAAAACCTATAATCCTCAGTGAGATCTTTGAATTGACTTTTATTAACATTTATACAAGAATAGTGGTACAACTTTTTACATAAGTTACATTTTAAAACGTCAGGCGCATATCCCTGACGCGGGCAATATTGATAATTTCTTGACATTATCTATCTCTTTTTATTTTCCACACAAAAAGAATCTCCTTGGGGTGGGCCGCGACCTCTGGACGGAATATTCACAAGCAGCGGTCATGCACCACAGGCTGTGATTTTACTTAAATTGTGAAGCAAAAATTGACACTAGTACTTGCGATCTTTCTAATACTGTTTTATCGACGTTAGTATTAACGTATATACTAGATGTCGCTAGTTTGCACGATATAAAGGGTTGGAGTCTGTGTTTGATTATAATGGTTCTATTATTATAACGATTCCATTTATTTGTTATTTTTTGTACACTATAAATACACTAATCTCACTGTTCTATGTGGGTTTCCTAATTAATTTACGTTTCAAGTTTAATAGGCACATTTAGTATGTTATAAGTCCAAAGTTCCAGATTTATGCACTACTACTTTCATGTTAGTTAATTATACACTATTTATTGATATTTATTTTAGATAACATTGTCACTGCTTAATTGTTATATGCACATTCACTTACGTTCACCCTTATAGCTAACCATTATGTACTTTAATTTTAATAACATTTCAATAAGGAGCTGATTGTTTATTTGTCAACAGCTGTCAAAATTTTTGGTTATATCAATCCTCTAGGTGCCTTGCTATACAACTCAGCAAAATAATATAATATAGGTAAATGAATATTTGTAAATAATTCACTTATCACTTAAAATTGTAAAATAAAAATCTTTTTAGAAAAAAACCGGCTTAAAGCAAAAAATTTATATTTGAAGTCGATCGGATCGAGTCGGTCGATCGTTGATGTTATTATTATTATAAGCCTACACTATCCCACTGCAGGGCGAAGGCCGCCCCTCTCTTCTTCCACTTGTCCCGGTCTAGTGCAAGCTGATGCCAGTCTTTGTCGTAGGAGTCCAGCTCGTCTCGCCACCTCTTTCTGGGCCTACCGCGTTGTCGTTTTCCGCCTGGTGGCACCCACTGTGTGATTGTTTTAGCCCAAAATGCATCCGACATACGGCAGATATGTCCGGTCCAGTTCCATTTTAGTCTTGCAGCCGAGTGGCCTACGTCAGTGATTTTTGTTTTGGAGCGCAGAATCGAGTTTCTGACACAATCTGTAAGCTTCATTCCAAGAAAGCTACGCTCCATTGCTAGTTGGCAAACCCTAAGGGTGGACTTTTGACGATCAGTTAATGACCACGCACATGTCCACGAGTTTCCTTTTTAATGAGACCTGGGAGAGCTCCCTTCATTAAATGTTTCATTGCCCAATAGTTCTTCCAGGCGTTTTCGGTACGTCGAGCAACTTCTTTATCTTGTTTCGCCTGGAAAGAGACTAATTGGCCAAGATATACATACTCGTGGACATATTCAATCTTCACTCCCATAAGCTCTAGCTTACGTTACACGCAGTTGGTCATCAGCTTTGTTTTAGTCATATTGATTCTAAGTCCAACCTTGAGGCTCGCCCGGCTCAGTTCTTCGAGCAGTAGGCCCAGCTCAGCTGCGGAAAGGGGAGAAAAGGACAATATCATTGGCAAAGCGCAGATTGGTCAATCGCCTCTCGACAACGACGATGCCTCTGTCCTCCCAAGCTGTATCGAGGTTTCGGAAAACTTCTTCCAGCGTGGCTGTAAAAAGCTTTGGAGACAATGGGTCACCTTGTTTGACTCCCTTTTGAATGGATGGATGCAGAGCTATTGTTATATATTTTTTGGAGTAGGTGGATATATGTCGGTTCTATTTTCTGCTTTTTGAGGGACTCAAGTATAGCTGTGTGTAACAAGGTATCGAATGCCTTAGAGTAATCTACAAATGCGAGGTAAAGCGGTAGGTTAACCTCTTGGTGCTTTTCTATTAGTTGATTTAGTGAATGAAGATGGTCAGTAGTTGAGAGACCGCGTCGAAAGCCAGCCTGCTCAGGTGGTTGGTGGAGGTCTAATTGGTCAGATAAGCGATTCTCTATTACTTTTATAAACAGTTTGTAAATATGGGAGACGAGGCTAATAGGGCGATAATGACCTATGTCTGATTTGGAGCCTTTCTTACGTAGTAAAATTATGTTGAAGTGACAAAGATTATTCGGTAATGCGCCTGTAGTTAAAATGGCCAACGCAACGCCATCATCACCTGGGCTTTTGTTGAATTCCATACTATTGAGGGCTTGATGTATTTCCTAATTGTTGATCATTGGTACTCTTGCGGAACACGAATAGACTGAATTACTATTTTTATATATGTATTTATTATCTGAGTACAAACGCTTATAATAATCTGTACATATTTTCATTACTTTCGCCCTATCGCCTTGTCTCTCGCCATTGCTGTCTTTTAGGTGTGTGATGGATGATCTGCCCATCTCCATAGCACAGCCGCGCTGCCCGCATAGCATACTTTAAGGATCTGTTATTCACTAAAGCAGTACGGACGGCTTGTGTGTTGTGGTATCGAAGGTCTTTGCGAATACTTATCTTCACTTTCCGATCGAACTCTTTATAAATGGAAGTTTGTGGAGTTGCTAGCTGGCGTTGTTCAATTAAGCGAATGGTGTCACTGGAGAGCTTATTGTCTTTTTTCCTTACTTGTTTTATCTTTTGACTGGCTAGTTTGATGACATGTCTGATATTATTGTACTGGACCTGGACATCTTCGGAATCTATTGTGCTTAGTAAGCTGAAACTATTCTGTATATGTAAGTTAAATTGATCTCTATTATGAATTAAGATAGATTTGTCTAAGCGTTTTATTGTACTTTTTATTATTTTCCTGCGATAGATTTTCATATTAAAAATAGCTACGATTCTTAAGGGGCGGTGTTCAGAGTAAAACTTGATGTTGTTAAGTGTTTGGACTTTTTGAATTATGTTTTTACTGGAGGATAAGCAAAAATCAATCTCGTATTTTGTGACGATGTGGTTTTTTAAAGAAAAAAGTGTTGCTTATACTTAAGTTTTGTCCAAAAGCAAACTCTAAAAGCCGTTGACCACGACCATTCCTCAGGCCTCATCCATGTGATCTTAGTAAATTGGTGATATCTGAAGATGTTTTTAAGCCAATTTTGGCGTTGTAGTCTCCAATGGCCAGAGTCCAGGTACCTTTATGTTCATCGCATGCTTTGTTCAAAAGATCATAAAACTCTTCAATATCGTCATTGCTATGCGAAGATGTTGGAGCATAAACCTGGATTATGGTGAGTGTTTTGCCTTCTGCTATGCGGAATTTCAGTATAGATATTCTATCGTAGTATGCTTTGATTCCAAAATAGTGTTCTTCCAACGCTTTGCAACAAGAAAACCAACACCGTAACGCGCATTTGGTTCCCCATAATGGTAGAAAATGCTATTCTGTCCCTCTAAAGTGTTCTCACCTTCTCGTCAAACCTCAGGTAGACTTATGACATGCCATTTTAAATAGTTAAGTGCGTTTTCTAGCTCTACTAATCGCTCTTTTGTTCACAGAGTACGTACATTATATATTAGAATCATGAGTTTCTCGGTGTCCTTTCGGTTTGCTTGAGTTGTTTGGCAGTGGACTCTCGCCCGAAGATTATCACCCCTAGCTCCAGGGTGCACTTGCGTACTACCAATAGCTGTACACCGGCTGGAGCCGCCGGGAACTTGGGGTATGTTTTTATTGGCGTAATTCATAATGAAAGATTGGGAAGGGTTTTAGACAGATTAACCCACCACGCTTGTCTAATGCGGGTTGGTGGGTGTGCAGTAGGCCGGCTCATCCAGCCTGTGGGCGCCGCCGTTGACGTACTGGACGTTCATCCGCCGCCGCCCTTAGTCAACATCCTGTACTGATGTTGACTGTACCATTATGGCCTCTGAGGACTATTGATCCCCGAGCCCTTAAATGGCTTTCTACACCTAGCATGACTACTAGATGCACGACACAATGTCATGTCGAGGACAAAGTCTTTTTTAAAAAAAGATTTTTATTTTATTTATTTCTCTTTGTCTTTTTTCTTTTCTTTTTTTTTTAATCATATTGTGTGGATACAGTGTTTAGGTTACAATTAAATAGATTGCCATCTAGTTCCAGTGTGATGCCTTATGATCGAGATATGAATCTAGTGATGTTATCTGTAAAGAGTGTCTAAAGGATTCCAGATGGACCAGTCCCCACAAGCAGCACCCGTTCACGAGTATGACTGCTGGAACAGCCATCACTCTAGTCTACCTGTCTAACACTAAACTCCTCAAATATACCTATCTTTCAAAATATTACGACACCTTAATAAAAACATTTGTACCAATGTCTGAATTGAGCCATACGTACAACAGAATGTTACTGAGTCTGACTGAGCGCAGATAAGGATAGTCAATTAGGTTTTGCGATTTTTTCTTAGGAAGTAAGGTGAGTTGCGTATACGGCTATACACACTGTTACGGCTAGCAATCAATATGTACGGCGAGAGAACTGTCCGGTTCCTAGTTCTTCGACTTATCAACAAACTACCCTCCTCTATTAAAGAAAACTTAACGCGAAATAATATTAAATCAAAGCTAAATTTGAATTTTTTCCACTTCTAAGTTCTACTCATTGTGTGTGTTGTACAAATTAATGTAACTCTTTAGCTAGGTTGATTTCTTTTTTATTTGCTATCAAACAGTATGAAACATTTAAATTAATTTAATTTATATACTTTGTACTCTCAAAGGCCGGATGTAGATTAATTTATTCTCGGTATTAGTCACAAACCTCAGTGGTTTATATTATGCCAAGTATGTAAGTTTCTTATTTTGAAATATTTAATATTGATAAATGAAATAAAAGGCTAAAGGTCAGAAAGCTCCTCCTTATAAAACTAAAAAGGGCACTATGATGAAGTGTTTTTAAAAGGACGTGGTTTTGCCCGATGCATGCTCGCTCTTGCCCGATGAAGCCGTAGAGGTCGGCTAACACCGTAGTCATTTACACACACGCACACGATAAACTAATCTATTCTGTTTCCACTGCCTACATTTCTCAAGCTTCGATGATGACTGTATGTAATTTATAGGTCCTGATGTAACATAGAGCGACCCTATTGTCGTTATTCCGGGCACAATTCCAGACTTCGAACACAATTCCAGACTCCGAACTTAAGGCAGATGGTAGAGAGTCTTGTTGTAACTCTTAAGCTGTTTCAGTATCGATACGTTAGTTCGATGAGCAGTCCAAGGTATCCTTGACATTTTCCTACAGTACCATATTTCGAACGCATCGATACGCCCCCGGTCTGCTGCTTTAAGGGTCCATGTGTCAGCTGACACATGGACCCATACGAAAAGATAAAAAAGACGGGCCTGCACAGCCTGATTTTCGTTTATAGGCCGATTCCTCTGTTCTTTCAAATCTTTTGAAGCTGAGTCATAGCACCTTTAGCTATTCCGATGCGTTTTCGCACTTTGATTTCGCAGGTGCCATCGTTGCTGATAATGGATCCAAGGTAAAAAAAAATGTTGATAAACTGTAAGTCCAGTACACCAGTGAGGTTCAGTTTATTGGCGCGGTCCACCACCATGATTTTGTGTTTCGACCTATTAATGGAGAGGCCCAAGTCATTGCTAACCACATACATCTTATTCAGAAGCAAGGACATTTCCGCTTCACTTGCAGCAAATAACATCGTATCATCGGCGTATATAACGACGACTACGGTTTGTAATCTTTACTCCGCCAATCTGTACGCCTCTATACTAGTCTTCAAACGTATGCGTAGGCGTTGAACGAGATAGAGGATAGAATGCAACCCTGGCGAACATTTTTGCCAAAGCAGAAGCATTGGGATGAGATTCCATCAATTCTGACGACTCCTTAACTTTTTATGTATAAGGATTGGAGCAGTGACGTTAGATAGCTTGGCACGCCAAGGTCCGTAAGTGTCTACCACAAAGAGTTCCAGTTGATGCAGTCAAAAGCTTTACTGTAGTCTACGAAGCACATAATAAGTGTTACGTTATATTCACGGGCTGTCTCGACTAGCTGCCTCACATTTAAAGATTTGCTCCTTCATACCTTTGCCCTTCACAAAACCTGCCTGCTCCTGTGGAATCTGGCGGTCCATCGAACGCGGTTATTGAGTATGTGTAGCAGAATCATACTTGCATGTGGTATGAGTGCTGAAGTACGGTAGTTGTCACATTGCTTCGTTGATCCTTTCTTGTGCAACGGGGGGGGGGGGGGGGGGCGATTATGGACTTGTCCAATCTTTAGGCCATTCACCATCAGCTCATACTTTATTACAAAGAGTTGACGCCACTGTCTCCAAAGGCCTTCAGGATTTCGGCTGTTATTGAATCAGGACCTTGCGCTTTCTTATTTTTTAAGGGAGTTCACCGCCGCCATGATCTCGGAGCGAAGAATGTCCGGTTCCCTTTCTGGTATATTTCAGATAAAAGCACTGTCCAATGTACTCTCCAATAAAATCGACTACGAGTCGATTAATTGAAAATCGATATTTAGATCCTCGATTTATCAACCATCGATTCTAGTGCGTTCGATTGAAATCAATCAATCTCTTTTTTAAATGAATCGACCCACGACCTGACCAGCCAGTACAAGTGGCACAAGAGTGTAATGGCATGATAATAAAAAATTATACTTACATTTTCAACTATTCCTACTTTAGAAGATCAGGTATATGCAGTCAAACGCAAACAACGTAATCACTTTAGGGCTTTGTCATTGTAAATTCTGTATTTGAAAACCCAGGTGTATAACATAACTGTCGGCGACTGCATTCCCCAGCCCCACGCCGTGCCCCGCAGCGATGTACATATGTAATTTACTATTTCATGTAGAATGTACTTAGATTAGGATTTATTTGTTAGTTCAGTAATTGTTTTATATAACTGAAAGTGATTTGTAGCGGTTTTAATAAGATTAGTTAGGATTTTCCTGTGTTAAAGATAAGTTAGTCCGCACTGGTTTCGTATTTTTAGGGATTTTTTGGCTTATATACTAATCTAACATAATAATACTATATAGGTTTAAGAATAGGATAAGATAACTTATGTATATAGTTAGAATAGATCGTAAGGATTATTTCCATGTGTAATACATTGTGATTTGGTGTTGATTAAATAAATAAAACCTTCGGCAAAGGGTCGGTCGATAGTAAAATTGATCGCGAGAACTGGGACAAAAACCGCGGCTCTCCGTAGGGTAAAGTTTCGAGGTTCTTAATCGAGCACGGTTTTTGTATTAGCACGTTCAATCGTCATCAGTTCCTGGCTGAAGAAAAGGAAGAAAAATAGAAGTGACAAAAGGATAGAAAATAGGAAGAAAAGAGATTGAGAGAGACGCGTTTTATTTGTTTCCCGCTCCTCTCGACGGCATTTTCTGGTGACGCGGCACGACACGGCGTGTCAACACAAAGCGAAACAAAATTCAGATCTTTGTATCTTACTACGAGGCGCCGAAAGTAGAAGCGTGGGGCGAGTGGAACCAGCGCAGTGCCGAGTAACTCTGCACTCACCGCTCGCCACGGGGAGAATATACCACTCTCTCTCTCTCTCTCTACCAATATAACGGTCCTGTAGGATCATTGCGGGGCCATTATAGCTGGTCCTTCGACGACGGATTCTGTGATTTCAAGATACAAGATCGGAAGACTTATTTGAAAACTGAAAAATCTGAAGACTTATTCGAAGATTGAAGATAGAATTTTAGAATATAATTGAAGATTGAAAATTTGAAGATAGAAACGTCTGAAGATAGAACATTAGAAGATTGAAAAAATTGAAAATCATACAATTAGAATTTTTGGAAATTTGGAATCTTTGGAAATTGGATAAGTGAAAGATTGGAAAGTTTTTTGTAAATATTTTGAAGACTGAAGATAGAAAAATGCCAGTCACAAGATCAAGGAAGGATGCACCTCAGTCAAGATCGCCGACGGTCACGCAAGAAACAAGTGGACGAACGGAATCTAAAGAAATGACGACCGAATCGAGTGTAGAGAAGACTACTTATCTTTGTGTCGTCAACTGAACATGTTGCTAAACATGGCCAGTGCTCAGCTGACGCCTTTTCTTATCATGACCTGGTCTACTTATCCTATAAAGTCCGGCCCCCTAAGGCCAAGGCAAAAATTCTCATGCAGCGTAATTTTAGTGGTATTAATCTTAGGAAACTTCGAGAAGATGCAGCTAGTATTGACTGGGAGACTTTATTGTTGTCCGACTCACTGGATGACAAAGTTAATATTTTCACATCAACACTGATTCGGTTATTCGATAAACACGCTCCAATTC
This sequence comes from Phalera bucephala, assembly GCA_905147815.2. Taxonomy (NCBI): domain Eukaryota; kingdom Metazoa; phylum Arthropoda; class Insecta; order Lepidoptera; family Notodontidae; genus Phalera; species Phalera bucephala. The sequence goes on along the minus strand of LR990620.1, from coordinate 6,865,136 downwards.
GCCCTATTAAAGTTAAACATCTTCCGGCACCTTGGTTGACTAATGATATCAAGCTATTGATGAGTAAAAAAGTGGCACTCAAATCTAAATTTAAAGCTAGAGTCACAGATTCCAATTGGAATAAATACGTCGCCATTCGGAATCACTGCAACAAGGTGTGTAGAGATGCTCAGCGCCAACATATTCATAATTCCGTCTAAAACGGTAACCCAGCAAAAATCTGGAAATTTCTGAAATCAATGGGGATCGGTAAATCGCGACAAGAAAACATTTCTTAAGATTTAGATATCAATCTTCTTATTAAACATTTATCTGCTTCATCTCACTTCGATAAGACTACAAAATTAAATACGTTAAACTATCTTTCTTCCATACCGATGCCCGATTATTCTCCATTTTTCTTTAGTCAATTTTCCGCTTGTGATGTTAAGAAGAGCATAGAATCGATCACATCTAACGCAATCGGCAGCGATTGTATCAGCCGTAATATTATGCTCCCTATCCTGGATGAAATCCTTCCTACTATTTCCCATATTTTAAACCATTCCATATCCAGTGGCCACTTTCCATCGTCATGGAAAGAAGCCCAAATAATCCCATTACCTAAGAAATCCAATCCTACTTCCCTCTCCGATTATCGTCCCATATCCATATTACCTTTCCTATCCAAGGTCCTTGAGCGGCTCGTCCATGATCATATCAGTTGTTTCCTTAACAAAAACTGTCTCTTTAATCCTTTTCAGTCCGGTTTTCGCCCTGGTTATAGTACTGGTACTGCTCTGGTGAATATTACGGATGATATCAGACTTGGAATTGAAAATAGTAATCTAACTATACTTACGTTGCTCGACTTCAGCAACGCTTTTAATACAGTGGACTTTGATATTCTACTTGGAGTGCTATGCTCTATTAACATATCTCCAACGGCGATTGATTGGTTTCGTAATTACCTGTTTGGTCGCCGGCAACGCATTCGCATCGAAGATACTTACTCTTCTTGGTGCAATACGAATGCCGGTGTTCCACAGGGTGGCGTTTTATCTCCTTTGCTTTTCGCTATCTTTATTAACTCTATTTCCAACCAATTACGTTCTTCATACCACCTTTATGCAGATGATCTCCAAATTTACTCACTAGCTCTACTGACCAGGTTGTCGGAGGCTGTTTACACTATTAATGAAGATTTAAATAAAATATGCGACTGGAGTAAAAGTCATGGCCTCACGGTCAATCCAGTTAAAACGCAAGCTATTGTTATTGGTAGCTCTAGGCTTACTACGCGTGTTGATTGGTCGAAACTTCCCCAGATAAAATTTGACGGTGTCACAATACCAATAAGTCCCACTGTAAAAAATTTGGGGATTTACATCGACACCAATCTCACTTGGGGTCCGCATCTTCAAAATCTCAGCCGCAAGATCTTTGCTTCCGCAGGTTGAGGAGGCTGCGAAATTTTCTCCCCACTGCCACTAAAATTGCACTCGCACAATCCCTCCTTCTTCCTATCCTTGATTATGCAGACGCCAGTTATGTCGCTCTTACTGAGAGCCAACTTAATAAACTTGAGCGGCTTCAAAATTTTTGCATAAGATTCATATTTGGTTTACGAAAATATGACCATATTTCAGAATTCCGTGCTAAGCTCAAGTGGCTACCAATTCGTCTTCGCCGGAACACTCACTTGTTATCGCTTTTATACAACATCCTGTTCAATCCAGCATCTCCATCCTATCTCAAAGAACGATTTGAGTTTCTTCACGAAACACATTCAAGATTCCTAAGGTCATCGGAAAATCTCAGACTAAAAACACCGATGCATTCCACAAATTTCTATGATAAATCTTTTTTAGTTCAAGCTGTCCGCTTGTGGAATGCATTACCTGAGTCAATTAGACGTGCACAGACATTTGCTACTTTTAAAATGATGGTTAACAACCACTTCCTCTCTGTTGTCAATAGTGAGACGCTGTCATAACTTCTAACCTTTTGTATTTATCTATCCTTATTTATACGTTACGTTTATTTCTATTGCACTATGTATAAATTTAATATATTTCTTACTATATATGTATGTCATATTTTGTATATGTATAGTTACTTTATTCGAATAAATGTACGCCACCAACTGCCCTTTATTTTTGTTGTATTTCTTTCGACTTGGTTGTCTGGAAGAAATTGCTATTAGCAATATGACCGCCAATTGTGCTTGTTATTTTACAACAACTACTTTGTTTTGTTAGAATGTATTTGGTGTGCACAATAAAGAGTATTCTATCTATCTATCTATCTACTTCTTCAGAGGAAACTTCAACCGACGCGACGAAGACTACTTCATCGGAGGCAACAGGTACAAGTGAAGACTCTGGGAAGAAGAGGGCCACTGAACCCAAGAAGTAAGATGCAGAGGCACAGAAGCCGACGGGTTCAGCACTGACCTTGGTGCCGGTAGGCGTCAGCTGGCCACGGTCGACAAGATCATTAAGGTCAATGAGTTCAGCAGCCAGAAGAAAGGAACTTGAAGCCAGAGAAGAACGGGCAAGAAGAGAACTGGAGCAAGCACAGGCGGCGAACAAACTTGCGAAGCTACGTTTGAAACTAACCCAGGTGGAAGAATAAGAAGATTCGAGCGAAGAAGATATGGAAGATAGAACGACACAAGTGCAGAACTGGGTCCTAGAATCGATTCGGGAAGATGCTGACACCGCCGGACAAGATCTGCGAGGGAAGGAACCTCAGGAAGACCTGCAGCCGATTAAGCATGAACAGCCTCAGGCTTCCATAAGTCCGACGGTGGAGATACTAGCATTGGAGGAAGAATAACGATAAACCGCCGTAACCGAAGTACATACACGAACTGCCGTTCTTCGATGAAAATAGCACCGAGTGGTTGGTTTTCAAGGTCGTCTATGAAGATACAGCTCAAATGTTCACTCCCGCGCAGAACATGGCTCGATTAAGAAGATCAATCTGTTATATTCAGAGGCACCCCTTGAAGAAGTAATTCAAGCTCTCCGGCGACGTTATGGAAGACCAGATGCTTTAGTGATGATGGAGTTAGAGAAGATTAAAGCAATGCCTCGGATAACTGAGAACCCTAGAGATATCTGCGTCTTCGCCAGTCAGATCAACAATAGCGTCGCTGCCATCAAGGGGCCAAAATTATAATGCCCAAATTATGAAGCAAATTATTGAGAAGATGCCGTCCATACTAAGGTTCAGGTGGTATGACTTCACCGCCAGTCAAGAAGATGAGGAATTCTCCGACTTAACAGTGATTTCCAAGTTCCTGAACCTAGAAGCCGACAAGTGCAGTGTGTTCGCGACAGAAGAAAAGAGCTTCAGAATAAAACCGTATGATCACGTCGCGCATGCAGCAACCGAAGGGAAGCACATTGCTTCCATCGAAGAAGAAATGCACGTGACATGCTATGCTTATTGTTTTCCTATTACTCTTATAACCTGTCTATTATTTAGATGTGTGTTGCAATATATAATGTCTTCTGTGCAACTTGTAGTTCTACTTTTAAACTATTGTGTGGGGTTACACGAGGACAACCTTACTTCTCACAGTTCGTCACCTGTTTTATATTTTATTTTTCAAATTATTTCTACTTGTACCATAGTCTGTCTCTATTCTATTCTTGATCTTATTTATATGTCTTTTTTTTAAACTGCGATTTGTTACAATTATTTTAAATATAGCTTCCATTTACTCTTTTTATTCAGCTTTCCTTGGAAAAAATCAAATATTTCATCAAACATTACCTACAAATTGTCACTTAAACTAATTAATTTTATTTACAATTTACATTTTAATATTACTATCTGCATCCTTTTTTACAAATCAATAATTATTTACAGACTAATATATATATTATTTTTTATTCACAATGTCTAGGACCTCTCACCTAAGAGTTGGTCTTTTCAATGCAGAATCGCTTAGCACAGGCCATGATGAATTTCTTGTAGCAATAGTGAACTCGAAAGTTGACATTATGGTCATCAACGAGACGTGGCTTAAAACCAGCGAAGATGACATATTATTTCTGTTTTTAATTATATTTTTTGCAAACGAACTATCAAATGTATATAATTATATAAAACTTTATCAATCAATTATAAATAAAAGCATAGGTAGTATTGCTTAACGAGTATTGTAACGAGATTGTAGCTGGATTCATGATATGTCACTCTCAATGTGTCCATGTTGAAATGTTCCGTTACGGCCACGTAATACGGCGTTGATACTAGCCTTTTAGGGGTAAATATTTGAAGTTTTCTTTTTTATTATGTACGGATTGTGTACTTTTATTTTCCTATATTTGTTGCTCGTTTATTATATTTACTATAATTATTATATAAAATTCATTCTTCAATCTTTTCTCCAATCTTTACATCTGAACTTGTGAATCGTCGATATGGTATTTGTGACGTCACCATTTTAATAGGTGCTGCCAAAATACCAGCGCTGCACCATAAGTGCTTATGGTGCAGTAATATGCTGAGGCAGTAGCCTGTTTAGCCCCCACACAATCACTGACATACGGCTACAGGGCGGTATATTGTATATTTACTTTTTGTTTATGTGTATGTTGTGTGTGGTTAAATAAATGTATTTTCTTTCTTTCTTTTCAGACAATCAAAGAACACTTTGTCATTGAAGCCCTGGGAGTGCAGCCAAAAAGACCGACAACTGACTTAAAAGTAAGGGCACACACTATCTTAGAGAAGACTTGAAGACGGTCAATTTGAAGCTGGACTGCTATGGAAGAATGAAGACGAGAAGATGCCGGAGCGCTACAATTCAGCTGAGAAGAGACAGAGATCCTTACTTGAAGACGGAGTACGGCAGACAGATTCAACACCTGCTCTACAGCCATTACTCCGAAGAAGCTCCTGAGAAGAAGGATCTCCAGAAGACCTGGTACTTACCTCACTTCTCCGTAGTTCATCCGCTGAGGAAGAAGGTCAGGATCGTCTTCGTCGCAGCAGCCAAGAGTCAAGGGAAGAGCCTGAACGACGTCCTTCTGCCGGGCCCAGATCTGCTGCAATCCCTGTTCAGTGTGTTATTGAGATTCCGACAGGGACCAACGGCCGTGGCAGCGGACATAAAAGTAATGTTTCTGCAAGTGACGATAAGGCCTGAAGACAGAGACAGTCTACGATTCCTGTGGCGAGGAGACAGAAGAGATATACCTCCGAAAGAGTATAGGATGACTTCGGTTATCTTCGGTGCGACTTCATCTCCAAGCACAGCGGTCTTCGTGAAGAACAAGAACGCGGCTGACTTCAAAGAACAATACCCAGAGGCTAAAAAGGCGATTGAGAGGAACCATTACATGGATGATTATCTGCACAACTTCCATTCAGAAGAACACCTCCAAAAGGTGATAGAAGAGATAGACTTCACCCACAAGAAAGCAGGGTTTGAATTGAGAGGGTGGGAATCCAATAAGCCTAACCTTCTAAAAAACATCGCGGATGCAGTCTCAGAGAAGAAAGAAGTAGAACTTGGAGAAAAAGAAGAGAAGACCCTAGGACTACGGTGGCTCATAGAAAAGGACTGCAACGGATTTAGAGCTAACTTGCGCAACACACCTCAGGAAGTCGCTTGTGAATCGAAGGCACCTACGAAGAAGCAAGTTACCAGCGCAGTCATGTCGACATTCGATCCACTAGGCCTGGCGTCTCCGGTACTCATCCAAGGGAAGAAGCTCCTGCAGGCAATTTGGAGAAGCGGAATCGCCTGGGACGAGGAGATACAGAAGTCGGAATTCTCAGCCTGGAAGTCGTATCTGAAGAACTTTGAACACCTGAAGACTCTTCACATCCCAAGATATATCGCACAACGCTGCACCGAGGGGGAGCCCCATGTCTCAGATGCGAGTGAAATGGCGTACGCAACAGCAGTCTACTGGCGAACCAGAGAGCAAGACGGCAACTTCCGCACGAGCTTGGTGGCTGGTAAGGCGAGGGTTACCCCGCTGAAGCCAGGCTCCGTGCCCAGATTGGAGCTACAAGCGGCGCTACTAGGAAGCAAACTCGCGAGCTCAGTGCAGCAGGAACTGGACCTGCAGGTGAAGAGGAGAGTCTTTAGGACGCACTCCAGCATAGTTCTGTCCTGGATACGATCAGACCCCAGGACCTTCAAGACCTTTGTAGCGCACCGATTTGCGGTAATAGAAGATCTCACCAAACCGCACGAATGGAGATGGGTCCCAACCCCGAGAATCCTGCGGATGACGCGACCAGACAAGTTCCCGAAGACTTCTCCAAGGATCATCGCTTTTTCACCGGGTCAAAGTTCTTGAGTCAAGAAGAAAGCTGCTGGCCTGAAGCAAGAACGTTCAAGATGGAGAAGACTGGAGAAGAGAAGGACGTGATCGTTGCGGCAGTGCTTAGCAAGCCCACTCAATATGCTTGCCCGGCACCAGAAAGATTCTCCAGCTGGAAGAGGCTCTGGCGATCGACAGCTAGAGTCCTAGAATTTATCGAACTGTGCAGAAGAAAGAAATCTCAAGTTAACGTCTCCAGAAAATTTGAAAAAGAAGATTCTTTTTGGAAGAAGCTCGGGTGGACGAAAGTGACAGTGAAGGAAACTCGAGAAGTAAAGTTGTCACGCATGAAGTTCATCCCGATAGAGAACAGTTTATTGGAACGAGCCAAACTTCTGTAATTAACGAAAAACCAAGACGAAAGTTTCAGCGAAGACCTCCACCGACGGCAATACGAGAAGCAGTTAGAGAGCTGCAGCAAACTGAAGAAGTTGGATGTAGAAGTTCGAGATGTCCTCCTACGACTGTAAGGAAGAATCGACGCAATCCAGGGTGTGGCTTACGACTAAAAACGACCGATAGTGCTGGACGGCAAGAACAGAATCGTGAGACTGCTGATAGAGGATTACCACAAGATATTCAACCATGGTAATCACGCGACTGTAATAGACGAGCTTCGTCAGCGGTTCCTGATACTAGGCATGAGGTCTACAGTCCGAGCAGTCCATCATCATTGCCAGTGGTGCAAGATACGCAAGTCGCAACCACCAGAAGTGCCAGCCGGAAACCTCCCACCAGAAAGACTTCACCATGGTGCCCCGCAGTTCATATGCATGGCAGTCAATTATTTCGGGCCCATAACTGTGACCGTGGGAAGAAGACACGAGAAAAGATGGGGCGCGCTATTCACTTGTCTTACCACGCAAGCAGTGCACATAGAGCTGGCCCCATCCCTGTCGACCGATTCGATGATACTGGCGTTGAAAAGATTCGCTGCAAGGAGAGGTATGCCATCTACGATCTACAGTGACAATGGGACCAACTCCGTCGGCGCGAACAGAGAGCTCCAAGAAGCCTTCCAAGAGCTGAAGAGAGAAGACATCGCCCTGGAAGCAGAGAAGATTGGAGTGCAGTGGAAGTACATACCGCCGGGAGCTCCGAACATGGAGGGAGCATGGGAAAGACTTGTGCGATCCATCAAAGTCGCACTAGACGCCACACTGCAGGACAAGCACCCCAGAGAAGAGGTCCTCCATTCTCTACTATTGGAGGCGGAGCACATCGTCAACTCTCGGCCCCTCACTCACCTGGACGACAACCCAGATGAAAAAGCGCTTACTCTGAATCATTTCCTGATCAGGAGATCGTGTGGAGCTGCCAGAATAGGAGTCTTCTCTGATCAAGAACTGGTGGGACGAGAAACTTGGAAGACGACACAGAAACTGACGGACCACTTCTGGAAAAGATGGCTACATGAATATTTACCGACATTGCTGCAACGAAAGAAGAGCGGTAAGGCAGAACCGGCAGATATGAAAATTGGTGACGTCGTCCTGATCGTGGACTCAACATTGCCACGATGTACCTGGCCAAGAGGAAGAATAGTGCACGTGTACCCAGGACCAGACGGGAGGACCGCAATAGTCGACGTCGAGACCAGAGGCGGTGTGCTGCGGCGACCGACTTTGCGAGTGGTGCTACTGGTTCCTGGGCAATCGTCGTGCCAGGTGGATGGTGTTGCGCACGAGGGGGAGACTGCAATCCCCAGCCCCGCGCCGTGCCCCGCAGGGATGTACATATGTAATTAACTATTTCATGTACAGTGTACTTTGATTAGGATTTATTTGTTAGTTCAGTAATTGTCTTATATAATTGAAAGTGATTTGTAGCGGTTTTAATAAGATTAGTTAGGAAAACTGGGACAAAACCGCAGCTCTCCGTAGGGTAAAGTTTCGAGGTTCTTAATCGAGCACGGTTAGTGTACTAGCACGTTCAATCGTCGTTCAATCATCATCAGATCCTGGCTGAAGAAAAGGAAGAAAAATAGGAAAGAAAAGGATAGAAAATAGGTAGTAGTAGAACAGAGATAGCAACAGTAGCGACCGACCTGAAGCTGTCTCTTTCACACTTGAAGACGCGTTTTATTTGTTCCTCGCTCCTCTCGACGGCATACTCCGGTTACGTGGTACGACACAGCGAGTCAAGACACAGCGAAACAATATCAGATCTTCGTATTTAACTACGAGGCGCTAAACGCAGAAGCTCGAGGCGAGTGAAACCAGCGCAGTTCCGAGTAACTCTGCACTCACCGCTCGCCACGGCGAGAATATAACACTCTCTCTCTGCCAATATAACGGTCCAGTAGGATCATTGCGGGGCCGTTATAATAACTTAATTGCTTACATACCTTGACTGTACATTTGTGGTATTTTATATTTACAAAAAGATACATAGTAGGACATTAAGTCGTTTTCGTGCGTATTCGTTTTACAAAACAAAACCTAAAAATGTCAATGAGACATGATTGGAAGGATTCCTTCAACTAGAATTCCAATTTTCCTGGGTACTTATTCGCATTGACCAATTAAACACATAACGGGGTGAGTTAGGGTATCATCGTGAAGTGATTATTTATTGGTACTTCAGTGAGAGATACAGAATATCATTATCCATTAATTTCATGAATTTATCGGAACGTGATGCATTTTTTATAGCGAATAAGAGATCAGAGAACTAAACACAAACCATTATTTGAGGGTATCGAGACATCGTACTATAACGCTCAACAATATTCAGTAAATTTGTGTGTGTGTGGGTGGTCAACATATGAACTCGATAGCGATACGCTAATTTCAGTCTGTTCGTGCTAATTCTTTTAGGCTTCAGTGAAAACGCAACAAATACAAGGTACTTTAACTCTAAAAAAGAATTTATTGCTTGGAAAAGTTCCAATTTTCTCACCTCGGCACTTGAATTTTTTTTTGTTACGAAAGAAATGTTTCACAATTCGTTTTTTACGGTGATACGAATTTCAGTAACTGTTTTAGCAGGATAGAGTTTCTGTTTTAAATTAGAATTTGAGTTTGGATGTTTTCTCATTTATAAAGACTTAGGTTAAGCAGGCGGATTGTATAGACAGACGGAAAAGTAGTGATTATTTATTCTCTGACAAAAGTCCTTTCGAAAATCAACGCGTCACAGCGCATATCATTTTTTGACAAGGTTTTATTTTACCTTGCAATGTTTGTTAGTTTGTTTAGATTACATCTAGCAAGTCGATTCAGAATCACTTTTTCTTGTCGTACGAAGTTGTGACATGTTGGTTCAGTTCCGATGACAATGCATTTTTATGGTTAGCATGACCTGATTCTACACCAAGAATTGGCTCCAGACGACGACGGAATTCCTCAACGACCACCAGCATAGACACGAAATTTTGTATACACATTTTCAAAATTAAAATCAAAAGTTTTTTATTCATGTAGACCAAAAACACTTCTCTAGCCAATAGTCAAAAAGAAAAAAAATAATGATTACTTAAGGCTCTACCGCCCATTCGGAAAGTCATTTTTGAGGAGAAGAAGGGCAAGAAACGCCACGGTTAGTCTTTTCAAAAATGAAAGTTTTACAATTCATTTTGTATACATTGCATTCGTGGGGTATGGGAAAATAGTGCAAAACGAGTTAATTCAGTGTTGATTGGTAGTTCTAAATATTATTATTACCTGGCTGCTTAAAAGTTTATTTATAAAATATTTTTGATGAATGAATGAATGAATTATTTATTTGTCAATATATGTATCCCCCTAAATCCCTTAAGTGGGAGGCAGAGAGTAAAAATTGGAATTGGGCGGGATAATAATAGCCTATTCTGTATCCCACTGCAGGGCAAAGGCCTTCCCTTTACGTTTTCATACAAATCGATCCAAGGCCTATAGTATTCACGTCTTTTCTGCAAAGGTGTCCAAGTTGTTACGCCATCTTTGACCCCGTCGAGCACGACGTCTGTGACCGGCTTTAGGGGTCCATACCGTTACGATGTTTGCCCACCTTTGCGGGTCCATACTCAAGACATGTCCCGCTCAATCCCACTTCAGTTTGCCGACTTCCGTAACTTGCGTCATGGAACGCAGTGTGGTGTTCTTGACTCCGTCCATCCGTTTAACATCTAAAATGATGTGTTCACTCTTTGGCAAACCTTAAGTTGTTCAGTCAGCGACCAATTTTGAGCACCGTAGGATAGGACGGGTAGCACGCACATATCGACGAGTCTACGCTTGAGAGACAGGGGAAAGTCACCTTTCATCATACCCTTCATGGGCGAGAAGCTCCTCCAGGTGTTCTCTGTTCATCTAGTGATTTCATTGGCTTGCTGATTTTAAAACGAGACAATCTGACCCAAATAAGTGTACTGGTCGACATATTGCACGATCTGGTCATCTAGTTTTACCCTACATACTTTATTTAATATTAGCTGTTACCCGGGGCTACGAACGCGTTTATTTTGTAATTTGACATTGGTAGGTAGATATATATATCTTTCCAAGATAGCATTATTCCAAGACCTAAGATAATAATAATAATTTTCTTATAATACCTAGGTACTTTATTTTTGAGAAGGATTATATTAGTTAAATGGCTGATTTAAACCTTTTCAGGTAAAAAAGGTTTAAACCCTGCCAAAGATCATAATCTGGCATAACAATATTTAAAAAAAGTACATTGCTAGCTAAGCATGTAACAAAGTTTGGTCAGTCTTTTCGTAATAATATTCTGTTCATTTTCATGTTTACAATCATGCTAAGATATCCTAATGAACTCAATGTATCAAGTTTTGTGTTCAGGCGATTCATCGGTAAAGAGTTCTTTCCAGAAGAGACAGTCTTGAATGCATCATAAGTTAATTTACTAAATCATGTCTGAGTGTGAAAATCAAACGTCTATGCACAATTTTATTGCGCGGCGATCTGAAATATAATTATATTATACAAGGTAGTATCTTTTCCGCACTCAATTGACATCGCGTTTGTTTAGGAAGTAAAATAAATACAAAAAGTTAGCTGTCACATTGACTTACGTGTACTGGCAACCCCAAATGTCATTTTTTTTTCGCGCGCCTACGACATCGCAACTAAAACGAATTTTGCTCGAAGAAAACTATTTAAAGTGTATTTAACCACATTTAACAAAACTCGTAGTAAGAGAAAACTTATTGAGTGTATGTTAAACGTTTTGGAGGAAAATCGTAAGCGTAAACGCAGCCGCCGTCGCCGTCGGAATCGGGAAAGCAGGTCGCGCTCGCGCAGCTCAAGTTCCAGGCGTTCCTCACATTCGCCTGACTACAAAAGCAGGACTCTTAGTCCTAACCATGAAGATGTAAGCCCTGAACCTCCGCCAGTTGTGGAATTGGATAATCCAGGTGAGCCACACAATATATATTACATACCCTCATAGGTTAAATATGTTTTGAAATTTTCGGCGATCATCTCGTCGAGCATTTCTCAATACCAGTGAGCACGAGATGCTCTTAGCGATATTTCTATGTCGCTAGCTGGCATTATAACTTACCAGTGGGCACGAGATGCTCTTGGCTTCTATGTTGCTAGCTGGTTTAGACACGTATGTTGACATGTTCGGGGGTGACAGTGGCCATAAACAGTAGTTTCTGAATTTTCAGATACAATCGAAACTGACCCCGAACCCTTCAATCCATATAAAGAGGCTCTAGGTATGGACTATGAAGAAGCCAAAAAATTCCTGGGCCAAATCCACGAAGATATATCAAAGAGATTTAACCACATTCTCACTAAGGTCTGACTAAGGAAGAAAGAGATCTAATTGCCAAAAAACACACAGTGCCAGAAAATTGTACATTACTTGACGCCCCTCAACTAAATCCCGAAATAAAGGCAATTTTAACTGAAAACTCAAACTGAGGGACCAAGGGATTGAGATATCCCAAAGACAAGTCGGACTGGCTACTTCTATAGTAACTAAAACCATGACTGACCTCATACAGAATGAGAATGTGGACAAACACAAACTTCTGTCTGAATTAGCTGATGTTACCAAAATATTAACAGATAGTGTACATCTGTTAATATTTTGGTCACCAAACGAAAACTAGAATAAAACTCTGGTTTTTCTTCAAAACGCATAAATCTTTCGCCTTTTACTAAAGATTTCCGTGGAGGGGAACACTCAAATGAGTCTTTTGAATTTTTTGATACCCTGCTTTGGCAGGGTCTTTAATGGCCCGCCACGGAAAATAGCCAAGGGGAATGCTCGTGGTGGGCCAGCAAGGAAGGGTCAACCCTCCAACCAACAACGCTATTGCTCCCATCATAAACATCACAGGAATACAAGAATACATCGGACTGCATCCAAACAGTAATTAATCAGGTACATGCTGGCAATTTATCTCATTATGTTAATTGCTGGGAAAAGGTTACAGATGACCCAATCATCTTACAGTGGGTACAAGGGTACGAGATACCATTTGATACAACACCCTTTCAAATCAATATCCCAAGTAATAATTCTTCACAATTAGAAACAATAGAAGTGAACAAGTCAATTACAGACTTGTTAGAATTAGGTGCTATAACACCCTGCCAGCACACCAATGGAGAATTCATTAGTTTTATCTTTCTCCGGCCAAAACCAAATGGCAAACTCAGATTCATTCTGAATCTAAAGCCATTAAATAAATTCATCACTGCAAAACACTTCAAAATGGAGGATATTAGAACGGCCATCAGACTTGTAGATAAAAATTACTACATGGGCCCAACTGATCTGAAAGAATCATATTTTTTAGTTCCTATCTCCCAAAAAACATAGAAAGTATTTACGATTCATTCAATTAGGTCAACTCTATAAATTCACAGCTATGCCCTATGGCTTATCAACCGCCCCCAGTGTATTGTATCACTAAGTTAATGAAACCAGTATTATCACACTTAAGAACCCAAGGCTTTCTATCAACCATATATCTTGATGATTTTTTATGTATAGGTCAAATGTACCAGAAATGCATTCAAAATATAAATGCTACCATAGGTATATTTAAATGTTTAGGTTTGATCATTAACTTTCAAAAGAGTCAACTAACGCCCAGTAAAGAATGTAAATTTCTAGGTTTCATAATTAACACTTTAAATATGTGCCTAGAACTACCTACAGAAAAGAAAGTATATATCATAGATCTAGTCCAAAAGTTCTTAAAATTACACAATTTCTATATCAAAGATTTAGCTAAGTTATTAGGTACCCTAATAGCAGCCTGCCCTGCTATCCCCTATAGAATGATGCACACAAAATCAATGGAAAGACAAAAATATTTAGCTCTAATAGATTCCAATGATGACTACAACACGAAAATTATATTATCTAGAAACATACTACCTGATTTAGAATGGTGGTTAGAAAATTTAACTGATTCCAAAAAAATACAGGATCCACCTTTTTCATTTGAAATATTTTCAGATGCATCATTGACCGGGTGGGGAGCATATTGTGATGGCGAACGTATTGGTGGTTTATGGTCGGAACAAAATTACCACATAAATCATCTTGAATTAATTGCAGCATATTTCGCATTAAAATCATTGGCTCATGAGGTACATAATGCATCTATTCTGTTAAGGATCGACAATACGACCGCCATCGCATGTATCAATAAAATGGGAAGTGTACAATGTCCTCATTTAAACAATGTAACCCGAAATATAAGGATGTGGTGTCAGGAGAGAGAGGTTCACATCTATGCTTCATATATAAAATCGAAAGACAACTCAATAGCGGATCAAGAATCCAGAAACACACATTGATACAGAATGGGAACTATCACTCAATGCTTTTAATTTAATCTGCTCTCAACTTGGTCAGCCAAAGATTGACTTATTTTCAAGTAGAATCAATCACAAATGTGAGGAATATGTATTATGAAGGAAAGACCCTTATGCATTTGACATAGATGCTTTCACTCTGAATTGGTCTAAATATTTATTTTACGCTTTTCCTCCTTTCGCCCTTATCACAAGATACCCGCAAAAGATAAAAAAACACAAAGCCAAAGGCATACTAGTTTACCCTCTGTGGACCTCCCAACGATGGTACCCCTTAGCCAAATCACTTGAAATATCAGACCACCTCATATTCCATCCTAATGATAATTTTTTACTATCACCTTTCAGGACCAAACATTCGCTGAGCTCGACACTTACCCTGGTTGCAGCAGTCTTCTGCGGCATACATTCCGACAGAGAGGTCTGCCAACTAAGTCACTAGATATAATGTTATCATCGCTCTCCCAGGTACGCTGAAACAATACAATACCACATATAAAGCGTTGTGGAATTATTGTAAAATTTACAAATTAAGCGTCCACACTGCATTTGTTCCACAAATAATACAATTCCTCACCGAGAGGTTTGAGGCTAATGCCGGTTACAGTAGCCTTAACTCGGATAGGTCGGCCTTATCAACGTTGATTAGTTCCAACGTTGGTAATGATGACAGAATTACAAGATTCCTGAAGGGAGTATATAGACTCAGACCGGAACTGCCACGATACTCTCGATCATGGAATCCAACAAAAATATTCGACTTTCTATCTTCCTGGCCTGATAACTCAGAATTAAATTTAGAAAACCTAACAAAGAAGTTGGCCGTCCTTCTAGCCCTTACATCAGCTCAGCGGATACATACATTATCATTAATTAAGTTACCGAACATAATTGTAAGAAATGACAGGATAATCATTGACATAACCGATCTGATTAAGAATTCAATTGTAACTAAGACTCAACCAATGATCCACCTGCCTTTCTTAACACAAAATACAAAAATTTGCCCAGCTAAAACTCTAACAGATTATATTTCACTTACTGAAACTTTAAGAAATGAAGACACCTATCTTTGGCTTACTTTCAAAAAACCAAATAAACGAGCTACCAGTCAAACCATCAGTAGATGGATAAAAATATAATGAAGGAAAGTGGTATTGATATTTCACAATACACGCCCCACAGTACAAGACACACCGCAACGTCATCTGCAAATAGAGCGGGTGTAAATATAGATATAATAAGAAAGGCAGCCGGATGGGCAAAAAACTCAAAGATTTTTGCTAAATATTACAACTTACCTTTAAGTGAACAGTCGGCTCAAGAAGAATTTGCATTGTCTGTTCGTAGCAGTGAATAATTAAGAATATACCTAGTTTGTTATATTATTATTTTGAGTTTATACGATTTATTACTGATTGTTGAATGATGTAGTTCACTTATTAATGATTGAATTATTGATCAGCAATATCTATACAGTAAAACATGTAAAGTATTAAGGAAAATAAAACCAATAAACCAAAATATATTATACTTTCTATATATTTATATGCCGCGTGGTTCCCGGCTTAGAATAGGACCAACCCATCTCATCCCATTGGGTGTCGTACAAGGCGACTAAGGGAAAACTAGGGAATGGGCAGCAGCGTTCCCTTAGCACTTCGACGACCAATAACTGCGCTCGCCAACCCGCCTGCCAAGCGTGGCGAGTATGGCAAACACCCCCAATTATGGAAGAATGTAAGAAAACCAGGCCCCTAGTCCCCGGCGGTCCTGTTCGTCCTGGCCACGGTAGCAGCCATGGTAACGACAGGACAAGGGGTGCTAAGAATCTCCGGCAGAGATTCGGCTACCACCAACACCGAAAATTGGCCCTGGTGACATACAACGCACGCACGTTAAGGACAGATGAGAAGCTTGTTGAGCTGGAAGAAGAGATAAACAAGTTGCGGTGGAATATTGTTGGTTTATCGGAGGTCCGAAGAAAGGGCGAGGACACGATAACCTTAAAATCCGGCAACTTGTTTTACTACCGGGAGGGCGAACAGCAGTCCCAAGGTGGTGTCGGATTTATCGTCCACAAGTCACTCATAGACAACGTTGTGTCCATCACTAGTGTGTCGAGCAGGGTAGCGTACCTGATACTCAGAATATCCAAAAGATATTCGCTGAAGGTCATACAGGTCTACGCACCGACCTCGGCATACTCAGATGATGACGTCGAGGTGATGTATGAGGACATTAGTAGAGCCATACATACTTCCAAAGCACACTTTACAGTGGTTATGGGTGACTTCAATGCGCGGCTGGGCAAACGGGGCGATGATGAGTTGAGAGTGGGGCAATTTGGATATGGGCAACGCAACCCCAGGGGTCAGAGGCTGGCCGAATATCTGGAGAAGGAGGGACTCTTTATGATGAACTCTTTCTTCCGGAAGCCGCCTCATAGGAAATGGACCTGGATGAGCCCTGATGGTTCCACAAAAAATGAGATAGACTTCATCATGAGCACCAAGCGACAAATATTTAATTATGTCTCCGTGATTCACAGGGTAAAAACCGGCAGTGATCACCGAATGGTCAGAGGCACATTAAATATTAATGTCAAAATGGAAAGATCGCGTCTGATGAAGTCTACGCTCCGACCTTCTAATGCACATATCCAAAACCCCGAGAACTTTCAACTCGAATTGTCAAACCGCTTCGAATTGCTAGACAGCAGCGCATCAGTGGACGAAATCAACAATAGGTTGGTAGAGACTGTCCATACGGTCGGGTCCAAGCATTTTAAGCCCCACCGTAAAAATAGGCCTCAAAAGCTATCTGACTACACCCGAAACCTTATGGCTGAGCGACGTACCATGACACTCCAAACCTCCGATGATGCTAAGTCCAATAGGCAGCTCAATGGACAGATACTGAAGTCCTTGCGACACGATTTACGGTCCTTCAATACAAGACGTATTGAGGAGACCATAGAGCAGAACAAGGGCTCCAAAGTGTTTGCAAGAGACGCGTCTATTGGGCAAAGCCAGTTGACGAAGCTGAAGACGGAGGACGGAAACGTAACGTCGAATAGGTCAGAGGTGCTCAGGGAGATAGAGAGGTTCTATGGGCAGTTGTATACCTCAGTAGCTGAACCTGTTGTTGACTTGGTAAAAGACCCAAGAGCCAAGCTAACCCGACACTACACAGAAGATATCCCGGACATCAGCCTGTACGAGATTGGGATGGCTCTCAAACACCTTAAAAACAACAAAGCGCCGGGTGAAGACGGAATTACCGCAGAGCTTCTGAAAGCGGGCGGATCGCCGGTACTTAAAGTCCTTCAGAGGCTGTTTAATTCCGTCTTGCTCGAAGGAAAAACGCCGGAAGCGTGGAACAGGGGTGTGGTGGTACTCTTTTTCAAGAAAGGTGATAACACTTTACTGAAGAATTATAGGCCCATCACACTGCTGAGCCATGTTTATAAGTTGTTTTCGAGAGTCATTACGAATCGTCTCGAACGCAGGTTTGATGACTTCCAGCCTCCCGAACAAGCCGGTTTCCGGAAAGGCTTTAGTACCATAGACCACATACATACGCTGCGGCAGATTATACAGAAGACCGAGGAGTATAATCGGCCACTATGCTTGGCGTTTGTGGACTATGAGAAAGCCTTCGATTCGATCGAGACTTGGGCGGTTCTTAGATCTCTCCAGCGATGCCGCATTGACTATCGGTACATTGAGGTGTTGAGGTGCTTGTATAATAACGCCACCATGTCAGTCCGAGTACAGGGGCAGTGCACAAAAGCGATCCCCATAAAAAGAGGAGTAAGGCAGGGAGACGTCATTTCTCCGAAACTGTTTACGGCCACCTTAGAGGACGCCTTCAAGCTCTTGGAATGGCAAGGACTTGGCATCAACATCAATGGCGAATACATCACTCACCTTCGATTTGCCGACGACATTGTGGTCGTGGCGGAGTCGCTGGAAGATCTAGGACGAATGCTCGGTGACCTCAACAGAGTATCCCAACAAGTGGGTCTTAAAATGAACATGGACAAAACGAAAATAATGTCTAAAGTCCATGTCGTACCCACCGCACTCACCGTTGGGAACTCTACTCTTGAAGTTGTCGACGAATACATTTACCTGGGACAGGTAGTCCGGTTAGGTAGGTCCAACTTTGAGAGAGAGGTCAATCGACGAATCCAACTCGGCTGGGCAGCGTTCGGGAAACTGCGCAACATCTTCTCATCCAAAATACCTCAGTGCCTTAAGACTAAAGTTTTTAGTCAATGTGTGTTACCAGTGATGATATATGGATCAGAGACGTGGTCTCTTACAATAGGTCTCATAAAAAAGCTCAGAGTTGCTCAGCGAGCTATGGAGAGAGCTATGCTCGGCGTTTCTCTACGCGATCGAATCAGGAATGAGGAGATTCGTAGAAGAACCAAGGTCACCGACATAGCCGTTAAGATTAGCAAGCTGAAGTGGCAATGGGCGGGCCACATAGCGCGTAGATCGGACGGGCGTTGGGGCAGAAAGATTCTAGAGTGGAGACCACGTATTGGCAAGCGCAGCGTGGGACGACCGCCTGCCAGATGGACCGACGATCTTGTGAAAATCGCAGGAAGTCGTTGGATGCAGGTGGCATCGGACCGGTTACGCTGGAAAGCGATTGGGGAGGCCTATGTTCAGCAGTGGACAAGTATAGGCTGAGATGATGATGATGATGATATGACTTGTTGCAGCTAACTCTAAACATCTACCTTGTATAATATAATTATATTTCAGATCGCCGCGAAATAAAATTGGGAATCAAACGAGCTTACCTGTTAAGCGAAGTCTTGATTCTAATTTTATGAGCGGCGATCTGAAATATAATTACCCACCCACCACTAACAGCCCCTTACCTGCAACGATAAATATTCAGTTAACAAACACTGCGAAGGCAGGTACGTAGAACTGCCTTTTCCAGAAGACAAGATTTGTTCCCCATACCTGCTCTCATCTCTAAAACCAGTGACATTTGGGGTTGCCAGTACACGTAAGTCAATGTGACAGCTAACTTTTTATATTTATTTTACTTCCTAAACAAACGCGATGTCAATTGAGTGCGGAAAAGATACTACCTTGTATAATATAATTATATTTCAGATCGCCGCTCATAAAATTAGAATCAAGACTTCGCTTAACAGGTAAGCTCGTTTGATTCCCAATTTGAAGTGAGTGCTTTTAACCACCGAAGAGTTTGTTGTGAGGAGACAGACCTGAGTCTAATATAAGTTAATGGAGGAATTCATGTATAGGCAAAATCACACATTTTAACGTAAGTTTTATCGTTTATCCCGCTACTAACGTGGTTGGTGATACCAAATTTCATTGAAATCCTTTCAGTAGTTTTTTATGTGATTGAAACACAAAAAGACAGACAGACAATAATTCCAAAAAGAAATGTTTCGGCCTCGATATCGATAAGGAAGTGTACGACAATTAAAATTTTCAAAATATATTCAGTGTACAGATTCGGGTCGGTTACAGTTTTATTATATGTATAGATTTTAATATATGTAAAGATAATAGGGATTTGCTTCAAATGTGCTCACCCAGCTTTTTTGGTACCTTGGTCATGATGATTGATCCGACCGATTTCGGCCATGGCGACCACTTTGACCCCTAGTCAGAGTAATGCCGCTGATGCGCTCGAAGATGGCTTATGTAGCCTATCTTCGCGGCGAAACTCCGTGCACACTGAGGGCACGTGAGTACGCCGTTCTCATAGCTGTATGATATGGCAGCAGGTGGGCGGGCCTTTAACTGATTGCGTTTGGCGTCAAGGTCAGCTTTACGCTGAGCCTCGAACTCGTGTACTTGGCTGTTCACCATCCTGCGCCATTCTGGCCGCTGTGCTGCCAAACGTTCCCAACGAGAGGGCTCTATGTTGCATCTCTTCATATGTCGCTTTTGGACATCCTTGTACCGGAGGAGGGTACCGCCATGATTCCGCTTGCCCTTCTCCAGTTCAGAGTAGAAGATGCGCTTCGCCACTCTTTCCTCCGCCATACGAGATACGTGACCGCACCACCGAAGCTGTCGACGCATTAAATAGGCCTCAATGCCACCAACATTGGCTCGTCGCAGAACTTCGGTATTTCGCACTCTATCGGACCATCTGATCCTCATGATGGTACGGAGGCATTTAAGGTGGAAGCGATCCAGAGTGCGAATGTGGCGGCGGTATACACACCACGTCTCAGAGGAGTATAGGAGGTTTGGCAGCACGACGCATACAAACAAATAAACAATTCCTTGGTCTTTGCACAATTGCTTGGTGAATATCAGTTAATGGGTACTTGTAGAATTTTTATACACAAATCTGTCTTGCTGTATTTTTGTTCTTCAATCTGCATTGCTGGAGATTATGGAATTTTTGACATAAAATCCATATTCACAACTCAATGAGATTTAATGGGGATTTGTGGAATGTTTTGTCCAAAAATACCCATTAACAGGTAAATCAGCCGGCAATGGGGATTAGTGGGAAAAAAATCCACAAATCCCCATGGACGGGGCAACTCAATGGGGATTTATGGAATAACCTTTCGTGTTGCCCAGTCTGATTGAAACATACAATGCTATTTGCATACCTACCTCGTATTAGAGTTTTCGTCATCTTTTTATTCTGATTAACTGTCTAATCCATGTTAGTCAAATTGTACCTTAAAATAAAAAAAAAAGATTTATACAAGGTGTGTCGTAAATATCGCAAGACCTCAGGCACCCCGATTACATAATTGCTTTACAAATTCAATACCGAAATCAAATTTCTATCTATCTATCTATCTATAACCTCACGCCAGATCCCTTGCGGGGTAGGCAGAGAGTACAGAGTTCCAACAGGTTCTTTCCTTACATACCTCTCTGGCTTCCTCGACTCTCATAGTTCGTCTCATACACGCTCGCCGGTTACGGAGACTCTTGACTTTTCCATCAGATAAGACTCGGTTTATTTGGTCGTGGTAAGATAGTCTAAGTCTTCCCCGGTACCTGCATCCTTCCACTTTCACATTGTATATCTGTTTTGTCATTCTTTCCTCTGGCATTCTTTCTATATGCCCGAACCAACGGAGCATGCCAAATTTCCAAATTTAAAGTTTTTCTTTTTAACCACTTTTATACCCCAATTTACAATGAAGCTTGTATGTGCATGTGTGCAAATTGAGAAATATGTTTTAAAAATGTATTTAAAATCTGTGTATTGCTTTGTATCAAGAATAACTTTAGTTTGTTATAGCGCACTGTGAAGATACAAAATTTTTTGCAAATTAAAAAAAAAATGTGCGAGGCATTAAACATAGTTGGAATCAATTCAGTAACCGATTAAGAACAAACTACTTTCTGGTCTTGCGTTCATTGTTACAACTTGTGTATAGAAACGTAGTGATTATTTCTTCTTTGTGTATAGGTTATATTATCTGTACTTTACATGCACACCATACACACAGGTCGCGTTGTCTACACCAAAACGAATGTCTGTAGACCACCGCAAAAAATTGTCTTGTGCGGTAACTCCTCCATTATACCTTAACTACTATCAACATAGACACAAATTTTTTTATACACTTTCAGTTTTGATTGAGCGTTTAAATTGTATTATTAACTGGCTGTATAAAGGCTTTTTTTTAAATATTTTTTTACTATACTTCATTTCCGTACTGGCTGCTAAAGTCACACTTGATATGAAAACGCATATTGTTTATATTTCATCCATTTGCGATGGTACTTAACACTAGCTCTTAGCGAATTAAAATCATTGCCTGAGTAATTTCACGACTAAAATAAAATAGTAATTTCATAAAATGAAATTAGTAATACTTTTCACCTTATACAAATTTCGTAGAATAGCAATCAAGCGCGAACTGAAACAATTCGTCACAGCAAAATATCACCGGTTGAATGGGAAATGGCACAATTAAAAACGAAAAAACAGAGGAAATTGAGCCTTTTACGCTTGAATATGGAGTCGTAAATCAACTGACCGATATTGCCACTAAAAGTACAGTAAAAACATTTTTATTTCAACGTCTGAAAAACAATAAAGTTTTCTACGAGGGATGTTTGCATGTATCAAGAATAACCAACGATTCAAATATTCCATTGCAAATTAGATTTTATTTCTATTTGTGTAGAGTTTCAACTCGGCTGCTACGTTGAATGTGGTTGACCCTTTATGGCCAGTTTCTGTCAACTTTTTGCCATTTGTATTTTACTGATAGTGTTAGGCAGATTTACTTGTTCAGATATTGTTTTCGGGTCTTGTAAACTTGGTACATCGTAAAAGACCAGAGTTTTTGCAATAAATCATTTTTATCCATGTTATGTAACTATGTATCTTACTTACTTATCCTACTTTTCAATTTCAGTATTTATGCTCAAATCGCAATATACATATTCGTTCTGGTGATAATCGTCTTCTTTAGTGCCCCCCTCATACCACTGATTTCATTTAATCTTCCTTCTTTGTCCCGTCTATCCTTCTTTGGAATGCTTTGCCTCTGGAACTCAGGATTGCAACCAATCGTCCCTCTTTTAAATAAAGTCTGCAGGACTATTTGCATAAAATGTTGGATCCCCCTCAATGTTAATTGTTCCATGTTGTTATGTCGCAGTACAGTTTTAGTTGTATATATTGTATAATTATATATGTATGTATATATTTGTGGTATATATATTATGTATACAAGGTGTAACATAATAAACGCAAGAACTCAGACACCCCAATTAGAGAATTGTTTCATAAATTCAAAACGAAAACCAAATTTCCAAATTTAAAGGTTTTTACCCCTTTTTTAAGCACTTTTATACCCCAATTAACAATGAAACTTGTACGTGTATGTGTGCAGTTTGAGAAATATGGGTTAGGAATGCATTTGTAAGCTCCATATTGCTATGAATTTAGTTTTTTATAGCGCACTGAAGGAGTAAAAGCATTTTTTGCAAATTTAAAAAAAAATGTAAGATACATTAAAAATAGTTGGAATCAGTTCAGTTACCGATTTAGAACAAACTACTTTCAGGTCTTGCGTTTATTATGTTACAGCTTGTAATATCATAAATATATAGTTAATTACTTGTTATTTATATTTATTTTTGCAACTTGTTCGTTAAGCTTGTGTATTATCGCACCTACCACACTTGTCTCACACCACCCCAAGGTAGACTGGCAGAAAATGCCGTGGGCATTAAATCCACGTATGTACATAAGTGCATAAAGTATAAATAATTAAATATCAGGACGGCAAACACCTTGCAGTGTAGGTAGAGAGTTTTAATTTCCTACAAGTTCTTAGACAGATCTCTTTAACTTCCTTCACACTCATTGTTAGTTATGGAGGCTTATTTTCCCCTTAGATAGGACGCGGTCTGTTTGGTAATGGGAAGATAGCCTAGGTCTTCCCCGGTACTAATATGTACCGTATGTACTTCTTATTTGTTTTAATTTACATACTTGCGATCGGTCCGCCATTTTAACCATTAAGGTGCTTGTTTGGTAAAAACGATATGAATTTGAATTTTTATGACCACCCGTAAGTAATTCTAAGGGAGGGGGAGCCACTACGCTACTGTTAACATCGGCTCCGTGGTTTAAGTTGAAAATGAATTGCTTATAAGTGTGATAAGTGACAAAAATTAATAGTAAACACTTGCTAGTGTTAGAAGTGACATGGAAAATGTGTAACGTTTGTGTTAAAGTGAAAGAACAGTGTTAAAAATAAATAAATGCTACATGAAATTACAAACTTAAGCAGTGTGAACTATTCAAAACCAAAAAATCAGTGAAGTGAATAAAAACAATTATAAATACATCTGATCTAAAGTTCTAAAAAACCGAAAACAACAGGCAGAACTTCAAGAAACAGATAAAAAGAAAAGGAATTTATTAGAATCACCTAAAGTACCAAGATCCAGTAATAGCTACCCATGAAGATTAATAAGACCAATACTATGAGCATAAATAATGTTATACCTGAGAAAAAAGGACCGAGCTCCTCCGAAAAACCCCCAATGCAACCTCACAGCTCTAGACCCACACAATAGCAATTAATATCGGTCCCTCTCAGTCTCCTAACACGGCTTGTTACCGCGGAAGACAACGACTACAACCCTCCAACTCATCAGCATCTTTACATCTGCACATACAATGTTAAATTATTGGTTTCACCACAACGAATGATATTATTAAAATATTCGCCAACCAATGTTAATCACGATATAGTGGGCCTGTCAGAAATTAGAAGAAATGGGAATAATATTATTGAAGATGTAAGTGATATATTTTGTTAAACAAGATAAACCAAAGGACACTATAGGTTTATTGATCAAAAAGAAACACAAAAACAATATTGAAAACTATCTAGGAATATATTGAGTTCTTAGATTTACGCGAATATTACACATGAAATAAAACTATTTTACGGATTTTATCGCGGTTTACTTTTTTTTTATATTTTTTTTTTTATTTTTAGTTCCCGACGTTTCGAGTGCTTTGCAGCACCCATGGTCACGGGAGGGACTGAGGTGTTAGACGTCCAATAGGCATAGTTGTTCCGGGGTACCCTCAAACTTCTTAATTATTTTTGTTGTTGTTGGTCCGATCTACGCAGAATGAGCTCACGGTGTCTTGAGGTCTTGCAGTGTTATGCTTGGTTTTGGATTTGATTATATTAATTACCGGATCCCAAGACGATGGAAGCACCCAGCCATCTTCTCTATTGAAATTAGGATGTTTTTTAATTTCAATAGCCTCGCGAACCATCCTTGGTAGGAATCGGTGTTCTTTCACGAGGATTTGTGGTCTATCAAATCTGATGTTATGGCGGGTGCGGTCAAGGACATGTTCACAGACTGCAGACTTCTTTGAGCGACGGTGTTTTAGGTCAGCTATGTGTTCCTTAACCCGAGTTTTTACCGGTCTTTTTGTTTGTCCTATATAAGAGAGACCACATTCACAATCAAGCTTGTAAACTCCTGCATCTTGTAGAGGGATCTGACACTTGACAGATGGTAAAAATTGACTGATCTTCTTCGGTGGCTTAAAAAATGTTTTAATCGAAGCACGCTTCAAGATGTAGCCAATCTTGTCCGTGACTCCTCTCATGTAAGGTAGTACAGCAGGGAGACGCTCAACTGTGGCTGGTTTCACTCGGTCACTGTGACGTTGGCGTGGGACTCGAAGCTTATTGTCGTGCAGGACTTGCTTGACATGTTGAAGCTCGGCAGCCAGATGTTTCTTGTCACAGATCCCTTGTGCTCTCTGAAACAAAGATTTACCCACGGTAGCTAGCTGTGTTGGATGGTGGTGAGATTCACCGTTTAAGTACCTATCAGTATGGGTCTTTTTACGATAAACCGTATGGCTTAAGGTGTTGTTGGGGTTGCGGATTACTAACACATCTAGGAAAGCTAGGGAATTATTTGCCTCCAACTCCATTGTAAACTGAATTTTAGGGTTAATGGAGTTAAGATGATTTAGGAATACATGAATTTTGTCAGATGGTAATATTGTGAAAGTATCATCTACGTACCGCTTGTAGAAACTTGGCTTTACAGGTGAGGTACGAAGGGCTGTCTCCTCAAAGTCTTCCATGAATATATCGGCAACAATGGGAGATACAGGGGAGCCCATCGCCACGCCATCTACTTGCTTGTAGAACTGCTCCTTCCACAATAAGTAGCCAGATGTAAGGCAGTGTCTCAATAGTTCTAAGTATTCCGCTGGCATGTTGTTCTCCACTAGTTTCCTTTCTTCAATTCATGTATTCCTAAATCATCTTAACTCCATTAACCCTAAAATTCAGTTTACAATGGAGTTGGAGGCAAATAATTCCCTAGCTTTCCTAGATGTGTTAGTAATCCGCAACCCCAACAACACCTTAAGCCATACGGTTTATCGTAAAAAGACCCATACTGATAGGTACTTAAACGGTGAACCTCACCACCATCCAACACAGTTAGCTACCGTGGGTAAATCTTTGTTTCAGAGAGCACAAGGGATCTGTGACAAGAAACATCTGGCTGCCGAGCTTCAACATGTCAAGCAAGTCCTGCACGACAATAAGCTTCGAGTCCCACGCCAACGTCACAGTGACCGAGTGAAACCAGCCACAGTTGAGCGTCTCCCTGCTGTACTACCTTACATGAGAGGAGTCACGGACAAGATTGGCTACATCTTGAAGCGTGCTTCGATTAAAACATTTTTTAAGCCGCCGAAGAAGCTCAGTCAATTTTTACCATCTGTCAAGTGTCAGATCCCTCTACAAGATGCAGGAGTTTACAAGCTTGATTGTGAATGTGGTCTCTCTTATATAGGACAAACAAAAAGACCGGTAAGAACTCGGGTTAAAGAACACATAGCTGACCTAAAACACCGTCGCTCAGAGAAGTCTGCAGTCTGTGAACATGTCCTTGACCGCACCCGCCATAACATCAGATTTGATAGACCACAAATCCTCGTGAAAGAACACCGATTCCTAACAAGGATGGTTCGCGAGGCTATTGAAATTAAAAAACATCCTAATTTCAATAGAGAAGATGGCTGGGTGCTTCCATCGTCTTGGGATCCGGTAATTAATATAATCAAATCCAAAACCAAGCATAACACTGCAAGACCTCAAGACACCGTGAGCTCATTCTGCGTAGATCGGACCAACAACAACAAAAATAATTAAGAAGTTTGAGGGTACCCCGGAACAACTATGCCTATTGGACGTCTAACACCTCAGTCCCTCCCGTGACCATGGGTGCTGCAAAGCACTCGAAACGTCGGGAACTAAAAATAAAAAAAAAAAATAAAAAAAAAAATAAACCGCGATAAAATCCGTAAAATAGTTTTATTTCATATCTAGGAATATCTTTTTTTTTTCTTTTTTCAATAACGTAGCCCCTCACTAGTATTTATTCCTGTATCGTGGGTGCGTTTACAAACATGAAAATTTACATACACAAATACCCAGACGAAAACTAACCGAACAAATAATTGTGGATCACACAAAGATTTGTCCCGTGTGGGAATCGAACCCGCGACTATTAGACGCAGTGGGCAGAGTGGCTTAAGCTCTTAACCAATTCGCTAAATCTGAGAGAGTATATTGGCAATAAAGTTACATTGGCAATAATACAAGTATATGCCCCAACCAGTGAAGCGATGGAAGAGGAGGTCAATACTTTTTACGAATCTGATGGTCGACGAAAACCAAGGTAATGAGACCGGACTGCTATGGAATTAGAAATGATAGAAGAGACAGACTAGTACAATATGCTCTGGCAAACAAATTCACAGTAATTAACTCAATATTAAAGAAAAACATTAAAAACCTATGGACTTGGTTTATTATTGATTTGTCTGGTACAAAAAAAATAAAAACCAAATTGATTGATATGTAGTATGATTTCTAGATTTACCTAGAGATCGAATGTCTGCACTGGGGAGACAACTAGTCGCACACGCACACGCACACGATTATGAAAAACAAAGGATGGAAATAATTGAATAAAAACTTAACTATCTACTACTGGAAGCCGGAAGAGAGGAATCTACAAGGAATTAAATACTGACAAAACATGGATACCATCATTAAAATTACACAAAACAACGAAAAAGCTACAGACACGAAACGACTTAATAAATATAGCCTCAGTTTTTTACCAGAATCTATATCATAATAAACACTATACTAAGTTAGTAACCTTTTGATAATAAAGAAATAATGAAAAAAATAGAAGACCTGAAGAAGGAAAAAAACCTAGGGCCAGACAACATCCTAATGAAGCCTTAATATTTGGATAAAGTGTGCTAATCGGTCCTATTACTAATAATAATAGTTGCGGTCGCGCAGTTGTCAAATGCACATATCCGTACTAATATAAATTGATAAAACTAGTGAATACGGTGCATATTAGGAGTGATTTTTACACAGTTCCCTTCCATATACGGCAAAGTTGCTCAAATACTGGTATCGACAAGATACACTACTTCTTTCCTACGCAAACTTCAAATGCAATCAAATCAAACCAATTCAATACGTGTTATTACTAAGTGCTTGAAATCGACACATAAGTGACTCCTATTACACGGCGCTTACGACGTTTCGGTCGCCGAGTTTACCACAACAGCAAGGTGTTTGTAGCCGTACTTACGAGTTTATGAAAATTTACTTACCGTCTATCCAGACAATATTATAACAAAAACAAGTAATTATCATTATGGATTGTAAATATTGTTCGGAACCGATGAATGTTGATGAACTTATAAAATGTGTAGCTTGTCAGCGCTCATCATAATGGTTGCGTTGGAATGTCGGAAACGGAGTAAGAAAAAATGTTACCTATGAATAAATGTCAATGGAAATGTTCCGACTGAAAACAAGTTAAAAAAAACGAGTACAAAAAGTTCAAAGGCGACAGAAAACAATGATTCGGATGTAAGTCAAATTCCAGCGGATTTTAAGCGAACATTGGCCCAATTTGATGAGCGCTTTAATAAACTGAATTCAACGATCGAATCGTACAAGATCTTTATCACTCAAGAATTTAAACGATTATCTGATACTGTTAATACTGGACATCAAAAATCTTGTTAATGGAAACCTCTGTTGGCTGCGTTGTTAAGCGTATAAATGAAATAGACAAGGATCTGCATAAAATGAAAAGTTTGGAATCCAATCTCAATGATTTAAAAAAACAGTTTTAAAGAGTTGATACACAATAACAACAAAAATGAACAGTGGGTACGTCGCTCAAATATCCAAATTAATGGTATCCCTCACAGGAACGGTGAAAACTTGTTAATGTTATAAAGTCTTTGGCTGAACAGAGTGGGTTTGATCTTGATCCTCGCATTGATATCGACTTTTATGACAAGGGTTGCGATGAAGAATGATGAAAACAAAGGTAGGCCAAAGCCTATTATACTAAAGATGCAGGCCAGATATCATCTCTTCGTAAGATTAAGACATTGAAAGCATCCAATAAAGGATTCCCTGGCGTTAATACGCCCGTTCACGCTAACGACCACCTATCCTCTCGCAATAAATCCTTGCTGAAGGAAGCCAAACGTAGAGCTAAGGCAAAGGGTTATCGTTATTGTTGGGTACGCAACTACACTATCATGATACGTCAGACTGATGATTCGCCTGTTCTACATATAACATCAGAAGAATGTGTAAAAAAGATTTCATAAGTACTACTAATTTAGTATATTATTTTCTCAAATACTTTCGCAGGATTCATTTTTTTATTAAATTGTGTTTCATAGATATTTTTTGTAATCCTCAGCTAGTAAATACAATGAATATAAAATATTGTAATGGCTGTTATGAACTGGTGTCTTTCAGAAGTATAATACGGTATTTCTATTTTAATATATATCGCTATTTTTACAGACATTCTGGCTTGTTTGGTTATTTTAAATACTTCTTTTTGGAACCGTTATCATATATCAATCAATCAATCAATCAATCAGCCTATCGTAGTCCACTGCTGGACATAGGCCTCTCCTAACACGCGCCATTGCACACGGTCCCCCGCCTTCCGCATCCAGTCCGTCCCAGCGACCTTCTTGAGGTCGTCGGTCCATCTAGCTGGGGGCCGTCCTACCTTACGCTTACCAAGTCGCGGTCTCCACTCTAGGACACGCTTGCTCCATCGGCCGTCGGTCCTTCTGCAGATGTGACCAGCCCATTGCCACTTTAGCCATCATATATATTGGTACTATATTGAATAATTTGATACACACAATTGCAATTTTATTACTTTGGTATATCATCATCTCAGCCTATACTTGTCCACTGCTGAACATAGGCCTCCCCAATCGCTAACCGGTCCGATGCCACCTGCATCCAACTACTTCCTGCCATTTCCACAAGATCGTCGGTCCATCTGGCAGGCGGTCGTCCCACGCTGCGCTTGCCAATACGTGGTCTCAACTCTAGAATCTTTCTGCCCCAACGCCCGTCCGATCTTCGCGCTATGTGGCCCGCCCATTGCCACTTCAGCTTGCTAATCTTAAGGGCTATGTCGGAACCTGGGTTCTTCTACGAATCTTCTCATTCCTGATTCGATCACGTAGAGAAACGCCGAGCATAGCTCTCTCCATAGCTCGCTGAGCAAATCTGAGCTTTTTTATGAGACCTATAGTAAGAGACCACGTCTCTGATCCATATATCATCACTGGTAACACTCAATATGTGTTTAATACAATAAAAACTTTAGTCTTTAGGCACTGAGGTATTTTGGATGAGAAGATGTTGCGCAGTTTCCCGAACGCTGCCCAGCCGAGTTGGATTCGTCGAGTGACCTCTCTCACAAAGTTGGACCTACCTAACCGGACTACCTGTCCCAGGTAAATGTATTCGTCGACAACTTCAAGAGTAGAGTTCCCAACGGTGAGTGCGGTGGGTACGACATGGACGTTAAACAATATTTTCGTTTTGTCCATGTTCATTTTAAGACCCACTTGTTGAGATACTCTGTTGAGGTCGCCGAGCATTCGTCCTAGATCTTCCAGCGACTCCGCCATGACCACAATGTCGTCGGCAAATCGAAGGTGAGTGATGTATTCGCCATTGATGTTAATGCCAAGTCCTCGCTATTCCAAGAGCTTGAAGGCGTCCTCTATGGTGGTCGTAAACAGTTTCGGAGAAATGACGTCTCCCTGTCTTACTCCTCTTTTTATGGAGATCGCCTTCGTGCACTGCCCTTGTACTCGGACTGACATGGTGGCGTTATTATACAAGCACTTCAACACTTCGATGTACTGATAGTCAATGCGGCATCGCTGGAGAGAACTAAGAACCGCCCAAGACTCGATCGAATCGAAGGCTTTCTCATAGTCCACAAACGCCAAGCATAGTGGCCGATTATACTCCTCGGTCTTCTGTATAATGTGCCGCAGCGTATGTATGTGGTCTATGGTACTAAAGCCTTTCCGGAAACCGGCTTGTTCGGGAGGCTGGAAATCATCAAGCCTGCGTTCGAGACGATTCGTGATGACTCTCGAAAACAACTTGTAAACATGGCTCAGCAGTGTGATGGGCCTATAGTTCTTTAATAAAGTGTTATCACCTTTCTTGAAAAAGAGTACCACCACACCCCTGTTCCATGCTTCCGGCGTTTTTCCTTCGAGCAAGACGGAATTAAACAGCCTCTGAAGGACTTTAAGTACCGGCGATCCACCCGCTTTCAGAAGCTCTGCGGTAATTACCCGGCGCTTTGTTGTTTTTAAGTTGTTTAAGAGCCATCCTAATCTCGTACAGGCTGATGTCCGGGATATCTTTAGTGTAGTGTCGGGTTAGCTTGGCTCTTGGGTCTTTTACCAAGTCAACAACAGGTTCAGCTACTGAGGTATACAACTGCCCATAGAACCTCTCTATCTTTCTGAGCACCTCTGACCTATTCGACGTTACGTTTCCGTCCTCCGTCTGCAGCTTCGTCAACTGGCTTTGCCCAATAGACGCGTCTCTTGCGAACACTTTGGAGCCCTTGTTCTGCTCTATGGTCTCCTCAATACGTCTTGTATTGAAGGACCGTAAATCGTGTCGCAAGGACTTCAATATCTGTCCATTAAGCTGCCTATAGGACTTAGCATCATCGGAGGTTTGGAGTGTCATGGTACGTCGCTCAGCCATAAAGTTTCGGGTGTAGTTGGATAGCTTTTGAGGCCTATTTTTACGGTGGGGCTTAAAATGCTTGGACCCGACCGTATGGACAGTCTCTACCAACCTATTGTTGATTTCGTCCACTGATGCGCTACTGTCTAGCAATTCGAAGCGGTTTGACAATTCGAGTTGAAAGTTCTCGGGGTTTTGGATATGTGCATTAGAAGGTCGGAGTGTAGACTTCATCAGACGCCATCTTTCCATTTTGTCATTAATATTTAATGTGCCTCTGACCATTCGGTGATCACTGCCGGTTTTTATCCTGTGAATCACGGACACATCATTAAATATTTGTCGCTTGGTGCTCATGATAAAGTCTATCTCATTTTTTGTGAAACCATCAGGGCTCATCCAGGTCCATTTCCTATGAGACGGCTTCTGGAAGAAAGAGTTCATCATAAAGAATCCCTCCTTCTCCAGAAATTCGGCCAGCCTCTGACCCCTGGGGTTGCGCTGCCCATATCCATCCTGCCATAATTGCCCCACTCTCAACTCATCATCGCCCCGTTTGCCCAGTCGCGCATTAAAGTCACCCATAACTACTGTAAAGTGTGCTTTAGAAGTATGTATGGCTCTACTAATGTCCTCATACATAACTTCGACCTCATCATCTTAGTATGCCGAGGTCGGTGCGTAGACCTGTATGACCTTCAGCGAATATCTTTTGGATACTCTGAGTATCAGGTACGCTACCCTGCTCGACACACTAGTAATGGACACAACGTTGTTTATGAGTGACTTGTGGACGATAAATCCGACACCACCTTGGGACTGCTGTTCGCCCTCCCGGTAGTAAAACAAGTTGCCGGATTTTAAGGTTATCGTGTCCTCGCCCTCTCTTCGGACCTCCGATAAACCAACAATACTCCACCGCAACTTGTTTAACTCTTCTTCCAGCTCAACTAGCTTCGCATCTGTCCTCAATGTGCGTGCGTTGTATGTCACCAAGGCCAATTTTCGGTTTTGGTGGTAGCCGAATCTCTGCCGGAGATTCTAAGCACCCCTTGTCCTGTCGTTACCATGGCTGCTACCGTGGCCAGGACGAACAGGACCGCCGGGGACTAGGGGCCTGGTTTTCCTACTTTCTTCCATAATTGGGGGTGTTTGCCATACTCGCCACGCTTGGCAGGCGGGTTGGCGAGCGCAGTTATTGGTCGTCGAAGTGTTAAGGGAACGCTGCTGCCCATTCCCTAGTTTTCCCTTAGTCGCCTTGTACGACACCCGATGGGATGAGATGGGTTGGTCCTATTCTAAGCCGGGAACCACGCGGCTTTGGTATATAAATGGCTATTAACAAAACGTTCGAGGCCTACACACCATATGTACTCAATTTCATGCTGCTGTTTTAAATACAAGTTACGACATTATTTGTATCAGTGAGACTTGGCTTTTGCCCTGCCTGCTTGACTTGCCTGGAATATTCGATGAGGAACTATTTGACTCTCGGTATAACGTGTACCGTACTGATCGGGACTATGCACGATTAGAAGTCAATATGGGTGGTGGTACTTTTATCGCTGTCCTTAATGGTTTAACTGTAGATATTCGCCAACTTAGGCCACTACCAATATTTCCAGATGCCAATATAACTTATGTTACTGTTATTATAAATTCCAACGCAATTCGAAAAAAATGCATATGTTTGTTGTTACTTTCCCCAAAACTGTCATCAAATTCATTCAGAGTTAAAATTTTATGATTATTTATCTGACTTCTATTTAGATCATCACGATAATCATTTTTTAATTGTAGGCGATTTTAATATAAGGGATGCTCATTGTGTTCCTAATGTGGGCTTAAACTCATCACATTTTACTTTATAAAGTCCCAGTGTAAATATCATGGTATCTCAACATTTGAGTTTTTTGAGCTCTACTAATTGGAATCAGTACAACAGCACGTACAATGTCAATCTTAGGATGTTAGACCTTGTTATTTCTGATCTAACTTGCGCTGTTACACGTGTCTCCCCTCTGTCGGAACCCGAGGATGCTCACCATCCAACCATATGTGTTAGTGCTGAGCAGGTGCTGTGTTCTGCTGAGCAGGTTTTAAATTCTCCGTCACGCATTGTTCAGCAATATTACTTAGCTAACTACGACGTAATAAATGCAGAGCTATCAGTAGTTGATTGGGAACCGTTATTATCTAACCATAACATTGAGAAAGCTGTTGATAATTTCTACTCGGTAGTAAATAATATTATTGAAAAACACGTTCCACCGAAAGTAGTTCGTGAATGTCGAAAACACTTTCATGGTACTCCCACGCTCTGATTAAAATGATTAAAAAAAAGTTAAAATTTCATAAAAAATGGAAAATGTGCGGTAGACAGAGTAATTACGATCAATATTCCGGAATTAGGCACATAACTAAACAGATGCAAGAATCCTGTTTTAACTTATATATTGCAGAAGCTGAGGAAAGGATACATAGCTGTCCCAAAAACTTCAGGTCGTTCATTAAATCCAAAAAAGGTGGTAAAAATTTACCTGATACAATGTATCTAAATAATCAGTTGGGATCTGATGGACAAACTATAGCAAGTATGTTGAATTCATTTTTTCAGTCAGTATTTGAAGTTCATCCCACAACACAAATAGATTCCAAAACTATTGATAATCAAATCAGTATTAAGACAGTGGAATTTAATTGGTCCCAAGTTGAAAAGTATCTACCACAACTCGATACGAGAAAAGGCAGCAGTCCTGATGGATTGCGCCCATTGTTTTTAAAACGTTGTAGTAAAGTACTTTCTATTCCATTAATTCCATTCCGTTTTATCGAAGATCTTTGCCAAGTGTATGGAAAAAAGCCTTATTACCCCAATTTTTAAAAGTAGTGTCAAACATGATGTCAAAAATTATCGACGAATATCGAAATTGTCGGTGATACCAAAGCTGTTTGAAAAGATAGTGTATATTGTCTTGTTCCCTATATTAAGGCCTGTTTTGATAAATCAACAGCATGGATTTGTAAGTAGGCGCTCCGCTGAGTCGAATCTCATTGAATTTACAAATAAAGTGTTGAATGCTTTTGAACAAGGGTTTCAGGTAGATGTTGTATATACCGATTACTCTAAAGCATTTGACAAAATTTCACATAATTTGCTCATCAAAAAGCTTGAGAGGATCGGTATACACGGCGATCTGCTAAGATGGCTCGATTCTTATCTACGTGATAGAACTCAAGCAGTCGCTGTTAAAGGTTATACTTTAACAGCTCTTTGATACCTTGCTCTTTGATATTTTTATCAATGATGTTACTCAATATACTATATAATATACAATATACTCTTATACGCTGATGATTCAAAAATGTTCAAAGTTATCAGGAGTATTCATGATTGTAACTAATTTAAGTAATTATTGTGACATCAACAGTTTGAATTTAAACGTTGATAAATGCTGTATTTTCACATTTTCACGTAAAAAGAAGTAAATTTCATACAACTACAAAATAAATAATAAAACTCTAAAAAGGGTAACAGAGGTGAGGGACCTAGGCGTGCAACTCGATAGTAAGCTCTTGTTTGACCGACATATTGAGAAAATTATAGATAAGGCTTACAAAATGCTTGGTTTCATTTTTCGTCGAGTTACTCACTTTACTCGTGTTGAGACTTTTAATTTGCTATATAATTCCCTGGTCAGATCCCAACTCGAGTATGCTTCAATAGTTTGGAACCCTCAATACAATACTTATATTAATGCGGTCAAAAATATTCAAAACAAATATATTATAAGATTATCACACAAATTTAAATCAGCTGTTATCAAAATCGCATCCTTAGAAAAACGCAGGCAACATGAAGACCAGATATTCTTGTATATAAATAATAAATAATACGATAGACTCTCTTTATCTTATGAGCAGGATCTTTTTCAACTGTCCTCGTATCAATGCTCGTCACTACCCCACATTTCATATTCCAATATGTAGATCAAACTATTATAATAACGGTTTTATCTCTAGAGCATGTCATAGCCATAACAGATCTTATAACCATATAGATATATTTAGTAAAAACCAAAACAACTATATTGCTTCCATAAAAAGGATTACCGGTTCATCCAACCTTAGCTCTCTGTCATAGTTCGACAATTTCTCTTTTTTTTTCTCAACATTAGTTTTATTATGTTTCTCTTTTACTTTTAATTAATGTTAGTAACATTGATGTGTAGATTCACTCCATGTAAACACATTAGTGGAAACTTAATTGGCTTCATGTATTTAAGTTATGTTCTTTTAAATGTAATGATAATGCTGTATGTTTTCCTTAAGTTAAATAAATAAATTAACTTTTAATGGAATCCGGGATAATCTGTTGCGCTGGTTTTCTGCATATATAAGAAACCGAGTACAAACGGTTGTAATCAATGGGTATCAGTCTGGCAAAACTATGGTCACTTAAGGTGTTCCACAAGAACCTATTATCGGGCCTTTGCTTTTTGTTTTATTTATAAACTAGCTGTTTCCCGCGGCTTCGCACGCGTTTATTTTGTAATTTGACATAGATAGGTAGGATTTTTAGGAATAATAATTTTCCAAGCCTTAAGAGACACCTCCATATTAAGTTTCTTTTCAATCCGTTTAGCCGTGTATCCATTTAGCCGGAGAAATAGAATCAACTATCCCCTGAAATCTTGTATTTCCCATGGTAAAAAGTAGTCAACAGTCTCTAAGAAACTCAACGAAAAAATTACATGGTTATGACGTGTATATATTGTTATTAAGTATCAGTGACTTCTGAATCGCAATAAAAGTGAAGAAACTTTGACCGGCTGTCAACTCGCCAACTCAACGGGCAGGATTTGAAATTTTGACCTAAATTTGGGGAGTATTGTTTCAATATCTTAACTTTTATCACACACACACTTCACAACACACTCCACAGCTATTTATATAGCTCATCCTGGTGAGCCACGTCCAGTAAATACAGGCATTGTCATGTCTCCTTTTGTTTGACAAGTAGTGGAAACAAAATCGACGACTAACACTCGCTACAGACATTGTAAACACTACAAATACACTGCCCAAGCCTGATTACAATTAATTATATATAATAGTTAAGTACATAAGCTCATTGCCATATGATTTGTATGTAAAATAGGTTTAAATACCACAAAATTACCTACCCTCTTGCAAGCAATAATTATTAAGCTTGCTCAATTGTATTCCTTTTAATCATTTTATACTAATTGTAATATTTAGTTACTTCCCTGAACTTAGATCCCTGTCTTAACTATTCTATTTTTATTGTTTATCTAACAGTCACATTCCTATTCTGTTACCTTATATTTAATAAACTTTATTACCTTTTAACAAAGCTCTTTAAATAATCTTTTCATTGTTACTAACACCTATTCTCACTTTCCAGTAAAATGATGACCCGCAGAGCAATGACCCGGGATACAGAGGACAAGCTCCGGGCAACTCTTAAGGAACTGGAGTCCTCGAGAAAACTGTGCCAACAACTGCTGTAGGAGAGAGATGACAGCGAGGTGGAAGTAAAGAACATTATTGATAAAAACTCTGAGCTCAAGAAGGAGTTGGCTGAATTGCACATAAAATATGTGGACATTCTTGAGCAAAATCAACATATTCGTGACATTGTATCTAGTTTAGAAGAGTGCGGTGACACACATGAACTGGCTCTAAGACGCATATCAGAACTTGAAATTCAACTTAGTGAGGCCCATAAGGCTATTTCAGATTTAGAATCCCTCCAAATTAACAAACAAACTGTTGCTACCCAGAGCCTTTATGATGAGTTAGTCGGTAAAGGGTCCAGTTGTGTATGTGACATGCCAGCCATTATAGATTTGACTGGTGATGATACCATAAACAAACGTCCTTCAATTAGAGGTCACAATAAAATTAAAAGGTATTTAAAAATTAAATCCATTATTAAAAAAACAAAAAAGGCACTATCAAAGCGAAATTACTTTAAAACGAATGTTTGTCTTAGAAAAGAGCGTTTTAAATTATTAAATAAGTTGGATACCTGTACAAAAGAATTAGAATATAGTGAATCTAGGTACAATATAGAAACACAACAATTAAAAAACGAATTACTATTTAAGGAATTGACTTTAAAGGATATTTTTAGTAAATATGAATCTGCTCAGACACAATAATGTGAACGGATGCAGGAGGTTAGCGAGCTAATTGATTTGGTAAGATATAATGCAGAAAGATATGAGTCTCTGACCAACAATATCTCGTGTGCCTGTGCGCCTTCGAAATCTATTCCTGAGACCAGGTATGTAATACCCGCGCAAGAAATTAGTAATTCTATAGTGAGTTAAAGAACATTAGTTTTCTCAGACCAAATTAGAGCAGGCTTTGGTGCACTTCTACACAATGAACTTAATCAGATTGCAACCAACTTCTGTTATAATAATTTGCCCTATAAGTTATTGATAGATAGAATTTTACTGACAAAAATAGATAGTACAACTACAGTTGTTTTGTTGTTTGGTAACAGTCTAGGCATCCAAAAAAAGGACATTGTGGATGGTATTAACACCTTATTAAAATTAAACCTAGGAAAATTGATGTTATGTACCTTTCCTTACTCTGACTACCTGTCAGAAAAACAAAATAAACTTATTCACTACTTGAATAATTATATGTATATGATATCATGTCAACATGATAATGTTTTGTTTTTTGACACTAATAAGTTTGTTAGTGGATTTAAACTGACACAGGAAGCTATGTTTCTTCCCAAGAAATGCAAAAAAACAATGGCTACTTTGATAGCATATAATATTAACGCCGTTATAAGTAATATAACGAAAACTAGGGTAAGAGACGAGCCAGTATTATATAGTTATTCTAATAATACTGTGATAAACTGTTTAAACGACCGACGCTGACAACAGAGGTACATTCTAGTATCTCTAGCAAATCACATATTTTAAATAAGGAGGAAGAAAGGCCTGGTACTTTGAAACTTTTCCATTAGAATATACAAGGATTTTCTTTAAAATCATTAGAGATAGAGTTATTTTTGGAAAAAAAAACTAAATATGATGTTGTTTGTATTTGTGAATATTGGTTTAAATCATATGAATTATTAATAAATTATTACAATTATTCCGTCTTAAGTTACTATACTCGTAAATCCAAGCTTCATGGAGGTACATTAATTTTAGTTAAAAAAAATATCAAGTCGAGAGAACGTAGGGATATAGTTGAGCTTTCAGTTGAACAGTGTGTTAAAATTCCTTGTGTTGAGCTGGATAAGCATATTATTACATTTGAATCTGAAATTTTACTACATTTGAATCTGTAATGGAAGATGTGCTGAATAAAACTTTTATGAGTAACAAGTCTGTTGTAGTTTGTGGTGACTTCAACATAAATATTTTAGAAAAAACATCGTATAGTGACAGACCTTTACGTTTATTCAATTCTTTTAAGTTAATTAATGTTTTCCTCGAACCGACTCGAATAACATTAACTTCTGCTACATGCATTGACAATATTTTTTGTAATTTCGATTATATAGATCAAGCAGTAGTTAGTTATCTACAATCTGATCACACTGGGCAAACAGTCACTTTCACTAATATTACGCCATTGAGAAGTGTTAAAGTTAAATCTAGAAATATAACACCTGCAACATTGCATACATTTAATACAGCTTTGAGTAATAAATTAGATATTTACATTAGTAACGCAAACGAACCTCATAAACTGTATGCTGATATTTTTTTAATTATACAGGTACAATTTACTAGTAGCTTTCCCATTAAAATGAAAAATATCAAACCCAAGTTCACCTTCTGTGATTGGGCCACCGCTGGAATTCGTAGAAGTAGGGAAAAGCTATATGAATTATATGACCTAAAATCCCAAACGAATAGTGAAAGTTTTGCAAGGTATGTTGCAAATTATTCTAAAACGTTTAAAAGAGTATGTAAGGCAGCAAAAGCGCTACATATAAGTTAAAGAATTAAATCTGCAGATGACAAAATTAAGGCCACCTGGAAAATTGTTAATAGTGAAACTGGGAGGTCTAAGCACCGCAGTGTGGACTTTACTCTAGAGACTGCGCGTGGGCTCATTCAGGCAGATAGTGACGTAGCTCAAGAATTCGAATTTTTTTCACTAATATTCCGGTAGAGACAACAAAATCCTTAAATTGCTCTTCTTCCCTTGCAATTTCTTTTGTTAAAATCAACATTACTCTTTGTCCGGTGGAGTTCGGGTTTGAGTACACTAATCCCCGGTCTGTTATCAAAGTCTTTAATGATTTAAAATTAAAAGTAACTGAAGACTTATGGGGAATGTCGGTAAAAGTGTGTAAAGCCATTATACATACAATCGCGGCACACTTAGCTGTTATTTTTAATATGTGCGTAGATCAAGGAGTCTTCCCGAATTTAATGAAATTTAGTAAGGTAATACCACTGTTCAAATCCGGCGATAGTAAAGATGCCAACAACTATAGGCCAGTGTCTGTCTTGCCAGTGCTCAGTAAAGTGTTCGAAAAGATAATGCTCATGCAAATGCTAGATCATTTTAACGCAAATAAAATCCTGCACGATCAGCAATTTGGTTTTACCAAAGGGCGTTGTACTACTGACGCCGGTGTAACTCTAATAAAGCATATCTTCGATGCCTGGGAGAACTCACAGGACGCCATTGGCATTTTTTGTGATCTTTCCAAAGCATTTGATTGTGTGAAACATGAAACACTGCTGCTTAAATTGGAGCACTATGGTACCCATGGTAAAGCACTTAATCTTTTAAAATCTTAGCTAGAGGACAAACAACAGTGTGTTCAAATAAATCAAACTAAATATCTAGGCTCTTTAGTTAAAATGGGCGTTCCACAGGGATCGATACTGGGTCCGTTCCTATTCTTAGTTTACATAAATGATCTACCTGAAGTAATTAAAAATCGAGCGAAGATAGTGTTATTTGCTGACGAGACCTCTTTGATTTTTAAAGTAGGTAGACATGTTAATAACTTTGACGAAGTAAATGACGCTATTCTTCAACTACATAACTGGTTTACATCCAACAATTTAGTGCTCAATAACAAGAAAACTAAATGTATAAGGTTTTCTTTGCCAAATGTAAAAAGTACTGTACATGATATTATACTGAACAATGAGAAACTTGAGTTCATTAATGATACATCTTTTTTAGGGATTACGCTTGACTCCAAGTCACAATGGGGTCCTCATATTGAGAATTTAGGTAAACGGCTTAGCTCCGCTGCCTATGCCGTAAGGAAGATCAGACAACTAACTGATGTGGACACCGCGAGGATAGTCTATTTTAGCTACTTTCATAGTGTCATGTCTTACGGTATATTATTGTGGGGTAGGGCAGCGGACATTGAGTCTGTTTGTATCTTGCAAAAAAGGGCTATTAGGGCCATCTATAACTTGAGTAGTCGCGACTCTTTAAGAGAATTGTTCAAAGTAGCTAATATTATGACGGTCCCATGTCAATATATTAATGAAAACATTATGTATACTAGAAAAATTTTTGATCTTTTTAATCATCTAGGTGATAGGCATTGCTATAAAACACGACATAGAAATAAATTAGACCAACCGCAGTTTCGTCTATCAACAATTCACACGTCTTTCATGG
Organism: Phalera bucephala; assembly: GCA_905147815.2. Lineage (NCBI taxonomy): Eukaryota > Metazoa > Arthropoda > Insecta > Lepidoptera > Notodontidae > Phalera > Phalera bucephala. Next base: position 6,823,689 of record LR990620.1, on the reverse strand, counting down.
GGCACTGTGTTAGATTTTATAACAAAATTCCCATTGACGTCACTAAACTTAGTGAAAATAGGTTCAAAGCTTGTGTAAAACGAACAGTTTGTAAGCAAGCTTATTATTCAATAGAAGATTATTTAAAAGATAAAAATGCTTGGATAGATGCTATTCCAGCTCCACTTGAGTCATGACAACCTATTCAACTGTTGTTAGTTAACATTTCCTCTCTTCCTTCTATTTATTTAACACAATATGTACTTTTTTTTTGTAAATGAGGGAACCATGTAGCCATTCTCATAAATAGTATTATTCGCTTTTTTAACTTAGACTCACCTGATGACCAACCTAAATTGTTCTCCCATACCCCACAACAGAATGTAGATAAAAAAGTTTGTATTTTCTTATTTTAAAAGAGTAACCGTAGAGTTTCTTGCCCTTCTTCTCCACAGGAATGACATTCCGAAGTGGCGGTAGAGTCTTTGTTACTTTTCTGACGATTCATAAATACTGTAATGGTGTACATGAATAAAATATATTCTGATTCTGATAAGAAATCCTACATTTTCCAATGATAGCGTATTTAAAATCGGTTCCACCGTTCTGGATATTAACACGGACAAACTTATTTTTTATTGTGCCTGTATATGCATAAAATATCTTCTTTATTTCAAAATCACAAATCCCAAATCAATATTCCCGTGTGCTGTGCGGGGCTCGTACCTGCGACTGACAAAGTAAGTAAGGCGGTCTACGTTTTGTCGTCTAAACCAAGTCGTCTTTGTTTTCCAAAAGTATTTATAAAGTCGACTTAAGTATGAGTAAATTTTCGCTGTAGAACAATTTTAGCAGGTCCCAGGCTTTCAGTCACCGATGAAGAGAAAGAGTAAAATCGACGGATTGCCAGACTTTCCTTTCGACAAAATAAGATTAAAATCTTTGGACCTTCATGCAGGCCGGTTAAAACCCACCAAATGTATATCATGTAGGATAATATCGGCATGATCTACGAGTTACATATTTCATATTATTATTTCACGACTTAATCTATATCACCACGTCAGATCCCTTGCGGAGTAGGCAGAGTGTACAGAGTTCCAACAGGTTCTTTCCTTACAGACCTTTTTGGTTTTCTCCACTCTCATAGTTCGTTTTATACACGCTCAGCGGTTACGGAGACTCTTGACTTGCTCTTAGGATAAGACATGGTCTATTTAGTCATGGTAAGATAGTCTAGGTCTTCCTCGATATCTGCGTCCTGTTCTAGGTACTCTACCAACTGACAGCGGCGTGGAACCATTTGACCCTTTGTAAATACGTATATTTTTTTTACTGCTGTTTTGTTTTGTAATTGTACGTCTACGTCTTTTCTTTCATATTAAGTTTCTTTATAATCCGTTAGGTATGAAGAAATAATAGTTATTCCAAAGAAGTCGTGCTGTGTTTCGAGATAAAAACTGTTCTGTTTTGTTTTACGATGTAAGACACCTTCATATAACGTTCCAGTTAAAATCGTTTAGCCATTTTAATATCAATAAATACCAGCTATGTCGCAAGACCCGTGATTCTTTCCGAGATAAAAAGTATCTCGATTATTATTTCGAGACCTAAGACACCTTGAAAGTGTAAGTAAGATCCATTATGTCATTTTAGTATGAAGAAATAACAGCTAGATGTCCCGGGAGAACCTTGTAGTGAATATATTGTATAAGCATTATTCCAAGATTGAAGAGACACCTCCATATTCAGTTTCTTTTAAATCCGTTCAGCCGTGTTAATAAAGAGAAATAAAATCAACTATCCCCCAGAAATATTGCATTTCCCGAGCTAAAAAGTAGTCTTGAATAATCTCTGAAAATTCCCCCAGTCTCCAGTAATAGTTTTTTTTTAAAATCGGCTCCACCGAACTGAATATTGACACGGACAAATAAACATTTTTTTTATTGCGCCCATATGCACTTAAAATATCTTATTTATTTCAAAATCACAAATCCCAAATCAATATTCTTGTAGGCTGTGCGGGGATCGTACCTGGGGAACTATTCGACAAAGTTAGTTAAGTAGTCTACGTTTTATCGGTTAAACCAAGTCATATTTGTTTTGCAAAAGTATTTTAAAGTCAACTTAAAAATGAGTAAATTTTTGTTGTACAACAATTTCAACAGGTGCCCAGGCTTCTAGTCACCTGTGAAGAAGAAGAGGGAAATCGAAGAATTGCCAGGCTTTTTTAGCCTAAATATGAATAGTATCTTTTGAGCCTTCATGCAGATCGGAAAAAAATCCATCAAATGCATATTGGAGTGATTTTATATACCACTTACACGGATAGTATCGGCATGATATTTCACGACTTAAGATACTTCAATACTATCTATCAATTTATATCATCACGTCAGATCCCTTGCAGGGTAGGGAGAGATTTCAGATTTCCAACAGGTTCTTTTCTTACAGACCTTTCTGGCTTTCTTCACTCTCATAGTCCGTCTTATATACGCTCGCCTGTTACGGAGACTCTTGACGTGCCCTTCTGATAATACACTTTCTATTTGGTTATGGTAAGATAGTCTAGGTCTTCCCCAATATCAACGTTCTTCCATTTGCTCGTTTTATATTTCTAGGTTTTTTCATATTAAGTTTCTTTATAATCCGTTCAGCCATTTGAGTATGAAGAAATAATAGATATTCCGCAGAAGTCATGCTACTGTATATTTTGCTATGTTATGTATTTTTCGTAATAAAAAGTATTTTTTTTTATTTTTTAGTGTAGGACACCTTCATATAAAGTTTCAATTAAATTCATTTAGCCAGCTATGTCGCAAGAACCATGATTCTATCTGGGATAAAAAGTATATCGAATATTATTTCGAGACCTAAAACACCTAGAAAGTGTTAGAAGGATCCATTCTGCCATATTAGTATGAAGAAATAACGGCTATCCCGGAACAACTGTATGTTTTGTCAACTTCCACCAGACTTATTTCTGTATCAACTATCTCTATCAACGGGTTCAGTCTTAGCCCTACTTAGCCCGCACAGGTAGTCTTTGTAAAATATAAACTAATCTATAGCGCGATCTTATTCAACACACACCACTAACGCCGTCTCAAAAAGTGTTAGTCTTCTCGTAAGATATTAATCGTTAAAGTTTCGTATCCGGCCCATTCATCGTTAGAGTTCCCTCCGGAAGGAACAATCTTGAATGTATCGTCGGTTTATGCACGAAATCATATTTGAGTGTTTAAATCAAACGTGTATGAACAATTTCCAATGAGTGCTTTTAACTACTGCAAAGTTTTTCATGAGGACACGAACCTGAGTCCAATATTAATTCATTAAGGAATTCATGTGAGGGCAAAATCACATAGTTTACGTCGTAACATTGCAGTTCGGGACAAACAGTAATAAAGTATTGCGGAATATCCCTCGACGGTAGCTTAAGTTGTTTTAAAACAATAAATGCATTATCAAAATCGACTCTTTTTTTCTTTCCCCTGAAACTGTTACATTTCTCGAAAATAAAAGTATACCGAGTTCTGATCCTTAGTACAGACTACAACTATCCCAAATTTCATTGAAATTAATCAAACAGGTATGGAGTAAAATGTCTTTTTAGAAATTCAATGTTTCGCTTATTTTTGTATTTTGTGAAAAAACCTTTTGATTTTCCGTTATAAATACTATTCAATATGTTATCCAACATTTTAAAATTTCCGCGTGCAAAGTTTCATCAAACTCTGCCTGGTAGTTTTTGCGTTATGATGATTTATACCCTTGGACATTTAAACAGATATACAAACAGACACGAAAGCCAAATAATGTAGAATTGGCTTCTATATTAATAGAATGATATTCGTGCATTGTTATTTCCAATAAAATATGCACAGACATGACTTTCTTACAGTTTTATTATATGTAGTATGTAGAAATATAGATACTTTACTTTTCCATACAAACTGTTAGATTTCCTGAAAACTTAAATATTAACTATATTGTCTGTCATATGAAATATCTCCATGCTAAGTTTTACTGACATCTGAAAAGTAGTTTTGAAACAGTGAATGATAAATCAAAATCGACTTTTTTCGTTTTCCTCAAAAACTGTTAAGTTTTTCGAAAATATAAGTACACAGAGTTGTGACCTTTTGTAAAAGTTACCATTACACAAAATTTCATTCAGATCCATCAAACAGGTTTGGAGTAAAGTGTCTTTTTAGAAATATAATATTTCTCTTTTTTTCGTTTTTTCTGGAAAAACCTTTTGATTTTCCGAGATAACTACTATACAATATGTTAGCCAACATTTCAAGGTATCCGCAAGGAAAGTTTTATCAAAATCCGCCCAGTAGTTTTTGCGTGATGACGGTTCATACCCTCCGACAGACCGACAGACAGACAGACAAACAGACACGAAAGCCAAAAATTGTAGAATTGGCTTCTACCTCGATAGAAGGATACCCCTGGGTTGTTATTTCTTAAAAATATTTCATGTACAGACACGACTTCCTTACAATTTTATTATATGTATAGATATAGATGACATAGATACTTGCTTCTCACAGTCCAAGTTTCTGCTTTATGCCGATGACCTTAAGGCATTTAGAAACATTACCATAGTAAATGACTGCCAGCTCTTCCAACAGGACTTCGATAGATTAACTGCCTACTTTCATCGTAATAAACTTCATTGTAGTCTATCCAAATGTAGCAGTATCACTATTACCCAAAATAGAAAGCAAATAAATTTTAACTATAAGCTTAGTAATGAAAATCTCTCTAAGACCACATCTATATGCGACCTTGGTGGACACCACCATTTGGACTCAAAACTACATTACGACGTACGCATCAATGCTATTATGAAAAACCCTAAAATAGAGCGCCGAATTAACATAACTTGGAAGAAATATTGGAGCTTCAAGGAAATATTAAAATCTAAGCTTTCATTAAAGCTAAAAGAAAGGTAATGGTCTACTGCTTTGCCTGGGATACGGTGCCCAAACTTGGATTTTAACAAAAAAAAAACACAAAATAAAATACGATCCTGCCAGCATGCCATGAAAAGATGCATCCTGGGTATCAAGCTTATAGATAAACAGAACAGTGAAGATATCCGACGAGTAACAAAACTAATAGATGTACGACTACGCGCGCAGCGACTAAAATGGAAATGGGCATATTTCCCGCATTTCACATGGTAGATGGACAAAACTAGCTATGGAGTGGCCAAGTAGAAAAAGATCTAGAGGAAGACCGAAAGATAGTTGCATTGACGAGATCAAAGAATAACTGGATAGAGACTTGATGACAGCAGAAAAAAATGGAGACAGTTGGAGGAGTCCTATACCCTAACTGGGGCCATGACCTGAATTATTATGATCTATTTACTCATAACATTTTTTCCTTGTATTATTTTGAGACATGGATAGTAAAGGCTTATTATTATATTTGAATCTTGCTAAGATTCACGGGCTTTACCCGGGCTTTACCTTTTACTTTGAAAGACTTGCATGGGGATATGGATCCAACAAGTAGAGGCTGAGATTGTTTGCTGTAAATTAAGAAATATAGACAGCGAACTGACCCTGGCAGGTTCAAGGATTATTGTAAACCATGAAAAAAAACAAGGGCTATGTAAATAAGGCTTCATGAACAAAATCTGGACTATTTCAAAGTGGACGGGTACCGGCCATAATTAGTAATACCTAACTACTAATGGCAGGCAGTGATTTGCTGCTTACTAGATGGGCCCTCAAACGGCCGTCCTAGGACAAGTGAAGGCAACACGGGTGTGAACAGCTCAGGGGTGTAGAGAGGTGTGCTGCGCTTTCTCCGAAGTTGCTCGTGACGTTATGCCTTTTAACACTTCCACCCCTGGAGTACATCGATGTAGGAACGCATTATCTTCCTACGCCGATATAACTCTCAAGGCTCCTCTCTGGACGGCCAGTTCAGGAAAGCCAGAGCCAAGAGTGCTGCGGGCACCCTTCGGGTTTCACTCGACCGACGAAGACACGCCGAGTTGGGGGCCCTGATCGACTCTCTGGAGCACTCAGGTCCATGGTGTCGTTACTCAACAGCTCGCCACAGGCTGCCCTGCGAGCTTATTATTATAATTTACATACGGGGCCGCGTGATAGAGTATGACTTAATCTCTCTTACCTCGAATTGTGAGAGAAGGCCTTTTGCCCAGCAATGGGTAGTAAATCTGATATTATTATTATCATATATACCTGACTAACATCATATTAACATTGTAAATTATAATCCACATTGAAATCTCATAAAAACTTACAAACCAAGGTCAAGGTCAAACATAACCTTGGAGAAACCATGCTAAAAGTTGAACTCATCATTAGTCAAGTTACTTAATCATAACTTGTAGGGACTCGGTACCTGCCGGGGTGTGTACCGCCTGGGGGCAATCCCCAACCCTTGTGGTCTCTCTGAAATTTTGCAAGAACAACACTATAAGATACCTGCACAGTGTGTAAGATGAAAATTAAATGCCTCAGGCAGTGGTGTTACATTTGGGGTAAAAATGCGAAGGAAGGGTGATATTTGGTTATGTTCAATTATCTCTAAAGGTACAGCTGAACCAACGCGTCCAGCCGCGTCCGCAATGGCGTGCACGGCGGCGATCAGTTTCTGCAGTAGTATTTGTATGGAAATGTTCACATCAACGCGTCCTGGGTCTCGCGCTCGCCATCTGGGCGGCGTCTGCTCGCGCGCTCATTGGGAGATACTGATGCCACTGGGAATGCCATTGCGGACGCTTACGGGGACGTCATCGCAGACGCCACCTGGGACGCCGTCGTGGACGCGGCTAGACGTTGGTTAGTTTGGTCGTACCTTAAAGGTACAGACAAATCAAAGCGCCTTATCGGAGCCCGCGATGGCGTGCACGGTGGCGATCAGTTCCAGTCATTGAAATCATAATATGATAACACCGGAAATGGTATAGCCGTATAAAATCGTCACCATACATGTGAGAAAATTATCACAAACTGTTTCAGGACTGCGTGACCTAATATATGTGATACAAAGCTCTACTTATAAGGTAACACAGCCCATCGGCAAATATAATTTTACAGCAATAATTTGAGTTTGTATCTATTTGTTTCAAACAGAATCGAAAAAAATATGCGCTGTTTCACTTCTATAGTCTTTTTCACGAGACTGGAGTAAGTGATGTTTGGAACTAGACATTTCTACAAATGTGGTGATGATAAAATCGAACGATAACGAAGAATTAATCGATATTAATAAAAAATAATTTAGAAACAAAAAGAAAATAAAATATCAATAGAATTTAATTATTAATTTACAAATCAAGCGATTGGTCTGAAAAATCGTCTTACAAATCGCTGAATTCGTCGCTTACGTGAATCATTATTTAAAATCTATGAAATTGACTAATTTTAAATGTCAAAATTACCCATTCACGTTTTTTTATCAATTTCTTGACCATAAGTATACTATATCTATGAATTGGATACGTAGAATAGTATATTTATAAAAAAAAAACAGCAATCGATTTTGTACATTAAAAAAAAGCAATCTACCGATTATAACGATTTCATTGTGTCAGTCCCTTAAACGCAAACCATTCCAACTTACATCATTGAGTTATAAGTTTAACCTACCTAACTATATTGTCTTTGCTTGCGGTGGCTGTCTGACGCGGATCACTCCCTTCCCTCCAATTTGGTCGAGGGGAGTGCTGTTCCAGTTGTCATAATCGTGAACGGGTGTTGCTTGTGGAGACTGGTGCATCTGGAATCCCTTAGGCACTTACTTCTTAGAAATACCATCATTAGTCTAATATCTGGGTCGTAAGGCTTCATACTGGAGCTATATCGTTAACTTTTTAAATGTAACCTAAACATTGTACCCATATAATATGATAGAAAAAAAAGGAAAGTAGGAAGAGAACTTTTGACGGACGATTTAGCGCAGTGATTAAGAGCTTAAGCCGTTCCGCCCACTGTGTCTAATAGTCGCGGGTTCGATTCCCGCACGGGACACATCTTTGTGTGATCCACAATTATTTGTTCCGGTCTGGGTATTTGTTGAATGAATGATGAATGAATGGTATTTGGTGAATTTTCATGTTTGTAAACGCACCCACGATACAGGAATAAATCCTAGTGTGGGGCTACGTTTATTTAAAAAAAAAAGAGAGAGAATTAAATAAAAGAGATAACCCCGCTGAGTTTTTATGCCGAATCATCTCAGTAGAGGCTCCGTTCCAATCTGGTGGTAGATTAGTAGTTAAATTAAATTAAAAAAATGTAATTTGACAACAGTGTTGGGCAGGGTAAATTGTAGAATTAATCAATTGAAATTTCATTTGTAATTAAACTAATCCCCCTGAGGTATGCCGGAATAACAATAACTTTTTGACGGCAAACGGTTCAGTACCTTCCGTGATCGTGGGTGCTGTAGGGCACTCAAAACGTCAGGAACATTAAAACGACAAATAAGCCGCGACGAAATCCGAAATATTACAATTGGAACCTAATTTTTTCACAATTAATTTTTGCTAACTCTGTTTGACAATTTGTAATTATTATTGCAAGGTGTATACAAGAGAAATTATTTGAGGCTAAGTTTATTAATACATGATTATAACGATTTCTGTGATTTCACGTCATCTTACGCCAAAAAGCATAATTTGTTCTTTTTTTGTATAAATATAAATAAAAGACAGTTGTTTAGAATAGCATTTTAAACCACTGAGGTTTGTACCATGCTACACTAGCTAACATCGAGACTTATTAGAAAAAGGAATAATTAGATATTCATGAATAGCTTGGCTAATATTATAACGAACAGCAAGTAAAGACTACAGAAAATAATGGTAAGGATTTGTAGGCAAGTGCATGAAAATCATTATCCACTATCGGTGATTGCGTGGTATTCAAGCAATAAGTTTTAAGTTTTTCTTTAATGTTTTTAGTATTTAAACTATAGCGAAGATCTGGGGGTAATTATACGCCATACGTTTGGGATTGCGGGTTAAATAGATAGTTCTGTAAAAGAAATATCATACTTAAATTAAACATAGTTATTTATTAACTGTGGATTTTTGTAATACACTATTCAACATCACCAAAATAACCGAGTTTCATCTTCCCACATAAGGTTATCCCTTTGTAGATAGTTTTGTAATATATACGAATGACGCGACTATGGTGCTGATCTGAGATTTAGTAAGTCTTATATTTATTTATAGCATCGAAAGCTCTGTATTAATACATTTCTAGCGCTTTCAGAGTAGTGCATAAACACGCAAAAAATTAAGAACCAACATAACCAGAAAATTAAGTGACGGATGATCTAGCGATATTAAGAGCTTAAGCCGCTCCTTCTCAGTGGGTCTAAAAGTCACGGGTTCCCACACGGGACAAATCTTTGTATGACCAACAATTATTTGTTTCCGCCTGGGTAAACACAGGCATAAGTCCAAGTGTGGGGCTACGTTTTTAAGAAAGAAACAAATAGTTTTTTTTTTAAACTTAACCCCACACTAGGCACACGTAGATTCCGTGCCGTGGGTGAGTTTAGAAACATGCCATCCACATGTGCAAACATTTAGACCAAAACTATATGATAATAAAACAAATACGACAATAATATATGATAATAAAACAAACAAAAATTTTCATATTTGTAAACGTACTCACGACACAGGAATAAATCCTAGTATGGAGCTACGTTTTTTTTAAATAATGTGTCCTGTGCGGGAATCTAACTAGCGACTTCTCGATCCAGTGGGCAGAGCGCCTTAAGCGTTCATCGATTACAAACAAATCCTTCCTCTTTAAAATATAAGATTATTATATGCCGGAACAACTATGCCTTTTGGACGTCTAACACCTCAGTCCCTCCCGTGACCATGGGTGCTGCAAAGCACTCGAAACGTCGGGAACTAAAAATAAAAAATAAACCGCGGTAAAATCCGTAATATAGTTTTATTTCATGTGTAATATTCGCGTAAATCTAAGAACTCAGTATAAAATTATTATAAAAACAGCTATATATGGGAATCTTTATGTACATATCAAGGTCCTGGGCATAGCACAACGTTTATATATACACAATTATAAGAGGGCGGAAGTAGCTTTGTCGATACGATCCTTATTCGATGAGATCACACGCTACACGTCACGATATCTTAGCGAAATGATCGGGTAATGGCAGAGCTGGGTAAAATTTGATTGCGAAAATATAAAATTTCAATTAAAGTCCATTTCATGGTACTGATATGATGACGTTTCATGAAATTCCATTTCACGCATTTTTTATTGTGGAATATTTGAAATAGGGAATCCAGCTTATAAACAAAAATATCAATATTTTTTTAGCGTTAATATAGCATAATAATGGCAAAACAGAGTGATATTGAGTCTAAAATTATTAAAGAGATTAAAGCTACTGTAACCGTCTTAGCATCAGAAAATAGTAATCTAAGATAATAACTAAAGGAAGCTAATGAGAAATGTATTAACTTTGAGCAGGAAGTCAAATCCCTAAAAATGGAGAACAAAACATTTGAAAGGTGGATGGTAGTAACAACAGCAACTCCACCTCCATCACAGAAAATCAACGCCAACTTTTTACCACTGTGCCAGTGTCAATTAATACCAGGGCATCGCCATCGGCCGATAATATCGGAAACAGTGAGCGCGATATTAATAATAAGTCGCAGCTGCAAGCACAGGCACCTGATGTAAACTATGCGGCGGTGGCTAGGAAAGCTGCGGGTCACTCAGATGATAATAAGACTAACTTAACACTTGGACGGTAATTAAAAACAATAAGAAGATGAGCCTTATAAAAAGAGGGGGTAATACGTCAACTGTATCTCTGAAAGTAGTTAAACGCAAGAAATTTTTGCATGTATGGAGTTTGGATACATTTACGACGGAAGACAACTTAATGGAGTATATAAGAAAAATTCTTGGAAACGAATCTGAAATTATCATAGAAAAATTGAAACCTGAAACTGAACGGAACTACGCCTCGTTTAGGATTGGTGTTACGGAAAGTAATTTCGAGAAGCTTTATGACCCTAAGGTATGGCCCCTGAATGTAGAGTACAGTGAATGGATTTGGTTTCAACGCACAAATACACCAACCCAATCATAAGCCCAGTAGAAGCATCAACATTTTATATCAAAACGTAAGAGGACTTTGAACTAAGACTATACAGTTCTCTTCCTTATTTATTCGCTATCACCGAGAGTAGGTTAAATAAAGCTATTCAAAATGCGGAATTTGTGCTGCCAGGGTACCAAGTAATGCGGTGTGATCGAGCGGATGGGCGTAAGCAGGACGGGGTACTTTTAGTAGCCACACCGCAGTTCGAGTTGCGACGAGTGACGATGCCAGCTGATGTTGAAATAGACAATAACAAGTTTGAATTGAATTGTGCAGCAGTTTATACCCGAAATCGTTTCTTATTTACGTGTTGTGCAGTGTATATTCCGCCACTGATAAAAACGAGTATATGTCAATGTTTAATTTCTTAGAGAAAATATGTATTAAGTATAGAAATAATTTAGTTATATTAGGTGATTTTACTCTTTTTCTATCTATCACATCATCACGCCAGCTCCCTCGCGGGGTAGGCAGAGAGTACAGAGTTCCAACAGGTTCTTTCCTTACATACCTCTCAGGCTTCCTCCACTCTCATAGTTCGTCTCATACACACTCGCCGGTTACGGAGACTCTTGACTTGCCCTTCGGATGAGACACGGTCTATTTGGTCATGGTAAGATAGTCTAGGTCTTCCCCGGTACCTACATCCTTCCACTTTCGCATTGTATATCTGTTTTGTCATTCTTTCTTCTGGCATTCTTTCTATATGCCCGAACCAACGGAGCATACCCTTTCTCATCTTTACACCGATACTATCTTTCATACCTACTCGCTTTCTCACTACTTATTACTTACTTAATTACTATGAATATTTTGTGGCTTTCGGTGTATTCGTTCAGTGTAGTACGGTGTCGAACTGTAACGGCAGACAATTGGATCTCGTGTTGAGCGCGCGCAGCGGTGTCCACGTGAGCGCAGCGGATGAGGGGCTGCAGTCAGTGGATGCCTACCATCCACCACTCGCCGTCAGCGTCGAAATTAGCGCGCCGCAACGGCCACAGCTTGCGCGCCCCGCACGCCCCGCCCCAGCTGCGTTGCCGCGTACACCACACTCTCACCGCCCTCACACAACACATAAACAATGAAATTTTAATAAAGCTGATTTTAACCACTTACATTTTTTGCTGTCTATTATAGATTGGAGTGAATTATATTGTTTGAAAGATTCTGACGTAATATTAAAGCTATTCTATGATAAAATCTTTGAGACTTTTGACGCCTGTGTTCCTCTAAAACGGGTTAGTTCAAAAAGTATATGGTATACCTACCCTGGATGGTATACACCTGACATCATTAGAGATATTAAACTCAAACACGAATTACACAAAAATTATAAATCTAGTAGATTGAGTAGCGATTATGCGCGTTCGGTCGTATGAGGGCGAGAGTTTAAGCTGAGACTGCAAGAGGCGATCAGTACTGCGACCGCGTGCAAAGTCACCTGGCAGCGGCACCGCGTGCGTTCTGGGACTATGTGAGATCTGGGAAAGGTTACTCGAGCAAACGTAAGTTTTGTCGGAAAACGGTCGAGTTTTGTCGGAACCGGAATGCGTAAGTAAGTTCGCGCAGTTCTTTCACTCTGTTTATAACCCGGAGCCGGCTGCGCTGAGCGTGGCGGCAGCGAGCGCATAGCGCGGGTCATATATTTATAAATAGTATAATTTGTTTTTCAAGCTCCAACTTACAACAAGTTAAACAAATTATACTTTAACGTGGCTAAATGTACCGTGCTATCATTTAGTCGCGCGCGCGCGCCCCGCTTCACCACCTGTACTACATGGAATTGTGTCATTGAGGTGAGACTTGGGAGTCAGATTTACTGAAGATTTGAATTTTCGTAACATATTATAGGCGTATGTAAGAAAGCTTATCGGAATCTGGGGTTGGTTTTGAGACAAGCAAGTCCATTTTCCAATATTGGAGCTTTAAAAGCTTTGTATGAGGATTTCGTAAAAAGTCACTTAGAATGTAATGCGGTAATTTGGTCTCCATATGAGGCCAAAAACAAACTGATGTTGGAGCGTATTCAGAATAAATTTATAAGGTTCCTATATTTAAAACAGTATGGGGTTTATCCAGGTTATCCGCTGTTGTATCCAACTTTATTTGTTCTGGGTATAGTAGGCTATATGAAACTGAAAGCTAGACGAGAAGTAGCCCTAGCTATCTACTTATTTAAAGTGCTTCGTGGCAGAGTACAAAACCCAGCAGTTTTACAGGAGGTTAAGCTTTGTGTTCCTGATGCGTACATGGGTCGGCGGCGGCGATCGCCGCTGTTGCTGGTGCCGTGCGCACGCAACAACCTGCTGCAGCGTACGCCGCTTGTGCGGGCGCTGCACACGCTTAACGTGGTTGCGGAATTAATTGATCCGTTTACGTGCTCGGTGAGCGAATTCACAAAAGCCTCATATTTAGTATTATCTTAGAAGATTGTATTAGGTTGTACGTAGATATTGTATTGTATTTATTGACTGTGCTACGCTATTGCATTAGGTTATTACCTGTAAGAATAGTGTTTTGTTGAGAATAAAATAAGAAAATAAATAAATTAATCAAGATAAACCAAAAACTTATTTTACTTTTAATTTCAAACAAATACTGATTATAAATTTGCGTGATTACTTATAAAACTTAAAACTTTATATAACTATATTTGCGTTTTAGGTACTGACACAATGAAATGCTTATAATCGATTAATTGTTTTTTTTTTTTTAAATTGTACGAAGTCGCTTACCGATTTCTTTATGAATATAATTATATATCTATCTATCTATATTATCACGACAGATCCCGTGCAGGGTAGGCATAGAGTACAAAGTTCCAACAGGTTCTTTCCTTAAATACGTCTCAGGTATTATATGTATCCTATTAAAATACATTGAATGCTGAAAGTCAAGAAATTGATGAATTATACGTGAATGTGCCATCTTGACACATTCAAATAGACAGATTTTTTAAATAAAAATTACCCTACTGTAACGGGAGGGTTACAGAAGTCGTTCATATAAATTGAAAAAAGTGTTAGCCCTAGTACTGAACCCTGGGGAACTCCGAAGGTGACAGGTAAGTCAGAACTAGTGTATGGAGCCACTTTTACGTATTGTTTGCGGCAATTGAGGTAATCTTGGAATAATTTCAGTCGTAAGCCTTGTATTCCTAGACTTTAAAGCTTAGTTTAGCTAGCTAGTAGTAGCGGAATAGAAACAGTATCGAAAGCTTTGGCAAGATCAAGGAAGATGGCTAACACTTTTTGTCCGTCATCATCCTTACGAACAACAATGAACAGCGACTTCGGTTGATTTGCCAAAGCGGAACAAACGTATTGATTATTAAATATGTGATTATTATCCTCTAGATACCACATAAGTCTTCTATTTATAAGTCGTTCCAATAATTTGGAGATGCCTGGAAATAATAATCGGTATATAATTGAATAGACAGTGTTTGTCTTCAGCCTCATATATGGGAATAATAATTGATTTTTTAAGTGCTAGGGAAGATTCCTTGATTAATGCAGTTATTGAACAAATGTGTTAAAGATTAAATAATTTGATATCTTATGGCTTTAAGAAGATTACTGGATATTTTGTCAAGTCCTACTGAACTTAAAATTTTTAAATCATTTATTTTAACATTAAATATATCGTTTATCAAAACCAGTCCCTCTATGTCTATGGTTCACTAGAGCAATATATGAGATTTATTTCAGTATTGCCAGCTTATAAAAACGTTAAATAATCACTCTCAGATTTCATGAGACAGACTCTAGCTCAAAAAGTTTATTACTGTTTGGCGGAGTCAAAATTCAAGAATGATATCGGGGCAGAGCTAGACTAACTTACCATGACTAAAAAGACCGTAGTCTATTTGATCATGGTAAGATACACTAGTTCTGACTTACCTGTCACCTTCGGAGTTCCCCACGGTTCAGTCTAGCACTGACTAACACGGCCAACACTTACTTCAATTTATATGAACGACTTCTGTTACCTTCCGTTACAGTAGGATACTATCATATCATATGCTAATGACACTGTGCTTCTATTTTCCTCTGATACATGGATGATACCTTTGCTCTTGATCTGAAAGGCTTTAATAGTCTTGCCGATTGGCTGAAATATAACTGGCTTACTTTGAATGCTGATAAAACAAAGTATATGCCATTTAATGTTAGAAAAAATAACCAGCCCCCATCTGAACTTACTATAAAATAAATATTTTCGCAGTAGACACTTGCGATTAAATAATAATTAAATAAATAATAATTTAATATTATTGAAGGTGTATACTAACACGTTTAATATTATTGTGTGTTTGAGAATATAAATCTAGAAACAGTAATCTGGTCCTTATAGTCCCCACACTAGGCATAGCCTGTATCGTGAGGGCCTAACCGAAATACTTGCTAAATCACAATATGACGAGAGGTAAGACTACGAACGAAGAATCAAAATAAAAATTAACAAAAGCTACAAACAAATTATTAAATAAAGGTTTACAGAAAATGAGCGGTCTTGCATGTGTGTGTGTGTGTGTGTGTGTGTGTGTGTGTATTTGGCTTTGTATTTATCAAAAAATAGTATATTATTAAGTTGGTTTATAAAATATGTAAATAAACTATGATATTATTTCTACTATATATTCGGTGTCGTTGTAAGATAATTGCAATAGCCATTTCTTAATTTTTTTCTTTGCAATGTATAAGGAATCCGTTCTAATATTACAATGTTATAGGGTAGAATTATATATGTAGGGACATAAAAAGGGTGAGAAATGTTGCGCGCACTTACATTTTGGCTGAAAGGGTGGAGCTCTGAATAATCTTTTTTCTAATAAAAGTTTGTAAAAGTTATTGTTTAATATATTATTATGAATGTTTAAGGGCTTTTTCAGAAATTATTGATTCGCATACTAATTGTATGGTTTGGGAATCTTCCACATCGCGGATGCAATGCATTACGTGCGTTAGTCGTCGAGCTTTGCCAGATAATGTTGAAATGTAGGATTTAAAAGAGGGATATTCGTCAATTTCTACTTCAAGATTTACAAGTTGGATGATACTGCAGTTACAGGTTCTAAAATTAGTACATCGTGAATAGACTTTTATAATAAATAGTGTATTTGGTTCTAAAGCTTCGGTTTTATGTAAGAAAAGGTATTTAGTCTTATTGGTATTTATTGTTAACAGGTGGTGGGACACTTGACTACATTGATAATTCCTTGCTCAGCCTTACAAACTGTCTCTGACTAGGATTTGCCATGAAAAACAAGTGCTGTATCGTCTGCATAACAGACAATATTGGTGTTTTTGTCGATAGTATTTTGCACGTCGTTCATGTAGATGAGGAAAAGTGTTGGGCCTAAGACAATGATTTGGGGGACACTGTAGCAGATAGGTCGATCAGTACTTAAGAGATCCCTCGTTGTCACGAAAGGCAGAAATCATATATTTGTGTATGCTTCTGGACTCTCCACTAAATTTCCCGTCACATGTTTCGTTACTACAAACTAGGCTAAAAAAATATAATACGAGTATATTTATTCAAATGACGGATGATTTAGCGCAGTGGTTAAAAGCTTATGTTGCTCCGCCCACTGTGTCCAATAGTCGCGGGTTTGATTCCCGCACGGGACAAATCATTGTGTGATCCATAAATATTTGTTTCGGTCTGGGTATTTGTATATGTGAATTTTCATGTTTGTAAACGCGCCCACAACACAGGAATAAATGCTAGTGTGGGGCTAGTTTCTAAAAAAAATAAGATTCGTAGGTGATATAAAAATTATGAAAAACGTTTATATGGCGATTTGTCAATCATTTCTCACTTATTGCATAACGTGTTGGAATGGCGTCTCTAAAACAATTACCCTACCCTTAGAAATTGCACAATATTATAAATTGCACATAATATATTCAAAAAGTGAATGACTTCCGACCCATTCATTATCCGACTTCAATTTTATACAAAATTGGAATTTACTCACTATTCGCAAACTTTTTATTATTTTCTCTGCTCTCAAACAACATTCCCTTATCCCATTTGACAAGAAAGAATAAGTTCTCGGAACGACGTCACTACGTCGTTCCCAACCCGTCACAATGTAAACATGCGTTCACCAGAAGGTTTTTTATTTCCTTAGACCTTCTATCCATCTATATCACCACGCTAGATCCCTTGCGGGGTAGGCAGAGAGTTAACCGTTGGATCGATTGTCTACAATAATCCGAGTTCTGTTTTAAACATTTACCTTTTAATTAAAAAGATGTACAGAAATAATGTACGAGAATTTTTACTTACCTGTGATTAGCTTCTGAAGAGCTTCTAGAGATTTTAGTGTAGGTGCCTAATAAGTACTTCATCCGATAACATGTTTATATACTAACCACTTTTATAGTTACACACACACGCTTTTATAGTTATATATATATATATATATATATATATATATATATATATATATATATATATATATATATGTAGGTAATCTGTAATTTTTGTCTGCCTTTGTTTTTTCATTTTATTGTAAAAACAGTCTCTAATACTATTGTGTATAGAAGACATCGCCATGGTCAAATTATCTATCTATCTATAACCTCACGCCAGATCCCTTGCAGGGTAGGCAAAGAGTACAGAGTTCCAACAGGTTCTTTCCTTACATACCTCTGGCTTCCTCGACTCTCATAGTTCGTCTCATACACGCTCGCCGGTTACGGAGACTCTTGACTTTTCCATCAGATAAGACTCGGTTTATTTGGTCGTGGTAAGATAGTCCAGGTCTTCCCCGGTACCTGCATCCTTCCACTTTCACATTGTATATCTGTTTTGTCATTATTTCCTCTGGCATTCTTTCTATATGCCCGAACCAACGGAGCATGCCCTTTCTCATCTTTACACCGGCACTATCTTTCATACCTACTCGCTGTCTTACTACGCTGTTGCTAATGCGGTCGGTCAGCTTCACTCCGCACATCTTCCGCAGAGCTCGCATTTCTACCGCATTTATCCTAAAATTATAAATTTCAATATTGCTATGAACAAATCGAGATAATAATTCTGCAGCTTTTAATGCCTGTTCTGTGGTAGGTAATGGTTCTTCCTCGACTTCCTCTTCCCCATCACTTTCGAGTTGTTCTTTAGCATTAATGTTCTGTACGATATTTTCATCGGTGGGTTCTTCGGATGTGAGGAGAGCGCTATCGATGTCAACATAAGCTTTCCACATTTCCGGTGCTGCTAAAGAATATGAATTTAGGTTTCGTGACCACAAAGACAAAGGGACGTCATCTTCTTCATTAAATCCATGTTCTGATATTTGAATAGGTAAACCGTCGTGGTTTGCGTGACCTTTAAGTGTCAATGAGATTCAAAACAAAAACGAGCCACGTGCCGAACCACGTAGGGAATCAACGAACATTACCGAAGGTGTAAAGACTCATGTCAGTCATTATAACCGGATATAATTTATTAAAAATGGGTCATAATAAGCGACATGTCACTGTAAGGGAAGTCATTATATCCGACTTTTTTATAAAGAATTTTATATGGAAACCAAACTTAGTAGTGTAATAACGTCATAATAATCGGATGGTCAATATAGGCGGAGTCATAATAAACGGATTCTACTGTATATATATATATATATATACAAGCTGTAACATAATAAACGCAAGACCTGAACGTAGTTTGTTCTAAATCGATAACTAAATTGATTCCAACTATTTTTAATGTATCTTAAATTTTTTTTTTAAATTGCAAAAAATGCTTTTACTCCTTCAGTGCGCTATAAAGAACTAAATTTATTTTGGATTCATAGCAATAAGGAGATTAGAAATGAATTCCAAACCCGTATTTCTCAAAATGCACACATACACGTACAAGTTTCATTGTTAATTGGGGTATAAAAGTGCTTAAAAAAGGGGTAAAAACCTTTAAATATGGAAATTTCGTTTCGATTTTATGAAGCAATTCTCTAATTGGGGTATATATATATATCCCAATATATATATATATCAATCAATCAATCAATTAATCAGCCTATCGCAGTCCACAGCTGGACATAGGCCTCTCCTAACACGCGCCATTGCACACGGTCCTCCGCCTTCCGCATCCAGTCTGTCCCAGCGACCTTTTTGAGGTCGTCGGTCCATCTATCTATATATATATAATCAATATATATATATATATATATATATAAATAGTATTTTTATTCACGGATTTACCCGGCTTTAGGCTTTACTCGGACCTTTGTAAAACTTGCATGGGGACATGAATACAACAAGTAGAGGTCCATTGCGAGAAGTTAATGTTACATAAGTCGTGTGACTAATGCTAAGATTACTTGCTGAAAATGAAGAAACATATCCAGCGAACTGACGCCCGCAGGTGCAAGGACTATTGTAAATTATGAAAAGAAAACAAGGGCTATATAACTGAGGTTTGATGGACAAAAGTTAGACTATTTCAAAGGGGACGAACACCGGCCGTAATTAGTGATACCAAACTACCCGTGGCCAGCGGTGACTTTCCGCTTACTAGCTGGGTCCTCAAACGGTCGTCCTAAGACAACTGAAGGCAACACCTGTGTGATCGGCTCAGGGGTATAACGAGGTGTGCTGGGCTTTCTCCGAAGTTACTCGCGACATTGACACTCCCACCCTTGGAGTACATCGACGTAGGAACACATTATATTCTTACGTCGAGTACATCGACGTAGGAACACATTATATTCTTACGTCGATATAGCTTTCACAGTTCTTTTCTGGACGGCCAATTAAGAAAAGCCAGAGCCGAGAGTCCTGAAGGGTGCCCTACGGGTTTCACTCGGCCAACGAAGACATGCCGAGGTACGGGCCCTGACCGACTCTCTGGAGCACCGTCTGCGGTGTCTGTACTCACCAACAGCTCGCCACAAGCTGCCCAGCGGGCTTATCATTCCATAAATTCTACATTATTTAATTGTAACATCCCCTAAATGGGAAATCTAAGTTCGACGGCAAGCGGCTGACCGTTCGCACGTATATACCCGCTACTCGCTTGGCGACCAACTAGCCTACGGTTCTCAAACTTTATCTCTTAGTATTTACAACTGAACAAAGTGCGTTTCCAATTCGATAAGTAAGGGATGGACCCCAATGCTCCATATGTTTGAACTACTACGATTCTTCATGTGCTGGAATAACAGAAAAGGGGTGGCGTAAGCTTGGAGATCGGAAGACTACATGGAAGTGTGCAACCTGCAAAACCTCTAGATCGACAAGTCCCCTACCTTCAACCTCAACCAAACTTGCACCTGCTGATATGGATTCTATCTTAACTGAACTGAAGCAACTATCCATACAAACAGCTGCCATTCCGAGCATTATGGTTAACATGAAGAAGGAATTAGCCGATCTTAAATCGATGAAAAATGACATCACCCACGTCGTTTTATCCATCGAAACGGCACACAAGAATATTGAAGATCTATCCAATAAAGTGGTTATTTTAGATTCCGAGGTGAAGACTCTAAATAAAACTAAAGAGGACGTCGTTTCTCTACAGGAGCGGTATCATAAATTGAATGACTTATGTCGCGAAAATGAGCAAAGACTGCGACTAAATAACATAGAGATCAAAGGCGTACCTATGTCCAACCAAGAAAACCTATTTACAATTATTTCTAAAATAGGAAATGCGATCAACTACAATATTCCCAAGGAGCAAATAAATTACATAGCACGAGTTCCAACAAGAAATGACCCTCGCAACAAAAATATCATCTGTTCCTTACACAACAGATATATAAAGGACGATTTTGTTGCTGCCTCCAAGAAATACAAAATAAAGCCTAGTAACCTTGGGCTCCAAGGTGACACTATGATCTTTGTCAACGATCACTTGACACTAGAAAACAAAGTGCTTCTGAATAAGACCAAAGTACAAGCCAAAGAGCGGGGTTTGCATTTGTCTGGGTGAAAGAATGCAAGATACTAGTAAGGAAAAACCAAACCTCACCCGTACTCAGCATAAAGTCAGAGTAAGATTTAAAAAAGTTCATGTCCTAAATCTTAACTATCCTGTTTTTAACAAAATACCACACTTTTATTTTTATTTATGCTCGTACGGATTGAGAAACTCAGGTGTCTATTGTTATTCATTTAAAATATCCAGGCCTATTGTTCTCTTATCGCGTTGGGTCGACCGGTTTACTAATTACCTTTCATTCGCAATTGCACTCTATTTATTTACGGTTACATATGATTGTCGCTTTTTTCGAGAAAGTGGTTACATTGATTTTAAGTTCTATGTACCTTACATTCTTTTTAATTTAATATTTTACTCATATTCTGTCCTTTATATAAAAGTGCTAATATTTTTAATGCTTGTCAATGATGTCTATTAAGTTTTATTACCAGAATGTTAGGGGACTACAGACAAAAACGTCTACTCTTTATAGAAATATACGTGCAAGTTCTTTTGACGTCATCTACCTTACCGAAACTTGGCTTAATGAAAATATTCTTAGCTCTGAGCTTTTCGATGATCGTTACCTTACATGGCGACGCGATAGAAACTATTCTGACACAAGTCAGACCATGGGGGGTGGAGTACTTATCGCCGCACGTCGTGAATTGGTGACTAGTATTCGTGACGAGTGGCAATCGACTGCTGAGGACATGTGGTTGACGTTAACTCATATCCGGAAGAAACCCAAGGTAAATCTTAATATACATATAAATGTAGTGTACATGTGTCATCAAAACCGTGGTAATTATTTATCTACCCAATTATATAATTTCTCGGATAACTTATTAAATATAATGATGGAAAACTCTTCCGATAAGTTTATTATATTAGGCGATTTTAATATGCCGAATCTTACCTGGATCCCGTGTAATAACATGAACTTTCTGAGCTCCAATAATGTACAAGGCCCTGTCCAGTCGATCTTAATTGATAACTTAGAGACCTGCAATTTACGTCAGTACAACTCGCAATGAAACTGCAATAATAGAATACTTGACCTGGTTCTGTCTAACGATGAGGTTATCGTTACGCACTATAATGACCCTTTAGTTACAGAAGACCCCCACCATAAAGCACTTTGTATCATAACTGAACTTGCTCAGGTACATACTCTATCCCCTCGTCCATATACTAAATTTTTATACAATCAAGGTTTGCTAGTATAGTTATACTGAAATAATAAATAAATTAAATCTTGTAGACTGGCGTATGGAAATTAACTGTAGGTCACTGGAAGATGCCATTAACTTTTTTTACGAAACTCTTAACAGCTTACGTACCGTTTACATTCCTACTAAGACAATTACGTCACAACCAAAATATCCCCCATGGAATGGGAAATCTTTGGTAAAACCTCTTAAGGAGAAATATAAGTTCCATTCCAAATATAAACGTTATAGAAACTTATCAGATTATCACATGTTGTTATACTGAGAGAGCGAGCGAAGAGTCTTGAGAGTGTAATGTTTTCTGACTACATGTCAAAAATTGAGGACAATATTCATAAAAATCCCAAAGGCTTCTGGTCTTACATTAAAACTAAAAAACAAGCAAATAATTACCCTGCTATCCTTAGGTACGAACAGTGGTCTTCTGCTGACGGGGAAGAAATTTGCAATATGTTCGGTGAATATTTTAGTTCAAATTTCTTACAGCATTCCAATCACACCAATGGATCAACAATAACCGACACCCAAATAGATTTCTCACGTACTAAATATAGCTTGACAAATATAAGATCTGTTGAAATACAAGAAAAGGAAGTCTTTGAACTACTTAAAGCCATTAATTTAAACAAAACTGCTGGTCCTGACAACATTCCCCCTATTTTTATATTGCACTGTGCGAAAAGCCTTACTCTTCCTCTATGTCTTCTCTTCCAACGTTCTCTTTCCGATGGATCAGTACCCAAAATTTGGAAATCAGCATACATAACACCAGTACATAAAAAAGGACATAAGGAATTAGTTGAAAACTATAGACCAATCTCAAAACTATGCATCTTTGCCAAAATTCTGGAGAGGATAGTTCATAAACAACTATATGCTGCTCTTAGACATAGTTTTAGTGAGCATCAACATGGGTTCCTCAGAGGTCGATCTACCACGTCAAATCTTTTGGTCTGTAGCGAATATCTCTCTGATATTATGGCTCAACGGTCTCATGTCGATGTTATATATACAGATTTCAGTAAGGCATTTGACAGAATTGACCATATTATACTTTTACAGAAATTACTATTTATGGGTATTCTGATACCCATAAATAGTAATTTCTCTCAGGCAATCTTTACAGATGGTTTTCATCTTATGTTGAGAACAGATATCAAACAGTTGTACTCAATGGTTTCTCCTCTAGAACCATGTGCGTGCCCTCCGGAGTCCCACAGGGATCCTTATTAGCCCCCTTACTGTTTGTTATTTTTATGAATGAAGTTTCCTTATGTTTTACTAACTCAAAAATACTGTTATATGCAGATGACATGAAAATTTTAAGTTCTATATCTAGCAGTAATGACGCTGTTCGACTGCAGGAGGATCTTAATAGATTTCAGGAATATTGTACCGCAAACAAACTGGAACTGAATGTCTCTAAGTGTTACATGTGCACCTATAGCCGTAAACAAAACCCCATAATATTCAATTACAAACTAATCGGCGACTCCATAGCCCGAGTACCATTCATAAGAGACTTGGGGTTAACATTTGATTCATTCTTTAGGTAAGATATCCATATTAATGAAATAGTTAAGAAAGCTTCCAGAGCTTTGGGTTTCGTAATGAGACTGTCGAGCGATTTTAAAAATATAAAAACTATGAAAATTCTTTACTGTGCTTGTGTCCGCAGTCACCTTGAATATTGCTCACAAATATGGAATCCTAATTACAAAATATATATTGAACGTATTGAGAATATCCAAAAGAAATTTGTAAGGTACCTGCAATACCGATCAAAGACATTTCTACCAAATTAAATAAGCCGGTGTAAAAAATTTCATTTACTTCCTTTATATGAGCATAGGCGTATAGCTGATTTGACATACCTATCGAATATTGTAAATAGCGTTGTAGACTGTCCCGAGTTACTGAGCAAGATAGGACTGTGTATACCTTCTGCATTTCTGAGAAGACCTGACATACTGCACGCCCCTTCAGTGAACTCCTTATATCGACAAAACTCATTTCTCATTAGAGCAAGCAGGTCGTTTAATGCATTAGCTCATGACACAGATGTCGACCTGTTAAACAATAGAGTGTCAAAAATTAGTAAACACCTGAGTAACCGATTTTTCCTATAATTACCCTTGTAAACACTGCTATCTATCTACATCTGTCCAAAAAAAAAAGGAATGTATTTAATATGTGTGTCTCAGTTCTTCTGTTTCTTCTCTATTCTGTAACTATCTATTTGTGAAAACTTGTAATTGGCCTTCTCTATCCATGTTTTTTATATTTTTCATGTATTAGCTGTAAGTTTTCGAAATCAATAAAATAAAAAAATAAAATAAATCTTATCCAATTCCGTGGTATTATATTGATGGATTGCATAGATGATCGTTTGAGTCAACAGACAATCCGTATTTTAATTTAAAAATTGAAAGTCTTACAAGTAATCGATTCAATATCTGAAAGCCAATATCATTTTTAAATTAATTTAACAATAATATAAGATTTGTTCTAACATAAATTTGTTCTTTATATATTTTATAATACTTATACCATGACCAAATAGACCGTGTCTTAGCTGAAGGGCAAGTCAAGAGTCTCCGTAACCGGCGAGTGTGTATGAGACGAACTATGAGAGTGGAGGAAGCCAGAGAGGTATGTAAGGAAAGAACCTGTTGAAACTCTGTACTCTCTGCCTACCCCGCGAGGGAGCTGGCGTGATGATATAGATAGATAGATAAATATGTACTCGTAAAATCCTACCTAACCTACTCGTATTAACCACAAATAAATGATTTGTATTTGAAGAAACAAATTCTTATACCATAAAAGCAAAGACGTATGAACCAATAGGAGGAAAGAATATAACATGATAGAATGTTAAAATTTCTATCTAACTCCCTCCTTACTCCTTTTCTGCTCCCGTTCCTCCACTTTCATGCGTGTTTCTTAAACATATTTACACGATTTTTTGCTTATGCTTTAATACCTATTTTTAGTCATAAATATTTTTATTTTTCAAGTATCAAATCCCATTTCCCCATACATCCGGGGTCGCACAACCTTATTTATTTAAATCTGCTCCCATTTTCCTCTTCCAGCTTTCATTAAACAGGCTCATATTTGTTTCTTTAACTCAACCGCAAGACAGCAATAAACAAACTTTCAGTATTATATTATCTCGACAAATAAATCATTAACTATTCGCTAATAGCTGAAATTTAAAGGCTTTCGCGGCGGCCGGTGTACGGACATTCATTAGCACAGAAACTGAATATTACACGGTCATTATGAGAGCTCAACATAATTTGCACTAATGATGGTTGGATCTTGTGGAATAAATGGAGGAAGATGATTGTTTTCTTGTATTTTTTAAAGTACACAGTAATACAACCAACTGTTTTTATTTTCTTTTAGAACGTAGAATTTCTTCGAAGATTGGATTAACTTCTGCTAGCATCGGGGTAGGCTCATGCGGTATGTCAGTTTATTGCAGACTAAACATCCACCATCTGAGACATAAAAACTTTGCAGAAAGAAGTTACATTCCTTCGTGCTGATTTCCAGAGAGGTCCAGTTCATACTGATTATTCTGCGTCAACCACCTAAAATTCAACCCTGGGCACACTTCAAACATACTTTCGCGAAAAGCGTACAAGCGCAAAATCATTGTCTTAAGTCTCAACAGTTGTCGCCGCAAGAGTCTCAAGAATACCTTGTTCGTTGATTAGCAACCCTTAGCGAGCTCATAGGTCACTCTCCCTTTTACAATTGCTAGACCTTGAAAGATAGTATAATGGCATGCCATTCATTCAATTCTTCCATGAAAATTACGCTAGATTTCATCTATGCATATAATAAAATTGTAACCGAGCCGAATCTGTACAACGCTTTTACATACATTTCTTTTATATTAATATAGAGGTCGAAACAATTTTTTTTTAAGTATTGTCTATCTGTCTCTTTGTGTTTCAATCACACGAAAACTACCAAACAGATTTCAATGAAATTTGGTATACTAATAACT
Organism: Phalera bucephala; assembly: GCA_905147815.2. Taxonomy (NCBI): domain Eukaryota; kingdom Metazoa; phylum Arthropoda; class Insecta; order Lepidoptera; family Notodontidae; genus Phalera; species Phalera bucephala. The sequence continues at coordinate 6,797,343 of LR990620.1, read as the reverse complement.
TATGCCCTAACTTTAAATAATAAATATTCCCGGAAACAAGAAGTAATCCGGGATACTTGCGGATCCGGGATCCGGGATACATTAAACTTTATTATTTTTGTTCTTGTTAGTCTCGAGCTGCAATGTTACATTAAAATGTGTGATATTGCCTGCACATGAATTCCTCCATGAACTGACATTGGACTCAAGTTCGTCTCCTCACGACAAACTCTTCAGTGGTTAATGCACTCACCTGTAATTGTGCATACACGTTAGATTTAAACACTCAAACATAATTTCGCGCATGAAACGATGATGCATTCAGGATTGTCTCTTCTGGCGAGAACTCCTGAACGATGAATGGTCTGAACACGAAACGTTGTATATTCATTTACCTAAGATATCTAAACATAGCTTTTATCATAAAAATGGACCAGTACTAACTGTATGTACTTACGAGAAGACTGGCACGAGATGTTCTCACAAAACTTTGTTACATACTTAGATAGATAAATCATTTATTGCTTGAATCATGGTTTTATACAAGGTGTTTGTTATAATAATATTATTATTTCAGTGCTACATGTTTCGCCGAGAGCATGGCATGCAAATTTGTCATATTCATAAAATCTCTAACATTAATCATAACAATTATAATATAATTATTATTATTACGACTGCCTCGTTGGTCTGGTGGCAAAGCGCATCGCTTTGTGATCACGAGGTCCTGGGTTCAAATTCTAGGTCGGACAATTGTAGTTTTTCTAACGAAAAATTCCCGTAGTCTGGGTCCGGAGTCCGGAGTCTGGAATTGTGCCCGGTATATGGCAATAGGCTCGCCCCCTATTACATGGGACCTAACACCGTCGGTGAAACGTGGGTGTACTCAGTACACCTCTGCCACCCCCTCTGGGGAATATAGGCGTGACAGTGTTTTTTTTTTATTTTTTATTTTTTATTACATTATCATTATTATGTATATATTTATTAAGTATAATTTCTTATAAAATATATATAAGAATATAAAATACAAATATTCTTATATATATTGTATAAAAAAAAATATGTGCTCCACCGACAGCAAGGTCTACGACCCAAGCTACCGGTGGTCAGGGCTCCAAAGAGAGGAACCTCCTCACAATGCGTGCCGTGTCCAACATTACTGCCTTCTGTATCAGGCCCTTCACCCAACTGCCTAGCGAGAGCTTCTCAAGGTGTTTATCGAAGCTCTTCGCTATAAGGCCGTTGACTGAAACGACCATCGGAATAATGATAGTTGAATCAACATTCCACATGGCGGTAACCTCATGGGCCAGGTCCAAATATTTAGATAATTTTTCTTTTTCGGCCTTCACAAGGTTCTCATCATGCGGAATGGTGACATCAACTAGCATTACACGACGCATCGATCGATCTATTATCACGATATCAGGTTTATTGGCTACAATAGTCCTGTCCGTGATAATAGATCGATCCCAGTAGAGCGTGATATGACCACTTTCGAGAACTGGAAGAGGCTGGTACTGGTAGTACGGTAGTACTGAGTCCACCTTAGTATGCCAAAAGAGTATGTAAGAACAGGCATGACCCAACCATTGAAAGCTCGGACCTTATTTCCACCTGATAGAAGGCTTTTTAACACTTTTATCAGGCGGGCAAAGAACCGATCTTTCAATGATTGTTTCATATCCTGTTCAGCTATACTTAAGGCTTGTGACATACCAAGATACTTGTAAGAATCCATTTCAGAGAGAGACCTGAGGGATATATCTTCAGAGAGCTGTAGATTAAAAGAATCTTCAACTCTCCCTCTTTGTACATGGATGACCGCACACTTGTCTACTCCAAACTCCATTCCGATGTCGTTGCTAAAATTGCCGGTTATTTTGAGCAACTCCATCAGGTCTGTTTTCTTCAAAGCGTACAACTTGAGGTCATCCATGTACAGTAGATGAGATATAGGCTCACTCTCCCTCCGCAAATGGTAACCTAGCTTTGAATCCTTAAGTATAGCACTTAATGGATTCAAAGCTAAGCAGAACCACAACGGACTCAAACTGTCGCCCTGAAAGATACCCCTGCTTATCTTTATCAAGTCCGACGAACCAGAAAGGCCTCCACAGCCTGGGTGACGAAGAACTGTGGTCCACTGCCCCATACACGAACCGAGGAAAGAGCACAGCGCCGGGTGTACTCTGTACAGCTCTAGCACCCTCCCCAGCCATGTATGAGGCACCGAATCATAAGCCTTCTTATAGTCAATCCAGGCCATGGAGACATTCTTTCTGGATCGTCGCACCTGTTGGCAAATGGCCATATCAATGAGGAGCAAATCCTTTGTACCCCGGGACCCCCCCTTACAACCATTCTGAGTAGGCGATAGAATATGCTGTGCCTTAAGGTGATTATTGATTTTTATTCTAAGAATGGATGTAAGGAGTTTATAGACCGTAGGTAGACATGTAATCGGTCTATAATTTTTAGGTTCCGAAGTGCTGCCAGATTTGTAAATCAAGTGAGTGACACCCGATGTCATAAAGCTAGGGAGCGATCCCAATTGAAGAGCTTCTTGGAATTGAGTCGCTAGACGAGAATGTGAGCCCTGGAGCCTCTTTAGCCAGAATGCGTGCAGTCCATCCGGCCCCGGACTTTTCCAGTTCGGCGCCGCACGAACCGCACAGGCCAGATCTTCACGGCTTATGACTACGGGCTCCATTTCCTGAATGGGCCCACAGGATCGTCCAACAACATCAAACCATTCGCCCTCGGAGTGACTGACGGGCACTGACCAAATTTTACGCCAAAACTCGGCCATCACGGCCGCATTTGGCAAGTGCACGTCAGTCACTCTCTCTTGGGGGCGCTCCCAAGCCTGGTATACACTCCTTTGATTCGTCTGGAAGGTGCGATTCACGTGGTATCTATCTGCTCTCGCCTTATACCTGCGAATCCTCTTCGCCCATGCATAAACTTTTTGCTTCCAGTAGTCTATGCGTTCCGCGACCCCTGCCACATAGTCCACAGAAGCCACTCCTGTGCCTGCAAAGGCTTGGGCCACGAAACGCATAACTCTCGGGCGGTTGTTTCCAGCCTGGAAGCACAGCAATTTCGCTATGAGTGTCCTAGCCATATTTATACGCCGCTCTATTCTGCACTGCCAGAATGGTTTAGTATTTGTGGGTTGGGTGGCTCGATGTAGATTAGGAAATCTTACACCTGCCACCCGACACACCGCCACCGCTCCACAGTACAAAATAGAATGGGTATCACATAAGTCCACACTGGTCTCCCAGTGTGGCTTTAAAACATTGTCTAGGGCACTCACAAGCGAAATGTTACGTCTATGCATGGGCAAACGGGGTAGGCATGGTCTTAGGGAAATCGGTGCAGACCGATACTCCGCAAATGCATCCTCCAGAGCTCTCCTCACCTGCTCCTGTAGCTGGTCACTAACACTTACCTGCTCGCTATTTACCTCCTCCGATCGTGCGAAGTTATTTAAAGAGATAGGTTCTTCAACACTTCGCACGTTGGAGTCAGTACGAGCAGGAAGTGCTTCGCGGCGCAGTCGCTCAAGCACTGTGTCATCCTACAACTTGCACCGCTGGATGGCACGTACTTGATCCGATAGTCGTTGCGCAGTAACGGCGACAGTCGGGTGAAGCCCCTGAAACAGAGACAACAATTTCGGACGGTAAGCGGTGAGGATGGTTCCTCCCTCTATAGCACCATAGTAGGCCCGCATGACACTCAGATTTAATTCCGGAGTCCATCTCATGCGGCGCACTACACCACCGGTAGCAGGGGCCGTGGGCGGAGCACAATGTCCCGCTGGTCCCAGGCGTGCCGGCAGCGGTGGGCGTCCTCTCCTCGCAGATGTTAATGTAGGTGGAGTCACCGATATCCCGGCATCGTCGCTAGAGGCCCCAGATGTCGGCGGTGTGAAAAAATCTTCATCCTCCGAAGGCTGGGGCGAGGCGGGCGAGCCGGGCAAAGGTGTTGGGCGTGCGCTAGGTGACCGGGCATCCCGCAGCCGACACAGCCGCACGGGGTTTCTTCGGCTGGGCTCGGCCATTTACAGATGTTATATGTATTTTCTTCCAATACCACATTTTGCGAACCCACGTTCGCATTGTAAAATTTTGCTCTTGAACTGTGTTGTTTTTTGTTGTTTTTTTAATGTCTAAACGGATACTTTTCTATATTTCTTCGCAAAAAAATTTTTATTTACACAAAACGATGTGTCGTTGACAGCGGTTGCCATGGTCATTATTATTATTATTACATTATCAATATTAAATTACAATTATTATGAATGTCATACAATTATTTTGAGTTTAATAATAACAGTTACATCATCGATAATTGGCATTTTAAAATAAAATAATACACACAATGTCCATAATAAAATGTCAGGACTGGATGCAATGATTAATACGTCATAATTAATGAAGTATATCTGAGATTATCAAGCTCCAAGGTTACTTATATTCTAAAAATTCTTTCATATTATAAAAACACTTTTCGATGAGCCACTTAGTCAATGTGTTTTTAAATTGATTCATTGTCATTTCTCTTATGGATTTTGGTACATTATTAAATATTTTTACACACATATAATAGGAGTTCTTTTGGTGAAGTGAGGTTCTAGAACTTGGTAATAATAGTTTTGTTTTATCTCTAGATAGATGAATCTTATATTCACTGGCTTTTTGAAATAAACGCGGATGCTTTCTTACAAATATTCCAACTTCCAAAATATAAAGTGAAATTAACGTTAAAATTTTTAGTTTTCTAAATATTTGTCTGCATGAATCTAATGGTCCTATGTTGGCAATCGATCTAATACACTTTTTTTATGACACGAACACCTTATGAACATTTGTCGCGTTTCTCCACAACAATAACCCGTACCTTAACACTGACTGTACATACCCGCTGTTATTGCAGCCCTTTCGCTTACTGTTCTTCGTATCCTTCACAGTGCATATACGAATCTATTTATCTTTTTACTAACAATTTGTGTATGTGATTTCCAACTGCAGTGCCTATCTAGAATAATGCCCAAAAATTTAAAGTCAGTGGCGTTTTCAATTTTTATGCCTTCATATGATATGTTTAAATTTTGGTTGTTTGTTTTATAATTCTCAAATTCTACAATTTTTGTCTTTGATAAGTTTGCACTTAAGTTGTTATTACTTTACCAGTTTGTTAGAGATTCTATAGCCGTATGTAAGTAACTATCATATTGGGAGTCCTCTTTCTTGCCAGCTATAACAACAGATAAGTTATCCGCAAACAACGTGCACTGATGAGCGGTAACTTTTGGTATATCATTAATATAGAACAAGAAGAGTAAGGGCCCCATAACACTTCCTTGGGGAACTCCTGTTACGTTCATTTCATAATCCGATTTGAATGTGGCTAGTGAACGTTTGTCATCAATTCGGTCGATTTCTACACATTGTATTCGATTTTTGAGGTAGCTACTTATCCATTCCTGTGCTTTTCCGCGGAGTCCGTACCGACCACATTTATTTAATAAAATGTCATGCTTTACAAAATCAAATGCTCGGCTCATATCAAAAAATACAGCGGTAACACGATTTTTCTTGTCAATATTTTCAGTAATATATTTCGATTAGCTCGCAATGTACCTTTTTTAAATATTATTACGCCAGATTACTATCTGTGGCAGGTACGATAGAAAAGGTTTAAATCATCACGAATAATTTTACAATAAATAGATAACCTGATAATCCTTCTCAAAAAGAAAGTACACATATAAACATATACAATACCTAGGTATTGTATATGTTTTTTTATGAGACGGTGATAGCGTTGAATAAGATCGCGCTATAGATTTGTTTATATTTTACAAAGACCACCTGTACGGATTAAGACAACCTGGTGATAGGGATTGTTGATAGGAATGGACATATAGAATAAATCTGGTGGAAGTTAATAAAATATATTTGATAAATATAAAAGTTATCGCTACACGTTTCTTGCGGGATAGCTGTTATTCATACTAAAATGGCTAAACGTATTTAATTGAAATTTTATATGAAGGTGTCTTACATCGTAAGATAATAAATGGAACACTTTATAACCTGAAAAGTAGCATGCTTACAAAAATACATGACTTTCAGTCTATCTACCTCTATCATCACGTGATATTCCGTGCAGAGTAGGTAAAAGTGCCACCAGGTTCTTTCATATCTTTCGAAAACTTACAGAATAATATTTGATTAATGTCAGCTTACCATGTTTAAGAGGTCGTATTTATTGTTAACATATTCGTCACGGTGCTGTTTTTGTAAAACTTTTGGCTGGTGTGTTCAATATCAATTATAACTCCTAACCATAATTTACTAATGCAGTAGGGGAGATTGTGTATGAAAGAGCCAGAACAACTTAAGCCTACTTTTAAAAGTAGTATTACAAATTGATTTTAATATTTATGTAATAGCACTGATAACCTCTCACCCACGAAAGTTTTTAAGGGTTTATCGATGATTTTTTTACTAGAAATTCATTAGGTTTATACGAAAGTAGAAAATTCCAACAGGATTTTTCCTTATAGACTTCTCTGACTTCCTCCACTCTCATAGTTCGTGTCATACACGCTCGCTGGTTACGGAGACCTTCAGATAGTTTTGACATAATGTTTTTTATTCCTTTAGTATACTGTTACGAAAATAATAAGGTCTTACACTTATATTTTATACTGAAATATATAAGTTATATCTGAGGACGCCCACTTTTTTTAAAGAGCAGGCATTTCGTGCTTTGAAATAACCAGTTCTCAATTATGGAAATAAATAACCACAGAATTTGATGAATAGATGTTGATAAGAAGGCAACTCGATGAATATAAGATTTAGATGACCGCTCAGATACTGACCAGAAACTATAAGAAATAAGAAACCAGTAAACGCGGAAACATAAAAGATATTCCTAAAGTTAGGTTATGCAATATTTGCAATGGGTGGGGACAGGAATGTTGTTGTTTCAAAGGGTGTAATGAATTCTTTTGTCAAAAGTGTTTTTAATTGATGTACAAATTTTAATAATTGTAAACTGCTGGTCCTGATTATATAAATGATAAAAAATATAAAGTAATACGAAGTTACCTATAATTTTTTACTTTATTTTAACTATATCCGCTATGCGCAAGATGCCGGCTCTTACCCTGGACCACCGCACATGTGGCGCCGTCAAACTGCGCGGCCATATAAAATTATTTCTTTTTGTTATGTTTTTTGTTTGTTTCTACTGACAATAGTTTTTAAGCTTTAATGTAATTACTAACATATGTATGTACCCATATGAATGAATGTCCGAAATAAATGTATTATTATTAATAGCATGAAGTGGCTTTTTAGACAACAGGATGCCTTGAAAGAGCTGCCTTACCTTTTTGTTTACCTCTTGTCACAAATATTGGGTAGTTACTTTCTATTAATTTATGATAAATATATGATAATGATTATAGTAACCAGCTATATATGTATTATTGTTTGAAATTGGTAGATTTAAAGTAATGTTTTTGGGTAGTTTCGTGCGCGCGCGTATGTGTGTGTGTGTATGTGTGAGAATGATCTACGCTGTTGGCCGCGGGGCCTTTACAGCTTGAACGGACAAGAGGGAGAACGTGCAACCAGTACGCTCGAGCCAGAAGGGCAAGGGGGCGACTATCTCAAGGGTGCCTCAAGTAGGAACGGTTTGGGCTTGGGCAGTCGCTATGGGAGAGGGCGTATACTAGGTGTATCGTCGTGGGGCTCTGCACCGGCCAGCGGGCAAGGGATTCTTCGACCTCGCCGGCGAGGTCGGTGTCTGATCATGTGTGCGGTATCTGTATCCGAAAGAAGGGATGCAAGGGCATCGGGAGGGTCGATCGGTCGAGAACATGCCGCGGACGGAACGGAACGCATAAGCGTTCCGTTTGGAGCCGCTAAAATTGTAAATACAAAAATATATGCACTCATAACGCTGTGCGCCTGCGGTGTTCTCAGCTATGTTCAGCGCGTTCGCCTCAGTTGATGACCATTTGTGGCACTTCATATTTGACCACGTGCTTCGGGAGGCACGTTAAGTCTTTAGTTCTGGTTACCACTAAATGTGGTAATCGTTAAGACAAGTTGGAAGCCATATAGGCGGCTTGATAAGTTCTAACAAGAGGAAGCTACAAATCTGACTCCACAAACCTGCACTGGGTCCGTGTTGTGGAGAATGACCTAAACTCCTTCTCCTCGATTTGTAAGAGTAGGCCTACCTATGGAACAGTAAAGGCTGATTTATTTATTATGCAATACATGTCTCTATTCTCCATCTTAAAGTTTGTGCTGAATTATTTTCCGGATGTCTTAGAGTTGTATTAATCGCAATGTAGTACGCGCACGGGGGCCGAAGCTGCTCGCATCCGTGGGATGTACTCTTGTTTCTGTACACGCAGTCCCTGGGCAGTGCTAAAAGCGAAGCAGCCTCACCGCCCCTGGATGGTTACTACTTTCCCAGCAAATTTATACTCCAGAGCACTCCAGTCTTGTTGCCTTAAGTCCAGTTTTTCCGTCGAAAAATTCCCATCATCAATCCGGAGTATAGAATTGTGCCCAATAAAAGGGCAATAAGTTTCCCCTCGCCCCATGCCCAATCCCAATCTATTAAGATTGGGACCAAAAATAGGCGAAAAGTAGGCCATTTTTTTTATTTTACCCTGCAGCGGATATCTTAATTTAGGATAACGATAGCACCACACACAAAAATTGATGACTTAAATTATTACGATATTCAAATTTTACTTGGTCTTAGCCGCGTGGTTCCCGGCTTAGATAGCCGCGTGGTTCCCGGCTTAGAATAGGACCAACCCATCTCATCCCATCGGGTGTCGTACAAGGCGACTAAGGGAAAACTAGGGAATGGGCAGCAGCGTTCTCTTAACACTTCTGCGATCAAAAACTGCGCTCGCCAACCCGCCTGCCAAGCGTGGCGAGTATGGCAAATCCCCCCTTTGGGGAGGCCTATGTTCAACAGTGGACAAGTATGGGCTGAGATGATGATGATGATGATGATGATCAAATTTTACTACATCTCCAGGGAAAAGGCGTCGGTAATCTATTTTATAGTCATTGCAAGGGTCCCGGAAACGATGGGGTGGGGTGGCGGGAACGTAACTACATATAGGTCAATATCTTTGCTCTACGATCCTTGGTTTTGTCGACTGCTACTTGGCCCATTGAAGCGAATAGAAACGGATTAAATTCCTGTGCAAGATTAATCTTGGAAATATGTATTTGTAATCTGTTCCGGAAGCGAAGGGAATAATGTTTGGTAAAAACACGTGTCGTTTTATAAGTGTGATTCGCCGAGTGTGTGTAGTGGTAGAGATGAAGGTACAATATCGCCGATGATGTTATATATCCGTGTAATAGGGGCGAGTCTTTTCCCATTATACAGAGCACAACTCCAAATTACGGAGAGATATTAAGATTTTTTTTGTTAGACAAACAAATGAAAATAAAACAGCCAGTTCGAGTAAGATTTTTATTTTGTGTTAAGTAAGTCTTTGACACTTTTGTTATGCGTGACAGAGGTAAATAGTGTTAATCTATCTAGCTATATCATCACGCCAGATCCTTTGCGTGATACCTTAAAAATAAATAGTGTTTATTTTTATGATAATAGGCTCTTCATTTCTTTGAGATTGGTATCAATCTGTCTAGCTCATATAAGTCTAATATTTTTTAGAGTAGACACAGATGTAAGTCAGAGTGAAGATAAAACATATATAATTGATAAAATAAAAAAATATTATGATATAGCGAAAATTTATTTATTAACGTTATCTATCTTATAAAATATGTACTTAATTTACCCACCTTCATGCCTATATTTTCTCGACATCGTTCGGACAAAAAAAGAGAGCGTGCTTGTACGCCACTCGATCGAGAGGTCGTCACTGACGGTCGCGTAATGAGTTTTCTTCACTCGATCGCTTCTTCTACCATTTGATGTGTTAGCGTGCGGTGTATAGTTTCTTAGATATTCCAATTGCCCAACTTACACCTATGTTCAACTAACTTAGCCTACCCTACACCTCTTATGGAATGGGCATATATAAAAATTTGGCATAGCCTATCGTTGTTCTTAATTCAAAAGTCGTATGTATGTAGAAAGGATTAGTTTTCAGAACACACCATATTTGAGTTTTAGAGTGTGGAATATTTTTAAAATATAATATTTGAATCGCATATCATTATATACAGAGACTTCGCTGTCAGTTTTGCTATGAAAATATTTAAAAAAAAACACGGCTTTGGTGGCTCCTAAATAAATCGCTTATATATACGATTTTTTTACTTGACAGCGGCCATAAAAGCCGCTAATTATTTTTTTCAGTGCGTTTTCACATGTCTAATTTAACTGAAGGACTATTTAGCGCAGTGGTTAAGAGCTACAGCAGCTTCGCTCACTGTGTCTAATAGTCGCGGGTTCGATTCCCGCACGGGACAAATCTTTGTGTGACCTACAATTACTTGTTTTGGTCTGGGTATTTGTGTATGTGAATTTTCATGTTTGTAAACGCACCCACGGCACAGGAATAAATCCAAGGGGCTACGTTTGTTTAAAAAATAATAAAAATAAAAAGAAAGCATAACTGCGCTCTTAAACCTAAAGGATTTACCTTTAGGTTTATGAACGCAGTTTTTTTACGGGAGGCGGAATCACACAACATATAGAATGAATCATTTTTATTAAAACATTCAATCAAGAGATCTAAAATGTCTGTTCACAGCTAAAATACTAGAGACAATACAATATTTCGTTTTTGTAGTATAATAAATTATTTTGTAATAATTAAGGACAACAGTTAACACAATATAATAGGTAATTACACATAGATTAGAAATATGATTTAAAAAAATACATAAGCTAAAGTTTTATAAATCTACGTTCATATCGTGCGGATGACATGTGCGAAGAGTTAACTCGAGGGAGTTTCTCATCTTGTTAGTGAAATGACTAGAATACCCATTGCTTTACTTTGAAAAAAACCGATGAGAGGTTCTTTGGAAGAAATATGGGTGTATATTTTGAATTTCTTAACTGCATAAATGATGGTTTAGAATTTAAAAAAATAACGATTATACTCTAAACTTCATTTGGGCAAAGCACATATTAAATACCTACGTACATATGTCATGTTATAAACTAAACGCGTGCACATCGGCCAGCGGCAGCGGGTGACATTTAGTCAAAAATAAAGTGCGATCAAGGCTAAACAGCAAATAGGCTACTAGAACAAAATTTTAATTTGCGCGAAATTGCTTCTAAATGTCATAATAAAGCGGCCGAGCTGTTAAGAGTGTGCTCAGATTGAAGAAGATCATGTAGCCGGTTATAAATAATGAAATAACCTATACTGTTCTACTAAGGGGCAAGGGCCTCTCACATATAGAGGTCTTGCTGACTAGCACATTAAGTGGTAGCTGGGACTAACGCAGATTCATATATTATTCACATTACATTTCACTTCCGTAAGTTGTCCTTTTACAACATCTGAGACGAAAGACACCCCAGTCAAACAAAATAAGGAACGTTATTTATATACGCTCGAGTGTAATGGGGTCAAGAGGCGAGGTTAGTCGTCACGTGCGAATGTTTACTTCATAAATAAACAATCGCATGGAAAAATCGATCGGTATGAACGTAGCTTTAGATTTAAAATGTTATTTAACTTTTCTTTCTTATTTTTCTTACAGAAATAATAAATGAACGCCTCGGTTTATGAATAAATTTAATAAAAGTAGCCTAATTTAGTCATACAATTTCATCTTTAAATTTTGAAACATCCGTTTTTGTACGGTTAAACTAGAAATACCAATATTATTTATCTATCTATGTATGTTATCATGCCGGATCCCTTTCGGGATAGGCAAATTATAAAGAGTAATATTATAAATAGCGATTTAGAATGCTATTACATTAGCTTATCTGCGCAGTAGCAGCGCTACACCCGCAAGACGCGACAAGACAAATATGAAGGATTTTATGAATTTCATCGCTGTCGGCGTGAGATATCTACTTTGGCTTACATGCTAGGATGGTGTGCCGTGATAAAAGTTTGACACGAGAAAACTCGTTTCAAGAATTGAATTGTATAACGCTATTTTGTCTTATGTGAAAAAAGTCTTGCCGCCCGTGCTAGACTTGTAGGAAGATTCGATATAACAGATTTAATTTTGAAGCTGTCGTGCAGCATGCTATTAGTGCTGCCACTGGTTTTAAAATGGGTTGAAAACCGTAAGCTGTCAAAACTATGTTTGTAAACAAAAATATTTTTTTTTGGGACTAAGTTCGCCACGCATTCCCACTATTGTAACTCCTGTACGTCAGGATCCACAATGGTCTCCTAAGACGATGCCAAGGTTTGAACCTTGGGGTGTCCCGGGAAGCGCTTCAATTGTCTTGGAACCCGCAACAATTTTAATTAGAAAGAAAAACAGAAGGTATGGGAAAAATAAACTTCCACTTCCCTCCTTTTCAAAGCGGGAACACAAATGATCGGCAGATTAGCCATAGAGAAGGAGACTACAACTAGGATAAGCCCAGTTGTAAAGCATGATGGATACGAAAAATATTAACAGGGCCTGTTTTTGGGCCGCAACTGAGATTCCAGTTATAGGTATGGTAAAAACGCTTGAACGCACGGAAATTATCCCGAGTTTCTACAGGATCCGTGAAGTAGATTACCCCAGTCGTATTTCGTAGACTGTTTAACATAATGGTTATATATATCGCGTTGCTAATTGTTATAATGGTCCCAGTCGTACGTCTTATGAACTTTTTATGTGTGTGTGAATGAGTTACGTTGTTGGCCGAGGGGCATTTACAGCTTCACTAGGCAAGACGGCAAGCGACTAATGACCGTGACTTCAGAGCTGCTTAATCGCGCGATTGCATTGCCTAATGTGAACGCACTCTTACCTATCATCTAATCTTTTATTTGCCGGCTATCAAAATTTTGTGTGAATTATATTATATTTAAATTATAGACAAATATGACCGCCAAAATGTTACAGGTACGGGTAAATTAGCGTAATCTCTTAAGGCGGATCCGAAATTGTGTAATGTAACGCTCTATATAGTTGACACCACTAGCTTAGAGCGTGGGCTAGGTGAAACTGCTCGAACATTTTTGCACTGATTTGAATATATAATCTACGCTGACATTAACCTCTCATTCGAACGAACGCTTTTAATGCGCTTTAAAGCGTTGAAAGAAACAAATAGCTAACGGAACATTTTTAAAAAAAATGCTTGCAGCGGTCGAAAAACGCACGTTGAAAACGCGCCGGTGCGAATGCAGACTTACATGTAACGTTCGCAGTATCGTCCATGCGGTGTTCGCGTAACGTTCCATACAATACACTATTCTGGATTAGGCTTTATCTTATGATTTCCTTTTATTTTCTAAACGTTGCTTTTGTAAGCAGTGCAGACCGCCAGATTTAACATATCATAAACGAAGCACTAGATTATTACCTAAATTTTATTGTCTATAATTAATGTTTTACGAATTGCTGTAAAATGTTAAATCACCGTGTTCAATGGACGTAGTAATTTAAAAATTTATAGTCACGGAATTAAATTTTGACGCTATAGACTGAAGCTTAGTTAGTGTTGCCATGTATCGTGCGAATTAAAACATCTTATCTCTTATAAGAACCAAGTTAACCCTTCCTTGCCTTTACAAAAGAAGTTATTTCTTTGTTCTACTAAGAACACCATTATACAATCATTTTATAAAGTTATCGTAACGTCGGCGTTTCGTCATTTCGAATAAGGGCCCGTCGTGTGTTAGTAATTTTAAAAAGGTTCAAAAATTTAATTTAGTGAAACTACACTTTTATGTAATTTAACTACAATAACATTACACAGTAAGTGATTCAAAGATTCATACAATACAAATGAAGTTTGAATAAAACTAAGGTGATTTTAACACTTCATGCTTGTATGTGTGTGTGAATGATGAACGCTGTTGGCCGCGAGGCCTTTACAGCTTCACCGGACTTAAAGGCGAGCGTGCAACCACTACGCTCTAGCCAGCCAGAAGGGCAAGAGGCGACATACTCGAGGGCGCCTCGAAGAGGCGCCCTCGGTTGGGACAGTCGCTGTAGGGGGACGGGTGCACTACTAAGTGCACCGGTCAACCGCCGGCTATGGGAGGGGATCTACTACTACGTCGTCGTCGTCGCCCGTATTCTGAGCGGAAAGAAGGGATGACAAAGCATCGGGGGAGTCGGTGAGAACATGTCGCGGCCGGCGGTGGCGGCAGGGGTCGTTAACTGCATTGTAATATGGCAATCTTCCTATGTAATGTTATATTGTGGCGAGAATTAAAATGATATTATTATTATTATTTAAGAGCTAGTTTCCAATGTTATATGTTTGATTAAAACGAATGAATTAATGAGTAGGCGATGTCAATTATGGAAGAATGGAAACTCCATTCTAATTTTGCACAATGTCTTGATAACAATTGATTTAAATCTGGACTCAGTATAAAAGAAAATATCAATTTTAAAGACTCTAACTGACTTGATAAGAATGCCCATTCATAAATTTTCCTGAATACATTCGTATTCAATCATAATTAAAATATTGGGAACGTAGAAAGGTCACCTGCAAAGCTTGATTACGTAAGTAGGATTCCGTACCTACTTTGGAGTAGAGATAATAATAATAATAATAATACACTTTATTGTACACCAAAAAAACAATACAAGAAACAATTTAAATACAAAAACAGTACAAATGGCGGTCTTATCGCTTAAAGCAATTTCTTCCAGACAACCGTTGGAAGGAAAACAAATAAGAATAAAAATAAAAAGGGCAGTTGGTGGTGTACACTATTGATAATAATTTACAATACACATATATATAATATAAACCTAGTCATATATATACAGACATTACAATATACACTATTACATACCACACATATATTATAGCTAACAGATAAAGATAAATAGCAAATAATCATATTATTGACAGATAGTGACTCTTAACCATGTTTTTGAACGAAACCAACGACTTTGCACGTCTAACTGACACTGGCAATGCATTCCACAGACGGACGGCTTGAATGGTAAAGGATTTATCGAAGAAATTTGTGGAATGCATCGGCATTTTCAGTTTTAAATTTTCCGATGATCTCAGGAACTTCGAGTGTGGCTCATGAAGAAACTCAAATCGATCTTTGAGGTAAGAGGGAGTTATCGGATTATACAGAACACTGTACAGAAGCGATAGTATATGAGCATTCCGGCGAAGGCGAATTGGCAGCCACTTGAGCTTTGTACGAAATTCAGAGACATGGTCATATTTACGCAGGCCAAATATGAACCTTATACAAAAGTTTTGAAGTCGCTCGAGTTTATTAAGTTGCTGCTCTGTGAGGTCAAGATAGCTGGCGTCTGCATAATCTATTATAGGGAGTAGAAGAGATTGTGCGAGTGCAATTTTTGTGGCAGTTGGAAGAAAATTGCGCAACCTTCTTAATGAACCTGCAGAAGCAAAAACCTTTCGGCTGAGCTCCTGCAGCTGTGGACCCCAAGTGAGATTGGTATCGATGTAGATCCCCAAATCTTTTACGCTTTTACTTACTGGTATAGTGATACCATTAAAAATAATTTGGGGAAGTTGCGACCAATTGATACGTGAAGTAAGTCTGGAACTACCAATAACTATCACTTGTGTCTTAGTTGGATTAACATTGAGGCCGTAGCACCCACTCCATTCACATATCTTAGATAAGTCATGATTCATAGTATTCACAGCTTCCGACAGCCTGGCTAATGGTGCCTGTGTGTATATTTGG
Source organism: Phalera bucephala (assembly GCA_905147815.2). Lineage (NCBI taxonomy): Eukaryota > Metazoa > Arthropoda > Insecta > Lepidoptera > Notodontidae > Phalera > Phalera bucephala. The sequence continues at coordinate 6,781,478 of LR990620.1, read as the reverse complement.
AGATCATCTGCGTAAAGGTGGTATGACGAACGTAATTGATTGGGAATGGAGTTAATAAAAACAGCGAAAAGTAAAGGAGATAGAACGCCACCCTGCGGTACACCGGCACTAGTGTTACACCAAGAAGAGTAAGTTTCATCGATGCGAATGCGTTGCCGGCGACCAGACAGGTAGTTACGAAACCAGTCAATTGCCTTTGGAGATATGTTAATAGAGCATAGGACTCCAAGCAAAATATCAAAATCCACAGTGTTAAAAGCATTGCTGAAGTCGAGTAGTGTTAGTATAGTCAAATTGCTATTTTCCATACCTAATCTTATGTCGTCTGTGATGTTCACCAAAGCAGTAACGGTGCTGTGACCAGGACGAAATCCTGACTGGAATGGATTAAGAAGGGAGTTCGTATTGAGGAATCTGCTGAATTGGTCGTGAACAAGACGCTCAAGAACTTTGGATAGGAAAGGTAATATGGATATTGGACGATATTCGGAGACAGATTTAGGATTGGATTTTTTAGGCAAGGGCGTTATTTGGGCTTCTTTCCAAGAGGATGGGAAATCTCCGCTAGATAGAGAGTAGTTAAAGATATGGCAAATGATGGAAAGGATTTCGTCAAGGATAGGGAGGATCATTTTGCGGCTGATACAATCATTACCGACTGCATTTGATGTGATCGATTCTATGCTCTTTTTAACACCACAAGCAGTAAATTGACTAAAATCAAAAGGTGAATAATCGGGTGTCGGAATGGATGAAAGATAGTTAAGCGTACTTAATTTCGTAGTCTTATCAAAGTTAGACGAAGTCGAGAAATGCTGATTGAGGAGGTTAATATCTAAATCTTTAGGGAAGTTATCTTGACGAGATTTACCGACCCCCATTGATTTAAGAAACTTCCAAACCTTTGTTGGATTACCATTTTGAACCGAACTATGGATGTGTTGGCGTTGAGCATTTCTACACACCTTGTTGCAGTGATTCCGGATGGCAATGTAGTTGATCCAATTAGAATCGGTGGATCTAGCTTTATACTTGGATTTCATTGCCACTTTTTTGTTCATCAATAACTTAATGTCTTTAGTTAACCAGGGTGCTGGAAGATGTTTAACTCTGACAGGGTGAATAGGAGCATGCAAATCATACAGCTGAATTAGCGTAGACGTGAAGATATTAATTTTGTCATCTAGTGTGTCTGCTAACAACAAAGGTTGCCAATTAATGCTAGCGGCATCTTGTCGAAGCCTGTCAAGATTAATGCCACTAAAATTACGCTGCAGAAGAATTTTAACTTTGGGCTTAGGAGGCCGAATTTTGTAAGAAATAAAAACTAAATCATGATAAGAGAAGGCGTCAGCTGAACACTGGCCATGCTTGGCTACATGTGCAGCTGAGGAAACAAATATAAGATCTAAAAGTGATGGAGTAGAATTAGGGAAATGATGAGTAGCATCAAGAGGAAGAATTGATAGATTACAGGATTCAAGAACTGATTTAAGGTTGGAAGAACGAATATCGTTTTTCTGCAGACATGTATTAAAATCGCCCATTATAATGCTATGACTGTAAGAAGGGACAGCATTTTCCAAAAGACTCTCAAAGGAGGAAAAGAAATCAATACGTGATGAGGGACAGTAGTATACACCGAGAAGTATTTTAGAATGGCAGAGCTCAATGTCTATAAAAAGATGCTCACCAGCGTTTGATGGAGGTGGTTGTGGCGATAAATCAACTAGAGAAAAAGGAATATTTGAACGGAGATATATCGCAACGCCGCCACCACCTCCAACTGAACGGTCGTTTCTGATTAGATTAAAGCCAGGAAGAGAGTATAGCGTAGACGGAAGGCACGGTTTCAGCCAAGATTCTGAAACAAGGATTGCATGAATATCCTTACAGTCAAAGCTTACCAGCATATCGGAAAAATGGGCCGGGATGCTTTGGGCATTAATATGAACCACATTAAAGTTCCTAGTAACATCAGAAAAGGTAGACGTGAGGGTATCAGTAAGAGATGGAACACTAATGTAACTGTCATCGTTGCTTTCTAAAGAGAAGAATGTATCGGTATCACTTTCACTCTCATGTTCTGTCATGTAAATTTAATAAATAATATATTAATATATAGATGCGTTTAAAAAATTAAAATACAAATTATATACCTAATAATAAAGTCTAACCAATTAAAATAAATGAAAGATAATGCAAATATAATAATACTAATAAATAAATATACCTGTAAATTATTCAGTAGTAAATAACCAACCCACCTGCCAAAAGTGCTATAGCAAACAGAGCTGTTTTATATTAATTATTACAAATTATATAAAAATGGACAATATACATACAACAAATAACTCAAACATAAATGTCATCGAACCAATAAAAAAAAAAAAAAAAAAAAAAAAAAAAGGACAATTTTAGAACGAAACAGAACGTAACGATGTACGATTTTTGAACGAAAACAAATGACGAAATTTAGACGCAACTGACATTGACATTTAGGTTTGACATACTGAGAAACATTACTTTTAAAAACAATTTATATCTAGAAAAGAGGGTACAAAAACAAGGAAAAATGCGCGGAATACACAAAAAGGACAGAAATACTACACACCTAATCCTTCATTTTTTTGCATTCACCCCTCGCTTGGGTCGTGCTGCAGCCCCAGTGTTCGTCTTCGATGTCGTTGGGTTAACAGGATCCTGTGCAATACTGTTAATATCGGAAAGAGACTTTACACAATGTCGCGTCCCGTCCAGCCCAAGGACATGCACCTGGCCATCTCTTGTCCAGCACTTGGCGACACCGAACCTAGCTCTCGCAGCCATGAAGAAGTCGTGGCGGGTCTTTGTGAGGAACTCGGAGATGGTGACCCCCGTGCCCTTGAGCTTAGTCTTGACGAACCAGACTTTGTTGCGGGCCGCTACATCGTTAAATTTAACCAGAACTGGCCTAGCTGACTTCTTTGAAGCACGTCCCATCCTGTGACACCGGCGTATGTCAACTGTTTGAAAATCGCTCAAACCCAAACAGTCCCTAGCAAGCTTGGCGATAACCTGTGTTGTATCCTCATTGGCCTCTTCTGCGACACCGTGAACCAGCAGGATCTTTTTTCTGCCTCTCATTTCAATATTGTCGACAGTTTTAGCCAACATCTCTATCTGCAGTTGGAGGGCATTAAGTGTTTGCATAATGAAGGCACGAAATGATGTAAACTCTGCAGCCAGGACAGCAGTGGTTGATGTAGGAGTGGCAGAGGACTTCTGGAGCTCGCTTTCAAAGTCAGACATCTTCTTGTGAAACATTTCCGTCAGTTGAGACATTGAGTTCTGTAGTGATTCCATGGTGATAGTGTGTAATAGTGTTTCACAGTAAATATAGGAAATAACACTTGTAAGGCAAGTTATTAAGGTTAGTTATCAATTATATTCATTAATACTGTTTAAAATATGAGTGTATACAATTAATTTTAAATTAAATACAGAGCCAAATAGAAAACGTTGTGCTCGTTTAACTACCCGAAAAAAAAAAAAAAAAAAAAAAAAAAAAAAAACCTTATACCTTTTCCTTAAAAAAAAGTAGCCCCAAACTAGGAATTATTTCTATATCGTAGGTGCGTGAACGTGAACTTACATTTAGAAATTAGGTATTTGTCTACCAAAATAAATCTTTGTAGGTCACACAAAGATGTAGACGTGTGGACGAAACGGCTTAAGAAATGGCTACATCATCAATAACGACCAGTAGGATCTACTCTCGATTCCCTACGCGTGGTCTCTGGGCGCTGCTAAAGGAACACCACCCTCACCAGCAGGCTCCGATCCGACTGGTCACCCCCCCCCCCCCCCCCCCCCCCCCCAGCAAAGTCACGCCCCCAAGCGACCCAGTTGTGTTTCAGCATGTTGACCGCGAGGAGGCGGATCTGACCCTATCATACCGATTCGGAACTCAGTCTTAAGTTTCGTATTTCAGAGTAAATACGAGTAGGCTATTACTGAGTCAGCGAGCCATATATTCGGCTGCATTGTCACTTTCCATAAGGTGAGATAAGGGTCAATCGCTGAACAGTCTTCAATGATAATTTTCTTTATTTTTAATCGCTTGAAGGCATGGAACCCAAAAATGAGTGACCACATTATATTATTTTTTTTGTTTTAGTTAGAATGAAATTCGTTCATTGCAATTGACTTAATTGGTTAAAATTGAGTATAGGCGAATAATAAGGGATTGGAATTTATTAAGATTAAAAAATACCTATTATAATAGACAATATAAATAAATGCTATAGCTATTAACCTGTAACTGCCGCGGGGTATAAAAGCTACACTTTTTATAACTAAAACAGCAAAAAAATTCCTCTTCAATTTTAATTTGTGGCTTTATCCACAATGGACGTTTACAGTATTGATAGGATTTGGCACTTTCTATAAGTGGTTTGTAGGAAAGAATCTGTGTACTCTCTTCCTACCCCGCAAGGGATCTGGCGTGATGATATAGCTAGATAGATAGAGAGATCTACACAAACTGTAGCCTTATCGGTTTCCATTGTGCCTATAACAAATTGATGGCTTTATAATATTAAACTCATAACTTTTAATATAAAGTTCACAAACCTACGAATCTTACCAGCATAAAGCGACTAGAGTTGGGCTAACAATTGAATCAATGGACATAAATTATGGACATATGTAAAAAAATATTATATTAAAATTGAATTTTACTCAGTGTGCATACAAGCAATAAACAGTATAGTAAATAAATTTATATTGGAAATAAATAACGATTATACATAAGATTTTTATGAGTAGTTCAGATTCTGAATAATATCATTTTTTTACACCTGTCCCATTTTAAAGTAAGTTTTATTTGTACATAAATATTTTTTTGCGTTTTTCATTTATAGAAAGTAATTTTATTTTATTAAGTGAATGAGTTTGTATATCTTGGATGCGCCTTCAGTAAGGATGGGAAATACACCGCTGACATAGAGAGAAGAGTGAGTGCAGGGAACAGAGTGAATGGTGCGATGGGAAAGCTACTTGGGAGCAGGCACTTAAGCCATAAGGCGCAGCTGGCCATACATAACGGAGTTCTTGTCCCAACGCTGTTATATGGTAGCGAGAGCTGGGTATGTAAGAAGGAGAATGAAAGTAGGATAAATGCGGTAGGAATGCGAGCTCTGCGGAAGATGTGCGGAGTGAAGCTGACCGACCGCATTAGCAACAGCGTAGTAAGACAGCGAGTAGGTATGAAAGATAGTATCGGTGTAAAGATGAGAAAGGGCATGCTCCGTTGGTTCGGGCATATAGAAAGAATGCCAGAGGAGAGAATAACATAACAGATATACAATGTGAAAGTGGAAGGATGCAGGTACCGGGGAAGACCTTACCACGACTAAATAAACCGAGTCTTATCTGATGGAAAAGTCAAGAGTCTCCGTAACCGGCGAGCGTGTATGAGACGAACTATGAGAGTCGAGGAAGCCAGAGAGGTATGTAAGGAAAGAACCTGTTGGAACTCTGTACTCTCTGCCTACCCCGCAAGGGATCTGGCGTGAGGTTATAGATAGATAGAATTTTATTTTAAAAATTCTTTTTCAGAACAAGCTTTTATTGAGCAGCTAATTGTGCAATTTAAAACGACCAATCAATATTAAATGTGTATACCAAATTTCGTGTCTATGCTGTTTACCGTTGACGAGTTCCTTCGTCTGGAGACAATCCTGGGTGTACAATCAGATCATACTTACCATAAAATGCATTGTCATCCGAACTGAACCAACATATCATATTTCAACTCCGTGGGATAAGAGAAAGTGGTTTTAATTTAGCTTGCAAGATTTGACCTAAACCAACAAACTAAAAAACATAGCAAGCTAAATAGAAGCTTGTAAGATTATACTGTGGTGCATCACTTTATAAAAAGTGCCAAATCCTGGCAATGTGTGTAAACGTGAATATGTCCGTGGATGTTTGAACACGAGTAACTGCGAGCTAATTGAGCCACGGAATAAAGAACAGCGCGACCGAAGCGCATTAATGTATTGAATTGTAAGGAAGACGCCACACAGCGCAGCCCCGTACGGCGCGACGTCAAACGTCGCGACCGAACATAGTCGAGCGCTTGCGTCGCTCTCCCGTCGCCTTTAGATGAATTATTTGTCTAATGGCCGGTATCAATATTCAACTCAAGAATAGATTTGCTTACTTGCAGTAGGTTTTTGACAAATTTTCCATACAAAATATGTCAAAATTACAATTAAATACATAGTAGGCAAAAGCTATCCTTGAGTTAAATACTGAAACCGGCCGTAAATGGTAAATCGCGCGCGCGGAAATGGCATAAAAATTATCTCCCCATAAAGTAGAAAATCGTAGTACGCAGACTCACGCGCATTGCTCCGTCTAGATAAGTCTTAGTTTAAGCTATTATCGAACTGCGGCAGTTATAAGTATGGCCATTAGCGGCCAGTATCAATATTTAACATTTTAATGTGGAAACTATTATCTAATATAATTTATATCGCGAGCAATAAATTATACAATATGATTTCCCGTAATATATTAGATAAATTATTATTTACTATAATTTATCTAGCACCACCAGATTTTAAATATTTAAAATGATTATCGTTGATCATATGTACCTAATGCACACAACTGTTCTTAAACTAAACAAAGTACATTTAATTCGTCTATTACAATCCGAAACAGAATAATTAGACCTTGTAGAGTTCAAACAAACGATTTTTAATAAATGTATAATGCTGCTTAGCGTTTTTTTTTCTATAGTACCTAAGCATAAGGTAAGTACTATCACCAAACAAAGTGTAGTAGGTACTTTTTTATTCCGTGAGTACTATAGTAGTAGCACTATAAAAAGTCCAATTCGACAGTTGCATATGCAAAGAATAACAATACAGTCATAAAAGGATCTTTGACCCACGGCCGATATCGGAACTAACACCGTCATTCTGAAATGTCATTTTATAATAGTCGCAGAGTTGCCGTTTGCTATGAAATTTACCCAAGTTCTTTTTCTAATTACTAACCGTGCGGTAGCACCTGTTGAAATATCTTCTTGGGAGTAGAAAATTTTTATTAAGTGGTAACCCTTTGGGTGGGGGACGTTGGTGTGCAATACCAACGTCCCCCAGTCAATGTTATCCACGGGCCAAAAGATCCTTGTCGATCTGTATATACCACAATTCAAGTCAAGAAAACATGTTAGTGTAGACGTGATAGTTTTTTTACTATGTGAAGGCATTCTCAACTGCGCCAGTTCCGCGAAGTAGTCATAAACAAAAGTCTAACTATAAAGGATTGATCAAATCCGATGGAGCGCGATGGAAGCGTGACAGAAACGCTCGGCTACGTTCGGTCGTGACGTTTGTCGTCGCGCAGAACGGGCCCTGTGTGCCGCCTCCCGAACATTTCAGTACATAACAACTCCCGCGCCGCCCCATCGTCGCGCTCCCGTCGCGCTGCGTCGGCTATGTGGCGATACCTTAAATGTAATTTATATAAGATCAACGATAATTCATTTTATTTACAGGCCCATCTGGCAAAACTTACAATTCATTAAAATCTATTAATAATTCATATCTACGCAGCCAATGATACGTAATTACGCTATGAAGAATGGTGATTTTCGTAATTGGAATTTTGGATACACTGGGTAATTTTAGTTAATTTATAATATTATTTTAAAAACGAAAACTTATACGATTTTCGTATATGTATTTAATGCTAATGGCGATATGGTCTCTATTCGTGAAGACTAGAGCTAAAATCGCAGACCAAACTATTGGGTTTTTTGAAAACTATTCAGGATTGTCACTTGCTAACGAGAACATCGTGAGAAAAGTTTTATAAAAGGTAATTAATAAAATCGATCGGAAAAGTTGAGGCATGTGATGTACCCAGATGACTGTACTATATACTCTTGCTTACTATATTTGAAGAAATGAACGGTACTATATGTGATTTGTCAATTATTATTTTGGCCGTCTACTAATAGGGGACAACAAAAGATTGTAAGGGAATGTTGAAAAAATGTTAACCTTATGATAAATTTTAGGTACATCTTCTAACTTGTCTGTATTGTTTTGGAGTTCTTATTTCAGAAAACTATTCCTTTGGAATTTAGATGTCAACAGCATTTTTTACGTGTAATTTTATTACACTCGCTTCACGAACTATACACTTAATGTACAATGATCTGCAAAGATACCCTGAAATGTATTTGATACATTTAATAAGTACATATTAAAGATAAAATTACCCATAAAATCCAATAAACAAATATGTCTTAATCGCTAAAAATCTTAAAGTTAGGACAAAATGACTTATTATTTTATGTGTTTATCATTTTCTTATTTACCTTGGCACTCGTATTTATATGACAGATCCTTGACTAATATCGGCATTCTTATGTACTCTATGCAATAAATACCTATGTATTGAGTACTTATCATTTACCACCATTCCCAAATTGACACGTGGAATCATGAGCTTTAATTGTCACCTACTATAAAGCAACTGCTTATAATACTTAATTTTGTGGACACTATAGATGTTAATTTGACGGACGATTTAGCGCAGTGGTTAAGAGCTTAAGCCGCTCTGCCCACTGCGTCTAATAGTCGCGGGTTCGAGTCCCGCACGGGACAAATCTTTGTGTGATCCACAATTATTTGTTCCGGTCTGGGTACTTGTGTATGTGAATTTTCATGTTTGTAAACGCACCCACGACACAGGAATAACTCCTAGTGTGGGGCTACGTTTAAAAAAAAAATATATATAACATAACTACCGTGTGTATTCTACGATTTGAGGCGAAAGCGATTTGTAAATTGGAACTAACTGTTGCTTATATACGATATGACAAGTTATCCAGAGAGCATATAGTTGCCCTAATAAAATAGATTCACAACTAAAAAAACTACCTCGACTGCGTCTTAAAAATTTTACCACCGTCACGCCTATATTCCCCAGAGGGGGTGGCAGAGGTGTACTGAGATGTACACCCACGTTTCGCCGACTATGTTAGGTCCCATGTAATAGGGGGCGAGCCTATTGCCATATATCGGGCACAATTCCAGACTCCGGACTCATACTGGGAATTTTTCGTTAGAAAAACTACATTAGTCCGACCTAGGATTTGAACCCAGGACCTCGCGATCACAAAGCGATGCGCTTTGCCACCAGACCAACGAGGCAGTCGTAAAAATACATCCGTTTAAAGAAAAATATTATTGATACTACAAAATGTGTAAAACAATGTTTTTTTTACTTGATTTTGTTTATTATGAAAGTAATATATTCTTGCGTGGATTAGTAATTTACAAATATTTATTTAAATTTTTTAACGATAAAAGATCGCCTGTTGTCATAAGTTTTATGTTCTTTCATGTAAATCGCTTGGGAACACGCAGTAAAAACCAGTTTTTAATATAAATACTTTTCGTACTTATTGTTTGTTGAAAAGTGAAAGTTCTAGAGTTATAAATTGTGTGCCATTATTAATTTTAGTGTTTTAAGCTTTGGGGACACGTCGCGCCATCTAAAATGCTATTAAAACGGTATATTGGCACAGATTTTTAAAATCGATACATTTTTATTTAAAACAGAAGGTCGCATGCTAATGTTTGAGATTTCCAAATAATACGACTAGTCTTTTTCACGAGACTTGGACTGTGACGTTTGAAATTTGACGTTTGTAGAAATGTGGTGATGATAAAATTTAATGAAATAGAATCCATTGAATATCATATCGAGAATATTTATAGCGAAGAATGAACCGATATAAATAGAAATAATTTAGGAACATAAAGAAAACAAAATGCACGAAGTTCATTATTTATTTATGAATCAAACGATTGGTCAGAAAAATCGTCTGACAAATCGTTTAATTCGTCGCTTACTTGAATTATTATTTAAAAGCCTATGAATCTGTTTATGTTATATGTGTCAAAATGCCGCAACGACATTTTTATTATTTTATTTTTACCATGAGACTATGTCTCTCAATCGGATACATAGATAATATATTCGTAAAGAAATCGGTAATCGGTTTTGTACATTTTCAAAAACAACATATCGATTAAAGCGATTTCATTGTGTCAGTCTCTAAAATGCGAACCGTTTCTATTTACATAATTGAGTAATAGAGCTTTTTATATTTTAAGGTTTTTTTTAATAATTACGCATATTTATAAACAACATATTATGATCTAAATGAAAGTTAAAGTAGTTTTTTGATTTATTTTTATATTCCTTTTTTGGATTCTCTATTTTTAATATTCTTGAATATAATATGCGTGAAATGGAATTTGATCAAATGTCACCGTACTCATGGTGCGTGGAAAAGACTATAGACAAGAACATTTTAGTGCGTAGCGATTTACAAATATGCAATTTAAACATAAGTAATATTTTTATGTCTAAATGGGACGTGTTTTATTTATTGTATCTCCATCATATTATATTAGGTATTTCATTGTTAAGTCTCTATTTGTGGTAAACAAGCGATGATATATTCTAGTACTAGTACTAACTAACTAGGTCTAATGATCTGAGTATTGTACGCCACTAAGGTCACTACTACAGGATGAAGTAGTCGTGAAATATGACCTATAACATGTGTTTCTGTTTATATATGTAAAATTAATGTTACACAGAAATAATTGCTGGGCTCTACGTACCCCATCAACGTTTAAAAAAATAATTACAAACCAATATTCGGAATAGAAATTCGATACAACTGCTTTAAAAAATTTAATTTAATGGTCCCCTCCATTAAGTTTAAGGATAGTTGATTAAAATTTGAAAATTTGCAAACAAATCGGTTTTGTTTATAATACTCGTGGAAAATGTACTTTACCTCGTGTAACTAAGGTTTATATCGAAACTGCGAACATTTTTACGACATTATAGCGTATACAAACTCAACTCATGATTCGACGTGTCAAAATATACTCCATTCTATAAAAAAATGCTCGGAATACGCGAACCCTTATGTTGAGATCTGATGGTCGGCTGGACACTAGCGAGCGTCCTCATTGTTCAGAAGGATTTCAAAAATGTACTATTTGCGGTAAGTCGTCATTGTGTTTAAGAGTTTTTTACATTAACAGCACTCTTTATTCGAGTAATTCTCGCTTATCTTTTCAATATAAGGTCGTATAAAATATGTGGTTGGATAACAAACGTCGTGGGTAACAAAGAAGAAAAAGTGACTTTTGTTTTTTCAGCAGGGAAATACACAGAAAGGAATTTTAAATTGAGGAAAGCTTTTAAAAAAATATCGAAATTGTAAGATGGATAGTTAGCTGCCGTCAACCAAAAATTTATTTCATTTGAGGATATTTGCTCTGCCCAACTAATGCAAAGATACTTTCCCCTAGAGTATTGGTAAGCTTGTCCTTACCCCTGGATAGCTTACAGACTCAGTCCATATATTTAGGACCTTATAAATTCAATTTACTACGTTTTACAGACTCGTGGTCCCTAGGGATCTCATTAAGCTTTTCAGTTCCTATTTCATCGATAACAAAATGTCTACGTATTCCAAGATTTGGCCACACGAACGTGCAATAGCTCCATGTATTTATAATCTGACATTTTTTTCTAATAATTTGACATTGATCCCTCAAGACGTACTCCCAGATTGGAACTACAAATTGTCATGGCCGATTGCGTCTTTATCTTTGCACAGATAACTTTTGAAGCAATCCTGGCCCTGCTTACAGTCCTGATCGAAAAGTTTGCTAATGGTATCCTTGAAAAAACCTTTTGGCTGTATGAAACTCTCCAATTTAGTTTCGATCGAGAGTTTCCTCTTTTTATTTTCGTTTGGAACACACGTGAAGTCTAAAGAAAAACTTTGTCGGATCATCTTTACATTCCTGCTTTGGCGTTCATTTTCGGCATTGTAAGTGCCTTTGTAGGTGTTTGTCGAATGCTTTTCATAACCTTCGTTACCGTATACCGTTTTATTTGTCTAAGCCTCTGTACCGTCGTCGTGTTCAACTATTTTGGTGAAAAGTAGACGTTCGGAGTCCACGAAGGTTAGAACGGGCGATCGTTGATTGATTACTTTGCAGGATTCTCCAAACATGTCTAGTTTCTTGTTGTTGCTACTACTATCTTCATCGTAAATTGTGTCCCCTGAGCGTTCAGTGTCGGAAGTTTTGTTCTCTTGTATAGTGCAGAGTTCAGGATTTCTAGTAAAGGTTCTATGATAATCATTATTACTGATTTCTGATACGTCATCGTTAAAAGTAATCTTTTTTTCCTTGGAGTGTCCTGGTGCTATGGAAAGGTTTGTTTCGGAAGAGTTGAATCTGGTTGTCGTGTTCCCTGATAGTTTATTAGCTGGTGACATCAAGGTGTTGCTGTAGCCTCTATCGTTTTGTGACGCTTTGCCTTTGGTGTGAATTCCGAATATCCGTTTGATTGAGTTTCGAAACTGTAACAAGGGAAATTTTTTAAGGTTATTTTTTGTTAATATGTAGCACACGTTCCTAAGTTTTTAGTAGTATTATTTTGAGTTGGTAATGTATTTTTATAGCCTATCTCTGTGGATTAGATTACTTAACGAAACTCAACTGCACTATCTTGAAAATTGTGATTCTTATATTATTTAGTCAATGAGAGGCGGGTCTTTAATTGACTAAATAATGTAAAAATAATGTAAATCTTAGTAAAAAGCTAATTACAATTGAGTATAGCAAAATTTATGTAATAAAAGATTTATCTTTTTGAGCAACATAGTACACTTAGTAATCCAGGGTCATATGGGGTAGTTACAGGATAATGATTCGTTGTAAATACAAACTTAGGGTCAAATGTTGGCTTTAGCTACGAGTTGTTTGAGATTAAACAAGAGTGGATGTCGAGTTAAAACACTAAGTGAAATAACCACGAATCTATATGCATTATACACACTGAAGGCTTTTGAAAAAATACTGTTTGCTGTACTTGATCATGTGTGTATATTCTTTAACACGTTCATTATCTTTGTTCGTACATGTTTATTTGTGAATAGAATGGCATAACAACTCGATAAGGTCACGCCAACGATAATCTGTTAATGCTCAGAGAGCTAAGCATGAAAAATTATGTTAGCAAGTAATCAAGCCGTCTTGTTCACATTATTGATTAAATTCGTAGTGTGTAAGAATGAGATTTCATCTCGCTAGCGTCACACTAACGTCAATCTTTTTATACTTCGCTCTACTGTTAGATTTCGAGAGATAACACTTTCAGTTTTTTTTCAAAATTATGTAAATCCTTTGGTGACAGTTTAGGAGACACATTTCTTCTAAAAGTAAGAGTTTGTACTTACTTGGGTATTCATTCCGACGTATATTAGAGGGTCGTAGCAGATAGAACTTTTAGCAACCAGTGCCGGAATCACTCCAGCACCCGGCGAGATCTTAAACAATGAAAATAATTTCCTGTTATAACTATTCCTGTTTTAGCTATTTTTAAAGTAGCATCTTTTATGCTTCATTCAATGCCATCTTTACGATAATTACAGTAGGACGCATTTTCGGTTAATATTAAGTTAATTATATATTCTTAATGTTGATACTGAGATCTACATTTTTGTAGATTCAAAATTTCCAAATGTGGCATAGATAAGCTTATATTTACGTTACAAATTTAAAAAGTTGATAGCATTTATAACTTCACGAGAAAAATCTAAAGTTGTAAGAAAGACTTTAAATGCGTTTTTCTCTGAAGTTTCTAAATTTTACTAAATTATTACAAAAACGGCAGTATGGGGCTTTCTAGAGAAGGACTATGAATTATAGCAACTTCTTTTCTAACAAAATCTGAATATTGTATACGACATGGCGCTCGTAGCGCTGTGCGACCGCGGTGTTCTTTCTAATCACCAAGATTAAGCAGAGATTGGCACGGTCGGCCTGAGATGGCTGACCGTTCGTAGTGTTTTCAGATTCAAGCGTCTCCGCGCTTTGGAAGGCACGCCAAGCTGTTGGTCCCGGTTACCACTTGATGTGGTAGTCGTTAAGCCGAGTTGGAAGCCTTACACGCGGTTTGATAATTTCCAACGGCAGTTGGCCACAAACCTGCCTCCGCCAATCCGCACTGGGTAATCTATCTCACCTCGATTTGTGAGAGAAGGCCTTTGCCCAGCAGTGGACAGTATAGACCGATATTATATATATGACAATTCGGCTTATCAAATTATGTAAATTAAAACAGGCTCACGTATACAAGGTGTAACTTAATAAACGCAAGACCTAAAAGTAGTTTGACCTAAATCGATAACTGAATTGATGATATTTTTAATGTATCTTATATCTTACTTTTTTTAATTTGCAAAAAATGCTGTTTCTCTTTTACTGTGCTGTGATAGGATTTGAACCCAAGACCTCGTGATCGCAAAGCGATGTGTTTGCCACCAGACCAACGAGGCAGCAGTTATTAATCGGGGTGTCTGAGGTCTTGCGGTAATTGCAATACACCTTGTATATGTACAATAGTATGAAAATATTTACAAAAAATATGATTTTCGAACTATAAAATTAAGAAAAATATACATAAGATATTATCTTGGGACGAAAAATCGGAAGGCAGGTATTTACGAAATAAAACGCATCACGTAAAAAACGCGCAATTTAACCCAAAACCATCGACTTATAAAATAAACTTCGCCATCCATTAAACAATACCACACAAAGAAATCTCTTGTGCACAAAAAGGAGGAAGTAACATACTCATTACACTCGGTTTGACGCAAATACGACCCCCGTGGAGCGTATATGTTTTTGAGATAATCTGAATGGCGGGAGACGAAACAATGACACGAACTCGCAAGGGAGATTAAAGTACGTAACTAAGAAGTAATGTACTGCATTAAACTCGCCGCACGCTAGATTTCCTGGGGCTCTCGTATCAAAAAGACACCCTAGTCAAATTACCTCTTATTAAATTGTTCTAATAGTAAACCAGACTTCTACATTTCTTTTAAAAAAAACGCAGCCCCACACTCAGATTTATTCCTATGTCGTGGGTGCCTTTACAAACATAAAAATTCACATACACAAATACCCAGACCGAAACAAATAACTGTGGATCACACAAAGATTTGTCCCGTGCGGAAATCGAATCCGCGACTATTAGACAGTGGGTAGAGCGATTAAGCTCTTAACCACTGCGCTAAATTGTGAGTCGAACATGTACCACTATCTCTTTAATAAAGCGATTATAATCTTACTATTTTGAGATAGAGATGTGGAGACGCAGTTTATAATCTTGGTGTTCTTTTCACGGCAAATTGAAATTTGAATGGTTTTGGTAAACAGAGTGTGTTAGTTCCTCTGAGATGTTTTCATTTTTATGGTTTTTACTATAAAGCGTAACTCCATATTAAGAATTATTCCTGTATCGTGAGGGCGTTATAAACAATGAACAAACATGAAATTCAAATCCGTCGTCATCTTAAAAACAATCTCTTTCAGAGTATTAGTGTAATATTATTTTGCCGTAAGAAAGAGACGGACTAATAAACTATGTAGGGTGCTGTAAGATAACTGTAAGAATGCTAAAAAGATTGTGGTAACAGCTTTCACTTAGTTGTCAAAATAGGAATTTTGATTCGGATACCCGAAAGCACTTGCCGCGCACACTCGTCTTTTTTCGGATGGAAACAAATCCTTACAATCAATGGCAGTAATCTATCTATATTATCAAGCTAGATCCCTTGCGGGGTATGCAGAGAGTGCAGAATTCCAAAAGTTCTTTCCCTACAGACCTCTCTGGCTTCCTACACTATCATAGTTTGTCTCATACACGCTAGCTGGTTATGGAACCTCTTGACTAGCCCTTCAGATAGAACAGGGCCTATTTAATATTTTATTATTTAATTTAATTATTTCACGGCATTAATAGTTTACTAAATGAATAGTAAAATGCGTGTAAGTAATTAATCATTATTCATAATTAAAATTCGTTTATTAATCTGAAATATCACTATTTAATCGACATTGTAGTGTATTATAATTAAATACGTTAACTTAACTATTTTAAGGGGCCTCATTAAATAATACCTGACATTTTATATTCATTCTAGTACTAAATAATGTAACCAATTATAACATGAAAGGAATTTAAATCGTTATGTCAGTAATTAACTGTTACATTTGATATTGTTATGTTACGTGTGGGGTAATTAAATGCCATATAACGTGCGAAGTACTTTATTAGGCGCTGTACGCACAAAACAGGACGTCGAATGCAAGTAAACACAAGTACCCAAAACACTACTCATCTCGCGTAACGTACTACTCCCTCTAATAGCCAATTACTGCTTCCAAGTCTCTGACTCACTCGTTGAATCCGTATATCGTTGCTGATGTCGCTCGTCGGAGTGTTCCTTTTTAACCGACTTCAAAAAGAAGGAGGTTCTATGTTCGGTTGTATGTATGAACGTTTTTTTATGTATGTTCACCGATATTTCCGTCAGTTGTGGACCGATTTTGATGATTCTTTCTGCATTGGGTTCAGTGTAGCTCCAAGGTTGTCCCATTTTAATTTCATTGGTATTGGACCTTGGACTTTGAAGATACACCAAGGAACTCCTTAACGAAAAACAATAGGAATGTGCAAATTGAGACTAACGGAATACCACATCTGAATTTTTAAAAATCAAACCCAGAGACTTGAATTGTGCGGCTGGTCTTAGACTGAAAGGGTTTAAAGCTCAGAGGTGGATGAAAGATAGGGTGATATCATAGTAAGCATTTTACATATTTTTAGACTATGGATATATCTTTTATATAAGTTCAGTAGAATCTATTTATCATGTCTCCAGCTATTGACAATATAGCATGATAAACAGATTCCGCTGTATTGTGTGTTGTGATTACGTCTAATTGCAGTGCGAAGTTTGGTTCCATATAATGGAATAAAGTTTTGATATAATGACTTCGCTTATTGACATATCGCTTATTATGACCTAGTTTTAAGAAATTGTGTTTATTTTTTATGTAAGTACAAGTATACAATAATTTAATTTTCTTCAGTCAGGTCATTGTTCCTGTATTTGGCTAAGTTAAAAAAGTTGTTTACGCTTTGTATGACGGTCGCTTAGTATGATGTATTTTTCATTACAAATTTATGAATTTACTGAGAATTTTTGACTTATTCTCGTGCAGGTATTTATAGTATAACTGTGTGGACTGTAGACGCTTTAAAACGAGTGCATACTTGAAGACCAATTCTCGTAATTTAAAATGTTCGAAATGCAGTCTCGATCTAATCTCACAAATAGTATTCTCGTAAAATATTGACACTGACTGAATCGAGATCGGATCGAAAGTTGAACAACATGTAAATGGTATTCCGATAAAAATTTTAACTGACATGAACAACAAATATACAAAACATCGTCAAACTGAATATTTCAGTTAGATATTTGTTATTAAGACTGTGGCAGCTGAGATTAACAAGTAATGAACAAATTATTAAACATGTATTTGAAGGAACGACAAGTCAAGAGTCTCCGTAACCGGCGAGCGTGTATGAGACGAACTATGAGAGTGGAGGAAGACAGAGAGGTATGTAAGGAAAGAACCTGTTGGAACTCTGTACTCTCTAACTACCCCGCAAGGTATCTGGCGTGATGATATAGATAGATAGACTTATACTGTCCTTTTGCTGAGCTAAGACCTTCTCTTACAAATCGGGGTAAGAGATATTATTAGAGGGTGGGATATATTAATAGCCTAGTGGTTAGACCGTTGGACTGCAAAGTTAGAGGTCGCGGGTCCAAACCCAGGCACGCATCTTTGTCTTTTCGAAAGCGTATGCGCATTAAAAATAAACTATAACTAGCTTTAACGGTGAAGGAAATCATCGTGGGGACACCTGCATGCCTAAGAGTTTCTCGAAGGTGTGTGAAGTTTGCCAACCCGCACTGGGCCAGCGTGGTAGATTATGGCCTACACCCTCTCAGTCTGAGAGGAGGCCCGTGCCCAACAGTGGAACAGTTTCTTAACAGGGCTAATATTATTATTATATTTATGAGATATATTCGCACCTACCACACATGTTTGTTTCTACACCCTAAGGTAGACTGGGAGAATATGAGCATGAATAATAAAAAAATAAATAAATATTAGGTATTCCACCACGCGAACCTACTGCGGATCGGTGTAGGTAGGTTTGTGGCCACTGCACATTGGAACTTAACACGCCTGTAAGGCTTTCAAGTTAACTCAACTACCAAACCATCGTCATAAATAATTTCACTTCTCAGTACTAGGAACGGAGTTCCCCAAGGCCCCTAAAAATACGTACCTATAAAAATGTTCTTGTTAGTTTGTTTTGTTTCGTAATTGCAACTTAACCTTTACTTAACTATGTTCAACCCAGACCGCTGAGAAATACTTTATAAATTGCTTATTAAATTTTACGCGGTCCCAGTCACAAATATTTCAGTAGTTAAATTTATAAAGAAAACTAAAAAAAAACTTACGAACTATAGAGACTTTAATTGAATTGAATTTTTAAGTAAGATATAATTATGTTTTCCAACTTAGTTATACACAGTTTGCGTCAAAGCGTTGTAGAGCGTTGTGTGTAGGGATTGCAATCCGGTATCAGTTTCAATCCAGCCGGATTCAACCGGATTTCCATTGATCCGACCGGATCCGGTCGGATTGATGATATCAAGATGATAATTGAGTATACTAACATTTTTATAAAATACGTTAATTTCTTATTAAATCAACTTTATTTACGCTGTTACTAAGCGACCACCAGTCACCGATCAACTCAATATTATAAATATATTATAATCTATCTAAATGGTTACATTTTAAAATTTATATTAGCACTGATTATTACGTAATTATTTAATTCTTCTACTGATCTTAAAAAGACTAAAGAGTCTATGCTTGCAGTGCCTATTTGGCGCGGGTCACTTCCGTCCCTCTAATATAGTCGAGGGAGGTGATGGCTGCTCAAGTAGTCGTATTCGTGAACGGGTGCTGCTTGTGTTTTTATTATAACATATATTTAAAATTATTAGTATATATATTATATCTCAGTCATAAGGCATCACACTGGAGCTGGATGGCATAAATGATTTTGTATAATATAAAAATGTATGCATCTATACAAAAAATGATTAAAAAAAATTAATGGAGAATTAGACAAAAAAGACAAGCCCGCTGAGTTTCTCGCCGGATCTTCTCAGTGGAGGCCGCGTTCCGATCCGGTGGTAGATTAGTAAGTGAAAAAAAATATCTAAATATGACCATTTGTAAACACCAACGCAGGGTTTATGCAAAATAAACGATTTCAGTCTTCGGTCCTCGGATTCGGTAAATTAGAACCGGATCCAGCGGACAATCATGTCAGATCCGCCGGATTACGGGATCCGGTTTTCCGGATTGCAATCCCTAGTTGTAGTCCCTAGATCGCTACGCGAGTAGTGCGCGTAGCGATCACGAGGTCCTGGGTTCAAATCTTAGGTCGGACGAAAATAATTTTTGGTGGGTGTACACAGTACACCTCTGGCATCCCCGCTTGGGGAATATAGGGGTGAATGTCTTCACTTCTTCACTGTATTCACTTCTTTTCATTCTGTTTTATTTACAATCCTATTGATATTATAAACACGAAAGTTTGTGAGGCTGGATGTTTGTAACTTTTAATGAAACTACTATAATGTAGCTTTTACATCAGAATAAGACATGAGCCATAGTTTAAAAAGAAACATATGCACACGTAGTCGCAGGCTAGTATATAATAATGTTAAATCAACCTTTACTGTTCTTATTTTTGTTTCTATAGCAGGGGAAAATTTTTCAGAAGGTTCTCAATCCTCTGCGGGGAAAAATTAGTGTGTGATACTTTTACTATACGAAAAAACCCCGCGATGGCCTCCGTCGACACAGTAGGGGCTCCGGGATTTCTAAACGTAACACATAAATGTAATGAAAGGAAAAGTATTTATGCAGCACCTCACATCAGAAAACAAAATATATACAGTTACAAAAAATAGAAAAAATAATGAGCTACCATAAGCCACAACTTGGGATCCGGTAATTAATATATTCAAATCCAAAACCAAGCATAACACTGCAAGACCCCAAGACACCGTAAGCTCATTTAACTATGAACCGTGACCTCATTTACCATTTCAACTATGCCTTTTTAACGTCTAACACCTCAGTCCTTCCCGTGACCATAGGTAGTGCAAAGCACTCGAAAGGTCGTAACTTAAAAATCAAAAATAAACCGCGATAAAATCCGAAATTTTTTTTTATTCCATGGGGAATATTCGCGTACATCTAAGAACTCAATACATAATATACATTAAGCTGCTTCTGCTATTGGCAACGTTTCCTTGGGTGCGAGTTGTGCCCAAAGGCATTTGGCCATCTTGGGAAATTCGAATTACTTCCACGCCCGCATGGTGCTTACAGCAACCTTGTACCATTCACGCCACCATCACTCTCTGGATTGTTCCATCAACTGTAAGCTAGAGATATCCTGCCATTCTGTCATTATGTCTTAAGGGTTTAGACATGTGGCGAGCGTTTTGTTTTTATTCTCTAATCACAATAAATTTACTAGTCTAGGTGTACAAATTCACGGTCACAGCTAGTTAACAATTGTTACAGTATTTAGTTAATTCGATTACCAATGCAATCGGGAGATACTTCACATTATTCGATATTCAGGAAATCACGTCGAAAAAAGGACGGCGGAAGACGAAATGAAACGTTACTGTGAGAGTTGAAAGCGTTTGACCTGGTTGATAAGTTAAAAGAATGTTCAACTCCCTAGTACAAATCGATGCCAACACAATGATTGAACTGATCGGGGGTACTAGTAGAAATGAGAGATTTATAAATTTTTATTGGTGGTACAGTCACTGACGTCAGAACTTCTATCTATCATCAGACAATTCCTTGTGGTGGAGGCAAAAGCAGAGAAAGAGGGTACTAAGTTCCAACAGGTTCTTTCCTTACAAACTCCTCTTGCTTCCTTCAATCTCATAGTTCAGTTCATACAGGCTTGTCGGTTACAGAGACTCTTGACTTGCCCTTCAGATAAGACACGGTCTATTTGGTACTCTTATTTTAATTCGGTAATTCTCTGCCTTTTACCGACGTTGCTAAACATTGTCGGAACCAAATTTCGCAACATATTCAAATGTTATTTAGTTCAAGAATATTAATGGACAATGTTATGTTTATAATATATCTGGACAAAAGTCTTCAAAGACTGAAAGCGATGAATGAAGGTGTACAAATGGGTGACTTAGTGGTAAACCATCTACTTTATGCAGATGACGCGGTTTTAATAGCGCCAACAGCCACTGATCTGCAAACACTAGTCACAGTTATGAAAGACGACTGCATGATCAATGGCTTACACTTGAATGTGAAGAAAACCAAGATTATGGTTTTTGAAAGGGAAGAAACCAGAACGAATGTAAGGATTGTGGTTGGTAACGATGTGCTGGAGCAAGTGAATGAGTTTGTATATCTTGGATGCGCCTTCAGTAAGGATGGGAAATACACCGCTGACATAGAGAGAAGAGCGAGAGCAGGGAACAGAGTGAATGGTGCGATGGGAAAGCTACTCGGGAGCCGGCACTTAAGCCATAAGGCGCAGCTGGCCATACATAACGGAGTTCTTGTCCCAACGCTGTTATATGGTAGCGAGAGCTGGGTATGTAAGAAGGAGAATGAAAGTAGGATAAATGCGGTAGAAATGCGAGCTCTGCGGAAGATGTGCGGAGTGAAGCTGACCGACCGCATTAGCAACAGCATAGTAAGACAGCGAGTAGGTATGAAAGATAGTATCGGTGTAAAGATGAGAAAGGGCATGCTCCGTTGGTTCGGGCATATAGAAAGAATGCCAGAGGAAAGAATGACAAAACAGATATACAATGTGAAAGTGGAAGGATGCAGGTACCGGGGAAGACCTAGACTATCTTACCACGACCAAATAAACCGAGTCTTATCTGATGGAAAAGTCAAGAGTCTCCGTAACCGGCGAGCGTGTATGAGACGAACTATGAGAGTCGAGGAAGCCAGAGAGGTATGTAAGGAAAGAACCTGTTGGAACTCTGTACTCTCTGCCTACCCCGCAAGGGATCTGGCGTGAGGTTATAGATAGATAGATAGAATATTAATGGATTTAATACAAGATAAAAGTGTTCAAAAGTTTTCTATCTATCTATCTATATCATCATGCAAGATCCCTTGCGCGGTAGGCAGAGAGTACAGAGTTCCAACAGGTTCTTTCCTTACATACCTCTCTGGCTTCCTCCACTCTCATAGTTCATATCATACATGCTCGCCGGTTACGGAGACTCTTGACTTGCCCTTCAGATAAGACACGGTCTATTTGGTAATAGTCTAAGTCTTCCCCGGTACCGACATCCCTCCACTTTCGCATTGTATATCTGTTTGTTCATTCTTTCTTCCGATATTCTATATGCCCCAACCAACGCAGTATACCTTTTTCCATCTTTACACTGATACTATCTTTCTTCAAGAGTTTTGATAAGCCAAAAATGTTTATTAACTTGAGTCCCTGACCAGTGTAAACTAGTTCTTATGCGTGGTTCTGAAACAATAGCAAAAGACTATTGGAACATAGAAGACTTCAACTAAGGCGACTTATCGGAGCATACACAGGCCATGATTGTACAAAAGAAGAGATCTGATTAAGATGAACTTGTCCAGCGGTATGATATGTAGGAACTGTGGTGTAGAAACTGAAACCATGAATCCCGTCCTCTGCAAATGTTACGCACTAGCGACGCGGCGAATGAATCTACTGGGGATGGCCTATCCCACTACAAAGGAATTTCAGTTCTCCCCCTCTGCCAGAATCTACAATCTAGTTCAGGGAGCATCAGGGCAAAGGGCAGCAAAAAAGATCCCATTGGGTTGAATTGCGCTTGAGATATCTCAGCCCGGGACTAGCGAACAAAAGATAAGATCAGATGCGTGGTTCTCATATCAAAATCTACTGATGTAACATAATAAATGCAAGCAAGATCTGAAAGTTTTTTGTCCTAAATCGGTAACTGAATTGATTCCAACAAATTTTAATGTATCATATTTTTTTTTAAATTGCCAAATATGCTGTTACTCATTCAGTGCGCTATAACAAATTAAATTCGATCTTGATTCAAGGCAATACTGAGATTTCTAAAGCATTTATAAAACGTATTTCTTAATATGCACACATACACGTACAATTTTCGTTGTTAATTGGAATATAAAAGTGCTTAAAAAGGGGGGTAAAACGTTTTTAATTTGGAAATTTGATTTTCGTATTGAATTTCTAAAGCAATTATCTTTCTTACTTTCTGTTTTTTTTTCAAATGTAGCCCCACACTAGGATTTAATCCTGTGTCGTGGATGGGTTTACAAACATGAAAATTCACAGACACAAATACCAGACCGACACAAATACTTGTGGGTCACACAAGGATTTGTCCCGTGCGGGAAACGAACTAGAATCAGAATCAGAATATTTTTTATTCATGTAAACCAGTATTTACCATTACAGTATTTACCATTACAGTATTTATGAATCGTCAGAAAAGTAACAAAGACTCTACCGCCACTTCGGAATGTCATTCCTGTGGAGAAGAAGGGCAAGAAACTCCATGGTTACTCTTTTCATCATCATCATCATCATCTCAGCCTATACTTGTCCACTGCTGAACATAGGCCTCCCCAATCGCTTTCCAGCGTAACCGGTCCGATGCCACCTGCATCCAACGACTTCCTGCGATTTTCACAAGATCGTCGGTCCATCTGGCAGGCGGTCGTCCCACGCTGCGCTTGCCAATACGTGGTCTCCACTCTAGAATCTTTCTGCCCCAACGCCCGTCCGATCTACGCGCTATGTGGCCCGCCCATTGCCACTTCAGCTTGCTAATCTTAACGGCTATGTCGGTGACCTTGGTTCTTCTACGAATCTCCTCATTCCTGATTCGATCGCGTAGAGAAACGCCGAGCATAGCTCTCTCCATAGCTCGCTGAGCAACTCTGAGCTTTTTTATGAGACCTATTGTAAGAGACCACGTCTCTGATCCATATATCATCACTGGTAACACACATTGACTAAAAACTTTAGTCTTAAGGCACTGAGGTATTTTGGATGAGAAGATGTTGCGCAGTTTCCCGAACGCTGCCCAGCCGAGTTGGATTCGTCGATTGACCTCTCTCTCAAAGTTGGACCTACCTAACCGGACTACCTGTCCCAGGTAAATGTATTCGTCGACAACTTCAAGAGTAGAGTTCCCAACGGTGAGTGCGGTGGGTACGACATGGACTTTAGACATTATTTTCGTTTTGTCCATGTTCATTTTAAGACCCACTTGTTGAGATACTCTGTTGAGGTCACCGAGCATTCGTCCTAGATCTTCCAGCGACTCCGCCACGACCACAATGTCGTCGGCAAATCGAAGGTGAGTGATGTATTCGCCATTGATGTTGATGCCAAGTCCTTGCCATTCCAAGAGCTTGAAGGCGTCCTCTAAGGTGGCCGTAAACAGTTTCGGAGAAATGACGTCTCCCTGCCTTACTCCTCTTTTTATGGGGATCGCCTTCGTGCACTGCCCCTGTACTCGGACTGACATGGTGGCGTTATTATAAAAGCACTTCAACACTTCAATGTACCGATAGTCAATGCGGCATCGCTGGAGAGATCTAAGAACCGCCCAAGTCTCGATCGAATCGAAGGCTTTCTCATAGTCCACAAACGCCAAGCATAGGTTACTTTTTTTAGAATAAGAAATTACAAACTTTTTCATCTACATTCTGTTGTGGGGTATGGGAGAACAATGTAGGTTGGTCATCAGGTGAGTCTAAGTTAAAAAAGCGAATAATACTATTTATGAGAATAGCTACATGGTTCCCTTATTTACAAAAAAAAATATTAAATTAATAGAAGGAAGAGAGGAAATGTTAACTAACAACAGTTGAATAGGTTGTCATGACTCAAGTGAAGCTGGAATAGCATCTATCCAAGCATTTTTTATCTTTTAAATAATCTTCTATTGAACAATAAGCTTGCTTACAAAGTGTTCGTTTTACACAAGCTTTAAACTTATTTTCACTAAGTTTAGTGACGTCAATGGGAATTTTGTTATAAAATCTAACACAGTGTCCCATGAAAGACGTGTGAATTTTTGACAGACCAAACTGCGGTTGGTCTAATTTATTTCTATGTCGTGTGTTATAGCAATGCCTATCACCTAGCTGATTAAAAAGATCTAAATTTTTTCTAGTATACATAATGTTTTCATAAATATATTGACATGGGACCGTCATGATATTAGCTACTTTGAACAGTTCTCTTAAAGAGTCGCGACTACTCAAGTTATAGCCCTAATAGCCCTTTTTTGCAAGATAAAAACAGACTCAATGTCCGCTGCCCTACCCCACAATAATATACTGTAAGACATGACACTATGAAAGTAGCTAAAATAGACTATCCTCGCGGTGTCCACATCAGTTAGTTGTGTGATCTTCCTTACGGCATAGGAAGCGGAGCTAAGCCGTTTACCTAAATTCTCAATATGAGGACCCCATTGTAACTTGGAGTCAAGCGTAATCCCTAAAAAAGATATATCATTGATAAACTCAAGTTTCTCATTGTTCAGTATAATATCATGTACAGTACTTTTTACATTCGGCAAAGAAAACCTTATATACGTTGAAAAGAATTTGTGTGTCCGCGTTTACGAGTAGTGAAATCAGTAAATCAAAATCATTACTATTTGAATTCTTGCCGACGGATCATCGTAAAATCGTAAGAAAAAGGAAGGGAAAGGAAGTAAGGGAACTTGATGACATCGTTAGTGTGTTTAAAAGCATAGATCCCGATGCAATTCCTGTTTTTGTTGCGAAGAATCTCGAAAAACTACCCCCAATTTTGTTCGATCACCTTGATTGTACAAAACTGCTAAAAGATCTCACAAGATTAAATTCTGAGATTGAAGAAGTCAGAAACACATATGTCACGGTAAAACAGTTTGAGGATTTGCGAGCAAATATACAGAATCTAAAGCACGCAACGTTATCGGGACCTATAAATACTGCTGACTATGTAAATACGAGACGGGGTGCTTGGAATCAGGAAAGTGGACCTGTGAGCATGACATTGAGTCACAACTACATCATGGACGAGCACGAGTTACAGTCTGATAATATGGTAAGAAATCAATGCCCCGTAATAGCAAATCACGAGGCATTGACAATGGCTACTGATAAATGTCAAGTTGATATCGTGGTGTGTACGCCGTTAGCTCAAGCCAAAAATGATTCACCGAGTGCGCTAAAGACTGCAAGGGCGGCACAGGAGACTCAGGGCGAGAGTACCGACGAAGCGCCAAGTATTCCGTTATCTCCGAAAGCGAGCTTAAGAACTGATCAACCAATCACACTGGCAACTGACCAGGAGCACAAAAAGAATAATGCAGTACCGATCACGCGTCTACGCCCTGAGTCGAAAACCCAAATAAATAACAGAAAGGAAGATACTAGTCCTTGGCAAACAGTGAAAAAACGTAAAAGAAAACCAAACTATAGATATTTGAGTGAAATAGGTAAAGCAGAAGCGTCAGTATCGTCCTTTAGAGCTGCTAATAAGAAAATACCTATTTTTATAACGAATGTACATAAGGATACAGTGGAGTCTGACATCATTAATTATATAAATACTCAAACACAAGAAAGGATATTTTTGGAAAAGATAAACACGAAGAAAGTGTTAGATCACAAAGCCTACAAATTCTTTGTGTCCGAGTCTATAGTGTCCAAATTCTTAGACGAAAAAATATGGCCTGAAGGAATTATCTTTAGACGCTTCGTACACTTTAAAAATCGAAGAGCGGATGATGAGTCCGCGACATCCGGTCCGTTGATCTCTAACTATGGATAGTACGACCTACAAATTTGCCAGCTATAATTGTAAAAGCGTGAAGAGCGCTGTGAGCGATATTCGACGTTTATGTGACGAATGCGTGCTGATAGCACTACAAGAAACTTGGCTGCTACCGGAAGAGTTGGCGTATCTGAATAGCATCGATAGTTGATTTAATTGCACGGGGACATCAGCTGTGGACACGACGGCAGGGTTACTGCGTGGCAGGCCGCACGGCGGTACCGCGCTGCTGTGGAAGACTAGTGTGTTTCATTGTGTTACTGTTATAAATTGCGATAATCCGCGAGTGAGTGCTATTCGCATAAATACAGCTTCTAGTCCATTGATTGTGGTGTGTGTTTATATGCCTACAAACAAATCGGAAAACATGGCTACTTTTACTGACTGCATGGGAACTGTAAGTGCTATTAGTAATGATTATGAAAACGAACCTATTTTTGTTTTAGGAGATTTTAATGCTCATCCCGGTGAATTATTTTTTAATGAATTAAATGGTATATGTAATGAGTTTAAATGGGTCCCAATTGATATAAATATGTTAGGATTGACCTCTGGAACTTTTACATACAAGCTTGTGGATCTAAGCGTTGGTTAGATCATTGTGTTGTATCGCAATCAGCTGCGGTGTCTGTGTGCAATGTTTACGTTGAATACGATGTGTGCTGGTCAGATCACTATCCAGTTATATGCGAGTGTAATTTAGATTGTTTGACCCTTGTAAGAACTATGCCAAATGTCGCTAGTAATATCGTGTGGGGTGAGAGATCAGTCGATGGTATTAAACAATATCGAACTGAATGTCATATACGTCTCAGACTTATTGATTTTCCTGATGAGTTTCGAAACTGTTGTGATCGGTATTGTAATGATCCTACACACAGCTTACTTATTGATAAACTTTATTCCGATATTGTGCTTGCATTATCCCAGGCGGCGCGAAAGGGTCAGGTAGGCGAGCGTGGACAGAATGAACAGAGTAAGTTGCGGCGCAAAACAATTGTTGGATGGAATAAACATGTTAGTGACAGCTACAGGGCGGCCAGGGCGATCTTTCAGGAATGGTTGTCGTGCGGTAGTCCCACCACTGGTATTATCTATTCAAAGATGTGCGAGAGTAAAAAAATATTTAAATCACGTTTAAAATGGTGTCAGAAGCATCAAGATCAATTGAAAATGGATATACTTGCAACTAAGCACAGTAAAAAAGATTTTAGTGGTTTCTGGAAAAATACCAATCGTTTGAAGGGACGGCCTGGTATTCCTGTGAATGTAGATGGCACAAATGATTTAAAATGCATCGCTGATAAATTTAAAAATAAGTTCCTTGTCAGGTCTCCGTTAGGACCGTCATTGTCACAGAGTAGTCATGGGGTTAGTGGCGAACACGTTAATACCAGAATTACGGCCGGAGATGTATTAAACGCGGTTAAGTCTATTTCAAAAGGCAAATCGCCTGGACATGACGGATTAAGTGTTGAACATGTCCAAAACGCTGGCCCTCACATGTGCAGAGTATTAGCTATGTTGTATAGTTTTTGCATATCTCACTCTTACCTACCTCCTGACATGATGAGAACTATTGTTGTGCCGGTAGTAAAAAACAAAGCGGGAGATTTGTCAGATGTATCTAATTATAGACCTATTTCCTTGGCAACGATAGTTGCAAAAGTGTTTGACAGCATTCTGAATACACAATTAAACAAACACCTTAAGTTGCACGATAACCAGTTCGGCTTTAGGCCGGGACTGTCTACAGAAACTGCAATATTGTGTCTCAAGAGTGCTGTCAAATATTATACTGTAAGAGAAACATCTGTCTATGCTTGCTTTCTTGACCTTTCCAAAGCTTTTGACCTGGTCTCATATGACATATTGTGGAATAAAATGAGATCATCCCATATACCGAATGAACTTATAAACATATTTAAGTATTGGTACAAGAATCAGGTTAACAACGTAAAGTGGGCAGGCACCTTGTCGGATTCATATAGGTTGGAATGTGGGGTGCGGCAGGGGGGGTTGAGCTCTCCCTCCATTTTTAACCTGTACATTAATGGGCTGGTCGAGGCGCTCAGCGAGCAACATATTGGTTGTCACATAGACGGCGTCTGTTTCAATAACATAAGCTACGCGGACGATATGGTTCTACTGAGCGCCTCGGTCTGTGGACTTAGAAAGCTGCTCAGTATCTGTGAGGGCTATGCAACGGATCACGGGCTCCTTTATAATGTAAATAAGAGCCAGTGTATGGTCTTTTAGGGTGGACTAAGAAAAGTAACAGAAATGCCACCTATTCGACTGAATGGCTCACCTCTAGAAAGGGTAGATACTTTTAAGTATCTTGGCCATTTAGTAACACCTACCCTGAAAGACGATGCAGACATTGAACGAGAGCAAAGAGCGCTGTCGGTTAGAGCGAACATGGTAATCCGGAGGTTTGCACGGTGCTCGATTGACGTAAAAATAACTCTTTTTCGAGCCTATTGCACTACTTTTTACACATGCAGCTTGTGGACAGACTACACGCAAAAATCGTACAGTGCTCTTCGAGTACAATTTAACAACGCGTTCAGGATGATGCTGGGGCTCCCTCGCTTTTGCAGTGCATCGACAATGTTCGCGGAAGCGCGCGTAGATTGCTTCAACACAACTATGCGCAAGAGAGGCACTTCGCTCGTACGGCGGGTGCGAGGAAGCTCCAACAGCATGCTGGCCACGCTCGCGGACAGGCTCGATTGTCCCTACATTACCCACTGTTGTAAGCTTCACGTTGCACACAGGGAGTGACGACATTGGGACCAATTCATCTTATGTGACATTATTTCAATTTTATGGCAATGATTTTAATTTTTTATAATTTTTTAATGTTTAATGTGACTGCTGATTTGACTTTATTTTATTTTATTGATTTTGTGAGTCTTTGATACTTTTTAAATAAATTATTATTATTATACATTTAGTTTTCTTGTTATTGAGCACTAAATTGTTGGATGTAGTTGAAGAATAGCGTCATTTACTTCGTCAAAGTTATTAACATGTCTACCTACTTTAAAAATCAAAGAGGTATCGTCAGCAAATAACACTATCTTCGCTCGATTTTTAATTACTTCAGGTAGATCCGAGGCAAGCGTTGCGGTTGTTAAAGCTAGTGACCTCGAATTGCGCAAGCTGTCTCGACGTATGAAAGACAAGTGGTGGCAGGACAAAGCTAGTCACATGCAATGGCTCACTGACACAAACCAGCTGGGTGAGTTCTACAGTGAGGTACGTAAGCTGATTGGTTCATCCTACCAAGCTCGGGTGCCTTTAAGGTCTCTAGGCGGTAGTCAAATGTTGACAAGCAAGGAGGATATACTAAACCGCTGGGCGGAGCACTTCAACATTCTGCTAAATGTGGATCGATCAGCTGATCTGCAAAGTATCGGTTTAATGCCTCAGCTCCCTCTCGCCTTTGAGCTGGACGAGACTCTATTGCGTGACGAGGTTGTTACTGCCATCAGACAGCAACAAAACAAACGGGCGGCTGGCATTGACCTTATACCGGGAGAGCTGATAAGATACGGCGGAGAGGAGTTGCACACGTTAGTGTGGGAACTATTTGTTCGCATGTGGGAGGAGGAGCGCGTTCCGGATACCTTTAAAGTATCGCGCATAAGTGCTCTTTACAAGCACAAGGGTGACCGATCTGACTGCAACTCCTACCGCGGTATTTCGCTCCTTTCAGCCCCCGGAAAGGTCTTTGCTAGAGTTCTCTTAAACCGCCTAAAGAACTTGTCTGAAAAGATTCTGCCTGAAACCCAGTTTGGCTTCCGAACGGACCGAGGGACATGCGAAGCTATATTCTCTGTGCGTCAACTGCAAGAAAAGAGCAGGGAACAGGGCTGTTAGCTGTACCTTTGCTTTGTTGACCTGGAGAAGGCTTTCGACAGTGTGCCTCGGGAAGCTCTATGGTTGGTGCTAGGTAAGCTCGGGTGCACGGAAAAGTTTGTGAGACTTCTTAGACTCCTGCATGACGACATGCAATGCTGCGTTGCCGTAGACGGTGAACAGACAGACTTCTTCCCCGTTACCTGTGGGGTGAAGCAAGGATGTGTCTTAGCGCCTACTCTGTTCGCCTTATACTTTGCGGTGGTAGTTAGAGAGGTCTTACACACTGTTTCTCAGGGAGTCCGCATCCGTTTCCGCACAGACGGCAGCCTTTTCAACTTGGCTAGACTTAAGGCTCGCACTAAAGTCTCTTACGCACTGATCTCTGAGATCATGTATGCTGATGACTTGTGCTTCCTATCAGAATCCCTAGACGGCCTGCAACAGCTGATGTCCGCATTCCACCAAGCCTGCCGTAAGTTTGGCTTAAAGATCAGTGTCAATAAGACGGAGGTGATGTCCCTGGACATACACGGTCACGAGACACTGACCATAAAACTTGGTGAGGATGTGCTAAAGCAGGTGGATAGATTTCGCTATCTGGGGAACACTGTAACATCCAAGTGTGACCTTGATGCTGAGATCAATAGCAGGGTGGGTACCGCAGCTGCGGCATTCGGCAAGCTATGTACCAAGGTCTTCTGTTCGCATAACCTTAAGTTGCCCACTAAGATATCGGTGTATATGGCAATCGTGCTGCCAAACCTCCTATACTCCTCTGAGACGTGGTGTGTATACCGCCGCCACATTCGCACTCTGGATCGCTTCCACCTTAAATGCCTCCGTACCATCATGAGGATCAGATGGTCCGATAGAGTGCGAAATACCGAAGTTCTGCGACGAGCCAATGTTGGTGGCATTGAGGCCTATTTAATGCGTCGACAGCTTCGGTGGTGCGGTCACGTATCTCGTACGGCGGAGGAAAGAGTGGCGAAGCGCATCTTCTACTCTGAACTGGAGAAGGGCAAGCGGAATCATGGCGGTCCCCTCCTCCGGTACAAGGATGTCCAAAAGCGACATATGAAGAGATGCAACATAGAGCCCTCTCGTTGGGAACGTTTGGCAGCACAGCGGCCAGAATGGCGCAGGATGGTGAACAGCCAAGTACACGAGTTCGAGGCTCAGCGTAAAGCTGACCTTGACGCCAAACGCAATCAGTTAAAGGCCCGCCCACCTGCTGCCATATCATACAGCTATGAGAACGGCGTACTCACGTGCCCTCAGTGTGCACGGAGTTTCGCCGCGAAGATAGGCTACATAAGCCATCTTCGAGCGCATCAGCGGCATTACTCTGACTAGGGGTCAAAGTGGTCGCCGTGGCCGAAATCGGTCGGATCAATCATCATCATATTATTTTATGGTATCGTATAGTATGTAGTATATTTCTGGATATATATCTGTAGTTTATACCTCTAACATCTTTCGTTTTGTACACTTATTACTATCCTCATTTTGATAATTTGTTTCTCTATCACTCAAAAGTTTGC
Organism: Phalera bucephala; assembly: GCA_905147815.2. Classification (NCBI taxonomy): domain Eukaryota; kingdom Metazoa; phylum Arthropoda; class Insecta; order Lepidoptera; family Notodontidae; genus Phalera; species Phalera bucephala. Next base: position 6,749,094 of record LR990620.1, on the reverse strand, counting down.
TGATAGAGAATTCGACTTTGAGTTAAGCTCGCCTTTGTACATTTATCTATTCTGTAATTTTAATTTTATAATTTGTAACTATTCGTGTGTACAATAAAAAATAATGAAATTAAGAAATCAATAGATATGAGTTCAGCTTTTTTTTTCTATCGAGAAAAATTCGTTTCATGGTGTATTCCTTATACCACTTTCTAAAATATATAGTCAAAAATCATATTTCTAAATATTAAGTCTCTGATTCATATACTTTCTGGAGGGCACGGGTAGCCCCGTAATGTGGTAGTAGTTAGGCCGAGTTGGAAGCCTTATAGGCGGCATAATAATGCTACGACCGCCTGACGGCTGGTAGAAATAAAAACACAACTATAACGATACAACGGTTTATTAAAAAAAATATTTGAATAAAATAAAAAACTCAAAAACAAATAAAAAAAAGAATTAAATTAAAATAAATAATTTACTACACCCGGGGTGTGGATGCGCGGCACAGGGAAGCCTTCTGGTCAAAAAAAAACTATGTGCGTTGGGGACGTAACTACGGCTGTTCGATCCCGTGAGGAGGTTCTATGTTCGGTTGTATGTATGCTTTTTTTTTAAGGGTGTTCAGCGATATTTCCGTCAATTGTGGACTGATTTTGATGTTTTTTTTTTGCATTGGATTCGGTATATCTCCAAGATGGTCCCATTTTAATTTCATTGGCATTGGACCTTGAACTTAGAAGATACACCAGGGAACTCCTTAACGACAAACAATAGGCATGTGTAAATTGAGATATTATGGGTATTATATCAATCCTATAGGTACCCTACTATAGAGTAATTCACTCGTCACTTAAAATTGTAAAATAAAAATCTTTTATAAAAAAAGGTAAACCGACTTCAAAAAGCAAAAAATAAATATTTGAAGTCGGTGCCAAGTAACCGACTGCACCAACCAGCACCGACTTCAAATTCTTTTTTTTTTGGTTTTTGAAGTTGGTTTACCTTTTTTTATAAAAGATTTTTATATACTGACATCGGGACGGCCTACTTCCTGCCTGAGGCAACAGTGCGCACTCTCCAAATTTCTAGATCCTTCGTATGAGACGAGGACAGAGATATGGAAAGAACGGCTCAACCGAAGCAAGTCACGCCCTAAACTATTGTCTATGTTCCATAAAATTCTTGTGGGACTAAGATAGCAATAATCGAACCGAGCGAGATGGAATCGTTGTCCCGTTGTTCGCTGTTGTATTTTTTTTTATATTTATCTAGTTAGCTATCACTAGTTAAGGCGCGCGGTTTCCATTCGATTGTAACAACTAGTTATTTTGTTTGTTTGTGTGTAATGATTTTTTGTATTTATTTTATATTTTTTAAAACTTTGTTACTACGTAACAATAAGTTTCAACAGCAGGTAGCCATAAATGTGTTTTCACCAGTCCGCACTCGCTCTGCATGGTGGAATATGACAAGGTTTTCTCTCGGTACGTGAGTCTTTGTCAGGCAGTGGGATAGTATATGCTGATTTATAATTATTTTATTCAATTGCTAATATCTATCTATCTATATCATCACGCAAGATCCCTTGCGGGTTAGGCAGAGAGTACTGAGTTTCAACAGGCTCTTTTCTTACATACCTCTCTGGCTTCCTACACTCTTATAGTTCGTCTCATACACGCTCGCCGGTTACAGGGACTCTTGACTTCAGATAAGACACGGTTTATTTGGTCATTGTAAGATAGTCTAGTTCTTCCCCGGTACCTAAATTCTTCTAATTTACCCTTGTATATCTGTTTTGTCATACCTTCTTATGACATTCTTTCTATATGCCTGAACCAACGGAGCATACCGGCATAGCATTGGTAATAAAAAAAAATAATTACACTTATTCCATTAAAAAGGTGCTCCGTCGACAGCGAGGTCTACGCCCCAATCTACTGTTGGTCAGGGCTTCAGTGTTAGGAACGTCCTCACGATGCGCGCCGTGTCTAATTCTACCGCCTTCTTTATCAAACCCTGCATCCAACTGCCTAGCGAGAGCTTCTCGAGGCTATTTTTATTTTAAATCAAAAGTAATAAATACCAACCTTTTTCAGTGTTCTGATGATATTTACGTAGCTATAAGTGATGACCGCCAGTGGCACAATCTGTCCCATTGCGAACAGAAACATGATATAAGTCATTGTGTTCATTGACTGTTCGTGCCAGTTCACTGAGCAGCTGTGGAAAAAGACATGGGGGTTAGAATTAAGGGTTTTTTTCTTTAAATAACGTAGCTCCATGTAGGTATTATTTTGAGTTCTTAGATTTACGCGAATATTACACATGAAATAAAACTATTTTACGGATTTTATCGCGGTTTATTTTTTTATTTTTAGTTCCCGACGTTTCGAGTGCTTTGCAGCACCTATGGTCACGGGAGGGACTGAGGTGTTAGACGTCCAATAGGCATAGTTGTTCCGGGGTACCCTCAAACTTCTTAATTATTTTTGTTGTTGTTGGTCCGATCTACGCAGAATGAGCTCACGGTGTCTTGAGGTCTTGCAGTGTTATGCTTGGTTTTGGATTTGATTATATTAATTACTGGATCCCAAGACGATGGAAGCACCCAGCCATCTTCTCTATTGAAATTAGGATGTTTTTTAATTTCAATAGCCTCGTGAACCATCCTTGGTAGGACGGAACGGTGTTTCACACACCGTCGCTCAAAGAAGTCTGCAGTCTGTGAACATGTCCTTGACCGCACCCGCCATAACATCAGATTTGATAGACCACAAATCCTCGTGAAAGAACACCGATTCCTACCAAGGATGGTTCGCGAGGCTATTGAAATTAAAAAACATCATAATTTCAGTAGAGAAGATGGCTGGGTGCTTCCATCGTCTTGGGATCCGGTAATTAATATAATCAAATCCAAAACCAAGCATAACACTGCAAGACCTCAAGACACCGTGAGTTCATTCTGCGTAGATCGGACCAACAACAACAAAAATAATTAAGAAGTTTGAGGGTACCCCGGAACAACTATGCCTATTGGACGTCTAACACCTCAGTCCCTCCCGTGACCATGGGTGCTGCAAAGCACTCGAAACGTCGGGAACTAAAAATAAAAAAAAAACCGCGATAAAATCCGTAAAATAGTTTTATTTCAGCTATTATTTTTTTATCGTGGGTGCGATTACAAGGTTGAAAATTATATACGCAAGACTGAAAAATTTGTTGGTCATAAAGATTTGTCCCGCGACTATGTGATCCACTGAATGCAGTAGCCTAGGCTATAACTACTTGACCAAGTGATTGTCAAATTAAATGAAGTTCAAAATGTATTCAACAAGAATGAAGATAAATATGAAAAAATCTACTGATCTCTGTTCTCTTTGCATAACCCGCTAGAAGTCTGGCATGATAAGGGAGATAGATACAAAGCAGAGATAGCTTTATATTGGAATACTCGCCTTACATCCACAAAGTGTTCGAATTCCATGTCGCATATCGGGGTTCGCACCTAACCGTTCCAAACGCTGTTTAATTTAAGGGGTCTACCGTGATGATGATAGTTATTACTTTGCGTTGAAATATTTACCTTATATCCACAAGGTGGAGTTCAGAACCCCTAGCTTTTTTTCAGCGTTTAGGGGTCAGTCCATCCACTTAGATCCATTAGATTGCTCCATTAATGGATATTAATACACTTTTTCCTTCATTTGAATCCATCTTGCAAATTTGTTCCAAACAATCGAAGATACCGAAAACAGGTATGCGTAAATCTGTAATCTTACCTGATATTCGATGCCTCTGTAACGTACTGCCCCCACCACATCACGGGAGGGGTAGTGAGTGCGAGGGAGTAGGTCCATATGAAGACTATGGACATGACAGCGCCTCTGGAGCTGAGGTGCCTGGAGTTGAGGGGCCTCTGGAGCTGAGGTGCCTGGAGTTGAGGGGCCTCGTCACCATCATGTACCGTTCGAAGGATATCACTGTGAGTGTGGTTATTGAGGTGATGCCTGTAACAAGTATAACTTCATTATCATGTTGAAGCGCAAGGCGTCCATTTTTTAATCAACCTACTTATGCCTTCCCAAAAATCGCTACGCAATATAATAAAATAATAGTAATTTATTAATGCATTCTCCTTGTGGTCACTTTATTTGTCGTTACAAAAACCGATTGTAGTCTTTTTCACGAGACATGGGTACGGTGATGTTTGATCATATTCCATTTCACGCATATTGTATTTAAGAATATTGAAAATGTAGAATTCAAAATATAAACAGGAATATAAAAATACATCAAGAATTTACTTAACTTTTCATTTAAATCATATACTGTTCATAAATTTGTGTAATCATTAAAAAAAAAAACTTAATAAAACTCTAATACTCAATTATGTAAATCGTAACGGTTTACGTTTTAGGGACTGACCCAATGAAATCGTTATAATCGATATGTTGGTTTTTAAAATGTACAAAATCGATTGCCGATTTTTTTACGAATATATTATTCTATGTATCTGACTGAAATATTTAGTATTCTCATGGTCAATAAATTAATAAATAAACGTGGATGCGCTATCTTGATATATTCAAACAGAATTTTATAGATTTTTTTAATATAATACACGTAAGCGTCGAATCAAGCGATTTGTCGGACGATTTTTCTGACTAATGGCTTGATTCGTAAATAAATAATGAGATTATTTTATTTTTTTCTCTTTTTGTTACTAAATTATTTTTATTACAACGTTAGCTGCCAATGAAAAAAATGCCCCTTCTCATTCGGGTCAAGGCGGACAATGTTGGGCGACACTGAAACTTTCCATTCAGGCCGCGTCGGACAACGTTGACCGCGCGGCAGACCCGTGTTCGAAATTGTCTGCTGCGCCGACGGACACCGACACCGAGATAATTCATATATAAGATGACCCGCGCGGCCCCCTAGTTTACTCCATATAGCTTGGTTATTACAAGAGACTATCACTTAGAAAAAAAATGTATAATTTATGAGACGCTACTGTAAAATGTAAATCACTGTACGGTTTTTGGAATCATAATAAATTAAACCAACCTTCAAAGCCAGTTGACGAAGCTGAAGACGTAGGGTGGAAAAATAACGTCGAAGGGAGATAGAGAGGTTCTATAGGCAGTTATATACCTCACTAGCTGAATCTGTTGTTGACTTGATAAAAGACCCAAGAGCCAAGCGAACCTGACACCACACTGAAGATCAGCCTGTACGAGATTAGGATGGCTCTCAAACAACTCAAAAACAATAGAGTGCCGGGTGCAGACGGAATTACCGCAGAGCTGAAAGCGGACGGATCGCCGGTACTTAAAGCCCTTCAGAGGCTGTTTAATTACGTCTTGCTCGAAGGGAAAACGCCGGAAGCATGGAACAGGGACACCCCTGTGTGGTGCTGCTTTTCAAGAAAATTGATAACACTTTATTAAAAAACTGCTGCCCATCGCACTGTTGAGCCATGTCTATAGGTTGTTTTCGAGAGTCATCACGAATCGTCTCGAACGCAGGCTTGATGACTTCCAGCCTCCCGAACTAGCCGGTTTCCGGAAAGGCTTTAGCGCCATAGTCTCTTCTCGTCCAAAATACCTCAGTGCCTCAAGACTAAAGTTTTTAGTCAATGTGTGTTGCCAGTGATGACATAAAAAAGCTTTGAGTTGCTCAGGGAACTATGGAAAGAGCTATGCTCGGCCTTTCTCTACGCGATCGAATCAGGAATGAAGAGATTCATAGAAGAACCAAGGTCACCGATATAGCCCTCAGGATCCGCAAGCTGAAGTGGCAATGGGCGGGTCACATAGCGCGAAGATCGGACGGGCATTGGGGCAGAAAGATTCTACAAGGGAGACCACGTTGGCAAGCGCGGCGTAGGACGACCGCCTGCCAGATGGACCGACGATCGTGTGAAAATCGCAGGAAGTCGTTGGATGCAGGTGGCATCGGACCAGTTACGCAGGAAAGCGATTGGGAAGGCCTATGTTCAGCAGTGGACAAGTATAGGCTGAGATGATGAACCTACGGTGCTTAAACATGGTCGCTACCTGAAGAGAAGAAATTCAGACTTAAGGTTTACCAAAGAACACTAAATGGATGGATTCCATCTGAAACACCAGGCTGCCTTACACACTTAGGTTATGGATGTAGGCTTAAAGTCAGCAAAGCTGGAGTGGGATTGGACCTGCAAAGTTAAACATTATTAGTTAAATATCGTCACGGCATGGATCCCTGAAGACGGTCATAGGTGTCGTGGTCGACCGAGATGAAAATGAAGTGTCAATTTGGATACTTTTTCGTGAAAGACATACATACTACTGGTCCAGAATTGATTTATGTTGAGACATCAAGGCCTTTGCCCAGTCGTGGGCCATAGGATAGGCTACTAAAATAAGCACGAGAGTCTTGGGTGGGGGTGGGCTACAATGTGACCGCGCGGCCCTATGGAACGGATTTTCGATTTTTCGTCGGCTGAGGCCATGGCGGTCAATTTTGTCCGACGCTAAATAATTCATAAAAGAGGATCGAAAATTATTTTGTGTTAATTAAATACATTAATTAATAATCTAACTAAATAGTAAAAAAAAACGACCATTAAAATTAAGAGAATCTGGGATTTTTGCTTGGCTTGGTAGCATAATCAAGTGTCGCCCAACATTGACCGCGTTGGCGGTTAACGTGTTAATATCGATTTATTCTTCGTTATAAATTCCATCGATACGATATTAAATCGATTTTATTTTATATTCACCACATTTCTAAAAATGTTAAATTATAAACGCCAGCGTACCCATGACTGGTGAAAAGGACTATACCAAAAATTAACTACAAAACCATCGTTAAAATAAACCAAATGGCAGTCAACGCGTAGGAAATCTCTCTCGGCAGTTCTTTCGTAAACGATTCGGCCAATAAAAAAATATCGTTAACGGAAGGTAGCCAGACTTTGAATATGAGTTTTTCTTGGACCCACTCGTAAAAATATTGAGTATGGATTACGTTTGAGGGCTGCGGTAAAAGTTAAATAATGTGACACCAATTTGATGAGTGCACGGGGCGAAAAAGTACTCAGCATCTTATAAAAATATGAATAAATCATATATTTTACTAATAAGGGTATTACAGTGCGGTGTAAATCTTTTCATTTTAGATTTTTGCCGTATTCAAGAATTACTAGGTCAGGTCAGTGACAGAATACGTGAGATTTTTTGGCAAATTAGCATTAAAATCGTAGGAAGGCCTTCGCCTTGCAATGGCCCAGTAATACCTTATTATTATAAGGATTCAAATATTGCTTCTTTTCAATTAAAACGTAAGTATACTTAGTGCCTCTGCCACGCCCTCTCGAGAGATGTTAGCATAGCGGTAGTTCTCTTTTTTGTGAATTTACATTTAAAATTTGATATTCAGAATTGAGTCAAGTGGTAGCGGTTTCAATATCCATACGAGACATTGTCGAATTACCCATAGACACATAATACATAAATGTCCATGTGGGGTGGACGTGGATCAGTACGGACTCCATAGGCTCTCTTGAGGTAAAAGTGCGAAAAGTTTTTCCCGCTACGGCTCCCTCAATGACATCATTAATAGGTCACTTGCCACCATTAACGTTCCTTCGGTTCTGGAGCCCTTGGGCATATTCCGTGCTCAAGAGACCTGATGGCATTACGTTGATTCCTTGGGAACGCGGACGGGCTCTTGTGTTGGATGCCACGTGCATCGATACACTGGCACCGTCCCACCTCAGGGAGTCTGTGTCTTTTGCGGGGGCAACAGCGCAAAAAGCGCATTTGGACAAGCGGCTGAAATAAGCTTCAATTAGTAATAGTTACGTTTTTGTGCCGTTTGCCGTCAAGATGCTGGGGGCCCATGGAGTGCCAGCATAAAAGATTTTTTTTTAAAGTTAACACCTAGACTAGTCGCCTTATTCCTTGTCCAAAAGATAACTTTGGCCATTAAGCGTGGGAATGCAGCCTTTCTTTCTTTCTTAATTCATCTCTTTATGATCATCGCCAATAGTACCTATTTCGATAAAATTTGTTTTGTTTTTATTTGGCTTCGGGCTTGTTTCCAAAAATACCCACAAACTTGGTTGTCAATAAATAAAATATTCCTCCTAGAAGCTTGCTACTTTATATTATATAAAATATTTTTTTTAGCTGACCGTACTTTAAAACTCATTCATGGATGTCGATGAAAAGAAAATATATTATTCTAGAAGTCACGTGACCTAATATATTACACATTAGTTATTGGTATTGGTTTTTGGTTGTGGAAATTGGTTGTTAAATTATGTAAAGAACTGTATGTACCTACATAATGGATAGGTCAAATTATGTATATCGCTAAAATTTTCGGGTTATTTTCATTAGGAGTCACTGTTGTTCTACAGCTGAGCAAAGGTATTAGTAACCTCTGCTAGTTGGTACATCAGACCCGTCCCTTAGATAAGAGTCAAGTTCATCCCGTTACTTCCGTCTGGATGTTGAGTCGGCTATATGTAATATGTACATTCACGCATAGAAGCATTCGTAGTAATGCGGTGGTGTTCGTAGTAATCACCAAGCCGGAATCAGCCTGCCTAATATATGGAAACTCCATTTTGGACCGCCTCCGTGCTTTGTGTGAAGGCGCTGGTTTCAGCTGCCACTTATATAGTAATAATTAAACTAAGTTAATTGCCTTATAGAAAGCTTGATTCCAATAGCAGGTAGAAAAAACTGTTACAACCACAATGATCAGCGGGACGGAATGCATAATAGCTTTTAATTATTCTCATTTCGATTACATTCATTGATTTATTTTGCATCATAATTAATAGTCGATTATGTAATATTTCGATGTTAGTTTATGTTTAATTTATAGTATAAATGATGGCAACACTGATTTTAAAATTGTATAAATTACGAGTAACGGATATGTTTACCCTTTCTTAGCTGGAAAAGCGAATTAAGAATATCTGGAATCAGCGTGTCTTCTTAATCCATCACTGCACCCAACGCTCCGCAGCTGCTCTAATCTTTGTAATAAAACTGCCTTCACCATTCCGAGTCACTCACTCGAGTACTAAATGCTAATTAAAGGCCTTTGCCTTTTCAAAAATAACCAATTCATAATAAAAAAGCTCGACTATTTATTTAACCGGGCTGTTTGGAATGAAAATAAATACAGTGATAAACATTAACACTGACATTTTCTGTGACACTTTTGGTAACGAGAAAAAAAATTCTACACCTAAAGCATTTGATGTTGTACGTGACAATTGAACGAATTAAAAAAATGTCGTCCTTTCTCAAACCCTCGATGATAAAAGAACGTTCACGTGTTTGTGAAATCCAATATTTTCTGTGTTGTTTTAAATGTTTATGTTCACTCCAGACCTACACACTACTAGACCAGACATGGTGAGATCATTCTGCGTAGATCGGACCAGCAAAATTAAAAAGTTTGAGAGTACCCCTGAACAACTATGCATTTTGGACGCCAAACACCAAAATCAATAATAATTTGCGATAATATTTGAAAAATAGTTCTTTCATTATATTGTCTTGTTGGACCAGTGAATCGACTAGCGCGGACCAGATCTTAGGTTTGAAAGAAATTGTGGTTTATTGAAAGATTCAGTCCATAGACTGGAATTTAAGCCGGTATAGCGGCAATGGGTTGCTTAGAATTATTTCGAAAGAATAAAAAGCTTTTCAAAAAAGGAAAACCGACTTCTTAAAGTAACAATATAAATTTGAAGTCGGTGCTGGTTGGTGCAGTCGATTACCAGACATTTTTTATTTTAAAATTTTAAGTAATATAATATTAGCCCTGTGAAGAAACTGTCCCACCGTTGGGCAAGGGCCTCCTCTTAAACCGTCTGGTTTAGGCCATAGTCCACCACGCTGGCCCAGTGCAGGTTGGCGAACTCCACACACCTTCGAGTAACTCTCAGGCACGCAGATTTCCTCACGATGTTTTCCTTCACCATTAAAGCAAGTGATAGTTAATTTTTAATAGGGGCATGCTTTCGAAAAGACAGAGGTGCGTGCCTGGGTTTGAACATGAGACCTCTGACTTTGCAGTCCGACGGTCTAACCACTAGGCTTTAACTGCTTGTACAATTTACATATATTATATTATTTTACTTAGTTTTACAATAAGGTTACATGGATTGATATAACACTCATAATAACTGCTAAATTCACACATTCGTGCTCTTTGCCCCCGGGTTATATTTAAAGTCCAAGGTCCAATACCGATAAAATTAAAATGGAACCACCTCGCTACTGAACCCAATGTAAAAAGAATCATCAAAATCGGTTTATAAGCAAAGAAGTTACTAAAAAACACAGACGAATTATGAACCTCCTCCTTTTTTGAAGTCGGTTAATATTCTACTTAGTTCTATAGTAGAATACCTATAGGATTGACGTAATACCCACAATATCTCAATCTACACATTCGTATTGTTCGTCGTTAAGGAATTCCCTGGTGTATCTTCAAAGTCCAAGGTTCAATACCGATGAAATATAATGGGACCACCTTGGAGCTATGATGAACCCAATGCAAAAAAACATCACTATCGGTCCACGATTGACGGCAATATCGGTGAACATACATATAAAACGGACGGACGATTTAGCGCAGTGGTTAAGAGCTTAAGCCGCTCCGCCCACTGTGTTCATTAGTCGCGGGTTCGATTCCCGCACGGGACAAATCTTTGTGTGATTTACAATTATTTGTTTCGGTCTGGATATTTTATTTTGTGAATTTTCATGTTTTAAAATGCACCCACGACACAGGAATAAATCATAGTCTGGGGCTATGTTTATGTTTAGAAAAGAAGCATACATACAGACGAACACAGAACGTCCTCATTTATAAAGTCGGTTAAAAAGCGCACGTTTTTACAAGTTCTTATTTACCTCGCAATGTTTGTTTGTGGATTTGACTCTCACGATGGGACTCTTCCGTAAGCTAAGATTCGCTCAACGAGCTATGGAGAAGGCTATGCTTGGAGTTTCTATGCTAGATAGAATCAGAAATAAGATCTATCCAGCGTAGCACCAAAGTCACCGACATAGCTCTGAAAATCAGCAAGCTAAAGTGGCAATGGGCTGGTCACATTTGCCGAAGAACGGACAACCGTTGGAGCAGACGGGTTTTGTAGTGGAGACCACGTACTGGCAGTGGAGTGACGACATACATCGGATAGCCGGCAGGAACTGGATGCATAAAGCCGAGGATCGGGCTCTGTGGCGCACATTGGAGGAGGCGTTTGTCCAGCAGTGGACTAATTTAGGCTGATGATGATAATGATGATGTCTGTTTGTTATTAGTTTGTTCGTTTGTTTATATTAAATCTTGTAAGCCGAATTAGAACGACGTTCTCTTATCAAACGGAGTTGAAATTTGACATGTTGGTTCAGTTCCGATAACAATGCATTTTTATGGAAACCTGACCTGATTGTATATCCAGGATTGGCTCCAGATGAAAGAACATCTTAACAGTCAATAACATGGACACGAAATTTTGTAAAAACATTTAATTTTCATTGGCGGTTTTAAAAATGCACTATTACCTAACCTGTTATAAAAAAGTCTTAAATATATATATATATATATATATATATATATATATATATATATATATATATATATATATATATATATATATATATATAGCTATATAGCAATGATAACCTAGTGGTTAGACCGTTGGACTGTAAAGTCAGAGGTCTCGGGTTCAAACCCAGTCACGCACCTCTGTCTTTGCGAAAGCATGTGCGTATTATAAATTAACTATCACTCGCTTTAACGGTGAAGAAAAACATCGTGAGGATGACTAAGAGTATTTCGAAGGTGTGTGTAGTTCACCAACCCACACTGGGCCAGCGTCGTGGACTATGGCCTAAAGCCTCTCAGTTTGAGAGGAGGCCCGTGCCCAACGGTCGGACAGTTTCCTAATATTATTTTAAAATACAATTATTTTGATTTACGATTCAAACACAGGAAATGGCCACTCGCACGAGACCAACAAGGCAGTTCTATAGAGGATTCTATTGAAATATAAGCCCAATTATTACTAGCATTTATGCTTGCCAACCTAAATAGCTTTAATGATAAATTAAACACTGTACATCACAACTATTTCCCTTGAACTGTCCCTATAAACCCAGGGACAATTTAGCATGACCGAGATACAAATTACTACCAGACTACCCATTAGCTGTCAACTCGCTTGCTCAATGGTTTGTGCCATGGTTACGGGCTAGTGAAACCTTGAGGCTTAAACACGAACTAATTGTCGTCGAGCGTAATGCTATAGAGTTGTTATGCTATCCTTTTACCGTTACAAAATAAAATAAAATATATACACCGCCACGCCTATATTTCCCAAGCGGGGATGGCAGAGGTATTGTACACCGTGTATAACCACTTTTTAGCGAATATATTAGGCTCCATGGGCGAGCTCATTTCCGTTATGCTGGCACAACTACGTATTCCAAAATAATACTCGGAATTTTTAAGAAGGAAAGAAAAAAAAAAATTATTCACTACCACAATAAAGGCACAGTGTATACAATTACAAGTTATATTGATTTGTTTGAAGCAGCAATGTAAATGCTACATTCTTCGGGGCAAAATTTACGGTCTCAACCTGCATAATGAGTGTCGACTCTGCGCTATATATATATATATATATATTCACTACTGTCGGAACAGGAAGCATAGATTGTTTTCTGTTCCAACATGCAGAACAGTGGGGCGTGCTTGTCGCACTAAAAGCTCTCCTAGACGGCAGTCCTGGTTGCGATCTGTTTGCGGATGCATGGAGTGATATTTTGTCTGAGTGTCTGAGGTATAATGAGGGACTGGAATGAATGAACTTGTACATTGCACTTCCATACTTTTAATTATTCTAGCTTTTTATATATTTTGTAAGTATGTAAATCGATAAATATGTACAGGTTGCCGCTGATTGTTTTTTGCACCCATTGTGATACGAAGCAGTGGTGTGAGAAAAACAGTTTTAAAGTATATGGAAAAGATATAGATAATATTGCTGCAAGTAAATAAATATAATATGGAGTTTGCTACACAAGATAATTAAATGCAACATAACTTAATTAAATACAATATATCGATATAATTATATGGATACAATTTAATATTTCGATGTATATATGAATTGAAGTGCGGTGAGTAGAAACCAAATCAAGTCCAGGGCTAGAGAACAGCTTGTTTCGCTATCAGATATGTCTTATACGGGGATTTAAATGTGCTTTTGGATAACAGTTTTGTCAGTGGTGGCGGAATATTATTTCAACATTTAGTAGCCTGATAGCGAAAACTGCCTTCAAACTTCAAAGTAAAGAACAATCAGCCCGCCCAGAATTATACGATCTATGGAAGGTAAACCACTCAAGTTTGCTGCATAAATATATATTTTTTTGGGAACCTGTGATCGCTACGCGAGTTATACGCTACTGTGCCAACGAGACGGTCTACAAATTAAGTAAATAAATATGAACGTAAAGCATGCTAGCTTTCTCTAGGTTTAACGTAAACCGTTTAACGTTATGGTAACGGTATCGAGATATACTGCTATCACGTTCATCTTTATCTAGTAAATTTGCAGTGTAAAAAGGACGGCATATCGATTCGATAGCGTTACGCTAACCTCGATCTTTTTATGCTAAGCTCTAATGTTATATAAACTGTATTTGTGTTCTGTGTATTGGTTTAGGGTAGTGTTTTAGCATTATAAACCAAGTGTTAAAGTTAGACTAAGAACATGTTCCGTCATCGGTTTGGAAAATTTCAAGCTAATAGTAGTGTCGTAAAAACTGTATTATATTCTATAACTACTACTAACATGTCCTAATAATTCTTCAGATTTTGTTTCAAATCGGTACTTTTACACCACATCGTCACGCCTATATTCTCCAAGTAGGTGTGGCATAGGTGTACGGTCACCTCATCATATTTTGTGTATGTACGTGTGTGTGAATGTGAATGTTCTACGCTGTTGGCTGCAGGGCCTTCAGCTTCACCGGAAAAATCCTTATCATATGATATTAGGGCCCAATTTAATAAGTTAAGATCTATGGCTAACCCCGGGAAATACCTCTGGGAAGACCCATTTGCCATTATACTATACCAGACTAGATAAACCAATGTCAGTAACACTTTCTTTGAAATAGGATTCTAATTTAGAACCTCGTGATTTCCCGCCTCAACATGTGCTACTATACAAATGTTTCTCGTTGTTGTCCTACTACCTAATATTATAATAATAAATAATAATAATATTTATTTCACCAAATAAAAGCACATACATATTTCTTAGATCTAGGGCTAATCTTATAGCAAGATGATACTGAAGGTTGCCTCTGCAGCCGAACTAGATAGCAACCTGTATTTCGGCATGCAGCGCCATTCCCAAAAAACAAATAAAAGGCTATGATAGGCATAAGATGTAGCCATGCAAGAAAGAAAGCTAAATATGTTTGAGGTACATGATTATATTAACTATATTTGTAGAGTGTAAGGTAGAATATAGAATATTATAAATGTAAAAGTTTGTATGTTCAGATGTTTGTTACTTAATCACGCTAAAACTTCTGAACAGATTTGTATGAAATGTGCACACATATAGTTTATTACCTGGATTAACGTATAGAATATTTTTTATCCCGGAAAAATGTTAGGTTCCTGTCTAAAGACTGCGCTAATGAAGTCGCGGGCAGAAACTAGTATTATAAATGTGAAAGTGCAATCACGCAAAAACGGCTGAACGGATTTGGATGAAATTTGGAACACCCGTAGTTTATTACTATTGAAGTATTCTATACGTTAATAGAATACTTTTTATCCCGGAAAGTGTAAGGTTCCTGTCATCGCGGACGAAGTCACAGGCAGAAACTAGTACGAAATAATACGAAAATTATAGCTTAATTAAAAGATAATATCAATTATTATCTAACGAAATTCAACCCGCCTATGTTAATTAAACAGACATGAAAAATAAATTACACATATAATGTTTATTTTAAAAATTAAATACACAGTATTATAATGAAAGATAGCCCAATGTTTGTTTGAGAAAAAAACATGAGAAATGTAGCTGATGATATACGCTTTGATGTTTTTATTATGTCACAGAATCCTTTCCCCAAAAATTATTAAATTAATTCAAAGAATATATATGTTTTCGTGGAAACGTCTGTGGACGGTATGTGTGACGAAAAACTCTTTCGACTTATGAAAAAAACATACTGTCATGTGTTGGAACCATGGATATATTACAATAGATTGAGTACTGGCAAAATATTGCTAAAGAAAATTAAACTCTTACAGACACAACATTGAATTTTCTATGATATAAACAATTCGAGAAACCATGATGAGTAATAGCAATAACCTTGAGCCCGGTGTCACGCTCGCACCCATTACGATGCAGTACGGTGACCATAAGGTAAAACTAATAGGGACTATACCTATTTATGATATCGTTTAAATATGCTGTAAACCATTTATTACCGAGTGCAAAACAAACAAGGTTCTCAATTCGTCTTTCTATACAGGATGGATTAAAATGGGGCTGTAAGGGCAGCTATCTCAACCGTTGTAGATACAGAAAAACGGCCTCAGGATCAGTCACTAAACTCTCCTTAATTATTACATTTTTGAAGTTGAATTTACACATTTTGAAAAAATGTACAGTCAGCCAGAAAATGGACAATTTAATAAAAAAAACTTCAACTACTACTCATTTATGATGTGGTATATGCGTAGAAAGAAAGAATTAGGAAAATACACAGTGCCTCAGAACTACACGTAATTATATGTCAATAAGTCCATAATCGTATCAATGTTTGGTCACCCAAGTACTTATAAAGAGACGTAGGGCTCTAAGTGAGTATCTTTGTCATCACGTTTTCTTCGCAGAGTGCTCAATCCATTTGTAATATTTCCATGGTCATAACATAACTTACGGCGGGGATGCCGTGGAATGGACGACGGGGACGGCTTGGAGCGATGTCAAAGCACTGCGTCAGTGTCCATCGTTCGAAGCACATGTTGTACTTAATTCTAGCAAGTTTAAGTTGGCATATTGTCTTGTTACGCGTATTTAAATTATCATACAGTCCATTGCACAGTCTCCGTTTATTTACTACCAACACCCGTAGGATAAACCTCATTATTTCCACATGTCTATATAAAGATCACCCTGTTCAAGGTATATTGTCAGTCGTTTTATTCGAGCAGCCTCTGGATAAACTTCACCCGCCAGGCTGTCTGTGATCTACGTGTCCAATACAATGACATCTTTAGGGTGCTATTGCGGCTGCCTCGCTTTTGCAGCGCATCTAAGATGTTTGCTGAGGCGCACACGGACGGCTTTCATGCGATTATTCGCAAGAAAGTTGTATCCCTACGACAGCGAGTGAGAAGCAGTCGCAACGGTATCTTGCAGATGATTGCTGCTCGTCTGGACTGTCTCATATAAAACAAGTGGATGTATGTTGGAATGGGACAGGTAATATAAATAATATATATATATATATATTTTTTTTTTCATTGTGGATTTTTAACATCAAAATATTAATTAAATAATAATATTGTAATTAATGTCGTACTTTGAATGTGTACTACTATGAATTTATATTTGAAATAAATATGTAAATAAATAACATATTCCCTAATCGGTATTGACGATATCGACACCATCGTACAACCATCTTGGGCGAAAAATGGGTGTGCGCAGTACACCTTCGCCACGCTCTAAAACGCTGGTCATACACGCTGGCACACTAGTATTTATTCCTGTGTAGTGGGTGCGTTTACTAACATGAAAGTTAGTAAACGCATACAGTAATACCCAGACCGAAACAAATAATTGTGGATCACAAAACGATTGTCCCGTGCGGGAATCGAACCCGCGACTATCAGACAGTGGGTGGAGCGGCTTCAGCTCTTAACCACTGCGCTTAATCTTCTATCAAAGTTAGTTCAAATATTGAACTATGGTCATACATAGATACATAGTCCAACATTTCGTCGGTGGAATGTAGCTATACAGAGTACACCTTTGCCACTCCCACTGAGGGAGGGTTTTTCAATGTCAAACGTGATTACCGCACAGTTTTCCGTTTTCATTAGCGTTATCCTACTGATATATTCAATGTGAAAGTTTGTATTTTATGTTTCTATGTTTGGATGTTTGTTACACATAACGATTTGAAGCGTCTATGAATGAAAAAATGTGAAAACTACAGGGTTTCCATTACGTAAACATAAACCACCGAGAATTTTTATTTGAGACATCGAAAAATAAAGATATAGATATTTTAGTTTTAAGGTTATGTCAATATTCCATATATTCATATTTATATGACAAGACATTAAATTGTTAGGAATCATGAGCTATTTATAGCTTCTAAAACACTCAGCGGTAACCATAAAAATAAAATAGTACCCATTTAACTTAATACAGCCGTACTATTTCATGTGTTGAGGTTATATTAATATGAACTTAATGAAATTACCTCTTAATAGGTAGTTAGCATTGGTTCATTAGTGATTAGTATTTACGAGTCTTCTTAAAAGGGGTAACTTGCAACCTTTAGTTCCCTCGAGAGCCAGTGCGCCCCCAGCTCTCAGTCCGTCGACCAGTCCCACGTCGACGCGGTAGACAGGGAAGTCGAGCGCAGGGCATCCCTCCCCCCCGTCGATTCTTTGCCTCCTATCACGCAAACGGAGGTCGAAGATCTGATAATGGGTCTTAAATCTAAAAAAGCCCCCGGCCCTGACGGCATTTCGAATCGCGTTCTGAAATGCCTGCCCGCCCAACTCATCTGCCTCTTGGTGGCCATCTTGAACGCCGCCATGACGAACTGCACCTTCCCCGCTAAGTGGAAGGAGGCGGACGTCATTGGCATCCCCAAGCCCGGCAAACCTCGCAATCTCCCCGCGAGCTACCGCCCTATCAGTCTCCTCAACTCCCTGGCCAAGATATACGAGCGCCTCCTTCTGGCGAGGCTCAAGGACTTCATAACGTCCAGGGGTATCCTTATCGACGAGCAGTTCGGCTTTCGAGCCAAACACTCTTGTGTCCATCAGGTGCACCGCATCACGGAGCACATTCTCTCCGGTCTCAATGGGCCCGGAAGACCCGTCTACACGGGCGCCCTCTTCCTGGATGTCGCGAAGGCATTCGACAAAGTCTGGCACAACGGCTTGATCTACAAGCTCTACCGATTGGGTGTGCCGGACAGACTCGTGCTCATCTTACGAGACTTCTTGTCGAATCGCGCCTTTCGTTATCGCGTCGAAATGACGCGCTCCGCTTCCCACTCCATCAGTGCTGGAGTCCCACAGGGCTCAGTGCTCTCTCCGCTCCTGTTTAGCCTCTACACGAACGACATTCCTCGTTCGAGTGATGTTAAACTAGCTTTATTCGCGGATGACACCGCTCTTTATTATTCCAATAGGAACAAGGCCCGCATCACGAGGAAACTCCAGACCGCCGCCAATACCCTAGGGGATTGGTTCAGGAAGTGGCGAATCGAGGTGAACCCGGACAAGAGCGCGGCGGTGCTCTTCTCCAGAGGTGCACCTTCGCGCCACTCTCTGCGCCACCCCGGAAGGAACCGAGGTCAAGTGACCATGTTCGACCGACCCATTCCCTGGGTCAAAGAGGTCAAATATTTAGGGGTCACCCTGAACAGTACCATGACCTTCGGCCCGCACATCAAGCGGGTCCGTCACCGAGCATCCTTCGTGCTCGGTCGTCTCCACTCGTTAATCTGCAAGCGGAGTAAAATGTCCCTTAGAAATAAGGTGACGCTTTACAAAACTTGCGTTCGTCCCATCATGACTTATGCGTGTGCTGTGTTCGGGCATTCGGCCCCCTCTCACATCGACAGACTTCAAGCGGTTCAAAACCGCTTCCTCCGTAAAGCCGTAGGAGCCCCCTGGTTCGTACGGAACGTCGACCTCCACTCCGATCTAGGTCTCGAACCTATTCGCGCCTTTATTAAAAAGGCGTCAACACGTCACTTCGCGAACGCATCTTCCCATGCGAATCCGTTAATCGTAGCCACCGCCGACTACGACCTCCCTCGCGACCCCTGCCGCTACCGCCGGCCGAGACATGTTCTCACCGACCCCCCCGATGCTTTGTCATCCCTTCTTTCCGCTCAGAATACGAGCGACGCCGTAGACGCAGACGCAGTAGTAGATCCCCTCCCATAGCCGGCGGTCGACCGGTGCGCTTAGTAGTGCACCCGTCCCCCTACAGCGACTGTCCCAACCGAGGGCGCCTCTCCGAGGCGCCCTCGAGTATGTCGCCTCTTGCCCTTCTGGCTGGCTGGAGCGTAGTGGTTGCACGCTCGCCTTTAAAATCCGGTGAAGCTGTAGAGGCCTCGAGGCCAACAGCGTAGATCATTCACACACACACACACACACACGCAACCTTTAGAAATTACAACAGTAGGCACTACGTTTAAGTATCGACTTAATTTTATATGAAATATGTAAAGGTGGTGGACTATGATCTATCTCTCATCTCGATTTGTGAGACATTTGCCTAGCAGTGAGACAGAATTAGTTGATTCATTATTTTTGTTATCACCTTGTTACCACCCATACACTGCTGCAAAATAAAACAGGTAAAATAAAAATGGTGATCCAGATTTCTTTTATAAATAATCTTCGTCACATACAATAGCTAAGAGTCTAGTTTTAGAGCGTGTTCTCGTGTGTTGATCCAAGACTTATATCGCTGAGCATTATTGACTCCAATATAACATTTGCATGCACATAATGCGTGTAGCGTGTAGGTCTGTCGCACCTTTTGGCCTTTGAGCGAAGCGTACACACACAACTTCTTGAGGTACGATCGGAGTCCGTTTAGCGAAAGCAATTATCAGTTTCGTGCGATAAAATCGAATAGCTGCAACGTTTAAAACGAAAAACAAATCAAACAACCAGGAAGAAACCGAATACCATAAAATATTTTTGAATGTTGAAGTTGTCAATAAATTGTCAACACAAATGTCATTATTACGAAGTATTGCCACTATATTTCTTTTTAATGAATCCATAAAATATTAAAAATACGTTTTGTACAATTTTTTTTTGATATTAACTATTTAGAAATTATTTCAACTATTTGAAAGTAAAACATTACAAAAGTTTTTATAAATCAATGGTCTTTAACTAAACGTTTATTTACAAATGTTTATTAGTTTCTACTATGGACATATTAGGAGAGGCCTATGTCCAGCAGTGGACTACGATAGGCTGATTGATTGATTGAGGGACATATATTTTTACAAATGTGGCAATTATGGTAATTCAAATAAAACGGATGAATATGAATTTAGACAAATAAAGTACTTTAAATTGAAAAATATAATCGTGCGATTTTACATACAAAATTAATTTTGTGTAAAAAAAGGATCGAATTATATTACTAATGTTTGTACATGTCGTATTTTTAGACACTTCATACAACATTCAGGTAGGATCTTGCCATTGTTCTTTGGTACACAGATTACCTTACCTGGATAGTTACCTTACCTGGATTGACACATAGCACACTTTTCATACCGAAAAAATGTCAGGTTCCTGTCTAAAGTCAACGCTGACGAAGTCGCGGGCAGGAACTAGTATTACAAAATGTGATTTTTTTTATGTTGAGTTTTTGGATGTTTTTTACTCAACTACGCAAAAATTGCCGCGTGGTTCCCGGCTTGGAATAGGACCAACCCATCTCATCCCATCGGGTGTCGTACAAGGCGACTAAGGGAAAACTAGGGAATGAGCAGCAGCGTTCCCTTAACACTTCTACGACCAAAAACTGCGCTCGTCAATCCCCCCTAGTCCCCGGCGGTCCTGTTCGTCCTGGCCACGGTAGCAGCCATGGTAACGACAGGACAAGGGGTGCGAAGAATCTCCGGCAGAGATTCGGCTACCACCAACAACGGAATTTGGCCCTGGTGACATACAACGCACTGTTATACCCTATAATAATTCGTAGAAATGTTGACCACCAACCCCGATCTGCTATGTCAGCATCTCGGGGTGATCGGAACACTGAGCGTAGGAGCGCAGGCCAACAATGGGCCAGTCTATTACGAAACTCCAAACGGGTCGGTTCAAATCCATTTTATTCTGTTTCTATTTCTAATATACCCTTTCCCAGTTAAATATCTTTTTTTTTGAAAACCCGTTGACGAACTCTCTTATAATATTTGGTGGCAGCGGTGGGATACCGATGGTGAAGGTATCCCTGGTACGTCTCCGTTCAGACTCATAAACCAAGTGAACATTTTAAACAAATCCTGTGTATAAATCGTTACATTACCCTTGTGAGTGTAGTGAACAACTTTGGAAGTCAAGGTTGTTGTAACCTTGAAAATTTCGTGTCTCGTCTCTGTGGAGAACACACTTATACAGAGACCCTTATTCCATAAGCTTCGTGGTAAACCTGAAAACTAAATCTTGAAAATTACAATACTTACCGTGTCTGAAAGCCGCGGTCCTGCTCCATTTCCTGTGTATCCTGAAAGAAAAATCGTCGAAGTTTGGCTACATCGTGTTCCTGAAAAGTGATCATGTTCCAGTACATACTCTGCGTGTTCCTGTAAGCCTTTTCCATGATAACTTTTTCTGTGTTGGTGAAAGTGCAAATCTAACGTAACTTTTAATAAAATAAGGGTGTGGTTTCAGTGAAAAAGTTTACAGATTTAAATTAATTAATTTTATTACCATTCTAATAATTGTCATTGTAACTTTCCCATATGAATTATTTTTTTACCATAAGATAGTTCTAAGAAATATCTCGGTGCCTTATCGCGTTCGCGGTAATCAACACCTCACAGTAGTGAACAATAATAAGTGGCCGTCTATTACACCGAATCGTATCGTGTCGTATTTTGTTAACAGAATATTTTCTTTTATTAATATAAAATGCCTACCGAGGAACCACAGGTTAAACAAGAAAAGTCAGACCTCGTTGAAATTGGAACCCTATTTAAATTTATAAAACCCTTCGATGGTACACGCGAAAAATTAAATTCATTTTTGACTAATTGTGACAACGCATTTCAATTAGCTTCCGGTACCCAAAAATCGATTCTATTTAAGTATATTTTATCACAACTCGGAGGAAAAGCTGAGACAGCCTGTTCCATCAAAGAATTTGATTCCTGGGATCAATTAAATAATTTCTTAAAAACCCAGTTCGGTGAAAGAAAGCACTATGCCCATTTGTTGACTGATATACAAGAATGCCGACAGTTTAGCAATGAACCAGTAAATCAATTTACATTACGTCTAGAAATCTGCTTATCAAAATTATTAACGGAAATAACTTTATCCAATAAGAAAAAAACCGAATTACCTGGCCGTATAGCGGCTATGGTAGACTTAGCACTTCACACGTTTTTACTTGGCCTTAAGCCTGATATTTCTAATTAAGTTCGGGGTAAAAATCCATCCACCCTTAATGATGCCATTAACTTAGCGGTATCTGAGGAAAAAATCCTTAACCTATTTACTAAACGTAAATTCCACACATCAGCGCCACAACGCCAAACTCCAAAACCTAACTACTCGTCTAGGCCTCCTTATGTTAATCCTAAGCCCCAAACGCCTAAACAATTTGATCGAAATAATCAAAGTCCATTTTGCCGATACTGTAAAAACCCAGGACATACCATAGAAACGTGTCGGAAACGGGAATATAACAATAACAGGTTTAAAGTTCCTCAAATACCATATTGAAATCAACACTTTACCATGCCGAAGCCCGCTCGCGTTAACTGTGTAAGTACTGCAAACGATTCTGATGACCCTGAGCCGCAACCTACCAGCATAGACAACACCCAAAACTATGATGAAAACAATTTAAACGAATAGTGGGACCAAGGAGGTGTCTCGTGGTACCTAAACTCCAAACCTTAGCCATACCCTTACATGATAACGACACCCTTCCTATATCCAAGGGCCACACGGGTAACCAGCCCTAAACAAGTGTCCGTAGTTCTATATCCATGGGCCACACGGGTAACCAGCCCCAAGCAAGTGTCCACTCTACTATATCCAAGGGCCACACGGGTAACCAGCCCCAAACAAGTGTCCGTAGTTCTATATCCATGGGCCACACGGGTAACCAGCCCCAAGTAAGTGTCCACTCTACTGTATCCAAGGGCCACACGGGTAACCAGCCCCAAACAAGTGTCCGTAGTTCTATGTCCAAGGGCCACACGGGTAACCAGCCCCAAACAAGTGTCCGTAGTCAATCAAAATCCAATACAATTCAATGCAATGAAGTATATGAAATATCATGTATCCCTAACAAAACATCCTTACCTAATATACTCGTTCAAACTTCAATATCTAATAAACCACTCGGGTTTCTTGTTGATACAGGATCTTCTGTGTGCCTTATCCAAAACTCTTCCATCCAATCTTACTCCAATCTGAAACTAAGGGGTAACATAATAAAATTAAAAGGTATAAACAGTTGTGAAGATACTATGCCCACTCTAGGTGATTTTGAAATGAATCTAATATTCGGGAAAGAATCTATCCCTTTTATGTTTCACATAATAGAACACATAGACCTACCCTATGATGGTATTATAGGAAATGATTTACTTACTGTCTTTCAATGTTCTATTGACTATAACCGACAAATCCTTAATCTAAACAAAAATAAAATTAAACTTAATTTTACTGACCCAACTTATCAAATTCCATCTCGTTCTGAAATCACTGTAGAATGCTCGGTTACTAATCCTGAAATAGGTGAAGGTCTCATTCTTGATCAACACTTAAGTGAAACATTATTGATAGCTAACTGTTTAGTTAAAGTAAAAAATAATAATCGAGTAAACCTTACAATCTTAAATACATCTGAAAAACTAGTTACATTAAATTCTAACCTTCAACTTACCTTACACCAAGTTGATCGTGGATCTTACCAATCATATGATACTAATAAACCATGTTTAGACAGAACTAACGAAGTCCTTCAACTCCTCCGCGCTTCACATTTAAATTACGAAGAACTCGAAGCCCTCTACGATATGTGCTCTAAATATTCAGATATATTCCACTTACCTGATGATATACTTACCTCAACTGATGCTATCCGAACCTCCTCTGATCAGCCTATCAACGTTAAATCCTATTGATTTCCCGAAGTACATAAACAAGAAGTAAATGCCCAAATAAAAAAAAGCCGGATCAAAAAATTATCCAACACTCCTTATCTCCCTGGTCTCCTCCAATATGGATAGTTCCCAAAAAGATTGATGCCTCTGGTCAGAAGAAATGGCGCGTTGTAATAGACTACCGAAAATTAAATGACATAACCATCGGCGAAACTTATCCTATTCCCAATATCGTCGAAATTATTGATCAATTAGGTAACTCCAAATACTTTTCAACGCTTGACCTTGCATCAGGATTCCATCAAATTAAAATGGCCCCACAAGATGCCTGCAAGACTGCATTTAGCGTCCTTTAAGGACATTTCGAATTTACTCGCATGCCTTTCGGCCTAAAAAATGCTCCATCTACTTTTCAACGCCTAATGAACAATGTCCTTACCGGTCTCCAAGGAGAACGATGTTTCGTTTATTTAGATGATATTGTCATATATTCTCATGACCTTCGGAGCCATATCCAAAATCTAACTGCAGTTTTCCAAAAACTTCGATCATTTAACCTTAAACTACAGCCTGACAAGTGTGAATTCCTTCGAAAGGAATTCGGTTACCTAGGACACGTCATTACTGAAAATGGCTTAAAACCCGATCCTAGTAAAATTCATGTCGTACAAAAATTTCCAGTTCCTAAATGTCCCAAGGACATTAAATCATTTTTAGGGCTTGTATCTTATTACAGACGTTTTATTCCAGATTTTTCAAAATTATCTAAATCCCTTACAAGCTTATTGAAAAAGGATGTTCCTTTTGTTTGGACCAACGAACAACAACTAGCTTTCGAAATGCTCAAAGAAAAACTTGTCACTGCTCCAGTCCTTACCTATCCAGATTTTACCAAACCCTTCAACCTTACTTGTGACGCGTCTAACTATGCGGTCTCCGCTATCCTTTCCCAAGGCCCCATTGGAAAAGATCACCCTATAGCATTTACCTCCAAAACCTTAAACAAATGTGAAATCAACTATAGCACAACTGAAAAAGAACTGTTAGCTATAGTCTCCGGCTGCAAAGCCTTTAGACCATACTTGTTTGGGCGCAAATTTACTATTGTAACAGACCATCGTCCTTTAAAATGGCTTCTAAATTACACTGATCCAAGTAGTAAATTACAACGTTGGCGTCTTCAACTTCAAGAATATGAATACGAAATTGTATACCGCAAAGGTAAATTAAATTCAGCAGCTGATGCGCTTTCTCGTTACCCTGTTAATCCTGAAAATCCTGCAAACCTACCTGATACTGACCTAATCGACCTTGGTCCCCTAGATATGAGCCCTTGCAACACAGAGGTTAATGATTTTAGTCCTTTCAATATCCCAAGTCCAGAAAATCTACCTGATCCTTTGTTAAGACAAAGACAACAATCTTCAATTCCTCAATTAAACCCCATAGACTTGGGACAACTCGAAACTAGTCCTAGGAGTGCAGAACCCAACCTTGATTTCGATTCATTATTAACTCCCTCACCTTCTAAAATTACGCCAGACCCAAAATCAAATTTAAATAACGACGATTATTCCAAATTCTTGAAATCCATCTCTGATAAGGAGGTCACACGCTACACCGTCCTAAAAGAACACAACGAAAACTTACTTAAGTCTCCTTATAAAATAATCCTTATTCCTACGTCTATAGATCTTGATGAATCGAATCCTTATATCGCAGAAATCTTACTTAATGCTAAAAATAAAGACGAAATCTTAAATTCTCAAAAGGAAATATATTCCTTTCTGAAAGTAAACCAGGATAATAAAATCGTGTACCTAATATTTACCAAAGTTCATCACTTTGATGAATCATCTTATCCCGATATTTATAATACCCTGAAACAAGTGAGAGGGGAAATCATGAAATCTGAAGAAGTAACAGATATTGCAATCTGATTTTAAGAATCCTTTTGATCAACACTCATATACAAAAATATTTAATATTCTAACTTATATTTTCCATAACACTAAAATCTGTATCCATGTTAATTTAAATAGAATCATTTATCCTACCTTGAGCGAAAGACCTAA
Organism: Phalera bucephala; assembly: GCA_905147815.2. Taxonomy (NCBI): domain Eukaryota; kingdom Metazoa; phylum Arthropoda; class Insecta; order Lepidoptera; family Notodontidae; genus Phalera; species Phalera bucephala. The sequence goes on along the minus strand of LR990620.1, from coordinate 6,722,840 downwards.
AATTCTCCGTGAAAACCATAATGCCCCAATCGCTGGACATTTAGGTTCAACACCTATGTATAACCGTATACAAGAACAATTTTATTGGAAAGGAATGAGGAGCGATGTAGAGGACTATGTCAAAAGGTGTATACAGTGTCAGGAAGACAAAGCCCCAAGAAAATTGAATAGAGCTCCTATGTAAATCACCACTACTTCCACAGCCCCATTCCAACGAATAGCGTTGGATATCGTAGGTCCTCTGCCGGAGTCTGGACCTGCTAAACTGAAATATATCCTTACCTTACAAGATGACTTAACAAAATACTCCGTCGCTTACCCCATACGTAGCACAACAGCTGAAGAAACTAGCGATTGTCTCATACATTTTATATCCCTTTTTGGGATTCCTAAATCAATCTTGACAGATCAAGGCACCAATTTTACTTCTCAAAATCAAACAATTGTGGTCGTCGCCTTACCACCCACAGACACAAGGCGCTTTAGAACGTAGTCATTCAACCCTTAAGGAATATCTAAAATCATTTATCAACGAAAATCAGGACAACTGGCCCACCTACGTATATACTGCTATGTTAACTTATAATACTACGCCACACTGCACGACAAAATTTACACCCTACGAATTAGTCTTCGGACATAAACCTTACCTACCAAACTCCATATACGAAAGTGGTCCTGGAACAACCTATTCAGACTATATTAAAATGCTACAACATAAGTTAAAATACTCAAGAGAAAAAGCGTTAGAGAATATTATCCGGTCCAAAGAATCTTCTAAATCTTACTATGATAACCACGCTAAACAACCGCCACAATATAAAGCCGGCGATTATGTCTATCTTAGGAACCATCTTAGACTTAGGAAAGCTTTGTCACCCGTCTGGAAAGGGCCGTACAAGATAGTAAAGGTACATAAAAATCACACAGCTACTCTTCTCATCAACCGACGCCATGTGACTCATCATTTCGATCAGTTTAAACCGGTAGAAGTCACATATCCTTCGTAGGCTGTAGGAACTTAAATACATGACTTATCCTATTTATGTTTTAATTAGAGTTCATTTCTATATAAATTACTATTTCACCTTATTTCAGCGTCCCAATCAGTGCAGAGCCGGATATTGTCCAGCCACTTCCCTCTAACTCTGGTATCTACTTCGATAGCCTGGGAAGACTTAAAATAATTAACGGCCAGTTAAATGTCGTAAGTCATATAGATATATCCTTTATAAGTCCTCACCTTGCGAATCTTAACGAAGTACTTGGTACCCTTAGATTTATTTGTCAACAATCAAGTATTCACCAGTGCCTGAATACGCTCTCGCCGTTAACAGTTCGCTATAATGATATAACTCGTGAATTGGAATCTATATCTCATTTGATTACTAAACTAAATCGGCGTTCAGCATGGTTCGGCGCAATAGGCACGACTTTCAAACATATTTTTGGTACTCTTGATGAAGACGATGCACAAAAATATGACTCAGTCATAGAAGCCATTCAAAACGATGAAAAGAAATTAGCTCAGATGATGAAAGATAGTATTTTGATTACTACTTCCACATTAGACTCATTCAAAACTACCATAAATAAACTAATGACCAACCAAAATGTGCTTGATGTTGAGATAAATATTCTTGTAAATTTAACAAGTAATATTACGAAGGTCTCAAATTCTTTGATATTGGAAACTAAGGCTTTAGCTATACTCAGCAATTTGGAAAGTTCTCTCATGACCCTCTCGTTCCAACTCGAGGATTTGATAAATGCTATTATACTGAGTAGTCAAAATATCTTACATCCAAACATAATTACTCCAGCTCAACTTTATCGCTAACTGGTTAATAATGATAGGCACCTTCCAAGGAACTCCAGAATTCCCGTTCTAATTAGTATAGATAATATACATTTAATTTTAAGTATATCCAATGTAGCATGTTACTATTTTAATAATAAGCTCGTATTTGTTCTACAAGTTCCATTGGTTACGAATGACGAATTTATTTTGTATCATAATCTAGCACTGCCCACCCCTCACGGAGTGGACAATCCTAAAACATTTAGTATGATTCAACCTTCCAGTACGTATACTGCTATTTCTAAGGATAAAGTTAGCTTTTGTAATCTAGATAGTTTAGATAACTGTAAAACGATAAACTCTGAGTTCTTTCTATGGCAAATACCCACAGTGTTATTAACGAGTAGTAGCCCTACATGTGAAAGCGAACTGCTTGTAAAAACAATCAGTGCTATTCCCGAACAGTGTAAAACTAAAACTATTATCGGTAACCTAGATATTTGGAAACCACTCGTAAATAATAAATGGATTTTTATACAATCTCATTCAAATAAGATATACATAGATTGTGGTATTCCAGAAATACGCGAAGTAGTAGTATTAGGTGCGGGTATACTACACACCCCAGGACAATGTACGGTGTATACCAATAGTATAAGGCTTATATCGTCTGATAATGTTGTAGAAATAAATATCCCAGCTCCTAAGTTAGAGTATAGTATTATTAATGATTCCTGTTGTAAACTAGAAAATAAGTTCGATTCCGTCGATAACAATGTGTCTCCTATTATACTTCAGAATATTGATTTGGACGATTTAAAGTTAAATAATCAAAATGATAGACTACTTTCCAATTTAAATGACATTATTAATAAAGAACCGGTCCTTGTAAAATATGTGACACACTATTTTATATTCAATTCTGTGGTCATACTAATTCTTATAATTGTAACTTGTCTTATTATTTTTAAACTATTTCATGTTACTCCTAGACTTAAGAAATTAATTGTAAAACCGACCCCTATCGAGAATGACGTCACAGACATACAGCTTGAAGACCTAAGTTCTTCAGCACCTCGTTTAAGAGAAACCGTTTAACTTGTATTTACTGAAATTCGGCATTTATACCCGAATTTCAGTCTTACGCGGGGGGTTGTTATACCCTATAATAATTCGTAGAAATGTTGACCACCAACCCCGATCTGCTATGTCAGCATCTCGGGGTGGTCGGAACACTGAGCGTAGGAGCACAGGCCAACAATGGGCCAGTCTGTTACGAAACTCCAAACGGGTCGGTTAAAATCCATTTTATTCTGTTTCTATTTCCAATATACCCTTTCCCAGTTAAATATCTTTTTTTAAAAAACCCGTTGACGAACTCTCTTATAATAGTTCGCAAACAAATTTCTACGTAACGCGCCGCGTTACGATAACGATAAGTTCTATTGGCCATGGCGAATAAGACTCCAAACTAAGTGTGTTATCTTATCTAAAGGGCATTGTCTTGACGTATAAACAAGACTATTTGACTTGCGTAAAAGACTTATCACGCACTCATGATTTATTTTTCCTTGAAAAGTTTTTCCGCCTATGAAAGACTTGCTAGCAGCGGGTAGCTACCCGCTGAGACTAAGTTGCTCCACTGTTTATATGCGTTTTCTGCGGTATTGGTATAGACATAATAGGCAATATATTTGTATTCATTTCATTGGTGCTGGAAAACGTTATTACAAACACAAATATATTGTTAAGGGATTACGGAGGATATTTAACCAAAGTTTCATTATTATTTATGCAGATAAACCAGTTATAGGTTAAACATAAGTTTTGAGTATTATCATATCAAACTTAGACAACTACATAAAACATACAAGTAAAGTAAATACATATTATAAGTACATATACCACCTGTTACAATAGCACCAAAATAATAATATAACATAAGTTACTTCTACTTTATACTTTACGTAGATCCTAAGTTGAATAAAGGACATTTTTCTGCGCCCATACATGATTTGCCCCAGAACCAACAGAAATCAAAAAATACTTGTATGATTTCAAATCACCCATAAATTCTCTTAAGGTAATTATCATTAAACGGACAAGCGGGGAAATCGCCATATTGCAAAATAAGTATTACATTTTGAGGTTGAAAATTATATCACCACCTAAACAACTCTTATACTTTCAGCTTTTTATATACTACCCATTGCAAATCACACTATGTATCCCCGGATCAAATTATAACTATAGGCACATTGTTACGAATGAACACTGGTTCCTAAGACACTGGTATATAAACCTACTTTAGGGGGCAGGGTACTCACTGTTTTTGTTTTAGCCTATGTTCTTTTTGATTGTGTTTCATTATAAATTTATTTATATAGGTTGAAAATGTTTGCAAGCAATAAATCATTTATTTATTTTTTATTTATTATTATTGGAATCTGACATCGTCGGCGTATGGGCTGTAGATATATTATAAAAGGAATAAAACCGTGACAGTATTTGTCTCTTTTGTGTTGTATCAAATAGAAAGAACGAGAAAATAGTTTATTTTGTATCATCTACATTACTTGCATTAACAATAGCAGATGGGTACGTTTTTGTTGCGTAATTATGTAATTTCGCAACAAAAACGGTCCCGAACTCCGCATAATACTGGATAACTTCATGTGCAACCAGCGCTGATCTTCTGTAAGGCCATTTGGTGACTATAGTTAAATGTTATTTATTCTTTCAAATGGAATTGGGCTATCAGAACCAAATAGACACAAATAGGTGGGCAGAACTGTGTACCGAATGAGGCCCACAATAAGGTCAGCGTCACCGTGACAGGCCCAGAAAGCGATGGCACGTTGACCTCGACGCGTATCAAGTAGAATGACCATTATTGATAGGGGACAGAGATCGTAGGACATTAGATTAGTAAAAACTCTTTCAAACAATCCTCGACGAATAAGTTAAGGTTTGCATAAATCCGACCAAACACCCGGAATCACAAACACTTTTTATACTACCTTTTTTATATTTATTGTCGGGATACTAAGTTGCTCTCATCTGAGATTATCCGAGAAGAAATTGTAGGCTTATTTCCTTTCTCGAACAAAAATTGAACTTTTGGTATGTAACTGAACCGTACTACTTTGCCAATTTCAACTTTCGAAGTCAATACCCCTGATACTCCTTTATAGATTGGGCGATTCGAACCACAACCATGATTAAATGTTAAGGTGGTTTCTGTTGAATGAAAAAAGACTAGGCATGGTTTTATGTCTGGTGGTTATTTTGCCTTAAACTATATTTTTCGCTGAGTTACGGTTTAAAAAGAATAATTAATGGAATATAAATATAATAATAATAATATCAGCCTATACTGCCCACTGCTGGGCAAAGGCCTTCTCTCGCAAATCGAGGTGAGAGAGATTAGGTCATACTCCACCGACCCAGTGCGGATTGGTGGAAGCAGGTTTGTGGCCACCTGCTGTTGGAAATTGTCAAGCCGCCTATGAGACTTCCAACTCGGCTTAACGACTACCACATTAAGTGGTAACCGGGACCAACGGCTTAACGTGCCTTCCGGAGCACGGAGACGCTCGAATATGAAAATGCCACAAACGGTCACCCATCTGAGGGCCATGTCGAACGCTGCCTAACCTTGGTGATTAGTTAGAACACCGCAGTCGCACAGCGCTACGACCGCCTTGAGTGCCTCGAGCGCCTCAAGCGCATTAATGGAATGCTGTCGTTAAATTAAATTAAATATTAAATGTAGCAGACAGACACGGGATTATTTTCTTGAAAGTTTTAGTTGAGAAGAATTCCAGATTCCTTAAAATAATATATAAAATACATCTTATTAAGCATAGTCCTTGACTACATTTGTTATCCCATTTACCGAGTACCGAAACAATAATAGAACATTTCAGGCTGATTATGTCTCGAGGCGTAAAATAGCTTAAAAAACTTGTCATTGATGCGATTTGGTGAAGGCCTATGTCGTACAGTAGTGATCTTTAGCTTATAATCTTTTTAGACTTAAGATAACCAGATGCTTCATTTTTCACACTAAGAAATATCAACACAGGACAAAGTCCTTACAAAATCTTTATTTTGCATACAGTCTACGTTTGCAAACAAATGTCTACTACACAAAGCTACAGACTAAAATAATTTGTAATAAATATTGAAATATATTTGTTTCTCGTGGTTGCGGGTACTTAAATCGTAAAAGTCAAAAGCGTAAAGATTTTTTCAATCAAGCTGAAACTACTTACGCTGATAATGAAAATATTTATAAACTAGCTGTTACCGGCGATAACGCATGCGTATATTTTGTAATTTGACATAGGTAGGTGAGTCTCCGAAGCACGGTCTAATTCAACGCTAACGCCGTCTCATAAAAAAACACAAATACACCTGGGTACATACAAACACACTTAATACCTGGGTACTTTCTTTTTGAAAAAGATTACCAGTTTATTTATTATTTTTTTGAATGGCTGATTAAACCTTGTTTACCTACCCTGCCAAAGAACGTAATCTGGCGTAATGATTTTAAAAAAATGTACATTGCGAGCTATGTAACAAAGTTTTGCCAGTACATTTCGTGTCAATCTTCTCGCAAAAATAAACAGTTCATTTTCATGATCAAAATCATATTTAGATATCTTAAATAAATGAATATACAAAGTTTCGTGTCCAGGCCATTTATCGTTAAAGAGTTCTCTCCAGAAGAGACAATCCTGAATGCATCATCGATTCATGCACGAAATCATATTTAAGTGTATGAATATTTTCTTTTAATCACCGATGAGTTTCTCGTGAGGAGACGAACCTGAATTCAATATCAGTTCGTGGAGGAATTCATGTGTGTACGACAAAACACATACACACGAACGCCCAAGACTTCGAGCTGCAATGTACGTTAAAATGTGTGTTTTGTTTATAGTTAGTCAACTATAATAAAAATAATAAAGTTTTATGGTTTATCCCGCAATTATCCCGGATTGGTTCTTGTTCTCGGGATAAAATGTATGTATTATTTCAAGTTAGGATATAAGTTATTACCATACTAAATTTCATTGAAATCCGTTTGGTAGTTTTTGCGTGATTAAAACACAAAGAGACAGAAAGGCAGACATACAATGAATCCAAAAAAATAGTTTTGATCTCTAGTACATCGATAAGGATAAAAATATTACCGCAAATAAAAAAAAAAAAATTCAATGTAAAGGTTTGACCCGGTTACAGTTTTATTATAATTATTATTGTGTATAAATAATTCAGAAAATATTTTGTACCGCTTCCGTTAGCCTCCATCACGTAATGGCATGGCATTTAAAATAATTAATGTCGCATGATTAATAAATAATTCGGTATTTGATTATTTAATATTAGAACACGAATTTAGGCCAAAAGGGTCGATCAGGCAATGTGTATTCACGCCATTTCTTTTAACATCGGCAAAGCTGTTTTGCAATTGCTTCTTAGAAAAAAGTTTCCTATTCAATAGGCTGTAGTTGGAGTAACTTTAAAGAAAAAAATATTCAATTGCCAAGATAGTTTTAAAAACAAAAATGTTAATAGTGAACAATGGAAACGTAGTGAACAATAGAAGCGTAGAGCACAAAGATGGTCCACGTGGCAATCTTTGGACGAGACATGTTCTGCAGTGGATGTCTTTCAGGTGATGATGAAGGTGCTAGGAAGGATGCGAGATAAATAATGCGGGTAGCCCGTATGGGTAATATCGCGTTAGCTACAGTAAACAGATTATCCTATGCATCTGAGGCCAAGTGTCGTGCCCAACGCTGATGTGCACATTGGGTCGATGTCTGCAACGTACATTTGGCAGCTTGTTATTTGTCTCTTCATCCTCTTTATTTTATAGTGACAATCGGCTACGAAATCAGCGCTATTTCCCCGTATCGACATCGAGCACTGAATTCATCGAGACATGAAAATGCTCATAGTACCTATACGCACTCGCCGGTTACGGAGACTCCCCCTAAGGAATACACTGTCTAGTGGAACAGTCTCGACCAATTTATTATTTATTTCATTGGTGTTCAGGTAGTTTTGTTTCACGGGTCAAAACACTGTCTAGCATTAAATATCAACACGATGTAAATCAAAGTTGTCAGCCGTCTAACGACGTCGAGGCTGACATATAACGGTAAGGACTGCCACAAATTGAAGGCGGGTGACTTTGATAGATTGACGGCAGGCACTTACCGTCAGGGCCACGCCAGCACCGAAATTACCGGGAATAATAGATCATACATTTTTGAGTAAGTCATTGTACATGGAATTACACACCGGCCTCAATGGCGAGATCGAAGAATCTCTTATCAGCCGGCCGGCACCACGACAAGAATCTAGTATACGCCAATCAATTTTGTTGTACTATGAGAGTGGAGGAAGCCAGAGAGGTATGTAAGGAAAGAACCTGTTCGAGCTCTGTACTCTCTGCCTACCCCGCAAGGGATCTGGCGTGATGATATAGATACATAGATAGATAGAATTTTGTTGTAATCACCTAAAGCACAAGTACGTTTTTGACAACAAATTATAAAAGCCGTGTCGATACATCAAAACATTAATAAAGTCTGAGAGTCGAGGAAGCCAGAGAGGTATGTAAGGAAAGAACCTGTTGGAACTCTGTACTCTCTGCCTACCCCGCAAGGGATCTGGCGTGAGGTTATAGATAGATAGATAGATAGTTACTACACGTCAATTTATTTGTGTACTTGGGCCCTAGACTCTTTAGTATTTTCCAGTTACAGATCAACAGATCACAGTAGCCTTGAGGAAACTTTGACCTAGATCCCCATCTTCTCAATAATCATAATTCAGCATTGTCTCCTCAACTTCACGTATCTGATTTTTTTCATTGCCGAAGTGGTCCAAAGTTTTCGGAAGCCCCACTTAAATTGGTTGGCTTCGTAATTGTGATGGATTCTGAATTTTTCAACATGTTACGGGCTCAGATAAGGAAAACGTACTTATGTGTAATTTGTAATGTCTCGTTGGTCTAGTCATAAATATTGAGGGAAGCGATCACGAGATCCAGGGTTCAGATTCTGGGTGTTGTCTGGAAGATGTCGCTCTCAGACTCGGTAATAGTCTATTCACTCTGGAATAGGCTGATACACACCGTCACGCCTATATTCCCCAGAGGGGGTGGCAGAGGTGTACTAAGTAACCCACGTTTCGCCGACGATGTTAGGTCCCATGTAACAGGGGGCGAGCCTATTGCCGTATATCGGGCACAATTCTAGACTCCGGACTCATACTGGGAATTTTTCGTTAGAAAAACTACATTTGTCCGACCTAGGATTTGAACCCAGGACCTCGTGATCACAAAGCGATGCGCTTTGCCACCAGACCAACGAGGCAGTCATTGACTGATGAGACCAAAAATAAATTTTTTTTTCTTTTCATACGTAACCCCACACTTGAATTTACTCCTGTGTCGTGGGTACGTTTACACACATGAAAATTCACATACACAAATACCCGGACCGAAATAATTGGGGGTAAGAGTAACAAAGATATGTCCTGTGCGGGAATCGAACCCGCTGCTATTAGATACAGAAAGTGGAGCAGATTAAGTTCTTAAGCATTGCGCTAAATCGTTCGTCGAATTGTAGTTTTTTTATCTAAAAATTTCTAGTATCAGTCCGGATTCTGGAATTTTGCTAGGTATATTGAAATTGGCCAGGCAATAGGCTCGCCCCTATTACATGGGACCTCACATCATTGATGAAAAGTGAGTGTACTCTGTACACCTCTACCACCCCTTCTTAAGGATTATTCCTTAGCGTGCGGGATTTTTTTATTATATGTAAATAGATTTAGGTAGGTTTAGCATTGACCTACAAACGATGTTTCAATCCAGCTTAGTCCCTCTCATATCACGTGCCTGTCTAAGTCAAAAACTAATGGCCTTGATTAAGGAAGACCTTGCTGATTACCATCTGGGTACGGAGCCCCCTTGATGTGGGAGTAATACATATATTCAAATTGTGAAAGGTGAAATGATGGTTGTATTTGCATCTGAATGCTCTACTGAGTGGTAACGAGGTTAATTGAAGGTTTGTTTTGGGGGTTGGTTACTGTTGGCAAAGCGTTAGCGTCTGTTTAATCAAGTGTTCATTTTAGGAAAGATGCGAATGTCGTATCCTATTATTTGAAGATCACAATTAATGGAATGTCAAGCATGAAATAAAACTATTTTTTCGGATTTTATCGCGGTTTATTTTGATTTTTAAGTTCCCGACGTTTCGAGTGCTTTGCAGCACCCATGGTCACGGGAAGGACTGAGGTGTTAGACGTCCAAAAGGCATAGTTGTTCCGGGGTACCCTCAAACTTCTTAATTATTTTTGTTTTTGTTGGTCCGATCTACGCAGAATGAGCTCACGGTGTCTTGAGGTCTTGCAGTGTTATGCTTGGTTTTAGATTTGATTATATTAATTACTGGATCCCAAGACGATGGAAGCACCCAGCCATCTTCTCTATTGAAATTAGGATGTTTTTTAATTTCAATGGCCTCGCGAACCATCCTTGGTAGGAATCGGTGTTCTTTCACGAGGATTTGTGGTCTATCAAATCTGATGTTATGGCGGGTGCGGTCAAGGACATGTTCACAGACTGCAGACTTCTTTGAGCGACGGTGTTTTAGGTCAGCTATGTGTTCTTTAACCCGAGTTTTTACTGGTCTTTTTGTTTGTCCTATGTAAGAGAGACCACATTCACAATCAAGCTTGTATACTCCTGCATCTTGAAGAGGGATGTGACACTTGACAGATGGTAAAAACTGACTGATCTTCTTTGGCGGCTTATAAAATGTTTTAATTGAAGCACGCTTCAAGATGTAGCCAATCTTGTCTGTGACTCCTCTTATGTAAGGTAGTACAGCAGGGAGACGCTCGACTGTGGCTGGTTTCACTCGGTCACTCGGAGCACAAGGGATCTGTGACAAGAAACATCTGGCTGCCGAGCTTCAACATGTCAAGCAAGTCCTGTACGACAATAAGCTTCGAGTCCCACGCCAACGTCACAGTGACCGAGTGAAACCAGCCACAGTCGAGCGTCTCCCTGCTGTACTACCTTACATAAGAGGAGTCACAGACAAGATTGGCTACATCTTGAAGCGTGCTTCAATTAAAACATTTTATAAGCCGCCAAAGAAGATCAGTCAGTTTTTACCATCTGTCAAGTGTCACATCCCTCTTCAAGATGCAGGAGTATACAAGCTTGATTGTGAATGTGGTCTCTCTTACATAGGACAAACAAAAAGACCAGTAAAAACTCGGGTTAAAGAACACATAGCTGACCTAAAACACCGTCGCTCAAAGAAGTCTGCAGTCTGTGAACATGTCCTTGACCGCACCCGCCATAACATCAGATTTGATAGACCACAAATCCTCGTGAAAGAACACCGATTCCTACCAAGGATGGTTCGCGAGGCCATTGAAATTAAAAAACATCCTAATTTCAATAGAGAAGATGGCTGGGTGCTTCCATCGTCTTGGGATCCAGTAATTAATATAATCAAATCTAAAACCAAGCATAACACTGCAAGACCTCAAGACACCGTGAGCTCATTCTGCGTAGATCGGACCAACAAAAACAAAAATAATTAAGAAGTTTGAGGGTACCCCGGAACAACTATGCCTTTTGGACGTCTAACACCTCAGTCCTTCCCGTGACCATGGGTGCTGCAAAGCACTCGAAACGTCGGGAACTTAAAAATCAAAATAAACCGCGATAAAATCCGAAAAAATAGTTTTATTTCATGTGTAATATTCGCGTAAATCTAAGAACTCAGAATGTCAAGCAGTTCTGCTTCTTCTTCTTCAAGTTATGGCTTCACACTAATTATGAGTGTAGTTTGCCAGTGTCCAGTAAGATATATAATCGTGTTTGTTTAAATTAATTCGACTCCCCGATGAATTTGATGACAACGATGATAATGAAATACCCCACTCTGGTTAGTAAAGCGGTGGATACTTTACATACCAATTGCGACGGCTGTTTTGAGAGAAATCGAAAAGGTACTTTTTATTAATTTTATCACAATTACCTTCACTCATGCACATATAAGAATACATAATGGTTAATATTCCACCAACATTACGCATTATAATTCGAAATAACACAAGTTTTAGAAATTAAGAAAAATTGACAACTCACACACTGACAATTGATCACTCTTCGACTTCCCGCCAAAACTCTGTCAAACAGTTATTTTTATTTAGTAACCTTTTAATCTTTCTATAGTCATACTCAATGCCTTTAATAATGGCTTGAGTGTGTTCAGTTGTGAAACGATGACAGATGACAGCTGTCAAATGACGATTTACCGATGTATGATGGCGGACGACGCTGCGTTGTTATTCTATTGGCAACGGGACACGCGGTCGGACGTTTCGCGGAGCAGCTAACCTCACTGCATTTCATGCGACCATATTAATCTTCAACTATTGTGCGCATCCTCGAATATCAAGGAATACCAAACAAGACTCTAGTGTTATTTCAAGATTTCCTTCATGTTCGGCTACCATGCAGATGACTATGAAAACAAAGATAATCCCATCTCTCACCATTCCCAGCATTGAAACTGCCATCCCGAAAACCTAATCGTCTACTAAATTAATTCTTATATTCACCTACACGAACTACTCGTAATATACTTAACCTAAGCCGAATCGACTACAAATATTTCTAATGGATGGTAATTTTTCTTCATTATTTGCAAAAATTTTTGTCGCACATCCAGTCCACTGTATCAAACAAATTAAATCATATTTTAAAGCAATACGGACATTATTACAAATGCATTTTTGGAGATACGTACGTACACATAACTACAAGCCGTTGTCAACATATAAAAACGGAGCCCAAAATAAGGAATCATTTTTGTAACGTGGGTGGAATTACAAACAAATAAACACCGTACACAACCAACCAACAAAACAAATATTTGTTTGGTCACACAAAGATATGTTACTTGCAGGGATCGAGCCTACGGCTACTCGATCCGGTGAGCGGAGCGGCTTAAGGTTTTAACCACTGAACTAAGCCGTCCGTCAATCATCATCATCATCATCAGCCCGTCATCATCATCCACTGCTGGACGTAGGCCTCTTTTATGGCACACCACTGAGCTCGATCTTCAGTTCTCCTACAATTCCTGCGCGCTGCCTTACGAATATCGTCACCTCACCTAGCTACAGGGCGCCTTACACTACGCAATTACGCATTATGCAATACGTCCGACAATATTAATCGTCAATGTGATCGCTGGAATACCACCGTATGTAGTGATATCATCATTATCATCAGCCCGTGTCAGTCCACTGCTGGACGTAGGCCTCTCCCATGGCACGCCACCGAGCTCGATCTTCAGCTCTCCTCTGCCAATCCCTGCCGATCGACGATATTCGTAAGGTGGTAGCCTTACGAATATCGTCACCCCACCTAGCTACAGGGCGCCCTACACTACATTTGCCCACACGCGGTCTCCAGTCAACAACCAGTCTGCCTCAACGGCCATCGGTTCTGCGACATATGTGACCTGCCCACTGCCATTTGAGCTTGCTAATTCGCTGAGCTATGTCAGTAACCTAGGTTCTCTGACGAATAACTTATTTCTGGATTCAATCCCTTAGAGAAACTTCGAGCATAGCTCTCTTCATAGCTCGCTGAGTGACCTTAGACTGGTGGACAAGCCACACGGTGAAGTGGCCATGTTACGGCTCCGTATGTCATAACAGGTAGGACGCACTGATTAAAAACTTTTGTTTTTAGGCATTGGGGTATGGGCGATGAGAAGACTCGACGAAGTTTTCTAAATGCTGCCCAGCCTAGCCGTATCCGTCTCTTAACTTCCCTGTCGAAGTTGTTTATACCTAGTTGGAGCAACTGCCCTAGGTATACGTACTCGGAAACAACTTCGAGGGAGATTCCGTTTACGACGATCGGTCCCGGGTCAACATGCTTGTTGATCATAACTTTGGTTTTATCTAAGTTCATCCGGAGACCGATTCGCTGAGACGAATTAGCAAGGCTGTCCAGTATCTGTTGTAGGCCTTGAAACGTTTCAGCCATGATGACGATGTCGTCTGCAAATCGCAGGTGAGAGATGTGTGCGCCATCTATATTGATGCCGCGACCTTTCCAGTCCAGCGTCTTAAACATATCCTCCAGTGCGTTGGTGATATGACATCACCCTGGCGCACTCCGTGGCGTAGGTGGATATGTTCAGTCCGCTGGTTCTGTACTTGGACGGCCATTGTTGCGGCTTCAATAAGGCATCTCATCACCTCGATGTATCGCCAATCGACTTGGCATCGTTTCAAGGAGTCCAGATCTGACCAGGTTTCGACAGTGTCAAAGGCCTTCTCATAGTCCACGAAGGCTAGACATAGGGGTAGATTATACTCTGCAGTCTTCTGTACAATCTGCCGCACTACGTGTATGTGGTCTATGGTACCGTAGCCACTTCGAAACCCGGCCTGCTCCGGGGGTTGAAAATCGTCGAGCCTTCGCGTAAGATGGTTCGTGATGACCCTTGAAAACAGCTTGTATACATGGCTTAGAAGCGATATGGGTCGATAGTTTTTCAAAAGGGTTTTGTCACCCTTCTTGAAAAACAGGACGACCACGCTTCTGTTCCATGCCTGCGGAGTTCTCCTAGTGCAGAAGACAGCATTGAATAACTCCCGAAGCTCCTTTAGAACTGGGGTACCTCCTGCCTTCAGAAGCTCAGTCGTGAAGCCGTCCTCACCCGGGGCTTTTCCATTTTTTCCTAAATATTCCTGACTTCCGAGAGGATTTCCGGCCTAAAAGCAACTATTTTACCCGCTTGTGTAGTCAAACTTGTCAAGTGGCTTCTCCCGAGTGGCTGGACGAACACTTTCGACCCCCGGTTCTGCTTGATGGCTTTCTCGATCTCAAGCGGGTTGGCAGCTCGGAGGTCGCGTCGAACCAGACTCGTGATCTTTTTATTTAAGGCCCGGTGTTCTGACAAGGTTGAGGCTGCATTTGGCGTCATTCGCTCATAAGCTCCAGAGTCCCCCCCGAAAGCTTAGATTTCCTGCCTGTACGCCTCGTTTCGCTGAATTTAGTGCCCTCTTATCTAAGAGTCTGTACCACCTGGTCGAATTTCTGGTCAACGCTGTCAGTGGTTTCTAAGGCAGCGAATTGGTTATCCAATTGTAGCTGGAAAGCTTGGGAACCCGTAGCGGCTTGGAGCAGAATCGGTCGGAGCCTGGACTTCATCAAGCGGACTCTTTTGCGCTTGTATTCTATATTCAGAGTGCCCCGTACGAGCCGGTGGTCGCTTCCAGTTTTAAAGCTTTCGGTCACTGAGACATCTCTGAATATGCGCCTCTTATCCGCCATGATGAAGTCGATCTCATTTTTTATTTTACCATCGGGGCTCTGCCACGTCCACCTTCCCTGGGGCTGTTTTTTGAAGAAAGAGTTCATCATAAACAGCCCTTCTCTTTCAAAAAAGTTGACGAGCATTTTCCCCCTGTCGTTTCTGCTGCCATAACCGTATGGTCCTACGAAGGATTCGCTGTCAGTTTTGACTCCCACTTTGGCGTTAAAATCTCCCATGACAACGTTGTAGAGTGCCCTAGGGGTATTATTTATTTATTTATTATTAAAGGTACATCAACAATATACATATTATAATCATACAACATAGGACGATAAGATATTGTTCCTATATGCATATCAATTAGAGATGTACACAACATTTTGCATATTACATTAGAATTAACCAATTATAAAATATCACACTAATGAGAAGTGGTAAAATACATTAATTGACAGTGAAATGAATGAATAGTTATTAATTAATTATTAAGATAATAAGAAAAAGAAATTTATTATATATGAAAATTAATTAATTCATAAAAGTTAATCATCCAGAAATGAAAACAATACGGAGAATTGTTGTATATAAGTTATGAAGAAATAAAATGTTGAGATAATTTTTTCTTAAAATTATATAAAGTATCGTGAAAAATGTCAAAGTTGGTCGAGTCTTTGCAAATGGCATTGTACTCTGAACAGGATCGAGCTAGAGGAGAATTCCGTCCAACACTGGTTCTGAATAGCGGTATGTGGAAAGATCTAG
Source organism: Phalera bucephala (assembly GCA_905147815.2). Taxonomy (NCBI): domain Eukaryota; kingdom Metazoa; phylum Arthropoda; class Insecta; order Lepidoptera; family Notodontidae; genus Phalera; species Phalera bucephala. The sequence goes on along the minus strand of LR990620.1, from coordinate 6,706,880 downwards.
TTATAGGTTGTCAGAGGATTCTACTAGGTGCAGCGAACGCAATGTTTTCCAGTAGATAATTGCAATCTATCTTGCCACTAATAACCTTATTCACGAAAACTATGTCATGGATTATACGTCGGTGTTTAAGTGTGTCCATTTTGAGATATTTTAGCCGGTCGTTATATGGGACTCTATGTGATATTCCTGGTGCCATGAAAACCAGATGTCGAGTAAACATGCGCTGGATGCTTTCTATGCGCTGTGACTGAACTGTATATATGGGGCTCCAAACTACACTTGCGTATTCGAGATGACTACGTACAAGAGAGTTGTACAGAATTATTTTTGATCTTGGAAGACGAAATTCTTTAGTGTTTCGTTTTATGAACCCGATAATATTGGCAGCTTTCTTGACAACCTCATTTATGTGATGATTAAAGTTTAATTTGCTGTCCAAATTAACTCCCAGGTCCTTAATTTCAGATATTTCTTTAAGTATTGATCTGTCAATGCAATATGAGGACCGCGTAGTAATTTTTTTCCTTGTAAACTTTATATGACAACATTTATTTACATTGAGAGTCATACCGTTCGTCCGGCACCAGTCCCTAATGTAAATGTCAATGCCGCACTGGATGAGATGCGTGTCCGATAATGAGTATTTTGATATATGAGCATATAATAAGAATTTTGAATGCTGAATTCTATTTACAATGTCATTGATAAACACAGAAAATAGGACTGGTCCGAGATGGGAGCCCTGTGGTACTCCGGAATCCACATAATAAACTTTTGAGTCATATCCTTTTACAGATACAATCTGAGGTCTCTTTTCAAGATAAGAGTTAAACCAGCGTATTAGGTTTCCATGTATGCCAAGTGCATTTAGCTTTTCTATTAATAGAGAATGATTAACTTTGTCGAAAGCGTTAGAGAAATCAGTACAGATTGCATCGACTTGTTTTCCTCTGTCGATTTCCCTTGATAAATATGTTACGTATGACACTAAGTTTGTGTGTACTGAACGACCCGTCCTAAATCCGTGCTGGGCATTTGTTAGGGTATCATCCATGTAGTGCGTTAATATAGGTCAGACAAGAGATTCAAACAGTTTTGAGAAACAGGAAAGTATGGAAATGGGACGATAGTTTTGTACATTGTTCTGTTCACCTTTTTTGTAGACAGGCACAATTCGCGCTTTTTTCCATTCTTCCGGAAAAACACCCTCATTCAGGGACTGGTTTATTATTAGGGATAACGGCAGGGCAAGAGAAGAACCGCATCGCTTTATGAATACTGGTGGTATAGCGTCAGGACCAGGACCTTTCGTTATGTCCAATTGTTTTATTTTTTTTAGAACATCCCTTTCACTGAAATATATATTGCACAAGGATTTATGTGACAAAGTAGGAACAGAACATGTTAACTGGCTAGAAGTGGTGTTATAGACAGATGAGAATTGCTCTGCGAATAGATTGGCTATACCAGTGCCATCGTTCTCGCAAGAGTTACTAGAGTACATTATGCCTGGGACTGATTGGTCACCTTTGCGTTTATCTTTAACAAACCGCCATAGTAATTTAGGATTTTTCTCAATTATGAATGGCTTTAGAGATGTCCTCGTAAAGCATTTTACATATACTTCGGATAAAATGTTGGTGTATAGTGAACACATGTGCCTTGAAATTTGCATGTAAATTAGAAAATAAAAAACTTTAAGTTCTTTTTTTTTTGTATTTTAATATCTATAAAATTGGTGCACAATAAAGAGTTATCTATCTATCTATCTAACGTGAGGAGAATCTTAATAATTTAAATTTCAAAAGACTTTTTTATAAACTTGCCTTTCTTGCCAAAACACAAGAAAGATATATTGTTTCGTTGAGAATTTTTTTCCGATTCCATTATCAGACTGAGACACAAATCGGGTCTAAAGTACACGTCAATATAAATCCAACGAGCCCAAACACGTCGGAATTATCTTGAGTACTTGGGTGGTTTCATTGGCCATCTTTTAGCTTTATCATTAGACTCTAAACACTATCTGGTTGTATAGTACTTATCAGTACCAATCTAACAAGCCTAAACACGAGCGGGTTACGTTGGTGGCCATAGGAATAAGTGAAATATATCACTTATTCCTATGGCCACCTTCCGACTCCATCATCAGACCAGCTCCATGGTGACAATGCAATGCAATAATACATTAAATTTACATACATATGACGAATTTCAACCCCATCGAATATCCGCAAGTGCTTGGAAAATGAATCCCGATTTGAACCGGAAAGACAGACAGACAGAGAGACAAACGGACATTGTAAGTTAAATAAAAACTTGTAATAATATAAAGAGTCATGCCTATATACTTCAAGCAGAGGTGCACTGGGTACACACACGTTTTACCGATGATGTCAGGACCCACGTAATAGGTGGCGAGCCTATTGCCATATACCGGGCACAGTACCAGACTCCCGACTGATATTGAACATTTTCCCACCGAATAATTTAAATTTGTTCAGCTTAGGATCTACGTAAAGCATAAAGTAGAAGTAACTTATATTATTATTTTGGTGCTATTGTAACAGGTGGTACTGAAATAATATATATTTACTTCGCTTGTATGTTTTGTGTAGTTGTCTAAGTTTCATGATAATATAAAAGTTTACTTTAGGTATTTATGTTATGATTTACCGCAAAACTTATGTTTAACCTATAACAAGTTTATCTGCATACATAATAATTAGTGATTAAACGAACTTACCTGTAAGTGAAGTTCTATCATAAGGTTATTACGTTCTAGTACAACGTAATAACCTTATGACAGGTTTCATTTTTTTTTGTAAAAATATAGGGTGCCGTATTAAACCGAACGGCAAAACATTAAATTCGTAAAGTCTATTCTTCATTTAAACCTGAGAAATCTTTTAGAGTTTTCGTGTATTTTCATTAAAAAATAATTATCCTTACGGTGAATTGTTGACATATAATTTTTTTTTTGAAACAAGCTTATTCGTAGTTCGAAAATCATCGAGTATGAAATAGTTAGTGTTTATAAATTAGTTCAATTTTTTTAAAATTAGAATCAATCGTGTTTTGGCGTTCGGTTTTGGCACTAAAGATATACTAGATAAGAATTGGTCATTATGAGGTTCACATAACGAAATAGCCCCTATTGAAAGTAAATCATCATAGCATTATCAAAATAAATTACTTCTGAACGAGAATAATTTGGAAACTGCAGTATATTGAGTATGACTGATAATGAATTCGTGAAAACGGGAATTTCGTAACCCCTTTTCCATGACAGGATAGTTTGATCTGATGTTATTTGTGACCATTGGTTATATAAATCAGAAAGCATGCCGGCATAATTATTTACCGCAATGTCTAGTTGGTGGCTGTGACTGGCGTTCTGCCGCGACGGTCGCGATGAGGGCGCGAGCTGTTGTCTCATCGGGGGCGCAGACTCCTTCGCTCTCTGCGGTCCCGTCTGCGACTCGGGTCCGGGGCTTTCCAGTTTATATTTTCGGTGGACGCCGGGGGCTTCGGTCTGTTCGTCGGAACTTTGTCTGATGGTCCAGCTAACCTGAGCTCAGCTCCTGACTAATAATAATGATAATAGCCTTTACTGTTTTAATGTGTCTCTAAGATTGACAACCTTTGACAGTTACAACTGACAAAGATTATCTTATTCATTTCTTTTGATTCATTCATTTCGATCAAGAAAATGTATCAGTACTAAATGTATATTCTTTCGAAAAGACTGGCACGAAATGTACTAAATAAAAATACTTTGTTACATACTTAGCCAGCAATGTACCTTTTTTAATATTATAACGCCAGATTATGATCTTTGACAGGTAAGGTAGGAACGGTTTAAATCAACCATTTTACCAATAATTTGATAATAAATAGATAAACTGATAATCCTTCTCAAAGAGAAAGTACCCAGGTATACCCAGTATATGTTTTTTTTTTATGAGACGGCATGAGCCTTGTATAAGATCGCGTTATAGATTTGTTTATATTTTACAAAGACCACCTATACAGGTTAAGACTGATCCTGGTGATAGGGATTATTGATAGGTATGCACATATAGAAGAAATCTGGTGGAAATTAATAAAATCTATTTGATAACTATAAAAGTTATCGCTACACGTTTCTTGCGGAATAGCAGTTATTACTAAAATGGCTATACGTATTTAATTGAAACTTTATATGAAAGTGTCTTACATCGTAAAATAATAAACGGAACACTTTATAACCCGAAAAATAGCATACTAATAAAATATATGACTTTCAGCCTATCTATCTCTATCATCACGTGATAATCTTTGTAGAGTAGCTAAAAGTGCCACCCGGTTCTTTCCTTACTGACAGACCTCTCTCGCATTCTCCACACTCATAGTTCGTCTCATATACTCGTATACTCTCATATACCCACTTTTTTTAAAGAGCCGGCATTTCGTGCTATGAAATAACAAGTAATAAATAACCTCAGAACTTGATAAATAGATGTTAATAAGAAGGCAACTCAATCAATATGAGATTTAGATGACAGCTCAAATACTGACCAGAAACTATTAGAAATAAGAAACCAGTAAACGCGGAAACAAAAAGATATTCCAAAAGTTAGGTTATGCAATATTTGCAATCGGTGGGGACAGGAATGTTGGTGTTTCAAAGGGTTAATGAATTCTTTTGTCAAAAGTGTTTTTAATTTATGTACCAATTTTAATAATTGTAGACTAATGGTGCTGAATATTTAAATGATAAGAAATATAAAGTAATACGATGTTACCTATGATTTTTTTATTTTATTTTATATTAACTATATCCGCTATGCGCAAGATGCCGACTCTTACCCTGGACCACCGCACATGTGGCGCCGTCAAACTTTTTGTTTTGTTTTTTGTTTGTTACTATTAACAATAGTTTTTAAGCGTTAATGTAATTACTAACATATGTAGTTATCCATATGGATGAATGTCCAAAATAAAATAAATGTATTATTAATATTGTTAATAGCATGACGTGGCTTTTTCAACAACAGGATGCCTTGAAAGAGCTGACTTACCTTTTTGTTTTACTCTTGTCACAATTATTGGGTAGTTACTTTCTATTAATTTTTGATAAATATATGTTAATGATTATAGTGACCAGCTATATATGTATTATTGTTTGAAATTTGTATACTTAAAGTAATGTTTTTGGGTAGATTCGCGCGCGCGTGTGTGTGTGTGTGTGTGTGTGAATGATCTACGCTGTTGGCCGCGAGGCCTTTACAGCTTGACCGGACCAGAAGGAGAACGTGCAGCCACTACGCCCGAGCCAGAAGGGCAAGGGGGCGACTAGCTCAAGGGTGCCTCAAGGAGGAACGGCCTCGGCTTGGGCAGTCGCTACATGGGGAAGGGCGTATACTAGGTGTATCGTCGTGGTGCTTTACACCGGCCAGCAGGCAAGGGAACCGGTGTGAAGTTGGCGGCCTAAAGTTAGCGGCCTGTTATAACCCGACCAAATAAAATTGTCGTTGAAAAACACATGAAAATGCTTTTCATAAAGGCTTTTTATTGCTACCTACCTACCTACCTAGACTACCATGATGAAAAAAAGAAATTTTTTATAGATACTAGGTCCAGAATTTTTATTTTTTATTCTTTTGCATTTGTCTAACCAAAACTCATTACGACTTTTACAGACAGTCATAATAGCTATCAAATGAGGCCAAATTTATGAACTCTAGCGCCGTCTAAGCAGTCCGTTTGGGGCAAAAACTGACAATCTTCATAGGCCGCGGGTGTTTTTTCGCCTATGGTGGCTATAGTAGGTCGAGTACCACTCTGGAATTAATAGGGTATATAGACAGTCATAATAGCTATCAAATGAGGCCAAATTTATGAACTCTAGCGCCGTCTAAGGGGCCCGTTCGGCCCGAAAACGGATAATCTTCATAGGCCGCGGGTGTTTTTTCGCCTATGGTGGCTATGGTAGGTCGAGTACCACTCTGGAATTAATAGGGTATATAGCCAGTTATAATAGCTATCAAATGAGGCTAAGTTTATGAACTCTAGCGCCGTTTAAGGGGTCCGTTCGGGACGAAAACTGACAATCTTTATAGGCCGCTGGTGTTTTTTCGCTTATGGTGGCTATAGTAGGTCGAGTACCACTCTAGAATTAACAGGGTCAGTCCGGTCCCGATCGTGAACGCGAGTGCAAGCAAGGCAACGCACCTCTGCTGCGATAATGAATAACGTATCGAAAAGACTTAAATGTGCTAGTTGTAATATTGTGATTTGTGAGGTGTTGGCCTTTATATAAAACAAACTAGATGTTATGGACGAACAAAGCCTTGTGCAAATATGCGAGAGTGCTTTTAATACGGCAGACATCAAGTTGGCAAAGTCGTTACTGTTTGAATCGATGAGCAAGCGACCGACAACGCGAAAGCGTCAAGGAAAAACCTTACGAGACTTGGAGAACATAATTTGCTTATTAAAGGAGACGGATCCTGAAGAGATTCCGATTTTTGTGGCCAGAAAATTAGAAAAATTGCCGCCCGTTACATTCGATCATGTCGATGTTACCGCGTTGCTCAAGAAGATAGTTTTACTTGAGAAAAGTATACATAATTTTCAACATCAGTATGCTACCAAAAGTGAATTAAATGATCGAATTAACGAATTTTATAAAACTACATCTTTTGTAAATTAAGAGAGAAATGTAAACACGCAGAGAGGAGGGAGATTTAAAATGTTTGACAGTGGGCCGATGGCACTACCAACATTATGTGGTGATGAATCATTTGATGTCGAGCGCAATGAGTGTGCAAACTATCCATCTCTTTCCTCTATGCACGAGCTGCCACCTGCAACGTCGCCGGCCCCGGCGAGCGAGACTAGCGCGGGTGTAAATGAGACGACAAGTGCATGCGCAATATCAACTGATAATAAGGAGCCGTCGCATACCGGTTGTGCGTCGCGACCGCCAGCGCTGATTAATGAAGCAGCTGATCGATGTAAACAAATTAATGTTATGATGGATGAGCGTCGGTCGTTTTCTGAGGTTATTCAGAAAGACGGTGAATGGAAAGTATCGAATAATAATGAGAAATGGACTTTGGTTCAGAAACGAAGGCATAGAAATCGGTTTATTAGTCAAAGGGTGAGGGCGTTAGTTGATCTTCAAGAAAAAGGTGTGCAGTTTAGAGCTGCGGATACAAAAGTGCCTCTATTTATATCCAATGTGCATAAAGAGGTATCTGAGCAGGATATTATTACCTATGTGTATGAAAAGACCGGAGAGCGAGTTACACTAGTTAAAATTAAAATGAAACAGGAAAAAGACTATAATGCTTACAAGGTCTTTGTAACTAAGCATAACATTGATACCTTCTTAGATGATAAGTTGTGGCCATCTGGAGTATCATTTAGGCGATTTGTGCATTACCATATGAGGCGAAACAATAATGAAGTTGAAAATACAGATAGCAAAAATGGTCAATCTTAGTAGAATAGTAAGTTTCAATTGCAAATCACTCAAGAGGTCATTGGAAGGAATCAGAGCTTTGTGTGAGTCAGCGGACGTGGTAGCCCTCCAGGAGATATGGTTGCTGCCACACGATTTGCCGCTACTTAGCACAATCGATGATAACTTCGGGTGTATAGGAACGTCGGCTGTGGACACCGCGGCAGGCCTGCTGAGCGGAAGACCATACGGTGGCGTCGCATTATTGTGGCGTAAGAGTGCGTTCGAGTCAGTGTTGCCGATCGATTGTAATAATGTGCGAGTGTGTGCGGTCAACATAACTGTAAGTAGTAGATCTGTAGTGATTTTCAGCGTCTACATGCCCACGAACTCTAATGACAATCTTCCTGAGTTCACAGCTTGTCTAAGTACTATTCGCTCAATAATTGAAATAGAGGAGAATAAGGGCGTTGAAGCTTTTTATATTATAGGAGACTATAATGCACATCCGAACGAGTTGTTTTATAATGAAATGATAAACTTTTGTCTGGATCAAAGTTGGTTTTGTGTAGATGTGAATATGTGTGACAGTAATACCTACACTTTTACAAGCGAATCTCATGGTTGTAACAGATGGTTGGACCACTGCATAGTCACTGAGTCTGCGCGGCAATCTGTTGTTAATGTGACAGTACTCTATGACTTGTATTGGTCTGACCATTTTCCGATTGTGGTCGAATGTGATTTACATAAAATTAAGCCTAAATTTGTAGATAAGGTAAATAATAAACCTGCAAATCGTGTTATATGGGGTGAGAGGTTGCCAAAGCAGATTAGCGAGTACCACGACCTCTGTCACTCTGGACTAAGGCTGATAGATGTTCCTTGTGAGCTGCATGGTTGTTGTGATAGGCTGTGTGATCACAAGGAGCATCGCTTGGTTCTTGATGAAATGTATTTAAATATTGTAAATACACTTGCAATGTCCGCAGTACAGACCTATAGGACACAGTGTCGGAGGAAGGGTGGCTATATCACCGGGTGGAATAAATATGTCGCTGGCGCACACCGCGAGGCGCGGCTTAAATTCCAAGTGTGGACTATGGCCGGTCGCCCGGCCAGTGGTCGTGTATTTAATGATATGGCGGAGGCGAGGAGACATTTCAAGGCTAAACTCAAGTGGTGTCAAAACAGGCAAGATCAGCTTAGAATGGACCATCTCGCGTCCAACCACGCTACTAAGAACTTTAAGCATTTTTGGAAAAACACTAATAAAATGAATGTAAGGCCGAGTCTCCCGGTGAGTGTCGGTGGTATTACTGACCACAAGCATATTGCCGATGCTTTTAGGGACCATTTTTCTGTGCGGTCGCCCTTAATCGCGGTTCCTCATAACGCAAACGATACGGAGACCATGGCGACAAAACGGAACCCAAAGATACCAGCTAAGATAGTGGCTAGAATTATCTCAAAAATGAAACGTGGAAAGTCACCGGGTCACGATGGTCTCAGTATCGAACATTTTAAGCATGCGGGTATCCATCTGCCCAGGGTGTTGTCACTGTTTTTTACACTGTGCTTGGGACACTCTTATCTGCCGAAACCGCTTATGCAGACGATAGTCGTTCCCATAGTTAAAAACAAGACTGGTGATACATCCGATATAAATAACTATCGACCCATCTCGCTCGCTACTACCATGGCCAAGGTGCTTGACGGTCTGTTGAATGACTGTCTCTCCGAGCACGTTAAGGTGCATGATGCCCAGTTTGGGTTCAAGACAGGAGTATCAACGGAGAGTGCCATCCTGAGCCTGAAACACACAGTCAAGTACTACACTACGAGGAGGACGCCGGTATACGCGTGTTTTCTTGACTTGTCGAAAGCGTTTGAACTCGTCGCATATGATATACTATGGGACAAGTTGGGAGACACGGGTGTGCCGGCGGAATATACAGCACTTCTCAGATACTGGTATGCTCACCAGAAGAATCAGGTGAGGTGGGTCGGTGCTTTGTCGGATGAGTACAGGATGGAATGTGGTGTACGACAAGGGGGGGTTAAGCTCTCCTCTGTTGTTTAATCTATATGTTAACCAGCTTATAGAGCGGCTGAGTAATACACATGTCGGTTGTCATATTGACAGTACTTGTGTCAATAATATAAGTTACGCGGACGACATGGTCTTGCTCAGTCCAACTATAAGCGGGCTGAGAGAGTTACTATCGATCTGCGAGACGTATGCGAAGGTGCACGGCCTTAAATATAACTCACAAAAAAGTGAGATGCTGGTGTTTAAAGCACCTAAACAACAGCCTCGTCGTGTACCTCCGGTATATCTCAACGGCATAGTACTCAATGTGGTTGATAGTTTTAAGTACTTGGCTCACATTGTCACCAGTGACCTACGAGATGATAGGGACATAGAGCGAGAGCGCAGGGCGTTGGCGGTAAGAAGCAATATGCTTGCTCGTAGGTTCGCTCGCTGCACGACAGACGTCAAAGTATGTCTATTCAAAGCGTTCTGTCAGACCTTCTACTCGAGCGGCCTATGGGTATCATATACAAGCCGAGTCTACAACATCCTGCGCGTACAATACAACAACGCCTTCAGAATGCTGTTGCGACTGCCATGGCGCTGCAGTGCGTCGGGAATGTTTGCCGAAGCTCGCACGGATGGCTTTCACGCCATAATGCGTAAAAAAGCGGCTTCCTTACTGCAGCGCTTACGTGGCACTCGAAACAGTGTACTGAAAATGATTGTTGACAGACAGGACTGTCCCATCCAAAAACATTGGGTGGAGATAGTTATGGGTGCGCGTAAATAAACATCTAACGTCACGCCTGTCTTCCCCGCAGGATCAGTACAGGAAAACTTATGGTGCACCAAAAACTTGTCGCAATATTAATAGCAAAAGTACTAACAATACTAACGTAGCATATAAGCAAAGCTATTACTAACTTATCACTAACAACTCTTATGGACTTAATGTCTGAAATAAAGATATTTTATTTATTTATTTATTATTATATATAGACAGTCATAATAGCTATAAAATTAGGCCAAATTTATGAACTCTAGCGCCGTCTAAGGGGTCCGTTCGGGCCGAAAACTGACAATCTTCACAGGCCGCGGGTGTTTTTTCGCTTATGGTGGCTATAGTAGGTCGAGTACCACTCTGGATTTAATAGGGTATATAGATATTCATAACAGCTATCAAATCTGGCCAAATTTATGAACTCTAGCGCCGTCTAAGGGGTCCGTTCGGCCCGAAAACTGACAATCTTCATAGGCCGCGGGTGTTTTTTCGCCTATGGTGGCTATAGTCGGTCGAGTACCACTCTGGAATTAATAGGGTATATAGCCAGTTATAATAGCTATCAAATCAGGCTAAATTTATGAACTCTAGCGCAGTCTAAGGGGTCCGTTCGAGCCGAAAACTGACAATCTTCATAGGCCGCTGGGTGTTTTTCGCCTATAGTTACCTTAGTAGTTCGAATACCACTCTAGAACTAATGGGGTATATAGATAGTCATAATAGCTTTCGAAAGTGGCCAAATTTATGAACTCTTGCGCCGTGTAAGGGGTTCGTTTACGCCAAAAACTGTAAATTTTCACAGGCCGCTGCGACTGAATTCTGAAAATCCATGACTTTATTTGGGTTTTCGTTCGAGCTTGTTTTCATTATGGTTGACCCATTTTGTTCCTCGATTCCACTTTAAGGTATGCTAAGAAAGTCGTAATGAGTTTTGGTTAGACAAATGCAAAAGAATAAAAAATAAAAATTTTGGACTTAGTATCTATAAAAAAATTCTTTTTTTCATCATGGTAGTCTAGGTAGGTAGGTAGGTAGCAATAAAAAGCCTTTATGAAAAGCATTTTCATGTGTTTTCAAACGACAATTTTATTTGGTCGGGTTATAACAGGCCGCTAACTTTAGGCCGCCAACTTCACACCGGTGGCAAGGGATTCTTCGACCTCGCCGGCGAGGTCGGTGTCTAATCATGTGTGCGGTATCTGTATCCAAAAGATGGGATGGAAGAGCATCGGGAGAGTCGGTCGGTCGAAACCCTGCCGCGGACGGCGGTAGCGGTGAAGATCTACATTTCGTATAAACCACGGGGCTCCGACAGCTTTGCGGAGGAAACGGGATTGAACCGTTTGGAGTCTATCGATGTGAAAGCAGGCGGCGTGCCCGAACACCTCACAAGCGTACATCATGATGGGCGGGTAGATTCTGAAACTGTTGTGTGTATGAACACACTCTCTCCTAAAAACTTTGTGACACGGAACGGGAAGATCTTTCAGCCAGAGAGGATCTACTCACTACGCTTTACTTCCAGCCAGACAGGTGTTGTTTTTGGCACGGCCTTCCACTGCCCCAAAGTTGTCGTCGGTGGCATGTATATTATATGTTATACGTCATAAAAACTCATATCATGTTCTAGACATGTATGTTGGATCGACGTCTAATTTTTAATGCCATCTATTGGAAGGTAGTCGCAACTTTGTATCAATGTATAGTCACCACAATCTAATCTGTCTCAAAAATGCCCATTACGTCACTAAAGGCCCGCGTTTTTGAAAATGTGATATCAAGCTCGTAAATTGACGTAACTTATTTATCCCATTTCAAAAGGCCGCTGCATAAACGTAGAACTTCTTGATGTTTTAGGACGAAGCTGATATCCTATTCATAGGATTGGGCGGAAACAAGAATACTTCAAAGAGTTTCGGTAAAATCACGACTTCGACACGTCATAAGAAAGAGCATAATTTTCTGTAAGGGATTTATTTATATTAAAAATATTCTTTCTGGCATATAGTCTAGTATTATGACTATGGCTAATGATTAGTAGAACGTTACACCTTCACGCTCCTATCGGGATAAAAGCCATCATTTCAAGCGATCCCTAACATCAAATCTATTACAGGATACCCCTGCTTATTGCCTGACCCTTATCTCTAAGGTAGGAGCAGTTTTATCAGCAAAGTAAGCCCAGAATATTATCTACATAAATTTACGAATATTTTTTTTTATTGGTCAAGCAATTTCTTTGCGTGTTGATAATATGTAAACCACATAAACAGTAGCCTATAGTGACCACTGCTGGACAAAAGCCTGTTCCCATACATTGAGGTAAAAGAGGTCGTACTCCATCACGCGAAACCAGTGGCTACTGCTGTTGGGATAAAGTCACCTATAAAGCTTCCATCTTGGCTTAACGACTACCACATTAAGTGGTAACTGGGGCCAATCGCCCTTCGAAGCACGGAGACGCTCGAATATGAAAATGAAAAACGGTCATTCACCGACCGATCAAGCCGGGAGCTGCTTCACTTTGGTGACCACTAAGACCACCGCGCTTCCAGCGTTAAGAGTATTAGTGTTGCAGAATCGTATTTCGTTGTGTTACAGAATTCTTAGAGAAGGTCATTCGCCCTGCAGTGGACGTCTTTAGGCTGAAGAAAGATGTTTTTACTGATCGCCTTTTTTTACTTGTGAAAATCCTGCATAGGACGTCCGCAAGCCTCGGGGGTAGCTCGTGGGCCGTGTTGGATTCCTACCGACTAAAAACCCCAGGGTGGCTGACATCAGCACTTTGGAGGGGCTCCGGGATCTTCGTATGAATCGCACCGGTGCCCCTCTTGTGCCACGCTCTGAAGAGCTCGCCATCGGTGGGAGACGTGTTGACACGTTCCCCCCACACCGACCGGTGCTCATGGCGATGTGGGCCACTTCACACCGCCGTCCTCCTCGAGATCGCTCGTGAAGAACGCTCAGGGCCCCCGCCCCTTGCGTCCGCGTCCCCTCTCTCTGATCACCTAAGTTAAGCAGGGTTACCTTCTCTTCGGCAGCCTACGAAAGGGCTGCTATGTTACCAGTTCCGTACAAAGATCATTTTTTTATGTAAGAGAGTACAGAGTTTAATTTTTTCTGCGTAAGTTTTTGTAAATTATATGATCATTTCCATTTTCAATGATCTCCATAGGTCCTTGGGAAGGCATATTAGCGTGTACTTTTTCCCACTTAATGTGTTATGTAGTCATTAAACCAAATTAGAAGCTTTATGGGCTGTAAGTTTTAACAGTAATTGGCCACACCGGCCTCCACCAATCCACACTGAGCCTACGTGGTTGAGTACGGCCTTCTTCTTCACACCGATTTGTGGGAACCCATTCTCACAAAATCGATCTGTAAGACACTACTCTCTCTCTCACTCTCTCTCTCTCCTTGGCAATTATTATTCCTATCTGATGGTGGGGTCTGCCTTCTTAATTTTCTTCTTCCACTTCGATCTGTCGGATGTTTCGTGTTCGGAGGCATTGCAGATACAAAGGTCTTTCTTGACCACATCTGCCCATTTTATTTTTGCCCGCTCTCTGGGTCTGGACCCTGATAGGTTTAGATTAGCTGTAATATTACACACACAATCGGGAGGTTTCTCTTTATGTGGCCATACCAACGGAGTCTACTTTCTTGTAGCTTATCATCGATGTCGCGAACACCGAGACTCCCGCGAACGTACTCGTTGCGAATTTTATCAAGTCTCGTCACCTCGCACATCCACCGAACTATGTTCATTTCAGCGACTTGAATCGCATGGTCTTGGCACTGCGTTACGGCCCAGGTTTCGCTACCACATGTTAAGACTGGCCTGATCATGTTTATGTACACTAAGCCCTTAAGCTTAACAGGTATACGTCTGTCACAGGTTATGCCAGTTACTTCCCGACACTTAAGACAGGCTGCCGCTATCCGATGCTGAATGTTTATCTCCAAATTTCCCGAGCAGTGTATCATGGTACTCAAATATTTGTATTCGTCACACCTAGTGACTTGCTGTCCGTCAATAATGAGAAGGCTGTTTACGGAATTTGGGTCATTACACACCATATATTGGGTCTTCGAAACACTAAGCAATAGGCCGCCTGTCTGCAACTGGCGCTTCCATTCTCCTAAAGCATACGCAATTTCGCCTCAAGATGTTGAGCAGATCGCTACATCATCGGCCTAGATAAATGTCCAGGGTACCAGGGACCGAGCATTTTCAGTAAGGGCATCCATCAGCAAGCAGAAGAGGTATGGGTTTAATACAGAACCTTGATGTACCCCTTCTGTAACTGCTATCGGTTTTGTCTGGCCCACTGTTGTCCTGATTACCGAAGTTACGTCCTTGTACATGTCGGCTATGATATCAACATACCTTTCTGGGATATTCTTCTTACGGAGACTCCACCAGATTGTCGGTCGAGGTACACGGTCGAATGGCTTTTCCATATCCAAGAACGCAATGTATAACGGCTTTAAGACCGCTTTAAGACCGATGTATAAGACACTACTACGAAAATCAATTTATTGGATGACCGAACAATTTTTCCGGAGCGGTAATATTTATAGGACATCATATCGAAGATCTCAGGTGAGTGACAAACTAGTTATATGCTGAGATCAAAGACTTAGAATGTATAACTATATGTGATGTTATAGTTATGCGTTCCGTTTGAAGCTGCCAAAATTGTAAATACAAAAACATATGCACTCGTAACGCTGTGCGCCCGCGGTGTTCTCAGCTATCACCGATATACAGGGCGTTCAACTCAGTTGATGACCATTTGTGGCACTTCATATTTGACCCCGTGCTTCGGGAGGCACGTTAAGTCTTTAGTTCTGGTTACCACTTAATGTGGTAATCGTTAAGTCAAATTTGGAAGCCATATAGACGGCTTGATAAGTCTTAACAAGAGGAGGCTACAAACCTGACTCCACAAACCTACACTGGGTCCGTGTAGTGAAGAATGACCTAATCTTCTTCTCCCCGATTTGTGAGAGAAGGCCTAGCTATGGAACAGTAAAGGCTGATTTATTTATTATGCAATACATGTCTGTATTCTCCATCTTAAAGTCTGTGCTGAATTATTTTCCGTATGTCTTAGAGTTGTATTAGTCGCAATGTAGTATGCGCACGGGGGCCGAAGCTGCTCGCATCCATGGGATGTACTCTTGTTTCTCTACATGCAGTCCCTGGGCAGTGCTAAATGCGATGCAGCCTCACCGGCTCTGGTTGGTTACTACTTTCCGAGCAAATTTATACTGCAAATCACTCCAGTCTTATTTCGGCTTGTTACCTGGAGTCCAGTTTTTCTGTCGAAAAATTCCCATCATCAATCCGGAGTATAGAGTTGTGCCTAATAAAAGGGCAATAAGTTTCCCCTCGCCCCATGCCCAATCCCAATCTATTAAGATTGGGACCAAAAATAGGCGAAAAGTAGATATTTTTTTTTTTTTTTATACCTTGCAGAGGATGTATTAATTTAGGATAACGATAGCACCACACACAAAAATATTTGATGACTTAAGTTATTACGATATTCAAATCTTACTACATCCCCAGGGAAAAGGCGTCGGTAATCGATTTTATGGTCATTGCAAGGGTCCCGGAAACGATGGGGTGGGGTGGCGGGAACGTCCATATCTTTGCTCTACGATCCTCGATTTTCTCGACTGCCACTTGGCCCATTGAAGCCAATAGAAAAGGATTAAATTCCTGTGCAAGATTAATCTTGGAAATATGTATTTGTAATCTGTTCCGGAAGCGAATGTTTGGTAAAAACACATGCCGTTTCATAAGTGTGATTCGCCGAGTGTGTGTTATATCTCCGTGTAATAGGGGCGAGTCTTTTCCCATTATCAGAGCACAAACCCAAATTACGGAGAGACGAGAATTTTTCGTTAGAAAAAAAAATGAAAATAAAGCAGCCTGTTCGATCTAGATTTTTATTTTGTGTTATGTAAGTCTTTCCATGTCAGTCCGAGTACAGGGGCAGTGCACGAAGGTGATCCCCATAAAAAAAGGAGTAAGACAGGGAGACGTCATTTCTCCGAAACTGTTTACGGCCACCTTAGAGGACGCCTTCAAGCTCTTGGAATGGCAAGGACTTGGCATCAACATCAATGGCGAATACATCACTCACCTTCGATTTGCCGACGACATTGTGGTCATGGCGGAGTCGCTGGAAGATCTAGGACGAATGCTCGGTGACCTCAATAGAGTATCCCAACAAGTGGGTCTTAAAATGAATATGGACAAAACAAAAATAATGTTTAATGTCCATGTCGTACCCACCACACTCACCGTTGGGAACTCTACTCTTGAAGTTGTCGACGAATACATTTACCTGGGACAGGCAGTCCGGTTAGGTAGGTCCAACTTTGAGAGAGAGGTCAATCGACGAATCCAACTCGGCTGGGCAGCGTTCGGGAAACTGCGCAACATCTTCTCATCCAAAATACCTCAGTGCCTAAAGACTAAAGTTTTTAGTCAATGTGTGTTACCAGTGATGACATATGGATCAGAGACGTGGTCTCTTACAATAGGTCTCATAAAAAAGCTCAAAGTTGCTCAGCGAGCTATGGAAAGAGCTATGCTCGGCGTTTCTCTACGTGATCGAATCAGGAATGAGGAGATTCGTAGAAGAACCAAGGTCACCGACATAGCCCTCAGGATTAGCATGCTAAAGTGGCAATGGGCTGGCCACATAGCGCGAAGATCGGACGGGCGTTGGGGCAGAAAGATTCTAGAGTGGAGACCACGTATTGGCAAGCGCAGCGTGGGACGACCGCCTGCCAGATGGACCGACGATCTTGTGAAAATCGCAGGAAGTCGTTGGATGCAGGTGGCATCGGACCGGTTACGCTGGAAAGCGATTGGGGAGGCCTATGTTCAGCAGTGGACAAGTATAGGCTGAAATGATGATGATGATGATGAAGTCTTTGATACTTTTGTCATGCGTGACAGAAGTAAATAGTGTTAATCTATCTAGCTATATCATCACGCCAGATCCTTTGCGTGATACCTTAAAAATAAATAGTGTTTATTTTTATGATAATAGGCTCTTCATTTCTTTGGGATCGGTATCACTCTGTCTAGCTCATATTTTTTAGAGTAGACAAAGATGTAAGTCAGAGTGAAAATAAAACATATATAATTATAACATAGCGAAAATGTAGGTACCACAACGTTATTTATCTTATAAACCTAATCGATTTACCTTTAGGTTTAAGAGCGCAGTTTTTTTTTTACGGGAGGGTAATCACACAACATATAGAATGAATCATTTTTATTAAAACATTCAATCAAGAGATCTAAAATGTCTGTTTACGGCTAAAATACTAGATACAATACAATATTTCGTTTTCGTAATAGATTAAATTATGCTGTAATAATTAAGTGCGACAGTTAGTTAACACAATATACTAGTTAATTACACATAGACTAGAAATATGATTATAAAAAATACATAAGCTAGAATTTTAAAAAGCTACGTTCATATGCAATATCATCCGCACGATTCAAACCGCACAGGTTTGAATCGTGCGGATGACACGTGCGAATAGTTAACTCGAGAGAGTTAGTCACCTTGTTAGTGAAATGAATAGAATATCCTTTGCTTTACTTTCAAAAAAACCGATGCACGATTCTTGGGAGGGAATATGGGTGTATATTTTGAATTTCTTAACTGCATAAATGATGGTTTACAATAAAAAAAAAACGAAACTACTCTAAACTTTATTTGGGCAAAGCACGTATTAAAAACGTATCAACCTATGTCAAATTATAAATTGAACGCATGCGCATCGGGCCGCGGCAGCAGGCAACATCTAGTCAAAAATAAATTCATTCACAGATCAAGGCCGTGGCTTATGACTGAGCCAAATAGCCCGCTAGAACAAAATTTAAAAGGGTCTTAAACTGTAGGAAGCACGCGAAAACGCCTCTAAATGACATAATGAAGCGGCCGAGAGGTTAAGACTGTGCTTAGGTTGAAGAAGATCATGTAGCCGATTATAAGTAATGAAATAGCCTATACTGTTCTACTAAGGGGCAAAGGCCTCTCACAAATAGAGGTCTTGCTGACTAGCACATTAAGTGGTAGCTGAGACTAACGCAGATTCATATATTATTAACATTTGACTTCCGTAAGTTGTCCTTTTACAAGATCTGAAACGAAAGACACCCCAGTCAAACAAAATAAGGAACGTTATTTATAGGGGTAGGGGCTCGAGAATTATGGGGTCAAGAGGCGAGGTTAGTCGTCACGTGGGAATGTTTACTTCATAAATAAACAATCGCATGGAACAATCGATCGGTACGGCCTGAATAATATGAATGATGCTTTAGATTTAAAATGTTATTTAACTTTTCTTTCTTATTTGTCTAACAGAAATAATAAATGAACGCCTTATTTCATGAATAAATTTAATAAAAGTAGCCCAATTTTGTCATACAATTTCATCTTTAAATTTTGAAACTTCTGATTTTTTACGGTTAAACTAGAAATACCGATACTATCTATCTATCTATGTCATCACGCCACATCCCTTGCGGGGTAGGCAAATTATAAAGAACATTATTCTCCTCCTAAGCGTACTGGCTAATCGGCTGGATGGCCCATTTATTCGGCACTGGATAAGTATTCATAATTCATGTCCAGTGCCAAATAAATAAAATCTAGATATAAGTCTAACATACTAACATAGTCTGTAAGAAGATTGTTACTAACAAATTATGGATTTTATTATCTGAAAATAAAATTATTATATTATATTATAAATAGCGCTTTAGAGTGCTATTACATTAGCTTATCCGCGCAGTAGCAGCGCGACACCTGCAGGACGTGACAAGACAAATATCAAGGATTTTATGAATTTCATCGCTGTCGGCGTGAGATATCTATTTTGACTTAGATGCTAGGATGGTGTGCCGTGATAAAAGTTTGACACGAGTAAACTCGTTTCAGGAATTGAATTGCATAACACTATTTTGTCTTACATGAAAAAAGTCTTGCCGCCCGTGCTAGACTTGCAGGAAGCTTCTACATAACAGATTTAATTTTGAAGCATGCTCGCACTGCTGCCACTGGTTTTAAAAAAGGTTGAAATCCGTAAGCTGTCAATATCATCAATAATGGTCCCAGTCGTACGTCTAATGAACTTTTGATGTGTGTGTGAATGAGTTACGCTGTTGGCCGAGGGGCGTTACAGCTTCACAGGGCAAGACAGCAAGCGACTAATGAGCGTGACTGCAGAGCTGCTTAATCGCGCGTTTGCATTACCTAATGTGAAAGCACTCTTACCTAGCGTCTAATCCTTTGTTTTCCGGCTAACAAAATTTTGTGTCATTAAATTATAGACAAATATGCCCACCAAAATGTTACACATACTGGTAAATAAGCGTAATCTCTTAAGGCGGATCCAAAATAGTGTAATGTGATGCTCTGTATGTATGACAGTACTAGCTTAGAGTGTGGGCTAGGTGAAACTGTTTGAACATATTTGCACTGATTTAAATATATATTTTACGCTGACCCTTACCTATCATTCGCACGAGCGTTTTTAACGCGCCTTAAAGCGTTGGAAGAAACAAATAGCTAACGGTACATTTTTTAAAAAGTGCTTGCAGCGGACGAAAAACGCACGTTGAAAACGCGCCGGTGCGAATGCAGACTTACATGTAACGTTCGTAGTATCGTCCATGCGGTGTTCGCGTAACGTTACATACAATACACTATTCTGGATTAGGCTTTATCTTATGATTTCCTTTTATTTTTTAAACTTTACTTTTGTAAGTAGTGCAGACCGCTAGATCTAACATATCATAAATGAAGCACTAGATTAATACCTAAAATTTATTGTCTATAATTAATTTATTATGAATTAGTGTAAAATGTTAAATCACCGTGTTCAATGGACGTAGTAATTTTAAAATGTATAGTCACGAAATTTCATTTTTGACTCTATAGACTGAAGCTTAGGTGTGACCATGTATCATGTATGTAGCTAACCCTTACTTACCTATAAAAAAGTAATTTTTTTTTCTAGTAAGAACACCATTACACAATCATTTCATAAAGTTATCGTAACTTGCCGAATTTGGTTATACCAAATAAGGACCCATCCTATGTTAGTAATTGTAAAAATGTTCAAAAATATAATTCCGTGAATAATACTTTTATGTAATTTAAGTTACAATAACATTACACAGTAAGTAATTCAAAAGACCCACACGATACAAATGAAGTTTGATTAAAAAGCTGAGGTGATTTTAACACTCCATTCTTGTGTTTAAGAGTTAGTTTCCAATGTTACATATTTGAATAAAACTAATGAATTAATGAGTAGGCGATATCAATTATGGAAGAATGAAAACTCCATTCTAACTTTAAGCAATGTTTTAATAACAATTGATTTACATGTGGGTTATGTTAAAATAAAAGGAAATAACAATTTTAGAGACTAAAATTGACGTGAAAAGAATATCCATTCATAAATTTTCCTTAATACATTCATATTTAATCATAATTAAAATGTTAGGAATGTAGAAAGGTCTGCAAAGCTTGATTACGTGAGTGGGATTCCGTACCCACTTTTAAGTAGAGTTACCTTTTTTCTTGAAAAAAGTTGCCCTGAACTAGGAATTATTACTGTATCGTAGGCGCGTAAACATGAACTCACATTTACAAATTAGGTATTTGTCTACCAAAATAAACCTTTGTGGCTCACACAAAGATTTGTCTCGAACGGGAATCGAACTCGTGACTACCAGAACGGCGGAACGGCTTAAGAAATGGTTACATCATCAATTACCGGCGGTAGGATACGGTCATTACGACCAGTAGGATTTACTCTCGATTCCCTACGCATGGTCGCTGGGTGCTGCTAAAGGAACACCACCCTCACCAGCAAGCTCCGGTCGTGGCTGGTCACCACCCTCCCGCCAAAGTCATTCCACCAAGCAACCCAGTTGTGTTTCGGCATGTTGACCGGGAGGAGGCGGATCTGACTCTATCATACTGTTTCGGAACTCAGTCTTAAGTTTCGTATTTCAGTGTAAATAGGCTATTACTGAGTCCGCGAGCCATATCTTCGGCTCCATTGTCACTTTCTATCAGGTGAGATAAGGGTCAATTGCTGACCAGTCTTTAATAAACAAAAACGTTTCAATATTTCACCCCCAAGCCTTTTTCCGTATTAGTTTCTGGTTCACTTTTTATTTTTAATCGCTTGGAGGCATGGAACCGAAAAATGAGTGACCACATTATATTTTTGTGTTGTTTTAGTTTGAATGAAATTCGTTTATTGCAATTGACTTAATTGGTTAACAGAGAGTATAGGCGAATAATAAGGGATTGGAATTTATTAAGATTAAAAAATACTTATTATAATTGACAATATAAATAAATGCTATAGCTAATTACACTGTAACTGCCGCAGTGCTTAAAAGATTTTATAATTAAAAAAGTTAAGTAATTTAAATTTGTTGCTTTGTCTACAATTGACGTTTACAGACTTGCCAGGATTTGGCACTTTTTATAAAGTGGTTTGTAGGCAATTTGTAGGAAAGAACCTGTTTGAACTCTGTACGCTCTACTGAAATAAATAACGATTCTACTTAAGATTTTTATAAATAGTTCATATTCTGAATAATATCATTTTTTACACCTGTCCTAACATAAAATACTAATTTAAAGTAAGTTTTATTTGTACACAATTTTTATTTCAATTATTTTTATCAATATTTTTTTTATTTTTAAAATACTTTTTTAGAATAAACTAAGACCAATCCATATTAAATGTGTACACAAAATTTCGTGTCTATGCTGTTGCCCGTTGAGGAATTCCTTCATTTGGAGCCAATCTTGGGTGTAAAATCAGGTCATGCTTACCATAAAAATGCATTGTCATCGAAACTGAACCAAACACGTCAAATTTCAACTCCGTACGATAAGAGAAAGTGGTTTTAATTCAGCTTGCAAGACTTGACCTGAACCAACAAACTAACTAACAAACATTGGAAGCTAAAGAAAAGCTTGTAAAATATACTGTGGTACATCACTTTTTAAAAGGTGCCAAATCCTGGCAATGTGTGTAAACATCATTTGCCCATGGATATGTGAACACGACTATAACTGCGAGCTAATTCAACTACAGAATAAAGAAGTAGACTGTTATCCTTAAGGTTTCACCACATAGCCGACGCAGGAGTTGTAATGTACTGAAATGTACGGGAGACGCCATACAGCGCAGCCCCTAACGGCGCGACGGCAAACGTCACGACCGAACATAGCCGAGCGCTTGCGTTGCGCTCCCGTCGCGCTCCGTCGGCTATTTGACCAAACCTTTAGATACATTACTTATCTAAAAGGAACATCGCGCGCGCGGAAATAGCATACAATTTATCTCCCCATAAAGTAGATAAATTGTAGAACGCACACGCACGCGTTTCGCTCCGTCTAAACAAGTATTCGTTTAAGCTATTGTCGAACTGCGGTATTTATAAGTATGACACATATTTATAAGACATAATTAATCTAACATTTTAATATGGACACTATTATGTGTTATATTACAAAATCTAATATAATTTATATTGTGAGCAATAAAGTATAAAATATGATGTCCCGAAATATATTAGATAAATTATTTTTTACAATAATTTATCTAGCACCACCAGATTTTAAATATTTAAAACTATTATCATTGATCTTATGTACCTAATGCAAACAACTTCTTAAAACTAAACAGAAAGTACATTTAATTAGTCTATTACAATACGAAACAGAATAATTAAACTCACAAAGAGTTCAAACAAACAATTTAAAAAAATATATTTATGCTTAACGGATTCTTTATCTATAGTATAAGTACTATGGATAAAAAAACCGTTGAGCAGGTTGACGTAGGATAGTAAAGGAACGATTCTAGGTAATATTAGATAGTAGGCTATCTAATAGTACCTAGAATCGACCCTTTAGTATCGCTTGTGTGTGTGTGTGTGTATGAATGATCTACGCTGTTGGCCTCGAGGCCTCTACAGCTTCACCGGATTTTAACGGCGAGCGTGCAACCACTACGCTCCAGCCAGCCAGAAGGGCAAGAGGCGACATACTCGAGGGCGCCTCGAAGAGGCGCCCTCGGTTGGGACAGTCGCTGTAGGGGGACGGGTGCACTACTAAGCGCACCGGTCAACCGCCGGCTATGGGAGGGGATCTACTACTACGTCTACGTCGTCGTCGCCCGTATTCTGAGCGGAAAGAAGGGATGACAAGGCATCGGGGGGGTCGGTGAGAACATGTCGCGGCCGGCGGTGGCGGCAGGGGTCGGGAGGGAGATCGTAGTGGGCGGTGGCTACGATTAACGGATTCGCATGGGTAGATGCGTTCGCGAAGTGACGTGTTGACGCCTTTTTAATAAAGGCGCGAATAGGTTCGAGACCTAGATCGGAGTGGAGGTAGATCGGAGTGGAGGTATAGTATCGCTAAGCATAAGATAAGTACTATCACTTAACAAAGTGTAGTAGGTACTTCTTCATTCCATGAGTACTATAGTAGTAGCAATATAAAAAGTCCAATTCGACGGTTGCATCCGCATAGTCATACAAGGATCTTTTGGCCCACGGCCAATATCGGAACTAACGCTGTCATTGGGAAATGTCACTTCATAATAGTCGCAGAGTTGCCGTTTGCGATAAAATTAACCCAATTTCTTTTTTTAATTAGTACCGGTGCGATCCCACCTGTTGAAATATCTCCTTGGAAATAGGAAAATTTTATTATATAGTAACCCATATTTCACACCTACGTCTCCCAGTCAATTTCATCCACGGGTCATTAGATCTTTGTCGATCTGTATATGCAGTTCAAATCAAGATAACATGAAGTTATGTTAGTGTAAACGTGATAGTTTTTACTACGTGAAGGCATTCTCAACTGCGCCAGTTCCACAAAGTGGTCATAAACAAAGGTCTAAATATAAAGGTTTGATCAAGTAGCCGACGGAGCGTGACGGGATCGTGACTAAAAAGCTCGGCTACGTTCGGTCGTGACGTTTGTCATCGCGCCGAGCGGAGCTGTGCTGTGTGATGTCTCTTGTACATTTTAGTAAATTACAACTCCCCAAGCCGCGCCGTCTTCGCACTCCCATCGCGCTGCGTCAGCTAGGTGGCGAGACCTTAAATGTGATTTATATAAGATCAACGATAATTCAATGTTATTTACAGGTCACATCTGGCAAAATTTACAATTCATTAAAGTCTATTAATAATTCAGAGGCGCTCGTAGCGCTGTGCGACCGCGGTGTTCTTACCGATCACCAAGGTTAAGCAGCGTTCGACTCGGTCGGCCTGAGATGGGTGACCTTTTGTGGCATTTTCATATTCGAGCGTCTCTGTGCCTCAGAAGGCACGCTAAGCCGTTGGTCCCGGTTACCACTTAATGTGGTAGTCTTTAAGCCGAGTTGGAACCCTTAAAGGCGGCTTGATAAGTTCCAACAGCAGGTGGCCACAAACCTGCCTCCACCCATCCGCATTGGATCCGCGTGGTAGAGTATGACCTAATCTCTCTCACCTCGATTTGTGAGAGAAGGCCTTTGCCCGGCAGGGGGCAGTATAGGCTGATTTTATTATTATTATATATATATATATATAATTCATATCTACGCAGGCAATGTTACGTAATTATGTTATGAATAATGGTGATATTTCTAATTAGAATTTTGGATACACTGGGTAATTTTAGTTACTTTATAATGTTATTTCAAAAACGAAAGTTTTATACGATTTTTATATAATTTTAGTACTTTTAAGCATATTCGAGTATTATATGCTAGTGGTGACATGGTCTTCCATTTGTGAAGACCAAATCTAAAATCGCAGCCTCAACTATTGTTTTTTTAAACTATTCAGTATTGTCACTTGCTGATAAGAATAGCGTGAGAAATGTTTTATATTAGAGAGACGTTGAGAAAATCGATCGGAAAAATCGAGGCATGTGATGTACCCAGATGACGACAGGTTGAGTCGGGGACCAAACATGCCTCGGCAAGGTATGACTGTACTATGTACGCTTGCTTACTATATTTGGAGAAATGGAAATACTATATGTGATGTATTGATTTGTCAATTTTGATTTTAGCCGTCTACTAATAGGGGACAACAAAAGACTATAAGGGAATATTGAAAAAATGTTAACCTTAAAATAAAGACTATGTACATCTTCTAACTTGTCTGAATTGTTTTGCATAGTTTTTATTTCAAAAAAGTATTCCTTTGCAAAGTTTGATGCCGTACAGTATGTTTTACGTTTAATAGCACACTCGCTTCACGGACTAGAAACTTAATCTACAATGACCTGCAAAGATACCCTGAAATTTATTTGATACATTTAATAAATATGCACATATTAAAGATAAAATTACCCATAAAATCCAATAAACAAACATTTCTTAATCGCTAAAAATCTTAAAGTTAGGACAAAATGACTTATAATTATGTTTTTATCATTCCCAAAAATAGTTTTCTTATTTACCTTGGCACTCGTATTTATATCACAGATCTTTGACTAATATCGGCATTCTTATGTACTCCATGCAATAAATACCTACGTATTGAGTACTTATGGTTCAGCACCATTCCCAAATTGACACCTGGAATCATGAGCTTTAATTGTCACCTACTTTAAAGCAACTGCATATAATACTTTATTTTGTGGACAATATAGATGATAATTATAATATAACTACCGTGTATTCTACGAGTTGAGGCGAAAGCAATTTGTAAATTGGAACTGACCGTTGCTTAAATACGATTTGACAAGTAATCTAGAGAGCACATAGCTGCCCTAATAAAATAGAGACACAACTAATAAAGCTACCTCGACTGCCTCGTTGGTCTAGTGGCAAAGCGCATCACTTCCTGTACTGTCCTGGCTTCAGTAATTACGAGTTCCTGGCTTTAAATCCTAGGTCGGACAAATGTAGTTTTTCTAACGAAAAACTTCCCAACATGTGTCCGGAGCCTGGAATTGTGCCCGGTATATACCGGCACAATTCCAGGCTATATGGCATTCGCCTCCTATTACATGGGACCTGACATCGTCGGCGAAAAGTGGGTGTACTCAGTACACATCTCCCACCCTTTGAATATAGGCGTGACGGTGCTTATTGTTTATTTATTAACTAAAAAGCAAGAACATGAAAAAAATACCGTTACTGTTTGGGGTATTAAAAGTGCTAATTCGAACAATTATATTTTGCGAGTTATGATGTTATTTCATTAGCCCAATGATAAGTATTTTGATTGTCTTCATACACGGTTTTATGTGCAGGATTAGATAGAGGTGTAACCCTAATAACCTAGTAAGATTATTTACTAAAGTAATCATCACCAGTTTTGTTCAGTTTGTTTTTTAATTTTTCACTATTTCATAGAAAAATATTATTGACGCTACAAAATGTATGAAACAATGCTATTTTTACTTGATGTTGTTTATTATGTAAGTAATATAGTCTTGCGTGGTTATTAGAAATTACCAAGTATTTTTTTAAATTTTTTAACTGTAAAAAGAAATCGCCTGTTGTCATAAGTTTTATGTTCTTTCATGTAAATCGGTTGGGAACACGCAGTAAAAACCAATTTTTATTATAAAAACTTTTCGTACTTATTGTTTGTTGAAATATCTTTGTTAAAACGTCTTGCCAAAGTGAAAGTTCTAGAGTTTTAAATTGTGTGGCATTATTAATTTTAGCGTTAAAAACTTTGGGGACGCTTCGCGCCCTCTAAGAAACTATTAAAAACGGTATTTTGACACAGATTTTTAAACATGATACATTTTTATTTAAAAAAGAATGTCGCATTTTATTATTTTAGATTTTCAAATAATACGACTATAGTCTTTTTCACGAGATATGGGTACTGTGACGTTTGATTAAATAGACAAGAACGTTTTAGTGGATAGCAATTTACAAATATGCAATTTATGTATAAATAGTATTTTTATGTCTCAATAGGACGTGTTTTATTTATTGTATGTTCATCATATTGTGGTATTTCATTGTTAAGTCTCTATTTGTGGTAGACAACTGACGATATATTCTAGTGCTAGTACTGACTACCTAGGTCTAATGATCAGAGCTTTGTACGCCGCTAAGGTTACTATTACAGCATCCTGTAGTAGTACATATTTCGCGATTACTCCATCGAGTAGTCACGAAATATGACCCATAAAATGTGTTTCGGTTTATATATGTAAAATTAATGTTACAGAGAAATAATTGCTGGGCTCTACGTACCCCATCAACGTTTAAAAAAATAATTACAAACCAATATTCGTAATGGAAATTCGATACAACTGCTTTAAAAAATTTAATCTAACGGAAGTGGAAATGGAGTAGATCTCCATTAAGTTTAACGATAGTTGATTAAAATTTGAAAATTTGCAAACAAATCGGTTTTGTTGATAATACCCGTGGAAATTGTACTTTACCTCGTGTAACTAAAGTTTATATCGAAACTGCGAACATTTTTACGACATTATAGCGTATACAAATTCAACTCATGATTCGACGTGTCAAAATATACTCCATTCTATAAAAAATGCTCGGAATACGCGAACCCTTTTGTTGAGATCTAATGGTCGGCTGGACACTAGCGAGCGTCCTCATTGTTCAGAAGGATTTCAAAAATGTTCTATTTGCGGTAAGACGTCATTGTGTTTCGGAATTTTTTATATTTACAGCACTCTTTATTCGAGTAATTCTCGCTTATCTTTTCAATATAAGGTCGTAAAAATATGTGGTTGGATAACAAACGTCTTGGGTAATAAAGAAGAAAAAGTGACTTTTGTTTTTTTTAACTGGGAAATACACAGAAAGGTTTGATCCCTAACCGACCTTTCTGTGTATTTCCCAGTTGTAAGATTTAATGTAACATAAAATAAAATTTAAAGGGAGGTAAGCTTTCAAAAAAATCGTAGTAATTGTAAGGAAGATAGTTAACTGCCATCAACGAAAAATTTATTATGCAAAGATACATTGCCCTAGAGTATTGGAAAGCTTGTCGTTGCCCCTGGATGGCTTACAGATTCCGTTTCATATGTTTAGGACCTTATAAATTCAATTTACTACGTTTTACAGACTCGTGGTCCCTAGGGATCTCATTAAGCTTTTCAGTTACTATTTCATCGATAACAAAATGTCTGCGTATTCCAAAATTTTGCCACACGAACGAGCAATAGCTCCATGTTTTTTAATCCGACATTTTTTCTAATAATTTGACATTGATCCCTCAAGACGTACACCCAGATTGGAACTACAAATTGTCATGGCCGATTTCGTCTTTATCTTTGCACAGATAACTTTTGAAGCAATCCTGGCCCTGCTTACAGTCCTTATCGAAAAGTTTGCTGATGGTATCCTTGAAAAATCCTTTTGGCTGTATGAAACTCTCCAATTTCGTTTCGATCGAGAGTTTCCTCTTCTTACTTTCGTTCGAAACGCACGTGAAGTCTAAAGAAAAACTTTGTCGGATCATCTTTACATTCCTGCTATGGCGTTCATTATCGACATTGTAAGTATCTTTGTAGGTGTCTGTCGAATGCTCTTCATAACCTTCGTTTCCGTATACTGTTTTATTTGTGTTAGCTTCTGTACCGCCGTCGTGTTCAACTATTTTGGTGAAAAGTAGACGTTCGGAGTCCACGAAAGTTAGAACGGGCGATCGTTGATTGATTACTTTGCAGGATTCTCCAAACATGTCTAGTTTCTTGTTGTTGCTACTACTATCTTCATCACAAATTGTGTCCCCTGAACGTTCAGTGTCGGAAGTTTTGTTCTCTTGTATAGTGCAGAGTTCAGGATTTCTAGCAAAGGTTCTGTGGTAATCATTATTACTGATTTCTGATACGTCATCGTTAAAAGAAATCTTTTTTTCTTTGGAGTGTCTTGGTGCTGTCGAAAGGTTTGTTTCAGAAGAGTTGAATCTGGTTGTCGTGTTCCCTGATAGTTTGTTAGCTGGGGACATCAAGGTATTGTTGTAACCTCTATCGTTTTGCGATGCTTTGCCTTTGGTGTGAATTCCGAATATCCGTTTGATTGAGTTTTGAAACTGTAACAAGGGAAATTGTTTAAGGTTATTTTTAGGTAATAGACCTTAGCTTATTTAACAAACATTTCTAAGTTTATATTAATATTATTTTGAGTTGGTAATGAATGTTTATAGCCTATCTCTGTGGATTATATTTGACTTAGCAAAATTCATCTACACTTTCTGGAAAATGCAGATTATTAAATTATTTAGTCAATTAGAGAACCGCATAGTGTAAATATCAGTACAGTGAAATATAAATTTCAGTCAAATTTCAGTAGTGAAAGATTATCTTTGTTGGCAAAGATCAAACTTAGTAATCCAGGGTATTATGAGGTAATTAAAGGATAATGATTCGTAGGAGATATAAACTTAGGGGTCAAATGTTGGCTTAAGGTAGTTTTAGATTAAATAAGAGTAGATGTCGAGTTGAACCACGAAGTGAAATAACCACGTATTTATATCCATCAAAACGCTGAGGGCTTTTGAAAAAATATTGTTTGCGGTACTTGATCATGTTTGTAAATTCTTTGACTTTATCTATTGTGCTTTACGAGTATTAATTTGCATGTCAGAATAATTTTTCAAATTCTAACTGCCATAAGCACAAACTATTTGACGTTATTGTAACGTTGTCGAGAAAGCGTTCCGTCACGTTCATTATCTTTGTTCGTACATGTTTATTTGTGAATAGGATCGTATAACAACTCGATAAGGTCACGCTAAATATAATCTGTTAATTCTCAGAGAGCTTAGCATGAGAAATTACGTTAGCAAGTAATCAAGCCGTCTCGTTCACATTATTTCTTAAATTCGTAGAGTGACAAGGATGGCATTCAAACTCGCTAGCGTCACGCTAATGTCAATCTTTTTACACTCCGCCTTCTGTTAGATTTCGAGTTATTTCAGAATTATGTAAATCGTTTGGTGACAGCTTAGCAGACATGTTTCTTCTAAAAGTAAAAGTTTGTACTTACTTGGGTATTCATTCCGACGTATATTAGAGGGTCGTAGCAGATAGAACTTTTAGCAACCAGTGCCGGAATCACTCCAGCGCCCGGCGAGACCTTAAACAATGAAAATAATTTCCTGTTACAATTATTCCTGTTTGAGCTATTTTTAAAGTAGCTTCTTTTATGCTTCCTTCCATGCCATCTATACGATAATCACAGTAGGATGCATTTTTGGTTGATATTGAGTTAATTACTTATTCTTAATGCGTATACTAAGATCTGCATATTTTTATATTCAAAGTTTATATTTACGTCACAAATTTAAAGAGTTGATAGCATTCGAACTTTACGCGAAAAATGGAAAGTTGTAAAAAAAAAATTAACTGCGTTTTTCTCTAAAGTTTCTAAATGTTACTAAATGTATTTATCACAAGGACGGCAGTATAGGGTTCTCTACAGGACTATGAATTATAGCAACTTCTTTTCTAACAAAATCTAAATATTGTATACGACATGGCGCTCGTAGCGATGTGCGACCGCAGTGTTCTTACCGATCACCAAGGTTAAGCAGCGTTCGGCACGGTCGGCCTGAGATGGGTAACCGTTTGTGGCATTTTAATATTCGAGCGCCTCTGTGCTTCGGAAGGCACGTTAAGCCGTTGGTCCCGTTTACCACTTGATGTGGTAGTCGTTAAGCCGAGTTGGAAGTTTTATAGGCGGCTTGATAAGTTCCAACGGCAGATGGCCACAAACTTGCCTCCGCCAATCCGCACTGGGTCCGCGTGGTGGAGTATGACCTAATCTCTCTCACCTCGATTTGTGAGAGAAGGCCTTTGCCCAGCAGTTGGCACTATAGGCTAATATTACATATACAACAATATGGCTTATCAAATTATGTTAATTATTAAAATATGCTCCATATTCAAGGTGTAACATAATAAACGTCAGACCTGAAAGTACTTTGTTCTAAATTGATAACTGAATTGATTCCAACTATTTTTAATGTATCTTACTTTTTTTAATTTGCAAAAAATGATGCATCTCCTTTAGTGCCCTATAATAAACTAAATTTATTCTTGATTCAAAACAATACGGAGATCTCAAATGCATTTCTTAAAAATTATTTCTCAATACACACACATACACTCACAAATTTCATTGTTTTAATTGGGGTATATTTATACCCCAATTAACTAAAAAGGGGGTATACATTTTAAAATTGTATTTTAAATTTGTAAAGCAATTAATAATCGGTGTGTCTGAGTTTGTCTTGCATTAATTACGATACACCTTGTATATGTAACTGTACAAAAACCATCACAAAAATATGTTTTTCTTACTATAAAATTAAGAAACACATAAATAAGATATTTATTATCTTGAGACGAAAAATCGGAAGACAGGTATTTACGCCATCCACGCATCACGAAAAAAACGCGCAATATAACTCAAAACCATCGACTTATAAAATAACCTTCGCCACCATTAAACAATATCACGCAAAGAAATCTCTTGTACACAAAAAGGAGGAAGTAACGTACTCATTACACTCGGCTTGACGCAAACACGATCCCCGTGGAGCGTATACGTTTTTGGGATAATCTGAATGGCGGGAGACGAAACAATGACACGAACTCACACGAGAGACTAAAGTACGTAACTAAGAAGTATCGTACTGCATTAAACTCGCCGCACACTACTAGATTTCCTAGGGATTTGGTTTCAAAACGACACAAACTGGACTTCACATTTTTTTTAACGTAGCCCCACACTAGTGTTTATTTCTGTGTCGTGGGTGCGTTTACAAACATGAAAATTTACATATACAAATACTCAGACTGAAACAAATAATTGCGGGTCACACAAATATTTGTCCCGTGCGGGAATCGAACTCGCGACTATTAGACACAGTGGGTGGAGCGGCTTAAGCTCTTAACCACTGCGCTAAATCGTCCGTCGAACATGTACCACTATCTCTTTAATAAAGCGATTATAATCTTACTGTTGTGAGATAGAGATGTGGAGACGCAGTTTATAATCTTGGTCTTTTTGCACGGCAAATTGAGATTTATATGGTTTTGATAAACAGGGTGTGTTAGTTTCTCTGAGATGTTTTCATTTTTATGATTTTTACTATAAAACGTTGCTCCATATTAGGAATTAGTCCTGTATCGTGAGGGCGTTGTAAACAATGTACAAACATGAAATTCAAATCCGTCGTGTTCGTTACAACAATCTCTTTCAGAGTACTAATAATATTACACTTATTTTTCCGTAAGAAAGAGACGGACTAATAAACTATGTAGGGCACGGTAAGATTACTGTAATAATGCTAAATAGATTGTAGTAACAACTCTCACTTAGTTGTCAAAATAGGATTTTTGATTCGGATACCCCAAAGGACTTGCCGCGCACAGTCGTCTTTTTCGGATGGAAACAAATCCTTACAATCAATGGCAGTAATCTATCTATATCATAAAGCTAGATCCCTTGCGGGGTAGACAGAGTGCAAAATTCCAACAGTTCTTTCCTTACAGACCTTTCTGGCGTCGTACACTATCATAGTTCGTCTCATACACGCTCGCCGGTTAAGGAAACTCTTGACTAGCCCTTCAGATAAATATTAAATATAATTTAATTATTTCACGGCAGTAATCATTTCTTTTAGAACAGTAAAATGCGTGGGAGTAATTAGTCATTATTAATAATTAACATTCTTTTATTAATCTGAAATCTCACAATTCGATCGACATTTGCAGTATATTATAATTAAATCCTTTAGCTTAACTATTTTAAGGGGCCTCATTTAATAATCACTAACATTTTATGTTAATTATTATACTAAATAATGTAACCAATTATAACGTTTATGTATGAAAGGAAGTTAAATCGTTTTGTCAGTAATTAACTGTTACATTTGATACTGTTACGTTTGAGGGGTAATTAAATGCCGAATAACGTGCGAAGTACTTTATTAGGCGCTGTACGCACAAAACAGGACGTCGAATGCAAGTAAACACAATTACTAAACACACTACTCCTCTCGCGTAACGTACTAGTCTCCCTAATACTGCTTCCAAGTCTCTGACTCACTCGTTGAATCCGTATATTGTTGCTAGGGTCGCTGGTCGGGGTGTTTCTTTTATACTCGTCTGAAAGTTCTGGAACAGACGTGAACCCTCGAAGTACATCGATAGAAATGTCCAGTCGGCGCGTCCCACAAAGCGGTATTTTTGCGCGATTGCGCGCCGGCGATAATAAAAGGGAAGGAGCCTTCTAAACGTTTTAGCACTCAGACGCGGATTCTAAATCTTTCCTGACGAGTTGATAGGGGACCTAAGGGTGTGCTATGCGTTTTAAAATTAACATCTCCCGATAAAAGGTTCCCGAGATATCGGGGTTTACTGAAGTTGTAACAATATTTTTCTTGAACGCAATAATTTTCTATTGAAATATTTGTACTCACTATTTACGGACAACCTATTTTTAAAATATATTTTCACAGTAACACCCTAACTCGCTAAAGAATAAATAAATCTTGATTAAAATAGACGAACGTTTCAGAAAGACTGACGGAATTCCACATCTGAATTATTTTAAATCAAACCATACAGTTGAATTGTGCGGCTGGTCTTAGACTGAAAGGGTTTAAAGCTCAGAGGTGGATGAAAGATAGGTGGATATCATAGTAAGCAATTTACATATTTTTAGACTATGGATGTATGTTTTATATAAGTTCAGTAGAATCTATTTATCATGACCCCAGCTAATGACCGACCGCCTAATATCGACGTATTAGGCGGTTGGTCAATATAGCATGATAAACAGATTCCGCTGTATTGTGTTGTGATTACGTCTAATTGCAGTGCGAAGTTTGGTTCCATATAATGGAATAAAGTTTTGATATAATGACTTCGCTTATTGATATATCGCTTATTATGACCTATTTTTAAGAAATTGTGTTTATTTTTTATGTAAGTATAAGTATATTACAATAATTTAATTTTCTTCAGTCAGGTCAGTGTTCTTGTAATTGGCTAAGTTAAAAAATTGTTTACGCTTTGTATGACGGTCGCTTAGTATGATGTATTTTTCATTACGAATTTATGAATTTACTGAGAATTTTTGACTTATTGTCGTGCAGGTATTTATAGTAGAACTGTGTGGACTGTAGACGCTTTAAAACGAGTGCATACTTGAAGGCCAATTCTCGTAATTTAAAATGTTCCAAATGCAGTCTCGATCTAATGTCACAAATAGTATTCTCGTAAAATATTGACACTGACTGAATCAAGATCGGATCGAAAGTTGAACAACATGTAAATGGTATTCCGATAAAAATTTAAACTGACATGAACAACAAATATACAAAACATCGTCAATCTGAATATTTCAGTTAGATATTTTTTATTAAGACTGTGGCAGCTGAGATTAACAAGTAATGAACAAATTATTAAACATGTATTTGAAGGAACGACAAGTCAAGAGTCTCCGTAACCGGCGAGCGTGTATAAGACGAACTATGAGAGTGGAGGAAGACAGAGAGGTATGTAAGGAAAGAACCTGTTGGAACTCTGTACTCTCTAACTACCCTGCAAGGTATCTGGCGTGATGATATAGATAGATAGACTTATACTGTCCTTTTGCTGAGCTAAGACCTTCTCTTACAAATCGGGCTAAGAGATATTATTAGAGGGTGGGATATATTAATAGCCTAGTGGTTAGACCGTTGGACTGCAAAGTTAGAGGTCGCGGGTCCAAACCCAGGCACGCATCTTTGTCTTTTCGAAAGCATATGCGCATTAAAAATTAACTATAACTAGCTTTAACGGTGAAGGAAAACATCGTGGGGACACCTGCATGCCTAAGAGTTTCTCGAAGGTGTGTGAAGTTTGCCAACTCGCACTGGGCCAGCGTGGTAGATTATGGCCTACACCCTCTCAGTCTGAGAGGAGGCCCGTGCCCAACAGTGGAACAGTTTCTTAACAGGGCTAATATTATTATTATATTTATGAGATATATTCGCACCTACCACACATGTTTGTTTCTACACCCTAAGGCAGACTGGGAGAAAAGGCATCAGACATTACGTCTGCCGATGTACATATGAGCATGAAGAATAAAATAAATAAATAAATATTAGGTATTCCACCACGCGAACCCACTGCAGATCGGTGTAGGTAGGTTTGCGGCCACTGAACATTGTAACTTAACAAGCCTATCATATATAAGGCTTTCAAATTAACTCAACTACCAAACCATTGTCATAAATAATGTCACTTCTCAGCACTAGGAACGGAGTTCCCCAAGGCCACTTAAAATACGTACCTATAAAAATGTTTCTTGTTAATTTGTTGGGTTTCGTAATTGCAACTTAACCTTTACTTAACTATGTTCAACCCAGACCGCTGAGAAATACTTTATAAATTGCTTATTTAATTTTACGCGGTCCCAGTCACAAATATTTCAGTAGTTAATTTATAAAGAAAACTAAAAAAAAACTTAAGAACTATAGAGACTTTAATGAAATTGAATTTTTAAGTAAATTATAATCAAGTTTTCCAACTTAGTTATACAAAGCTTTTTTGTCCTGTCGAAGCGTTGTAGAGCGTTGTGTGTAGGGATTGCAATCCGGTATCAATTTCAATCCAGCCGGATTCAACCGGATTTACATTGATCCGACCGGATCTGGTCGGATTGATGATATTAAGATGATAATTGAGTATACTAACATTATTATAAAATACGTTAATTTCTTATTAAATCAACTTTATTTACGCTGTTACTAAGCGACCACCAGTCACCGATCAACTCAATATTATAAATATATTATAATCTATCTAACTGGTTACATTTTAAACTTTATATTAGCACTGATTATTACGTAATTATTTAATTCTTCTACTGATCTTAAAAAGACTAAAAAGTCTATGCTTGCAGTGCCTATTTGGCGCGGGTCACTTCCTTCCCTCTAATATAGTCGAGGGACGTGATGGCTGCTCAAGTAGTCGTATTCGTGAACGGGTGCTGCTTGTGTTTTTATTATAACATATATTTAAAATTATTAGTATATATATTATATCTCAGTCATAAGGCAAACATTTATGCCATCCAGCTCCAGTGTGATCACTGGAGCTGGATGGCATAAATGATTTTGTATAATATAAAAATGTATGCATCTATACAAAAAATGATGAAAAAAAATTAATGGAGAATTAGACAAAAAAGACAAGCCCGCTGAGTTTCTCGCCGGATCTTCTCAGTGGAGGCCGCGTTCCGATCCGGTGGTAGATTAGTAAGTGAAAAAAAAAATCTATATATGACCATTTGTAAACACCAACGCAGGGTGTATAAATATACGGCAAAATAAACGATTTCAGTTTGATCAGTCTTCGGTCCTCGGATTCGGTAAATTAGTACCGGATCCGGCGGACAATCATGACAGATCCGCCGGATTACGGGATCCGGTTTTCCAGATTGCAATCCCTAGTTTTGTGTCATAAATATACGAGTAATCGTATATTTATGACACACAACTAATCATCGTAATTCCAAAATACAGCGTTTTGATTTAATACTGTCCAATAACATTTCTTTTTTGGCTCATTGGTCTAGTGACAAATACGCGAGTAGTGCGCGTAGCGATCACGAGGTCCTGGGTACAAATCTTAGGTCGGACAAAAATAATTTTTCGATAAAAACATTTCCAGTGTCAGTCCGGAGTCTGGCATTGTGCCCGGTATGATGGGACAATTGCCACCTATTATACGGGACCTAGTATCGTGGACGAGATGTGGGTGTACATAGTACACTTCTGGCATCCCCGCTTGGGGAATATAGGGGTGAATGTCTTCACTTCTTCACTGTATTCACTTCTTTCCATTCTGTTTTATTTACAATCCTATTGATATTATAAACACGCAAGTTTGATGTTTGTAACTTTTAATGAAACTACAATAATATAGGTTTTACATCAGAATAAGACATGAGCCATAGTTTAAATATATACATATGCACACGTAGTCGCTGGCTAGTATATAATAATGTTAAATCAACCTTTACTGTTCTTATTTTTGTTTTCTATCGCAGGGGAAAATTTTTCAGAAGGTTCTCAATCCTCTGAGGGGAAAAATTAGTATGTGATACTTTTACTACACTAAAAAACCCCGCGATGACTTCCGTCGACACAGTAGGGGCTCTGGGATTTCCAAACGTAACACATAAATGAAATGAAAGGAAAAGTATTTATGCAGCACATCACATCAGAAAACAAAATATATGCAGTTACAAAAAATAGAAAAAATAATGAGCTACCATAAGCCACGACTTGGGATCCGGTAATTAATATATTCAAATCCAAAACCTAGCATAACACTGCAAGACCTCAAGACACCGTAAGCTCATTTAACTATGAACCGTGACCTCATTTACCATTTCAACTATGCCTTTTGGACGTCTAACACCTCAGTCCTTCCCGTGACCATAGGTAGTGCAAAGCACTCGAAAGGTCGGTAACTTAAAAATCAAAAATAAACCGCGATAAAATCCGATTTTTTTTTATTCCATGGGTAATATTCGCGTACATCTAAGAACTCAATACATAATATACATTAAGCTGCTTCTGCTATTGGCAACGTTTCCTTGGGTGCGAGTTGTGTCCAAAGGCATTTGGCCATCTTGGGTTTTTTTTTTTTTTTTTTTTTTTAAATTAGAATTACTTCCACGCCCGCATGGTGCTCACAGAAACCATGTACCATTCACGCCACCATCACTCTCTGGATTGTTCCCTCAACTGGAAGCTAGAGATATCCTGCCATTCTGTCATTATGTCTTAAGGGTTTAGACATGTGGCGAGCGTTTTGTTTCTATTCTCTAATCACAATAAATTTACTAGTCTAGGTGTACAAATTCACGGTCACAGCTAGTTAACAAATGTTACAGTATTTAGATAATTCGATTACCAATGCAATCGGAAGATACTTCACATTATTCGATATTCAGGAAATCACGTCGAAAAAGGGATGACGGAAGACGAAATGAAACGTTATTGTGAGAGTTGAAAGCGTTTGACCTAGTTGATAAGTTAAAAGAATGTTCAACTTTCAGACTTACTAGTAGAAATGAGAGATTTATAAATTTTTATTGGTGGTACAGTCACTGACGTCAAACCTTCTATCTATCATCAGACAAGTCCTTGTGGTGTAGGCAAAAGCAGAGAAAGAGGGTACTAAGTTCCAACAGGTTCTTTCCTTACAAACTCCTCTTGCTTCCTTTACTCTCGTAGTTCAGTTCATACAGGCTTGTTGGTTACAGAGACTCTTGACTTGCCCTTCAGATAAGACACGGTCTATTTGGTATTAGTCTAAGTCTTCCCCGGTACCGACATCCCTCCACTTTCGCATTGTATATCTGTTCGTTCATTCTTTCTTCTGATGTTCTATATGCCCAAACCAACACAGTATACCTTTTTCCATCTTTACACTGTTACTATCTTTCTTCAAGAGTTTTGATAAGCTAAAAATGTATATTAACTTGAGTCCCTGACCTGTGTAAACTAGTTCTTATGCGTGGTTCTGGAGCAATAGCAAGAGACTATTGGAACATAGAAGACTTCAACTAAGGCGACTTATCGGAGCATACACAGGCCATGATTGTACAAAAGAAGAGATCTGATTAAGATGAACTTGTCCAGCGGTATGATATGCAGGAACTGTGGTGTAGAAACTGAAACCATGAATCACGTCCTCTGCAAATGTTACGCACTAGCGACGCGGCGAATGAATCTACTGGGGATGGCCTATCCCACTTCAGAGGAATTTCAGTTCTCCCCCTCTGCCAGAATCTACACTCTAGTTCAGGGAGTATCAGGGCAAAGGGCAGCACAAAAGATCCCATTGGGTTGAATTGCGCTTGAGATATCTCAGCCCGGGACTAGCGAACAAAAGATAAAATTAGATGCGTGGTTCTCATATCAAAATCTACTGATGTAACATAATAAATGCAAGCAAGATCTGAAAGTTTTTTGTCCTAAATCGGTAACTGAATTGATTCCAACAAATTTTAATATAATTTAATATATAAAAAAATATGATACATATTTTTATAAATTGCCAAATATGCTGTTACTCATTCAGTGCGCTATAACAAATTAAATTCGATCTTGATTCAAGGCAATACTGAGATTTCTAAAGCATTTATAAAACGTATTTCTTAATATGCACACATACACGTACAAGTTTCGTTGTTAATTGGAATATAAAAGTGCTTAAACAGGGGGTAAAACGTTTTTAATTTGGAAATTTGATTTTAGTATTGAATTTCTAAAGCAATTATCTATCATTCTCTTTGTTTTTTTTTTAAACGTAGCCCCACACTAGGATTTAATCCTGGGTCGTGAGTGTGTTTACAAACATAAAAATTCACATACAGAAATACCCAGACCGAAACAAATACTTGTGGGTCACACAAGGATTTGTCCCGTGCGGGAAACGAACTATTCGACGCAGAGGGTGGAGCGGCTTAAGCTCTTAACCACTGCGCCCAATCGTCCGTCAAATTAGGTTCTCTACATCTAATCTGTATCTAATCGGGGTGTCTGAGGTCTTGCGTTATTTACGATACACCTTGTATATACCAACTTCTAATGTATTCAAAGTTCTAAGCAATACACTAAACTGAATTCAAAGTGGGTCAATATTTTACTTTGATGACTCTACGCATAGTGAAAGTTTAAAAACAGGACTGCGCATGTTATGGGCCAACCTTACACAACAATAATATCCCCACAACAATAAAGCTTACTGCTAAAGGGTTTGAAGGTAGTTTGAAAGCAATATACACGCAGCTAATGTTGTACGATAACTTGTTTTAAACTTACAATGCCTTCAGTAGCGAACTGCTCCATAAGCGCGAACAAGGAGTATGGGGTCCAAGCCACCGTGAAGGATATGATCATGATGAACACCATTGCAGTGGCTCTTGCCTCGGCGCGACTCACACGGCCAAGCCTCTGCGAGTTCTGTAAACAAATAAGCTGTTTACTAGAAAATATCGTCGTAGACACTTCATAAAGAAGTACCTTTAGGTACTTGAATACTATTTATATGAGCGTACCTGAGCTTTATAGTTGAGAAAACGTGACGTGGGTACACACTTAGTGGTTTTGCTCTGTGAATTTAATTATATTCGGAGTATTTAGAGACCTTAAACTATAATAAATGTGTACTATGCTTTTACCAACAAGAATAATGCAGTAGTAAAATATATTATGAATATTAAGACCCTGGTTTGGAATAATCAAGTTTTAAACAAAAAATGTATCTAAAAATAATGCAGTAGTGATTGTTAATGAAACAAACGCGTAAGTTGAAACATAGTATCATGGGCAATATAACACATCGTAGAAAAACAACACCAAAACCAAAATCTGGTGACATGCTTATGCGCCTCCTTTTAATTCTAGAGCCATCATCAGAAATGTTGAGCTGTAAACGAGGCTATAGAAAATACGGTTGGATAGCTTTTACAAAAAGAATTTGAATGGTAAAAACGAACTTATAGAACTAAAGATGCGCAAGACTTTCTTCCAAGTTTTAAGTGTCGAATATGACTCATTAAAAGCAGAGACTAAAGTCACTGGAAAATATATCTATACTAATGAAAGAAAAAGAAAATCTTCTTAAAACTGTAACAGATCTTTTCTCTAGATTACTATGAT
The DNA here is from genome assembly GCA_905147815.2 of Phalera bucephala. Classification (NCBI taxonomy): domain Eukaryota; kingdom Metazoa; phylum Arthropoda; class Insecta; order Lepidoptera; family Notodontidae; genus Phalera; species Phalera bucephala. The sequence goes on along the minus strand of LR990620.1, from coordinate 6,665,839 downwards.
AGAATAATATTCACGTGAAAATAACATCGAATTAAATGGTATTCCGGAGAAAAAATCTGAAAACCATGGTTCATCCGATTGGAACCATAACTTGTTGTTCATTGCAACAGAGTGACATACTGAGTTGTGTGAGAGTTAGAAAACTTGACGATACACATAATAGACCGCGTTCAATAATACTAAAGCTTCCAAGTACTCGAGATAGGGATAATGGCTACCATATCAAAGATCAACAAATATAACTTCACCGAAAAATTACATTTGGGTCAATTAGGATATGGTAGGTAAAGGTCAGCTGTTTTATCTCTGAACATCTTTGCCCACATTATAAAGCTCTTTATGCGGAGACAAGAAGTTTTTCGTGAAAAAGGTGTTATAGTATACGTATGAATACTTAATGGTGACCTAATCACGCATCAGAATCAGAATCGGAATATTTTTATTCATGTAAACCATTAAAGTATTTATGAATCGTCAGAATAGTAACATAGACCCTACCGCCAATACGGAATGTCATTCCTGTGGAGAAGAAGGGCAAGAAACTCCACGGTTACTCTTTTAAAATAGTATTTGATACAATTTTTCCATCTACATTTTGTTGTGGGGTATGGGAGAACAAGGTAGTATCAGGTGAGTCTAAATTAAATTAACCCTCTAAGTTATCTCATTTACAGATAAAGAAATGAGGAAGAAAAATGATCAATTTTTTTTTACTACTAGAAGGAAGAGAGGGAATAATACATAATAACAGCTGAACATGTTATCCACATTCTGGTGGAGCTGGAACAGCACATATCCAAGCATTTTTATCTTTTCAATAAACATCTAGAGTATAGTAAGCTCGCTTGCAGAGCGTACGTTTAATACAAGTTTTGAATTTGTTTTTACTAAGTTTAGTGACGTCTAGTGGAATTTTCTTATAGAATAGCAATGCCTATCACCTAGCTGATTAAATGGATCATAATTTTTCCTTGTGTACATTATAGTATTAATAAATGTATTACTAACCCTAAAATTATGGATCAAGTATCCGAAATAAATTATTATTATTATGTGTATGGTTTTACTTCTCTCCGGAGAGGTGAACAAGAGGCACGGGCCGGAGCTAAGGGCTTATAGTTAATGGGGTCCTGATAATGATAAAAATTTACGAACTATGCGGCAGGTATTCAAGATGATGGCTTTTTTAATAAGTCCTAATATGGATGGATTCATGTCTAGAGTAGTGAGACTTGTGTGTAGTGTGTTTGGTATGACACCTGTAGTGGATACAACGATCGGGATAGTCTTCACCATGCTGACCTGCCATTGTATTCGGAGTTCAATGGAAAGATCCGTATATTTGGATATTTTTTCAGTGTGTGTGGTAAGAAGATTATGAGTGATGCAGATGGCTATATCTATTAAAAAAACGGTTTTATTATTTTTATCCATGATTGTGATGTCCGGTCTATTGCTTTGTATGGTTTTGTCCGTTATAATTGTTCTGTCCCAGTAGATTCGGTGGCTACCATTTTCTAATACAGCTTCTGGTTGGTATTTATAGTACGGCAATTTTTCTGATATGAATTTGTATTTGTATGCAAGACTTTGATGGATGATTGCTGCTACTTGATCATGACGGTGTTTATAATCGGTTTGGGCTATTGATTTGCAGGCGCCAGTAATGTATTGAATGGTTTCTGAGCTGCAATGACAGTGTCTGCACATTTCTGTGGGTAGATTGGGTGATCGGATTATATATTTTTGATAATGTCGGGTTTCTATTACCTGGTCTTGGATTGCGATCATGAAAGCTTCCGTCTCTGGGAAGAGTTCGCCTCGTCGCAGCCATTCGTTCGACGCAGTTTTGTCGACGTGCGGCTGCTGCAGGTCGTGACGATGTCTTCCGTGGAGTGACTTCAGCTCCCATGTTGCAATCTTGTCCTTGTCACTGATAATTTGCTCGTTGCGTTGGGTGTTGTAGTCGTGTAGATTGAGCGGAGTAAATCTTTTGTCAGCCTGCGATATTATGTTGTGGAGCGTAGATTGTTCAGTTTTATTGTGAAAGTAGTACCGCAAGGTCTTTATCTGCTTATTGTGTAGGTTGGTGATATCTATTATTCCTCTACCCCCTTCTTCTCTGGGTAATGATAGTCTTTGAGTACAGGATCTGGGGTGATGTTTGCGTTGGGCTGTCATAGATGTATTAATTATACGTTGCAAATTGATAAGATCTGATTGTGACCAATTAATTATTCCGAATGTATATGTCAGTATTGGGATGGCGTATGTGTTAATGGCTTTTATTAAGTTACGCGAGTTTAATTTGGCTTTAAGTAACGCATTGAGGCGATGTCGAAATTTCTTTTTAATGTCAGCTTTTGTTTGCTGTTGGTCTATTTGTCGAGCTTGTTGGAATTCTAGATATTTGTACGTTTCATTCTGATTAAGTGCTTCTATTGCTTCGCCAGATTCTAAGGCATAGTTGCTTGAGATAACCTTTCCTACTTTAACTGTAAACGTTTTGCATTTATCGATGCCGAATTTCATTTTTATGTCCTGTGAGAATGTTGGAGCGATGTCTGCAAGATGATGGAGTGCGTTAGATGTGTGACTGTATAGTTTGATTTAATCCATGTACATAAGGTGTGTAAGTGATATGTGATTGTGTTCTGACGTGATACTAAATCCTTGGTTTGATCGGTTCAGTGTGTTTGAGAGTGGGTTTAGAGCGAGACAGAACCATAAGGGGCTTAGAGCATCGCCTTGAAAGATTCCTCGCTTTATTTGTATTTCATCAGTTTCTACAGGTTGGTCACCTAAAACTTTAAGCTTCCAGTATTGCATAGTGTTTTGTAAGAAGTAAGTGATTTGGGGATGAACTTTATAGTGTTGTAATATATAGATTAGCCAGCTATGTGGAACAGAGTCAAATGCTTTTTGATAGTCGATGTACATGGTGCTAATATCTATTTTATCTCTATAAGCCTGCACCATTGCCACTGAGTCCACTATAAGCTGCTCCTTGCATCCTTGACTTCTTTTACGACACCCTTGTTGTTCTTCAGTCAGTATGTTGTTGTCTGTAACATGTGTATAAATGAGTTCTGCAATGCATGAAGTGAGAATTTTGTAAATTGTCTGTAAGCAGGTGATAGGTCTGTATTTTGCTGGATTTAAATAGTCTGTATCCTTGGTTATCATGTAAGTTACTCCTTGTGTGACATATTCTGGCATTGTGTCAGGTCTTTGGATGAAGTTATTAATATGATTAAGTAGTATAGGAAGGGCACTAGTAAATTTTTTATACCAGAAATTTTGAATGTGGTCTGTACCTGGTGCCTTCCAATAGTTGACTCTTTTTAAAACATTTGATAACATGTCCCTAGATATGCTTTCAAACTCCATGTTTTGTATAGTGTTAGTAAAATTGCCATCAGTCGCAATCCATTCAGCATCGCAATTGTGTTCTACAGGATTAGCCCAAATGTCTGACCAGTAATGGTGCATTTCGTCTGGTAAAGGTGTATTTGCAGGGTTCTCTGTGCTGGTGTGTGTGTTTTGCGTATTTTTTGTGAGCGTCCGGTAAAATAGTTTTTCATTATTAAGAAATTTAGCGTTTTGCTCCTTTCTGTATGCACAATTCATATATCTTCTCAATCTGCTAGCCGCTGCATTTAGTTTTTGTTTGAGCGTGTCTAGAAATTGATCATCGGTTAAATTAGGTTCTTCGTATTGTGAATGTATTCTATGCTTATGTTTAATATTTTCTACAAGTACAGTAAGTTTCCTACTTCTATTTCCTTGTATGCATTGTGTCATTCTTCCAATCTCTTTCCTAAGGATCTGTATTTTGTTGTTAAGTCTTTTCTGCCATGCCGGTGTTCTTTTAACTTTTTGTTGTAATGTATTTGAATTACTTTTTATTTTAGTGCCATTACAGGTAGCCGTAGTATATGCTGCACAGTATATTATGGTTTGAGTGGTTGTGAAGTCCTGCTCTATTGACAGATATTCGGGTAGGATCTGGGTATTTATATAATTTATCAAATATCCTAGTTTCTTGGAAGGTTTTTGCTTTGGTATGTATGGTCTATTAGTAGGGTATGTATCTTTAAAGGTGTGTAACACTTCGCGGAACTTATCTTTGATAACTTCATCATTGAGTTGGATGACATCGTTTCTATTTTGAGTTCTTCTGTTAGTTGTCTGTGTTTGAGTAAGTGTAATCAAGGGTGTTTGTGTTATGTGTGTGCATGCATAAGAAGCAGGTGTGGGCAGGGGTGCTATTAATTCTTCTTCTTGTTGATCAAGTGTTCTGATATTGTTCGGGTAATCACGTTGGTTCGTTCGGTTTAATGTGCGTTCTACTTCTTTTCTAATCTCCTTTAGCCTTTCTTCAGATATGTACTTATTATTTATTATGGCCATTCTTTGATCTGAGATACGTTGTTCGGACAGGTGTGCGAGGTATGGATACTGTATTATTAATCTCTCTCTTACTTTCTTTCTGTTAGCTGTCAAATTAGTTTCTAGCACTGTTTCTTCATAATGACATTTCATGAGAGCTTAATTTAATTCGTCAGACCATCTCATTCTAGTGCCGTTATTTATGTTTTGTGTTGTCTGTGTAAATGAGTTGTGTGGGGTGTTTTGCGTGGGGGTAGTTCGATCTTGTAATTCCGTTTCTACTTCTGTTCTGATCATGTCGAGGATTTCTGGTGTTAGCAATTTATTCCTCAATATTGTTCTGCGTTGGTCGCCTACTCGCTGTCTACTAGCTTGCATGGATGGAAACTTTTGTGTGAATTTTTCATGTAGAGGTCCTAAAAATGTCCTAATATTTACAGTTTCTAACTGGGTTATTTGTAGGTATGTACGCCAGATGTATATGTTCATTTCATATGACCATTTTTTTCGCGTACGTTTAGTATCAGCTGTGGGCGCAGGTATTCCGACATTAGCCGCCTGCGCAGCATCTACCGATATGGGTGATTTTGTAGATGATCTTGATATGATTTGGAATGAAAGTGGCGATAAACTGGGAGACTGAATTAAACTTTGACTAGATGAAATGGGAGATGAAGATGATGTATTGTCGGCTGTAGTCAATTTTTCGGTGGGCACCCGCCTGGTCAATGCCCTACCGCCGATGGATCGCATGCTGTGACACCCAGCATCGGCTCCAGGTGTGCCCCGGCGATCACCCCCGGGAAGTGGTCCTTTACTTATTACTCTTGAACGTAGCTCCATTCTGAATGGGTTACCATAGCCTTGTTAGCCGTGTAAGTTTCAATTGTACACGTATCCGCCCCCCACGTGACCTGGTGTTCGGTACGGACGTAAGGTTGGATTTGAGGGGGCTTATTATTATTATTATGTTTTTATAAATATACTGACATGGAACCGTCATAATATTGGCTTCTTTAAACAATTCTCTTAAAGAGTCGCATCTACCTAAGTTATAGATGACTATAATAGCCCTTTTTCGTAAGATAAAAATAGATTCAATGTCAGCAGACCAATACAGTCAGCAGCACAATAATATACCGTAAGACATGACACTGTGAAAGTAACTGGAGTAGACCATCCGCGCGGTGTCCACATCAGTAAGCTGTCTGATTTTTTTACGGCATAGGCAGCGGAACTGAGTCGTTTACCTAAAGTCTTAATATGAGGGCCCATTGCAACTAAGAATCAAGCGTAATCCCTAAGAAAGCTGTATCATTTATAAACTCAAGTTTCTCGTTATAATATCACATGTAGTACACATTTGGTAAAGAAAACCGTATACATTTAGTTTTCTTGTTATTAAGCACTAAATTGTTGCATGTGAACCAATTATGTTATTGAGAATAGCGTCATTTACCTCGTCTAAGTTATTTACATGTCTACCTACTTTAAATATCAAAGAAGTATCATCAGCAAACAACACTACCTTCGCGCGCCCCCCAACTGCTCGAGGCAGGTCATTTATATATACCAAAAATAAAAACACCCATTTTAACTAAAGCTCCTAGAGATTTCATTTCGTTTATTTGAACACACTGTTATCTGTCTCCTCCAAAGTAAGATTTTAGTAGATTTAGCGCTTTACCTCCGATTCCATAATTCTCTAGTTAAAGCAATAGCGTTTCATGTTCAACACAATCAAATGCCTTCGACAGGTCGCAAAAGATTCCAATGGCGTCCTGAGAGATCTCCCAAGCATCAAAGATATGCTTTAAGGTCACACCGGCGTCGGTGGTACAACGTTTTTTGGTGAAGCCATATTGCTGGTCTTGAAGGATGTTATTAACGTTGAAGTGATCTAACATTTGAAAAAACATTATCTTTTCAAACACTTTGCTGAGCACTGGCAAAACAGACACAGGCCTATAGTTGTTAGGATCATTACTATTTCCGGATTTAAACAGAGACGCGATTGTATGAATAATTCCTTTCCTAATTAGGTCTTTCGTTATTTTTATTTTTAAATTATTGAAGACTAATAACAGACCTTATTTGAACCTAAACTCTACAAGACAAGTACCAATGTTTTTTTGAACAAATGAAATCGCAAGGCTTGAAGGGGATTTTAAAGATTTAGTGGTCTTTATTGGAATATTAGTAAAAAACCTTTCAAATATGATTTTGGGATATGAGATCATATAATTCAAAGAGCCTTTCCCTACTTCTTCGAATTCCCGTAGTAGCCCAATCACTAGAGATAAACTTATTTTTCTTAGGTGGGTCTCTTAGGAGGTTCTTTGATTCTTAGGTGTAATATGTCTACATTTAAAGTTAATGCCCTTTTGTGGTGTAATATTATAAAAGGTCTTGTGTGATCTGATGGGAAATAGTTAACTACTGATCGATCTATGTAATCGCAATTACAAAAAATATTATTGATGCTTTTAGCAGAAGTTGATGTTATTCGAGTCGATTCGAGAAAAACGTTAATATTTTAAAAGAATTAAATAAACTTAAGAGTCTGTCACGAATAGTTTCAAACTACCAGACCTCTCTTCCTCCTTATTTAAAGTATGCGAATTGCTAGAGCCACTCGAATGTACCTCTCTTGTCAACCTCTGTCTTTTAAACAGTTTATCACTATGTTATTAGAATAACTATGTAATACTGGCTCGTCTTTTATCCTAGATTTTGTTATATTACAGAGTTAATATTATAAGCTAACAAATTAGCAATTTTTAATTTACATTTCTTAGGAAAGAACATCCTTCCTGAGTCAATTTGAACCCACTAACAAACTTATTATTGTCAAAAAATAAAACATTGTAATTATAACTTGACAACATGCACATAAAGTTATTCAACTAATGAATAAATTTATTTTGTTTTTCTGACAAGTAGTCAGAGTAAGGAAAAGCACACAAAATTAAATTCCCTAATTGCAATTTCAATAAGGTGTTAATACCATCAACAATGTCCTTTTTTGTATACCTAGGCTGTTTCCTATAACAAAACAACTGTAGTTGTACTATCCATTTTTGTCTGTAAAATCTTTTAATGAATTATAGGGTAAATTATTATAACAACAGTTAGTTACGTTGTGGTTAAGTTTACTATGTAAAAGTGAACCAAAGTCTATCCCAATTTGGTCGGAGAAAACTAGTGTTTTGCAGCCTTATATGGACCCAGACGAGGATGACAAGGGGGTACAGGTACATGAGAGATTGTTGGTCAGATACTCATATCTCTCAGCATTATATTTCACTACATCTATCAACTTACTACCTTCCTGCATGCGGTGACATCTGAATGATGAATCTCCAGCCAAACAAATTAAATCTTATGATTTCTTAAATAAACTTTAGATAATTTCTCACGATCTGAGGCCGTATTTAATCTTTAAAATTTAAGGTATATTATCAAAACTTCCGCGGCATGCGAACTAAACCAAATGATATACATCTGGCTAGCCTTCATCATAATTATGATATAATAGTCGGAACTGAGACTTGGCTAAACAATACTATTGAAGATAATGAACTATTTAACAAAAACTATCACATCTATCGACGCGATCGTTAAACTACTCAAACGTATCTAAAAACATACAATTTAGAGGATTCAAATACTTAGAGAGCCCTAATGAAGACCTTTACATTACGTTAGAGATTAAAGAGGACAATGTGTTGAGAGAAATTTTACTATATGTTGTATACCTACCACCGCCGATTACATTGAGCTGATCAAATTCGTTTTTGGATATACTAATAAATAATAATGCTACTGAAACGCTTATATTTGGTGATTAATTTAAACTTTATAGAAAATATAGATGTTGATAAATTATTAAATTTAATGACTACTAATTATGACAATGCTGTTGGTTATAGTTTTGTTGATTTTTTTCTCAGAATAATCTTAAACAATTAGACAATGTAAATAACTCATATCAACGAACATTGGACTGAGTTTTAATTGATTTTGAACACAATACACTCAGCAAAATTGACCATTATCTCCCGTTATAGAAATTAATATTAAGTTTAAAGCCTCTCCATCACTTAATTATAAACATTTTTGTCTCACATAATTTAAAAAAAGCAGACTATATACTTGTTAACAGAAAGTTAAGTTAACTGGGTGTCAGAGCTGGATTGCGGCGATATCAATATTATGACACTAAAATTTCACAGTATCTTTTTCGAAATAATAGAGTCAACTGTTCCAAAATAAAGTTACGCAAAAGTAAATGGGCTGTCTGGTTTACGTGATATTTACAGTATCTTATCTCAGAAAGAGATAATATAAGGCGAAGATTTAAACGTTATAATAATCCTCGAGACTTTATTGAACTTAAAATGGCCAACAAACGAGTGGATCGTATTATCAAAAAATACTATAAGGACTATATCTCTGATGTTGAAAACTCAATCAAATTAAATCCTTATAAACTTTTGGAGATTTGTTAAAGAGTAACGAGGTGGAACATTGTAAATACCTGGAGAAATGCATCTACGAAATACCTGTGCGAACTCAAGCGAAGCAATTTGTAATCTTTTTGATGCGCATTTCTCATCTATTTACTCTCGGCAAAACATCTCTGGACTTTCGGATGGTGAGGAGTCATTTACTCAGAACTCCCTAAGTAGTATTCACGTAAGTGAGCTTAACATTTTAAGAATATTAAAACACATAAACGATAGTAAAGGAGCTGGTCCGGACGGAATACTGCCTTATTTTATAAAAAGGACACGTAAATACCTTGCATTGCTTCTAAAAATAATTTCCAAAAATCTTTAGACATCCGTATTTCCAGCAATATGGAAGGAAGCTAACGTGGTCCCGATTTATAAAAAAGGCGATAACAAGTGTGTCACGAACTACGAGGCGAGTGCCCATTCTGAACATATTCTCTGAAATATTTGAAACCCTCATCTGCCCCTCTTTTACAGAAGTAGATATAGGCAACATGACCTTTGTCAACATAGATCAACTGTTACTAATCCCATCAAATATATTACGGATGTTTCAAAATCTATCGATAATTGGTCTCAAGTAGAGGCTATTTATACTGATTTGAGCTAAGCGTTTGATAAAGTAGATCATAATCTCCTAATTATAAAACTCAGACGTTTTGGCATTCACGGACCCTTTTTGTCCTGGTTTCAGTCATATTTGAAGAATCGAGTGATGAGGGTTATAGCCTACGACTATAAATTGTGGGACTATATAGCATGTTCTGGTGTTCCGTAAGTCACTCAAAAAAAAAGTTTTTTTAGTCTCTCATTTAGGCCCAATCCTATTTTTAATCTTTGTCAATGATATATGTGATAAATTACGCAACTCTGAATATTTACTTTTTGTAGTTGACCTTAAATTGTATATAACTATAAGTGATATGTAATAATATGAATATCATTAAATGCGTTCACATAAGAATCACCAAAAATAAGAATATAGTTTCAGCCAGTTACTGTTTACGCTCGGAGCAACTGACAGAAGTTGACAGGATTCAGTATCTAGGCGTAATAGTCGACACTAAGTTGAGGTTTGTTGAACACATCAACTTCATTATATCTAAAGCCTGGAAGTTATTGGGTTTTTGAAACGCATGTGCAAAGACCACGTTCTCAAATGTTCATGCGATAATATATTTATACAATACTTTGATCGGTAATGTTTTGGAATATGCTAGTTACATCAGAGACCTACATTATCAAATCCATATAAATCGTGTGGAAAGAATTCAAAGAGCTTTTACCAGGTTTATAGCATATAAATATCCCCGTTGCCCTTACCGCGCAGATTTCAATACTCGGTTAAAACATTTTTGACTCGTACTACTACAAAACTTTCGCATACTGCAGACTTGGTAGGCAGACGGGTAACATTGATAATCCATATCTAGTCGGTCAAATAAACTTATCGGTACCGGGAAGAATACACAGATTTGCATTAAAAATTAACTTTGCTCCAACTTTTTGTCGAACAAGATTAACTGTCCCTTAAATTGCATCAAAAAAGCATATGTTGATGTTTATGATGTTAACATCTTTAGCGAAAGAGAGTTCTTCAAAAACTTAAGTTCTTAAATTAACTACTATTAACTGCGGTTTTTTCTTTAATGTTCCTCTAATTCTGATCTCTCTTTTTGTGTTATTTAATTCTATCATTTAATTTTATTTTTGGTAATTCCTTGTTATACTATAATATGTAATATTTTGTTATCTTTGTGTCTTTTAAATAAATAAATGCCTTTCGCCACTTACAAACTGGAAGGAAACATGATAATACTTTTAATAACATAAAAAATTCGCTCCAACTTTCAAATCTCTTTATATCTGCCACCAAAAATTACGAGCTAACTAATAAATAACGTGATTCGTTTCCTGTCTTTGCTCCAAATTACCCAACTTTATAATTGAATTTCCTTATAGCTCGGTGCCTTGTTTTTACTTCGCTGTAATTTATTACTTAATAATTACGGTGTTAGGTTTAGTTAATGAGTTGGTGAAGACTGGATTGAAGAAAATGATCAAGCATTTACTTTGCAGGACTGCCTTGTTGGTGTAGTAGTGCATGGTATAGCTGGCGTTTAAAATGTCTTAGGTTCATTTAAACCTAGGTCGAATGAAGCTGGATTGAATCTTAGGCCAAACAAAGTTTTGTTATGGTTTTTCTTCAAGTTGTCCATCCTGTTCAAAAAATTCTCGGTAGCAGTCCAAATACTGTGCCTGGTATAATATATTAGGACTTAACATTGTCGGCAAATAAGAAACGAAGAGATGCGCAGGAAAGCCAAAATCATCAACAAAGCGTTCAAAATTTGCCAAACTTAAGCAGAAATGCGCGGGGTACAACACTCGCAGAACTAACGGCCCTTGCAGTAGAAAGGTCCTCAAGTGAAGACTACATACTGAAGCAGGTAATGTAAGCTGGCCAAAATAGAACAATGACTTAGTTGCGGTAATATGTGGATGCGCATAGCAGAAAGTTGGTCGTTCTGGCGGAGGTCGTGGGTACAAACTGAATTCATGTTGTACAAAGCCGATCAACGTGGCGATCTTTTGGAAGGCCTTTGCCCTTCAGTGGACATCTTTGGCTGGCGATGACGATTGTTGGCGATATATAAGCGTATATATAACACATTTCTGCTACCTTCACTTGGGAAATATGGTCGCAACGGTGTTTGGTTTTAATACGTAATTATATTCCGAGTTACTTCTAGATTTAGTGCTTGAAAGACCTACAGCTGCTTAATTATGTGTGCCATTGAATCCCGTCAAAAACAACTGGCGTACTAATTAATTAGACACTGCTTTGAAAAGATTCCTTACTTAAGCTTAGAATAGCTACGCACCTGTCTCAGACATAAACTTTTGTAGAGTTGAATTTCTATGTAGAAAATGTGCGATGAATATCGCGTGCGTATGTTTTTGTTTTACCTTATTATATTTTCAAAAAAGGACTAAGCCTCGCACTCGGAATTATTCCTGTGTCGTGGGTGCGTTTACAAACATGAAATTTACATACGCAAATACTAAGACCGAAACAAATATTTGTAGGTCACACAAAATTTGTTCCGTGCGAGGATCTAACCCTCGACTACTTTTCCAGGGAAGAACAGCTTAACCTCTTAACGTGTCAACGTTCTAAACGCAAATCTTTCCAGTCATTAGGACCTTCAATGTTTATTTCGCAAAGGATTCTGTTGTGCGTGTAAGTGATCTGCGCTGTTGGCCGCCGGGCTTTTACAGCTTCACCGGACAAGATAAAAAGGATTCTATTTTAACAAAATCTTCCATTGACATCTAAGTTTACCCATAAACAGAACGCAGACGATTTAATACTTTTTGTGTGTTTGAATGATCTACGCCGTTGGCCGCGGGGCCTATACAGCTTAAATTAAGATTCAATACGTAAATTACTGGTCTTAACATCCTTATACCAGAGGGATTGGCACGAAAAGATTGACGATAGCGTTTGTGGTTGTGGTTCCCCTGGTTGTTGTGGAACGTCGACCTCCACTCCGATCTAGGTCTCGAACCTATTCGCGCCTTTATTAAAAAGGCGTCAACACGTCACTTCGCGAACGCATCTACCCATGCAAATCCGTTAATCGTAGCCACCGCCGACTACGATCTCCCCCCCGACCCCTGCCGCCACCGCCGGCCGCGACATGTTCTCACCGACCCCCCCGATGCTTTGTCATCCCTTCTTTCCGCTCAGAATACGGGCGACGACGACTACGTAGTAGTAGATCCCCTCCCATAGCCGGCGGTTGACCGGTGCACTTAGTAGTGCATCCGTCCCCCTACAGCGACTGTCCCAACCGAGGGCACCTCTTCGAGGCGCCCTCGAGTATGTCGCCTCTTGTCCTTCTGGCTGGCTAGGGCGTAGTGGTTGCACGCTCGCCTTTAAGTCCGGTGAAGCTGTTAAGGCCTCGCGGCCAACAGCGTACATCATTCATACACACACACACACACGCGTTATTTCATATTCGAGCGTTTTCACGCTTTGGACGGCACGTAAAGAAGGAGGGCGGTCGCGGGCCTACAGTGATCATCCATTTATCGACCGGGAGAGTGATAGTGATGCAATTAATTTACAAAGGAATAATAAGGGACGGATATATTGAGCGCACGCTCGGAAAAAAACAATGTATGTGCAAAAATAATTTGTATAATTTTCTAAAAAACTACACTTTGAAATAAAAAACTGCTTTCAAGACCATTGCTACAATTATTTTTTATGTTTTTAAGTAACTTTTATTAGATCTTAAGCATTTCGCGTTAGAATCAGAAAATGTAAATCAAAATCAAGATATTTTAACAACCTATTAGATCACCAGTCTCTTCCGCAAGTTGTATATGATGCTATACCGATCTCTTTTTCAAGTAGCGCAAGAAACATGGGCATCTACATGGACAACGATCTATTCTGGAATGTAAACGTTTTGGAAGTAAGCAGAAAATTTTATTACTCATTTCAATCTCTCAAACGGCTCCAAAAGTTCCTGTCATTTCAAACCAAGGAACTTTTGCTCAATCTCTTCTTTTGCTACTTCTTGACTATGCCGATGTCAGCTTTCTCGATGCAACTGAGGAACTTCTGAATAAACTCGAACAGCTGCAGAATTTGTGCATCCGCTTCATTTTTGGCCTTCGGAAATTCGACCATGTGTCAGAATTTCGTAGGCGGTTGAAGTAGTTACCTATTAGGCAGCGTCGGGATACTCATATTCTCTCTTTGCTTTTCTCTGTTCTTAACAATCCTAATTCCCCAGTATATCTTTGTGAACGCTTTGAGTATTTTGTCCTCAGGGGAAAAGCCTGTCGCTCCACCTCTTGCATTCTTCTTAGCACACCCCGACATGCCTCAAGTCGATATGATAGCTCATTTACTGTGCGTGTTGTGCGTCTATGGAACTCTATCCCTCACTCTTTACGTGATAGCCCTACTCTACAGATTTTCAAGAGAAGAATCAGAGAACATTTTCTATCTATACTGAGTTCTTAGATTTACGCGAATATTACACATGAAATAAAACTAGTTTTTCGGATTTTATCGCGGTTACATAGGACAAACAAAAACACCAGTAAAACTCGGGGTAAAGAATACATAGCTGACCTAAAACACCGTCGCTCAAAGAAGTCTGCAGTCTGTAAACATGTCCTTGACTGCACCCGCCATAACATCAGATTTGATAGACCACAAATCCTCGTGAAAGAACACCGATTCCTGCCAAGGATAGTTCGCGAGGCTATTGAAATTAAAAAGCATCCTAATTTCAATAGAGAAGATGGCTGGGATAATCAAATCCAAAACCAAGCATAACACTGCAATACCTCAAGACACCGTGAGCTCATTCTGCGTAGAACGGACCAACAAAAATAATTAAGAAGTTTGAGGGTACCCCGGAACAACTATGCCTTTTGGACGTCTAACACCTCAGTCCTTCCCTTGACCATGGGTGCTGCAAAGTACTCGAAACGTCGGGACCTTAAAAATCAAAAATAAACCTCATGTTCATTTTCTATCTATGTAAGATGTTTGTATGTATGTCTGTATATATTTATGTAGTATATTATTTTATGGTATTGTATAGTATGTAGTATATTTATGGATATATATCTTTAGTTTATACCTCTAACATCTTTTGTGTTGTACACTTATTACTATCCTCATTTTGATGATTTGTTTCACTCAAAGGTTTCCTGATAAGGAACTCTCATTTGAGTTAAGCTCGCCTTTGTACATTTATCTATTCTGTAATTTTAATTTTATAATTTGTAACTATTCGTGTGTTCAATAAAGAATTAAGAAATTGAGAAATCAATAGAGATGACTTTAGCTTATTTTGCTATCAAGAAAATTACGCTTAATGGTGTATTTCTTATACCAGTTCCTAAAATATATAGTCAAAAATCATATTTCTAAATATTGAGTCTCTGATTTATATACTTTCTGGAGGGCACGGGTAGCCCCGTAATGTGGTAGTAGTTAGGCAGAGTTGGAAGCCTTATAGGCGGGTTGATAAGTTTCAGGTAGCCATAAATGTGTTTCCACTAGTTCGCACTGGCTCTGCATGGTGGAATATGACAAGGTTTTCTCTTGGTACGAGAGAGGGCGTCTTTTTCAGGCAGTGGGATAGTATATGCTGATTTATAATTATTTTATTCAATTGCTAATAATCTATCTATCCATATCATCACGCCAGATCCCTTGCGGGGTAGGTAGAGAGTACTGAGTTCCAACAGGCTCTTTTCTTATATACCTCTCTGGCTTCCTACACTCTCATAGTTCGTCTCATACACGCTCGCCGGTTACGGAGACTCTTGACTTGTCCTTCAGATAAGACACGGTTTATTTGGTCATGGTAAGATATGTTAGTCTATGTCTTCCCCGGTACCTAAATTCTTCCACTTTCGCCTTGTATATCTGTTTTGTCATACTTTCTTTTGACATTTTTTCTATGTGCCCGAACCAACAGAGCATACCCGCATAGCATGGGTACTAAAAAAATAAAAATATTTTTACACTATTCTATAAAAAAAGGTGCTCCGTCGACAGAGAGGTCTACACCCCAATCTACTGGTGGTCAGGGCTTCAGTGTGAGGAACGTCCTCACGATGCGCGCCGTGTCTAAGGCTACCGCCTTCTTTATCAAACCCTTCACTCAACTGCCTAGCTAGAGCTTCTCGAGGCTATTTTTATTTTAAATCAGAAGTAATAAATACCAACCTTTTTCAGTGTTCTGATGATATTTACGTAGCTATAAGTGATGACCGCCAGTGGCACAATCTGTCCCATTGCGAACAGAAACATGATATACGTCAGTGTGTTCATTGACTGTTCATGCCAGTTCACTGAGCAGCTGTGGAAAAAGAAATAGGGGTTAGAATTAAGGGCTTTCTTCTTTAAATAACGTAGCTCCAGGTTAGATACAAAGATTTGTCTTGTGTGGTGAATTGGACCCGCGACTAGGCGATCTACTGAATAAAGTAGCCTAGGCTATAACTACTAGACCAGAGTCTAGAAGTCATTGTCAAATTATATGAAGTTCAAAATGTATTCAACAAGAATGAAGATAAATATGGAAAAATCTACTGATATCTGTTCTCTTTGCATACCCCGTAAGAGGTCTGGCATGATAAGGGAAATAGATACAAAGCAGTGATAGCTTTATATTGGAACACTCGCCTTACATCCACAAAGTTTTCGAATTCCATGTCGCATATCCTGGGGGTTCGCACCTAACCGTACCCAACACTGTTTAATTTAAGGGGTCTACCGTGATGATAATAGTTATTATTTTGTGTTGAAATATTTACCTTCTATCCACAAGGTGGAGTTCAGAACCCCTAGCTTTTTTTCAGCGTTTAGGGGTCAGTATACAACCGAGCCGCCATGGTCCCACATAGCTACGAGCGCTCCGTCCACTTAGATCCACTAGATTGCTCCATTAATGGATAATAATACACTTTTTCCTTCATTTGAATCCATCATGCAAATTAGTTCCAAACAATCGAAGACACCGAAAACAGGTATGCGTAAATCTGTTATCTTACCTGATATTCGCAGCCTCTGTAACGTAGTTCCCCCACCCCATCAAAGGAGGGGTAGTGAGTGCGAGGGAGTAGGTCCATATGAAGACTATGGACATGACAGCGCCTCTGGAGCTGAGGTGCCTGGAGTTGAGGGGCCTCGTCACCATCATGTACCGTTCGAAGGATATCACTGTGAGTGTGGTTATTGAGGTGATGCCTGTAACAAGTATAACTTCGTTATCATGTTGAAGCGCAAGGCGTCCATTTTTCAATCAACCTACATATGCTTTCCCAAAGATCACTACGGAATATAATAAAATAATAGTAATTTATTAATGCATTCTCCTTGTGGTCACTTTATTTGCCAAGTTACAACAACCGATTGTAGTCTTTTTCACGAGAATGGGTACGGTGATGTTTGATCATATTGCATTTCACGCATATTGTATTTAAGAATATTGAAAATATACAATCCAAAATATAAAAGGGGAATATAAAAATACATCAAGAATTTACTTAACTTTTCATTTAAATCATATACTGTTCATAGATTTGAGTAATTATTTAAAAAAATAACTTAAAACTTAATAAAACTCTATTACTCAATTATGTAAATCGTAAAGGTTGACGTTTTAGGGACTGACCCAATGAAATCGTTATAATCGATATGTTGTTTTTTAAAATGTACAAAATCTATTGCCGATTTTTTTACGAATATATTATTCTATGCATCTGACTGAAATATTTAGTATTCTATCTATCTATCTATATCATCACGCCGGATCTCTTGCAGGGTAGGCAGAGAGTACAGAGTTCCAACAGGTTCTTTCCTTACATACCTCTCTGGCTTCCTCCACTCTCATAGTTCGTCTCACACACACTCGTATTCTCATGGTCAATAAATTAAAAAATAAACGTGCATGCGCTATTTTGACATATTCAAACAGAGTTTTATAGATTTTTTAATCATAATACACGTAAGCGTCGAATCATGCGATTTATCAGAGGATCTTTCTGACCAATGGCTTGATTCGTAAATAAATAATGACATTATTGTATTTTGTTCTCTTTTTGTTACTAAATTATTTTTATTAATATTCATTCTTCGTTATAAATTTCCTCGATACGATATTCAATCGATTCTTACCCATGACTGGTGAAAAGGACTATACCAAAAATTAACCACTTCATCGTCAAAATTTACCAAATCGCAGTCGGATAATGTAGCTTTTCATATACAATCTAGCTTTCAACGCGTAGGAAATCATCTCTCTTGGCGGTTCTTTCGTAAACAATTCGGCCAATAAAAAATAGCGTATGCCACATCAGACCCGTCTCTTAAATAGGAGTCAAGTTCATCCCGTCACTTCCGTCTGGACCTTGAGTCGGCTATATGTAATATGTACATTAACGCATATAAGCATTCGTAGTAATGCGGTGGTCTTCATAGTAATCAGCAAGCCGGAATCGGCCTGCCTAATATATGGAAACTCCATTTTGGACCGCCTCCGTGCTTTGGTAAAAATATGAAGGCGCTGGTTTCAGCTGCCCCTTATATAGTACTCATTAAACTAAGTTGATTACCTTATAGGAAGCTTGATTCCAATAGCAGGTAGGAAAAACTGTTACAACCACAATGATCAGCGGGAGGGAATGCATAATAGCTATTAATTATTCTTATTTCGATTACATTCATTGATTTATTTTGCATCATAATTAATAGTCGATTATGTGATATTTCGATTTTAGTTTATGTTAAATTTATAATATAAATGTAAGCAACACTGATTTTAACATTGTATAAATTACGAGTAACGGATATGTTTAGCCTTTCTTAGCTGGAACAGCGAATAAAGAACATCTGGAATCAGCGTGTCTTCTTACTCCAGCACTGCACCCAACGCTCCGCAGCTGCTCCCCTAAAACCACGAGGAAATAACCCCATCACGCATAATCTTCGTAATAAAACTGCCTTCACCATTCTGAGTCACTCACTCGAGTACTAACTGTTAATTAAAGCATAATGACAAAGCTTGACTATTTATTGAACCGGGCTGTTTGGAACGAAAATAAATACAGCGATAAACATTAACACTGATATTTACCGTGACACTATTTGTAACGAGAAAAAAAATACTACATCTAAACCATTTGATGTTGTGCGTTACATTTGAACGGATTAAAAAAATGTCGTCCTTTCTCAAACCCTCGACGATAAACGAGCGTTCACGTGTTTGTGAAACCCAATATTTTCCAAACGATATTCTGTGTTATTGTAAATGTTTATGTTCACTCCAGTTTATACTGTCTTTATCCAAAACCAAGCATAAAACTACTAGACCTCAAAGAGACCATGAGAACATTCTGCAAAGATCTGACTAACAAAAATAATTAAAAAGTTTGGGAGTACCCCTGAACAACTATGCATTTTGGACGCCAAATACCTCAGTCCCTTCCGTTATCGTGACAGCATCCATTGCTGCAAAGCACTTGAAACGTCGGTTACTTAAAATCAATTATAATTTGCGATAATATTCGAAAAATAGTTTTCTTTCATTATATTGTCTTGTTGGCGCAGTGAATCGACTGGCGCGGACCAGATCTTAGGTTTAAAAGAAATTGTGGTTTGTCGAAAGATTCAGTCTAAAAACTAGAATTTAAGCCGGTATAGTGGCAATAGGCTGCTTAGAATTATTTCGAAAGAATAAAAAGCTTTTTGTTAAAAGGAAAACCGACTCAAAAAGCAACAAAATAAATATTTGTAGTCGGTGCTGGTTGGTGTAGTCGGTTACTTGGCAAAAGCTTTTTATTTAACGATTTTAAGTGATGAGAGAATTAATTATTACTATATATATAATCTTATATTATTCTACTTATTTCTTCAATAAGGTACCTACATGATTGATATAATACTCATAACTGAATTTACACATTCGTGATGTTTGCCGTCAAGGAGTCCCCCGGTGTACCTTTAAAGTCCTAGGTCCAATACCGATGAAATTAAAATGGGACCACCTCGTTACTGAACCCAATGTAAAAAGAATCATCAAAATCGGTTTATAAGCAAAGAAGTTATAAAAAAACACAGACGAATAATGAACCTCCTTCTTTTTTGAAGTCTGTTAATATTCTACTTAGTTCTATAGGATCGAAGTAATACCCATAATATCTCAATCTACACATTCGTATTGTTTGTCGTTAAGGAGTTCCCTGATGGATCATCAAAGTCAAAGGTCCAATACCGATGAAAATAAAATGGGACCACCTTGAAGCTATGCTGAATCCAATGCGAAAAATCGGTCCACAATTGACGGAAATATCGGTGAACATACATATAAGAAAAGCATACATGCAGACGGACATAGAACCTCCTCCTTTTTGAAGTCGGTTAAAAAGCGCACGTTTTTTACAAGTTGTTATTTATCATGCAATGTTTCTGTGTTATTAGTTTGTATCGTTTGTTTATGTCAAATCTGGTAAGCCGAATTAGAACTACTTCCTCTTGTCCTACGGAGTTGAAATTTGACATGTTCATTCAGTTCCGATGGCAATGCATTTTTATGGTAAACATAATCTGATGCTACACCCAGGATTGGCTCCAGACGAAAGAACACCTTAACAGTCAAGAATAAGGACACGAAATTTTGTAATAACATTTAATTTTGGTTGGCCGTTTTAAAATTGCACTATTACCTGGCTGCGTAAAAGATTGTTTTAAATAACCCTTTAATATATATTGCTATATAGCAGTGATAGCCTAGTGGTTAGACCGTTGGACTGTAACGTCAGAGGCATCCAGTTCAAATACAGGACCTTTGTCTTTTTGAAAGCATGTGCATATTAAAAATTAACTGTCACACGCTTTAACGGTGATGGTAAAATTCGTGAGGGATCCTGCATGCCTAAGAGTTTCTCGAAGGTGTGTGAAGTTCGCCAACCTGCACTGGGCCAGCGTGGTGGACTATAGCCTAAGCACTCTCAGTTTGAGGGGAGGCCCGTGCCCAACGGTGGGATAGTTTCCTAACAGGGCTAATATTATTTCAAAATAAAATTATTTTCTTTAAGTATTCGAACACAGGACCTCACGATTGCCACTCGCATGAGACCTACAAGGCAGTCCTATCGAAAATTCTATCGAAATATAAGCTCAATTATTACTAGCATTCATGCTTACCACCCTAATAGCTTCTCATCATCATCATCATCATCAGCCTATAGCAATCCACTGCTGGACATAGGCCTCTCCAAGTGCACGCCACTGGGTACGATCCTCGGCTACTCGTATCCAGTTTCCGCCAGCCGCCTTACGAAGGTCATCGCTCCACCTAGCCTGAGGGCGTTCTGCATTACGTTTCCCAGTCCGTGGTCTCCACTCAAGAACTCGTTTGTCCCAGCGGTTATCGGTTGTTCGGCTAATGTGACCGGCCCATTGCCACTTCAGCTTACTAATCCGGTGGGCTATGTCGATAACTTTGGTTCTCTGTCGAATGACTTCGTTCCGGATTCTATCCTTCAGAGAAACTCCGAGCATAGCCCTTTCCATAGCTCGTTGAGTGACTTTAAATTTATGGACCATTCCAACCGTGAGTGACCACGTCTCGGCTCCATATGTCATAACGGGCAGGACGCACTGATTAAAGACTTTTGTCTTTAGGCTTTGTGGAATGGGCGATGTAAATATTCGACGTAATTTCTCAAATGCCGCCCAGCCCAGCCGTATTCTTCTGTTGACCTCTTTCTCGAAGTTGTTTTTCCCCAACTGCAGAGTTTGCCCTAGGTAAACATATTCTTGAACAACCTCGAGAATAGCGCCATGTATTGCAACAGGTTCCGGTACTACATGTCGGTTAAACATTACCTTGGTCTTGTCCAAATTCATGAGGAGGCCTATGTGTTTGGAAGAATCGGCTAGGCTGGTCAGCATCTGTTGTAAATTCTGCAACGTTTCGGCCATAATGACGATGTCGTCTGCAAATCTCAAGTGTGAGATATGACTGCCATTTATGTTTATGCCATGACCTTCCCAGTCCAGCGTCTTAAACATATCCTCCTATTTGTGAACAATTTGGGGGAGATAACGTCCCCTTGTCGCACTCCTAGATGCATTGGGATAGGGTTGGTCTGCTGGTTTTGTAACTGGATGGTCATGGTCGCGGCGTTATAGAGACTTCTTAACACTTGGATGTATCGCCAGTCGACTTGGCATCGTTGCAAGGATTTCAGAACTGACCAGGTCTCGATCGAGTCAAAGGCCTTTTCATAGTCCGCGAATGCTTAGCACAGGGGCCGATTATACTCTTCGGTCTTCTGTATAATCTGCCGTATAGTGTGGATGTGGTCTATGGTTCCATACCCTCTTCGAAACCCGGCCTGTTCCGGGGGTTGAAATTCGTCGAGCCTTCGCGCAAGACGATTCGTGATAACTCTTGAAAACAGCTTATAAATGTGGCTTAGGAGCGAAATAGGGCGGTAGTTCTTCAGTTGGGTCTTATCGCCCTTTTTGAAAAACAATACGACCACGCTCCTACCCCAAGCCTCTGGAGTTCTCCCATTAAAGAGGACAGAGTTAAGGATATTTTGGAGCTCCTTTAGCACGGGTTTACCTCCTGCTTTTAAAAGCAGGAGGACGGAGTTACAACTGAACTATTAATAGTTCAGTTGTAACTCCGTCCTCTTCAGGGGCTTTTCCATTCCTTAGCTGCTCAAGAGCCATCACTTTTTCATCTAGGCTGATTTCGGGCAGGTCTTCCTTAATGTAGCTCTGGGATCCTGATTTCCGGGATCAGGACGAGATGTATGCGAGGCGTATAGTCGGCTGTAGAAGTCTTCTACTTCCAAAAGAATCTCCGGCTTAGAAGTGATGACGTCCCCACTGGCTTTGGACAACTTCGTCAGATGACTCCTCCCCAAAGACTGGACGAAAACTTTCGACCCCCGATTTTGCTCGATTGCTTTTTCGATAGCGCGTGTTTCGCGTGTGTCGCGATTAGCGCATCGGAGGTCATGTCGTACCAGTTTGTTAATTCGTTTGTTGAGTGCCCGTTGCTCTAACGAAGTGTTGGGTGGGTTTACACGTCGTTCCTTCATAAGCTGCAGTGTCTCCTCCGAAAGCTTCGTTTTCTTACTTATACGTCGCATTTCACAAAACCTCGTACCTTCCTCCCTGAGGATTTTAACCACATTTGTGAGGGCCTGGTCTACGTCATTTGTGGTTTCCATGGTAACGAATCGGTTCTCCAGATTTGACTGGAACGCTTCAGGTCCTACTACGGTTTAGAGGAGGTTGAGCCGGAGCCTGGCCTTCATCAAACGGACTCGCTCGAGCTTAAAGTTGATATTCAGTGAGCCTCTGACGAGTCGGTGATCGCTTCTGGTATTAAACCTGTTGATCACTGAGATATCTCTGAATATGTACTTCTTGTCCGTTATGATAAAGTCAATCTCATTTTTAGTCCTAGTGTCGAGGCTTTGCCATGTCCACTTTCTTTGGGGCCGTTTCTTAAAGAAAGCTAATAGCTTCTATGATAAATTAAACACCTTTACATCATAACTATTTCCCTCGAATTGTCCCTGTAAATCCAGGGTCAATTTAAGCATGACCTAGATACAAAGCTACCCATTAGCTATCAACTCGCTTAATCAATGGTTTGTGCTCTGGTTACGGACTAATGGAACCTTGAGGGTTAAACATGAACTGATTGACGTTAACGTAACGCTATCGAGTTGTTATTCTATTTGTTACGGTACAAAATAAAATAAAAACTATACACCGCCACGCCAATATTCCCCAAGCGGGGATGGCAGAGGTATTGTACACAGGGTACAACCACTTTTTGGCGAAGATGTTAGGTTCCATGGGCGAGCCCATTGGCGTTATGCTGGACAATTCCGCACTCCAGACTGATACTCGGAATTGTTAAGGAAGAAAGAAAAGAATTTACTCACTACAACAATAAAGGCACAGTGTATACAGTTATAAGTTATATTGATTTGTTTGCAGCAGTGTAAAAGCTACATTCTTCGGGGCAAAATTGGTGGCCCTAACCTGCATAATGAGTTGTGTTGACTCCGCGCTCCTAATAACTACTGTCGGAACAGGAAGCCTAGATTGTTTTCTGTTCCATCATGCAGAACTGTAGCGCGTGCTCGTCGCACTGAAAGCTCTCCGAGACGGCAGTCCTGGTTGCGATCTGTTTGCGGATGCATGGAGTGATATTTTGTCTGAGTGTCTGAGGTATTGTGAGGGACTGGAATGAAAGCTTGTATATGACACTTCCATACTTTTTACCAATTATTCTCTTATTTATATATATTTTGTTAGTATGTAAATAAATAAATACAAGCACTCAGCATAGATACCTCGCTTGATACAGCTTGGCGCTGATTTTTTGTTGCACCCTTTGTGATACGAGGTAGTAGTCTGAGACACAGTTTAAAAGTATACGGAGAAGATATAGATAATGTTGCTGCAATTAAATTAATATAATATGGAGTTTGCTACACAAGATAATTAAACTTAACATAATGTAATTAAATACAATATGTATACCAATATAATTAATACAATATAACGTGGGATCGTTTCTTTTTTACTCTCTTATTGTGGGTAAAATCAGGGATTCGGGCTAGAAAACAGACTTTCAGCAGTTAACTCGATGATAAATGCCAGCCCGATGGCAAATATACTTTAACTTGTCACACAGCTCACTCACGATACAAAAGACAGTTTCTAGGCTTGAGGTTAATTTTTCCAGCAACGAACACCAACGGAGTGACTCACGAATACAGAGTGCTCCCCGTTTTATCAGTTACCTCCCACCGCCTAGGCTCTGTATACGTCACTTTGACGTTTGTGTTTCATTTAAAAACTATACTCATGACCCGGATGCGACAAATATAAGATTACAATGTATATCAAACTTGAAGTGACGTGAGTAGAAGTAGAAACCAAATCAAGGGCTAGATAACAGTTTGTTTTGCTATCAGACATGTCTTATTGATTGAAATGTGCTTTTGGACATCAGTTTTGTCAGTAGTGGCGGAAGATTATTCCAACATTTAGTAGCCTAATAGCAAAAACTGCCTTCGAACGCTCTAGTTTTATGGAATGGAGTGATATGAATAGAACAATCAGCCCGCCTAGAGTTCTCTTTACCACTGTACCACTCAAGTTTGCTGTATAAATACATTTAGCAATTATTTTAAAAATAACAGCGTTAACCAAAAGAAGTATAACGACTTATAATAAAATTAATTATACATAATCAAATCAAATCACAAAATATTTAATGGAAACAATCTAAATTGCGGTATGAGCTCAAGATACGTCCTACTCGGTCGGCTGCTCCCCAAAAAGTGGTTTTCCGTTCGACCGCTCGACGAGGCGCGCGCGCTATCCCCTCTCTGCTAAATGAATCACGTAACATGAAGTGTTGTCCGCCCGGAGTATAAGCACTAAGAATATATATTTTTCGATAAAAAGAAACTGTACTTTGTCCGATTTACGGTTCGATCTGAGGACCTGTGATCGCTACGTGGCTACTAGGCCACCGAGGCAGTCTACCAATTCAGTAAATAAATATGAACGTAAAGAATGTTAGCTTTCCCAACAGCGTTACTATAGTGTTAAAATCTTGATACTAAGGTCTCTGAGGGCTAGGCATAAACCATTTAACGTTATAGTAACGGTATCGAGAAATACTGTTATCACGTTCATCTTTATCTAGTAAATTTGCAGTGTGAAAAGGATGGCATATCAACTCGATAGCGTTACGCTAACGTCGATTTGTTTATGCTAAGCTCTAAGGATATATAAATCTGTATGTGTGTTATGTGTATTAGTTTGAGGTTAGTGTTTTAGCATTATAAATCAAGTGTTAAGCTTAGACTAAGGACATGTTTCGTCATCGGTTTGGATAATTTCAAGCTAATAGTAGAGTCGTAACAACTGTATGTCGTATGCTAAAAAAACGTATGTATCGTCGCATGCTATTATTTGAAAATCACAGTTTATCGAATGACGAGCAGTTATTTTCATTTTAATAACCTTTTAATCTTGCCATAGACGTACTCTATGCCTTTAATGATTGTTCGAGTATGTTTAGTTATGAAGCGATGACAGATGACATCTGTCAGATGACGGATCACCGATGTAAGATGGCGGGCGGCGTTGTGATTCTATTGGCAACGGGGCAAGCGGTTTGACGTATCGCGGAGGAGCTAACTTCACTGCATTCCATGTGACACTATTAATCTCCAACTATTGCGCGCATACTCGCATACCAAGGAAGATAAGTGTACCGGAGTGTACCCCAGTGTTATTTCAAGATATCCTTTATGTTCGGCCACCATGCGGACGACTATGAAAATGAAGATAAATCCACCTTTCACCGTTACCAGCACTGAAACAGCCATCTAGAAAACCTAAGCGCCAATATAGGTATAATAATAAGTCCTAATAGTTCTTCAAATAGGTACTTTAAACAAACATTGTCTCGTCTATATTCCCCAAGCAGGTGTGGCATAGGTGTACGGTCACCTTATCATATGATATTAGGGCCCAATTTAATAAGGAAAGAGCTACGCCGTCCATCCGGGAAACACCTCTGGGAAGACCCATTTGCCATCATACTGGGCACAATGCCAGACTCTAGAACTAAAACCTCGCGATTTCCCGCCTTGACATGTGCTACTATACAAATATTCTTCGTTATTATCCTACTACTTAATATTATAAATGTGAAAGTTTGTACGTTTAAATGTTTGTATGTTTATTACTCAATCACGCAAAAACTGCTGAACAGATTTGTGTGAAATGTGCATACAGATAGTTTATTACCTGGATTAGCATGTAGGATTCTTTATCCCGGAAAAATGTAAGGTTCCTGTCTAAAGACAACGCGGATGAAGTCGCAGGCAGAAACTAGTACGAAATAATACGAAAATCATAACAAAATTAAAAGATAATATACATTATTATGTAACCATATTCTATCTGCCTGTGTAAATTAAACAGACATGAAAAATAAATAATACATATAATGTTTATTTTAAAAATTAAATACACAGTGTCTAAGTAAAGGTAACTCAACGTTCGTTTGAACGAAAAACTCGCTATGTTGTTTCTATTATATCACAAAATACTTTCCTCGAAATTATTAAATGTTCAAAGAGATATTTAGGTCCATATATACAATTCTACCCTAAAACATTGTGATATTAAAACGGATTCTATATACATTGCAAAGAAAAAAAATCTAGACAGAAGACATATAATATCAGACAGAAAATAATATCATAGTTTATTCACATATTTTATATACAAACTTAATAATGTACTATTTTACATAAAAAAAGACACATACACACGCGCACACACACACCCGCACACGTACTGTTAGGTCCGGGCACTTTGTTGTAATAAAAAAAAAACAACTAGAGTACTAGACACTTATTTATTTTTGTTCCACAATTATTATAACCAACTACACTTGTAACGCGGTACTTTTGTCGCTCACACGCGAGACCTCCTGAAGGTCTTTGCCGAATTCAGACCCCTTTGGTAGCTTAGTTTTCACTACTGAACCAACCGGCAGGCAGAAACCAGGTCCGTAGTTGGGCAGTAATTAGACTGATTACCAAATGAATAATGACTGACTTTTGTTGAAAACCAGGGGTTTATAAGGCATGTATTGCTGATTTGCTTTAACAGAAATGGCAGAATGTGGGAACTGCAATTCAGCAATATAGCCGTGGGTCAGCAATATAGCCGTGGGAGTTAGGGATGTAACACCTCCCCCCTTTAAGACGAAGTATCTAAGTTTAAAAGATGCGAGTTAGAAAAGAAACAGAGAAGAAATAGAAACGAGATAGAGACGAGACGTGAGCGACATAAGTATTACAATGATTTAGTAATAGGAAATGGAATTAACATTTATACGAAATAGAATAATAGCGAAATAGAATAATTGTTGACATTTATTAAAACTTAAGAATAGTATCTATAATTAAAACAATGTAAATAACAATAGAAAATATAAAACAAGCTTTAGTATAGAATCTTGTTTGATATAGAAATAGGAATTAGTATAAAAACAACTTACATAGAATCAGTGGAAATAGTAATTACAACGATATAGTAGAACTAGTATTAAACATAAGTCGATATAGAATTAGAATTAGCAGAATCAGAAATAGTAACTGGATATAGTAGAATTAGAATCGTATAATTCATTATTAAGTTAAGTAAAACATTATTAGTAACAAAGGTAAACATTAAAAGTAACATAACACAATAGTTACATAGTAAATGAAATAGAAAGTATATTTGTTATAATTAATATTCTAAGTTTCTCGTTAGGCTAGTAGGAGAATTTTCAGAGCTACTAGTAGATACATCAAATGATCTATTACGGTTTTCAAAGTAGCTACTCGAACATTATGAGTTGGCTTAGTATATCAACTATTAGATATTATAACACAACAGCCTGATTCAGAGACAGTTCTATTATTACGGCTAGATCGTTTACAACACATTTGATACAATTTATAAGAAATAAAAGATAGGACAGCTAAAGATATGACTGTTGTAAGGATATTGAAATAGCTTCCATATTTAATATGATAGGGTTGATTTTCAATCGTTTCTATATCATCATTAAATTGATTTAATCTATGAGTAACATACTGTAAAGAGTCTAAGTTAATATTAGATAGTTTAATAGGATTTAAATATGGAATCGTGTTATTAAGCTTTATTTTGGAACAGCAATCGTCATTAATAATATTAAAATTAGGAGTTGGCAAATATAGTTCAGACTCGTAGTCCATAGATGGAATAAATTGTAAGAGTTTATAAAAATCTCTGCATCCTTTTGGGAGCTTGAGAATTCCTGTTCCAATAATATCATAATCAGTTAAAGTGTTGTTACACTTAACAGATAACTTAGCTATATGAGATTGAACATAGATCCATTTATTATTATTAAGTTTCTGCCATAAATCGATATCGCTTAACATTATTTTATAATCACAAGAATCTGGTATTTTATTAATATAATTAGTTAAAATAGATACTTCACAAATTGGGTTTGTCACAGAAGATAGAATATTACCTAGTTTACACAAATAATAGTCCTTTGAAACGATTTTGCAATCACTCACTGAGTCCATAGTAGAATAGACTAACTTATCATCTGTTATAGCTAGAAATTTCGCTGTAGGGTTGATCATAGCAAATGAATTAGGATTTTTAATATCATGTGGAGTAGGAAGAGCATAAACGTGATAGAGATTGTATTCTTGTATGAGAGTTAAAGGATTTTTTATAACAAATATTAACCTAGAACCAGTGACAAAACTAGAATACACTTGAGATAAATCTAATAGAGTATGCATTTTTTCAATATTAATAGAAATAGGAAAATTTTGAGCTATGTTATTTTTATTTGAGCTTAGCTCATAGTATAATTGCATAGGAGATAGAATAGATGGATGAACTATGTTTTGTTTACCGAAGAGAATTGAATCTACGATATCTTTAAGATTGAAGTTAAGTGTCATTAGTGAACTTTCTAATGCACTGAAAGTCATAGTTAAATGAGAAGTAGCTTCTTATTTATTTGTAGTTTGCATAACGCTTTCTAATACTTTATCTAATTTAGCAATATTACGATTAAGAATTTGTTCATTATCATTCAATCTCTGAATAGTATTATTGAATGTAGTAATAGTAGAGGAGATAACATGAATGTTGTCTTTCATTAAAGACGCTAGATGTCTTTGATCATCTTGAACTGCATTAATTGCATCAGTGAAAGTCTTAGCATCATCTTCATCTATAGAACCAAAGAGTTGTTTAAGAATGGGTCCACCAAAACCGAACCACGAAGATCTTTTAGATCGACCTTTATCATTAGTAAGATGAGATAGAGAATTAAAATTATTATCGACATTGAATAGAAGACTATCTAAAGAATTAAGAGTATTTGAACAATCTGATTGTATTTTTGAAGATTTATAACCTTTACACACTTATCTAACTTTGATCATAATATGTTTAATATTTTCTAGGTGAGGTTGTATATAATAAAAATCTGTAGAAGTAATTATTTATTATAAAATCTTAAAGTTCCTAAATTATCAAAGTACAAGCCTGGACTGTCTACAATCGGAGAGATTAGTCTTGTAGAGGCGTTGGTATCTGGCGCGATGGCCCTGGAATAGAATTATCAAAGGCTAATTTTACTTCGTCAATGTGATATCGCATTTTTCTTCTATTCATTAATACAGTGACGTTATTATTACTATGAACTTGTAAGATTTTGAAGGGACCTTTCCAGACGGCAGATAGAGCTTTACGTAATCTATGATATTGTTTAACATATACCATATCTCCAACATTATAAGATTTTTCTTTAGTATGCTGATCATAGTATTTCTTTGACCTTTCTTTACTTCTTAGGATATTTTCTCTAGCTAGATTTCTAGTAATGTTTAATTTATGTTTAAGGTTCTTAATATAATCAGGATGAGTAGCAGTGGGATTTATATCATAAATGGAGCTAGGAAGATAGGGTTTACAACCGAATAGGAGTTCATGAGGACTAAAGTTAGTAGTAGAATGCGTAGTAGAGTTATAGGAAATAATAGCAGTAGGAAGATATTTATGCCAATTGTCTTGGTTTTCATTGACATACGATTTGAGATATTCTTTAAGAGTACCATGACTTCTTTCTAGAGCACCGTTAGTTTGAGGATGATAAGGAGATGAGAAAAGATGTTTTATCTTAAATAGAGATGCGACTTGTTGGTAGACTTCAGCAATAAAATGGACACCTTGATCAGATAATATAGTTTTAGGTATACCGAAATGAGAAATAAATTTAATGAGACATTGTGAGGTTTGTTCAGCAGTGGATTGGACGATAAGATAGGCCATAGAATATTTAGTTAAATCATCTTGGAAAGTGACAATATAACGATATCTTTGAGATCCAGATTCTGGTAATGGACCAACGATATCAGTAAAAATTCTTTGTAATACATCATGTGACGTAGAAGTAATTTCCATAGGAGCTTTAATAATAGCTCTTACTGCTTTATTTTGTTGGCATTGGAGACAATTTTTAACATAACTTTCTATATCTTTCTTCATGCCTTTCCAATAGTATGTATCTTTAAGTTTGTTGTACATACGGTTGGAACCAATATGACCACCAATAGGAGAGTCATGATTATCTTTAAGGACTGTTGGGATTTCGCTAGGAGTAGGATAAGTAATTTTATTATGATAGATATTTATTTTAATTTTAGTATTGTGCAATAGGAATGCTATAATTTCATAGATTAATAGGAACCTGAATTTATCATAGGGATTATCAAAATCAGAAATAGAGATTTCGTTGACCTGGGGATAGAATATGATTAAGTTATTTCGTAATACCTTTAAGACTTGGAAGACATCTCTGTCCGTTGCAGAGTCATAATGATGAACTTTAGTGAATAAGTGAAAATAAGTCTTATTATTAGATTCAGAGGTTTTAATATTATATAATTCTCTTTCAGAATATTCGAATTCGGTTCTATCCTCTAAAGTGTTTAGAATAGTATCGCAATAAGGATTGGAATCGTCTAAGTCGATAGATGTAGGATATGCTATAAAAGAGCAAGTTGTTTCAAGTAGATTTTGATTAGATTCAGTGATTTGTGTATCATATAAAGTAGGACTGGAACGAGATTTTGAAAAGGATTCATAAGTTAAGTTATCATTGAGATCAATACCATCAATATTATGAATAGGAGACCTAGATAAAGCGTCAGCGTTACTATTTAATTTACCTGCTTTATAAACAATTTCATAATCATAGTCTTCGAGTTTTAATCGCCATCGTAATAGTTTACTGCTAGGGTCTTCGCAATTCATTAACCAGACAAGAGGACGATGATCAGTAACGATCTTGAATTTTTTACCATAGAGATATCAAAAGTTTTGGTACCAAATAGAATACCTGTTAGTTCTTTTTCGGTAGTACTATAATTACCTTCGACTCTGTTTAGAGTTCGAGAGGCATATGCTATAGGTAAGTCATTACCTATTTCTCCTTGAGATAGAATTGCACCTAATGCATAATTGGATGCATCGGTAGTTAGAATAAAAGGCTTAGAAAAATCGGGATATTGAAGGATAGTGGAATTAGTAAGCATAGATTTAAGAGTATTAAAAGATTCATCTTGTTTAGTAGACCATACAAATTCTGCGTCTTTTCGTAATAAAGATGTCAGAGGTTTAGTAATTTTAGAGAAATCTTTGATGAATTTCCTGTAATAACCAACAAGACCTAGGAAACTTCTTACGTGTTGCACGGATTTAGGAATAGGATAAGAGACTACGGCTTTGACTTTATCGGGATTAGGGGATACTCCTTTATCTGTTATAGTATGACCGAGATAAGCGACTTCTTTTCTCAGAAATTCGCATTTATCTGGTTGTAATTTTAAATTATGTTCTCTGAGAGCATCAAATACAATTTTACTGGAGATCATGCGAATAGATGATTACGTCATCAAGATATATGAAGCAGTGCAAGCATTGGAGACCAAATAAAACAGTGTTCATAAGACGTTGAAATGTGGCGGAAGCATTTTTCAAGCCAAATGGCATTCTTGTGTATTCGAAATGACCGTTAGGGACTGAGAATGCGGTCTTCGCGGAGTCTTCTTCATTTATTAAAATCTGATGAAAATCAGAAGCAAGATCTAGAGTGGAGAAGTATTTACTGTGCCCTAGTTGATCTAGGATTTCAGTAATGTTAGGAATAGGATAGGCATCGCCTATAGTGATGTCGTTAAGTTTACGGTAATCGACAACGATACGCCATTTCTTTTGCACAGAAGCGTCTTGCTTCTTTGGGACAATCCAAATAGGAGAGGACCAGGGAGAATTTGAAGACTTAATAATCTTTTGGTCAAGCATCTTCTGAATTTGTTTATTAACTACTTCTTTATGACATTCAGGATATCGATAGCTTTTAACGTGAATGGGTTGAGAACTAGTAGTCTTGATTTCGTGCTTAATAGTGCTGGTATATGAAAGAGAATCACCATCAAGGAAAAAGAGATCTGAGTATTCTTGGCATAGATTTAGAAGGGCTTTAGATTCTTCTGAATTAAGATGAGAAATTCTAATTTGTTTCTGGAGTTCAGTAGTACGATTAATTTCTTTACTTTTCGTGAAGGCAATTGTTTGAACGTCATCAGAGCTAGAAGTAGACTGATTTAGAATAACGCATAGATGAAGTTCTACGTAAAGAGCTTGAATGATAACATCTCTATTAGTCGTATTAAGGAGAGAGACATTAACATGTTTATTAGGTTTCAGATTAGTGAGACAGCTAGATAAATATACGCCTTTCTGAATTTCAGATTTTTCTACAAATCCAGATTTAATTTCAGGATTAGATACATTACATTCATTTATCATTTCTGAACGAGCTGGAATAATATATTGAGGCTTAGTAAAGTGAATTTCTAGGTGACCGTTATCAATATATAGAACATTATTACCGTATTGAATACTACAATTATTAAGTTTAAGAAAATCATTGCCTAGGATACCGTCAAAATTGAATCCTAGGGATTCTGAAACTAGATGAAATTTGTTAAATATTATTTTAGAGTTATTGAATTTAATGTCTTACTGAAAATGACTGTAACTTTCAGAGTACGGGGAATTTGCATCAATACCTTTGAATTTAATTATTTCAGGTATGAGGTCTGGTTGACTATCTAGTGATGTTTTCTTGAGAATAGAAATGCTAGAACCTGAGTCTATTAAAAGAATTAAAGGTTTGTTAGAATATTGAGATTTAATATAGATATGGGGCAAATGAACTTTATCATTATAAAGTATTTTATAAACTGTTTGGCAATTGGATTCTGATTTATTGGATATAGGAGAAGCAGTGGAATTAGGAGAGGTAGAAGACTTAGAAGTTTTCAAGGACTTGGTAGATTTAGTAGACTTTGTGGGTATAGAAGATGTAGCAGATTCAGTGGAATTGGTAGATATGGTAGACTTAGTAGATGTAGTAGGCTTGGGAAATTTATTAGAATGAGTAGGATTAGTAGATATAGGTAGATGTAGTAAACTTGGGAGACATAGTAGAATTAGTAGATTTGGTAGATTTAGTAGAATAAGAAAGACTACAATTCGTAGCCGATTTAGTAGGATTCGAGGATTTAGTAGATATAGTAGAAATAGTAGAATAAGTATTCGCAGCTGACCGTAGACACGCCATGGATTTAGTAGATATAGTAGGATTCGACATAGACTTAGTACACGCAATAGGTTTAGCAGGTATAGTAGGTACATTCGCTTCAAGTTGAACACATGACTTAGGAGACATAGGAGGATTAGGAATTTGGGCTGATCTAGTAGTATAGCTTGGAATAGACACATGATGTTGAACAGCGTCGGTTTTGTACGGTGGATTCCGCACGACGCGGATACGGAACCCGATTTAATTTAAAAATTCGTGTTCAATGTCATTGGATTGAGACTCTAAATTATTAATATTGTCTAAGTTATGCACTTTATTAGAACTAGAAATAGGAGGTATAGGAGGTTTTAGACAATTAGCGTTATTATATTGCCTTTTACGACATTCGCTAATATCGTGGCCTATATTTCTACAACAGTTACATATTTTAGAAGTAGAAGGATTATGGGAATTATTTGAGGGGTTTGGGAAAGGTTTATTATAGAATCTGGCCTGATTGGAATTAGAAGGAATTTGAATAGGACGTTGACGATTGGTGTAGCAATTCCTGTCTAAATGTCCAGGTTTACCGCACGTACGGCACTTTGGTCTTGGTTCTATTGAACCCCTAGACGACTGGACAAAGTTATGGAATTTTTCCTCCTGAATGGCTAAATTGATAGCGTCGGCTAAATTTTGAGGGTCCCTACTCCTTAAAATGTTGGATATATGACTAGGTAACCCTAATAGGAAAGTATGTAAAGCTAGATTCTCCGTGCTGGCAAGTCGTCCTTACAATTCGCCTTGATCCCTGGTGGAATGGGATATATTGGTCTGTAACCGAGTTAAATGTGTTTCAAGGCGCGTGCTGTATTCTAACACGGACTCATTAGGCTTTATCTTACAATTCTGAAGGTCTAATAGAAGGTGGTTTCGGTGTTTGGTTTCACCGAAATTAGTCTTTAAGAATTGTCGTAATTCGGGCCAGTTATTAAATATCTTTAATGAACAGACAGCATCTGCTTTCCCCTCTAATTGTGATAATATAAATTTAAATAATATATCTGTTTGAGATGAATTAATTAAACTAATTGCATTATCGCAATTTCTAATAAAATATGTGAGCCTACACCGGTCGCCGTCGAAGGGCTTTATGAACCGGGTTAGGTCACTAAAATTCATCTTAATAGAATTCGAACTAGTAGAAATAGTAGAAGAGTTTGAGTTTGCCATGATAATCCTACTGTATACCCTCTCTAACGATAACAGACAATAATAATTATAATTTAAATTCACTTAAAACACTCACAGTAGAAGCGCGAACAATAGCATGAAGAATGTGCTGATGCGGCGTGATTGAGTCGGCGGCGGCGCAACGCGATCGGGTGACTCGAATCGCTTGTTGGATGAGTCACTGGGTCTGAACGGCGCGTGTTATAACACACCGGTGACGGGGATGAGCGGCAACGGGAACCAGGACTGCGTGGCTGCACCTCTCGGCTGGGCAGATAACCCTCGGGTACGATGGGCAACGGCTGAGTGTGGTCTTCCGCTTGTGTAGTGCCAACTGGAACCGCGCTGTGACCAGTCAGATAAACCGGGCACACGGCAGGCAGCTTGGCTTGGAGAATTGTGGCACACGGGACGTCATCGTCTTCGTCAGGAGTGAACGTCCCACGGGAAAATAAATCCCGCTTTCTTCTGACACCAATTTGTTAGGTCCGGGCACTTAGTTGTAATAAAAAAAAAAACAACTAGAGTACTAGACACTTATTTATTTTTGTTCCACAATTATTATAACCAACTACACTTGTAACGCGGTACTTTTGTCGCTCACACGCGAGACCTCCTGAAGGTCTTTGCCGAATTCAGACCCCTTTGGTAGCTTAGTTTTCACTACTGAACCAACCGGCAGGCAGAAACCAGGTCCGTAGTTGGGCAGTAATTAGACTAATTACCAAATGAATAATGACTGACTTTTGTTGAAAACCAGGGGTTATAAAGGCATATATTGCTGATTTGCTTTAACAGAAATGGCAGAATGTGGGAACTGCAATTCAGCAATATAGCCGTGGGTCAGCAATATAGCCGTGGGAGTTAGGGATGTAACAGTACGCATGCTCATTTTCTGTGAACCTTATTAATTAATGATTTATTTTTGCCTTTTATTATTTTACATTATTCTTCGTTCGTACTCTTACCTCCCGACGCATTGTGACTTAGCAAGTATTGCATGCGTGAGGATGTGTAAGGAAAAACTCTTGCGACTTATGAAATAAAAATCGTTTAAAATAAAATAACCGACTTCAAAAGGCAAGAAATAAATATTTTAAGTCGGTACCGATTAGTGCAGTCGGCTACTTGGCACCGACTTCAAATATTTATTTCTTGCTTTTAAAAGTCGTTTTTTTTTAAAAGAAAGATTTTTATGTTACAATTTTAAGTGACAAGTGAATTATTTACTAATATTTATATACCTTAGCAGTGATAGCCTAGTGGTTAGACCGTTGGACTGCGAAGTCAAAGGTCTCAGGTTCAAACCCAGGCACGCACCTCTGTCTTTTCGTAGGCATGTGCGTATTAAAAATTAATTATCACTTGCTTTAACGGTGAAGGAAAACATCGTGAGGAAACCTGCATGCCTAAGAGTTTCTCGAAGGTGTGTAAAGTTCGCCAACCCGCACTAGGCCAGCGTGGTGGACTATGGCCTAAACCCTCTCAGTTTGAGAGGAGGCCCGTGCCCAACAGTGGGACAGTTTCTTAACAGGGCTAATATTATTATATACCTATATTTTATTATTTTGCTGAGTTGTACTGCCAGGTACCTACAGGATTGATATAATAACCATAATGGACATGACCAACCTACATTGTCCTCCCATACCCCACAACAAAATGTAGATAAAAAAATGTAATTTTTTTATTTTAAAAGAGTAAAAAAGAATTTTAAGAATCCGAAGACTGCGAATCAGAACTTTACCCTGAATCGTGTTAGAAAAGCTAATTTCAGAAGCTCACATTCAGACCGGAACCACACATGAATCATGTTAACCAATATTTGTCGAAGGCAATTAAGAAAATTTACCGTTTCTATAACAATGGGAACGTGCGTAGTAACGTCAACAAAATAGCGTGGGTTCGTGGATCTATACATGTATAGATATACAAGCTGTAACATAATTAACGCAAGACCTGAAAGTAGTTTGTTCTAAATCGATAACAGAATTGATTCCAAATATTTTTAATGTATCTTACATTTTTTTTAATATTGAGTTCTTAGATTTACGCGAATATTACACATGAAATAAAACTATTTTACGGATTTTATCGCGGTTTATTTTTTTATTTTTAGTCGTTTATCGAAACGTCGGGAACTAAAAATAAAAAAATAAACCGCGATAAAATCCGTAAAATAGTTTTATTTCATTTTTTTTTAAATTTGCAAAAAATGCTTTTACTCCTTCAGTGTGGCATATAAAACTAAATTTATTCTTGATTCATAGCAATAAGGAGATTACAAACGCATTCCTAACCCGTATTTCTCAAAATGCACCCATACGCATACAATTTTCATTGTCAATCGGGGTATAAAAGTGCTTAAAAAAGGGGTAAAACCTTTAAATTTAGAAATATGGTTTTTGTTTTGAATTTATGAAGCACATCTCTAATCGGGGTGTCTGAGGTCTTGCGTTTATTATGTTACACCTTGTATATACATCTAGTACATCTATTGGTGTGGTTTATTTCGTCGAAAATATTTTATAGGAATGTACTAGGCTAAAATATGGTGCCACTTAAGTCGCAGCTGCTCATACATAACGGAGTGCTTGTCCTAACGCTGTTATATGACAGTGAGAGCCGGGTATTTTAGATGGAGAATAAAAGCAAGATAAATGCGGTCGAAATGCGAGCCCTGCAGAAAATGTGCGGATTCAATCTGACCGACCGTATTCGCAACAGCGTAGTAAGAATGCGAGTAGGCATGAAAGATAGTATCGGTGTAAAGATAATTAAGGCTATGCTCAATTGGTTCGGACATATAGAAAGAGTGTCGAAAGAAAGAAAGACAAAACAGATATACAATGCCAAAGTGGAGAGATGTAGGTACCGGGGAAGACCTAGATTGACCTATCTTCCCATGACCAAACAGACCAAGTCAAAAGTCTCCGTAACCGGCGAGCGTGTATGGGACGAACTATGAAAGTGGAGAAAGCCAGAGAGGTATCTCAAGAAAGGACCTGTTGGAACTCTGTACTCTCTGCCTACCCTGCAAAGGATCTGGTGTGATGATATAGATACATAAATATTAGGCACAATAGACGAATCTAGCTATGGAAAGAGCTTGGAAATCCGGAACGTGGTAATCCATCAGAGTATTAAATTGTCGACATAGCTCACCGGATTAAGTTGAAGTGACAGTAGTCTGGCTACATTAGCCAAAAAACCGATAACCGTTAAAGTAAACGAGTTTTTGAGTGGAGATCGGGAAACGTAGTGTAAGATTTCTTAGCCTAGGTGGAGTGATGATCTTCGTAGGTCGGCTGGCAGAAATTGCATAAAAGTGGCTGAGAATCTATCTGTGTCATAGAATTCGAGAGGCCTGTCTTAAACTGTGGACTGCTATGAGCTTATGATGCTGATGAGGCGTATTCGACTCCCTCATTTGTCAACAAATTTTAAATACTTTTCCATAGGTAAGTGCTCACTATCAATGGATTTACCCTGGATCAAAAATTAAAATGGGATCGTTAGGTTGTATTGAGTCAAAGAATAAAATATCTCCTCAAAGATTCATAAGTCGAGTTTAACAAGTGCATTTTTTATTTCTGTTTTTATTTCTCTGACTTTCAGTCTCCTAGTAATTACATTTTGGAACACATGTTCTGGGTAATAATATTTATTATCAAATTTTATCATATTATGTGTTTGTGGTGCAATTTGTATAGTGTATTGTTTGTGAATATTAGTTAAAAAAGGTTTATATATCTACCTAAATACAATAAAAAAAATAATTAAATTACTTTTATTAAGATTATAATTTTATAGGTTGTACGGATTTTTTTTTTTAATAAAAGCCTATAATATTAGCCCTGTTAAGGAACTGTCACATGGTTGGGCACGGGCCTCCTCTCAAACTGAGAGGGTTTAGGCCATAGTCCACCACGCTGGCCCAGTGAAGGTTGGCGAACTTCAGACACCTTCGAGAAACTCTTTGGCATACAGATTTCCTCACGATTTTCCTTCACCGTTAAAGCTAGTGATAGTTGATGTTTAATAAGCACACTTTCGAAAAGACAGAGGTGCGTGCCTGGGTTTGAACCCGAGACCTCCGACTTTGCAGCCCAACGGTCTAACCACTAGGTTATAAGGTTTATGTCTAAAATCTATGTGGTACGTCCAGTGCCCTAATGCAAGATTGATAGGGATACTTGGAGGATATTTATGAATAAAAATGCGGACTATAATGTGCGATGTACTTGATATAAGTGTCTACAAAATAATAAAAAAAATGACTTTTGCGCTGGGCTGTTGACTGCGGTCTGGTCAGTTTGTATAGAGTACTCTTTGGGTCTGGTTCGTCGTCAGCTGATCGGCGCGGCGTGGGAGGCGGCTGAATGCGTTCCCCCATACCTCAGTCGTTATAGTGGCCTAAAACATTTCCTATCTCTTCCAGTTTCGGAGATCATTATACTGTCCAATCTTGATACACATTATATTGATAGAACCCTTAGGCATATTCTTGTAAATTAAAAACAAATCAAATAATCGTCTAATTTTCCCTGTACATCATTTTTAATATAACAGTTAAAAAAAGCGAGACTTAAATAAAAACATGGAAAATTATTGCGAATCAAATTTAAAATAATTGTTAAAACAATATTTTATTAAGAGAAACAAGTAAATTTTTTTTCGCTGTTTATCTCTCAAAACAATGGATTGCTTTGAAAGATATTTTTATGATTATGTTCGATTATTCTTTTGATGTTCATTAACTTTGAATTTTCTCTAAGACTAAAGAGATTGTACAAAAGTTCTTGAAATTTATTCCATTGCGAGCCTCGTTGGTCTTGTGGCGAATAATATGCTTTTCAATCACAAGAATTCAAATCCTAGGTTGGAAAAATGTAGTTTTTCTATCGAAATTTTTCCAGTATAAGTCCGGAGTCTAGAATAGTGCCCGGTATATGGCAATAGGCTCGTCCCTCATTACATGGGACCTAACATCATCGGTGAAAAGTGGGTGTACAAAATACACCTCTGCCACCCCCGCTTGGGAAATACAGGCATGACAGTGTTTATTTATTTTAAGGGTTCCGTACCTCAATTAGTAAAATGGAACCCTCATCACTTCGTTGACCATCTGTCTGTCCGACGGTTATCACCTTTATTCTCAGGAACGGCTAGAGATATTAAGTTAAAATTTATTTCAAATACAAAGGTCTACGGTCCCCTGCTGCTGTAAAAAAGGACGGTTTTAAGTGAGCCCAAACAAAAGATATGGCCATTTAAAGTTACTCATCAGAAATAATAGGGCACTTTTCGTTGACCTTTAAAGTACAGGTAAAGGAAAAAATCCGAAAATTGTGAATTTATAATATAACTATAATTCATTTCCCTCAAATCCGATGAAAAATTTAGAAAGCGCCGCCATTTATTCCAGTGATGTGTTTTCAGACCGCTTAAATGGAATAAATATTATAGTGGTGATCAATGTCTGAGGCCCAGTTGCACGAACCAAGGTCAGCGTTACCTATTAATTAACTAGAGGTTATAACGTTAAGTTGGAGGCAATTCAACGTTACAATCCTGAGTTAGTCACTAGGTTAGACGCTACGCGATCCTGAGTTAGACGCTAGCCCTTGTTTGTGTAAGTGGGCCTAAGGCCAAACCTTAATCCAATGAAAAAATCTTAGCCCTAGACAATGAATATCTTTGCCCCAGACTCACCGAAGAAGAAATGTCAAACAAGTCGTAACAGTAATACCTAACTTCTGTGAAGACTTTAATTCTGTAATTGTCTTTTGTTTGTTTAACTGCCTTGTTAATCTAGTGCCGATTACGAGATTCTGGCTGTGAATCCTAGGCGGGGCCCTTATTCTCTATGCCCGAACGCGGTTTCTTACGATAACTGCGTGGATCGTGTTATGTTTTTGTTACTGGAGAACCATCATACTGTCATTTCACAAAGTTATCGTAACGCGCCGCGTTACGTGTTCAAATGGAATAAGACCCCGACCAAAGCGCCTATCTAAATTTTAACTAGAGTCTATCTTACCATGACCACACAGAGTGTCTTATCTGAAGGGCAAGTAACATGCGACAAGCGTCTATGAGACGAACTTTGAGAGGAGAAAGCAATAGAGGTCTGTAAGGAAAGAACGAAGAAGAACTCTTGGTAGAGTGGGGTAGGTACCTCGCTAGGGATCTAGCGTAATGATAGTCATTCATAGTCCTAATATCAGGTCGCTCTCTGGAGTCTGGAATCTATCTATATCATCACGCCAGATCCCTTGCGGGGTACGCAGAGAGTTACAACAGGTTCTTTCCTTACATACCTCTCTGGCGTCCTCCACTCTCATAGTTCGTCTCATCGAGTCGAGTCTGGAATCGTTTAATATAATGTATAATGACAATTGGCTCGGCCCTATTACATAACTAAAGTAAACTCAAAGCTCACCTAAAATTACTTAACTACAAGATGGCGGAAAAGCTTATTTATGCTAGGGGTTAAAAATTACATCACCACCTAAACAACTCTTATACTTTTCCTTGCACCCTGACACAATTTCGACACTAAGACACGCACGCGCACACACACACACACACATACCTATACATATTTATTTTTAATTTATTATTTTTGGAATCTGACATCGTCGGCATATGGGGCTGTAGATATATTATAAAAGGAACAAAAGCGTGACAGTATAAGTCTATTTTGTGTTGTATCAAATAGAACGAAAGCAAAAATAGTTTATTTTGCATCATGTACATTACTTGCATTAACAATGGCAGATAGGCACTTAATTATGTAATTTTGATAAAAAAATGATTCCTAACTCCGCATAATGCTGAATAACTTCATGAGCAACCAGCGCTGATTTCTGTAAGGCCATTTGGTGACTATAGTTAAATTTTATTTATTCTTTCAAATGGAATTGGGCTATCAGAACCGAATAGACATAAATATGTGGGCAGAACTGTGTACCGAATGAGTCCTACGACAAGTTCAGCGTCACCAACATAGGCCCAGAAAGCGGTGGCGCGATGATCTCGACGCGTATCGAGTAGAATAACCATTATTGATATGGGACAGAGATCGTTGGACATTAAATTAGTAAAAAATCTTTCAAACAATCCTCGACGAATGAGTTAAGGTTCGCATAAATCCGACTAAACATCCGGAATTACAAACACTTTTATACTGTCCTTTTCTATATTTATTGTCGGGATACTAAGTTGCTCTCATCTGAGATTATCCGAGAAGAAATTGTGGGCTTGTTTCCTTTCTCGAACTAAAATAGAACTTTTTTTCTGTAACTGAACGGTTCCACTTTGCCAATTTCAACTTTCGACGTCAATAACCCCGATGCTCCTATATAGATTGGGTGAATCGAACCACAACCAAGATAAAGAAAAATAGGTGGTTTCTGTTAATTGAAAAAGACTATGTATGCTTTTATGTCGGGTGGTTATATTGTCTTAAACTTTATTTTTCGCTGAGTTACGGTTAAAAAAGAATAATTAATGGAATTCTGTCGTTAAATTAAATTAAATATTCAATGTAGCAGACAGACACGGGATTATTTTTTTGAAAGTTTTAGTAGAGAAGAATTCCAGAATAACTGAATCAATTAAAATCTATTTAGATCTGTAATCCCATTTACC
This sequence comes from Phalera bucephala, assembly GCA_905147815.2. Taxonomy (NCBI): domain Eukaryota; kingdom Metazoa; phylum Arthropoda; class Insecta; order Lepidoptera; family Notodontidae; genus Phalera; species Phalera bucephala. The sequence continues at coordinate 6,623,208 of LR990620.1, read as the reverse complement.
GAGTAGCGAAACAATAAAAGGTATATATTTCAGGCTGAATGTGCCTCGAGACTTAAAAGTTGCTTAAAAAACTTGTCATTGGTGATATTTTTGCAGAAGGCCTTTTTTATACAGTAGTCATCTTTGGCTTATAATGTTTTTAGACTTCAGATAACCAGAAGTTTTATTTTTCACACTAAGAAATATCAACACAGGACAAAGTCCTTACAAAATCTTTATTTTGCATCCAGACTACGTTCGCAAACAAATATCTACAACACAAAGCTACAGTCTAAAATAATTTGTAATGAATATTGAAATATTTCTTTCTCGTGGTTGCGGGAACTTAAATCGCAAAGTCAAAAGCGTAAAGATTGTTTCAATCAAGCTGAAACTACTTACGCTGATAATTAAAATATTTATAAACTAGCTGTTACCGACGGCTACGCATGCGTATATTTTGTAATTTGACATATGTAGGTAAATCTTCATAGCACGATCTAATTCAACGCTAACGCCGTCTCATAAAAAAAAAACAATACAATACCTGGGTACTTTATTTTTGAAAAGGTTAGCAGTTTATCTATTTATTATATTTTTTTAAGAAAATGGCTGATTCAAACCTAGTCTACCTAACCTGCCAAAAATCGTAATCTGGCGTAATAATATTTAAAAAAGGTACAATGCGAGCTATGTAACAAAGTCTTCTCGCAAGAGTAAACAGTTCATTTTCATGATCAAAATCATGCTTAGATATCTTAAATAAATGAATATACAAAGTTTCGTGTCCAGGCTCTTTATCGTAAAAGAGTTCTCTCCAGATGAGATAGTCCTGAATGCATCATCGATTCGTGCACGAAATCATATTTGAATGTATGCATATTTTCAGGCGAGTTCTTTTAACGACCGATGAGTTTCTCGTGAGGAGAAGAACCTGAATTCAATATCAGTTCATGGAGGAATTCATGTGTAGACAAAACACATACACACAAACGCCCGAGACTTCGAGCTGCAATGTTACGTTAAAATGTGTTTTTTATTTATAGTTAGTCAAAGTCAACTATATAAAAATAATAAAGTAAATCCCGCAATCCGTATCCGTTTATGGTTTATCCCGCAATTATCCCGGATTAGTTCTTGTTTCCGGGATAAAATTGTATTTATTATTTTAAGTTAGGATATAAGTTATTACCATACCGAATTTCATTGAAATCCGTTTGGTAGTTTTGGCGTGATTAAAACACAAAGAGACAGAAAGGCAGACAGACAATGAATCTAAAAAAAATGTTTTCTTCTCTGTATCTATAAGGATAGAAGTATTACCCCAATTAAAAATATAAAAAAATATTCAATGTACAGATTTGACCCGGTTACAGTATTATTATAATCATTATGTATAAATAACTCACAAAATATTTTGTACCGCTTCCGTTAGCCTCCATTACGTAATAGCCTGGCATTTAAAATAATTAATGTCACATGATTAATAAATAATTCGGTATTTGATTATTGAATATTAGAACACGAATTGAGGTCAAAAAGGTCGATCAGGCAATGTGTATTCGCGCCATTTCTTTTAACATCGGCAAAGCTTTTTTGCAATGCTTCTTAGAAAAAAGTTTCCTATTCAATAGGCAGTAGTTGGAGTAACTTGAAAGAAAAAGATATTCAATTGCCAAGATAGTTTTAAAAACAAAAAGCTTAGTAAAAGCTAGAGGCTCTTTACATTTAAATGTTAATAGTAAACAATGGAAGCGTAGTGAACAATAGAAGCGTAGAGCACAAAGATAGCCTACGTGGCAATTTTGATCGAAGCATGTTCTGCAGTGGATATCTCTGAGGTAATGATAAAGGTGCTAGGAAGATTGCGTGATAAATACTACGGGTAGCCCGTATGGAAAATATTGCCTTAGCTACAGCAAACAGATTAGCCTATGCACGTGAGGCCAGGTGTCGTGCCCAACGTTGGTGAACGCATTGGGTATATGTCTGCATCATACATTCGGCAGTTTGTTATTTGTCTCTTCAGCCTGTTTATTTTATAGTGGCAATCGGCAACGAAATCAGCCCTATTTATCCGTATCGACATCGAGCGCTTAATTCATCAAGGCATGAAAATGCTCATAGTACCGATACACGCTCGCTGGTTAGGGAGACGCCCCTAAGTAACACACTGTCTAGTGGAACAGTCTAGACCAATTTATTATTTATTTCATTGGTGTTCAGGTACTTTTGTTTCACGGATCAAAACACTGTCTAGCATTAAATATCAACACGATGTAAATCAAAGTGTATAGCCGTCTAGCGACGTCGAGGCTGACATATAACGGTAAGGGCTGCCACAAATTGAAGGCGCGCGACTTTGATAGATTGGCGGCAGGCACTTACCGTCAGGGCCACGTCAGCACCGAAACTACGGGGAATAGATCATACATTATTGAGTAAGTCATTGTGCATGGGATTACACACCGACCTCACCGGCGAGATCGAAGAATCTCTTGTCCGCTGGCCGGTGCAGAGCACCACGACAAGAATCTAATAAATGCCAATCAATTTTGTTGTAATCACCTAAAACACAAGTACGTTTTTGACAACAAAGTATAAAACCCGCGTCAATACATCAAAATATAAATAAAGTTCAATAAAATCAAAAAAGTAAGGACTTCGACATAGTATCATGCTCATCTTTATTTACAAACCCTGTAACGAGAGCTCACGTCAACTCGATAACGTTACTACACAACAATTTATTTGTATACTAGACACCTTAGTATTTTCCAGTAACAGATCAACAGATCACAGTAACCTTGAGGAAACTTTGACCTAGATCCCCATCTCTTCATAAATCATAATTCGGCATTGTCTCCTGAACTTCACGTATCTGATTCGTTTCATTGCCGAAGCGGTCCAAAGTTTTTCCATAAAAAGTCTTCTACAAATTTTAATCCATTTGTTCGGAAGCTCCACTTAAATTGGTTGTTTTCGTAATTATAATAGATTCTGAATTTTTCAACATGCTACGGGCTCAGATAGGAAAAATGTATGCACTTATGTGTAATTTGTAATGCCTCGTTGGTGTAGTGATAAATATTGGGAAGCGATCACGAGGTCCAGGATTCGGATTCTAGGTGTTGTCTGGAAGATGTAGCTCGCAGACTCGGTAATAGTCTATTCACTCTGGAATAGGCTGAGGAAATAAAAGTTAAACAGAATTCCGAATCGGTATAATAGGGCCCCCCTTTCTCGTCAAGCAACTCAAAACAACATACCGGAACTCGAAAGAGTTTTTTGGCGGTATAAGTTTGCTGGGAGCCTAGACGTATTCGACGATTGACTTAGATATGTGACTGCCTGTAATCATGAGGTCATGGGTTAAAATCCTAGGTCGGATAAAAGTGTTTTTTTTTTAAAGTAGGCTCACACTAGAATTCATTTCTGTGTCGTGGGTGCGCTTACAAACATGAAAATACACAGACCGAAACAAATAATTGTGGGTCACACAAAGATTTGTCCCGTGCGGGAATTGAACCCGTAACTATAAGACACAGTGGGCGGAACGGATTAAGCTCTTAAGTACTGCGCCAAATCGTCCGTCGAAATGTAGATGTTCTATCGAAAAATTTCTAGTATCAATTCAGGAATTTTGCTGGGTGTATTGAAATTTGCCAGGCAATAGGCTCGCCCCGTATTACATGGGACCTAACATCGTTGATGAAAAGTGAGTGTACACAGTACACCTCTTCCACCCCTGCTTAACGATTATTCCTTAGCGTGCTGGATTTTTTTATTACACGTAAATAGATTTAGGTAGGTTTAGCATTGACCTACAAACGATGTTTCAATCCAGCTTAGTCCCTCTCATATCACGTGCCTGTTTTAGTTAAAAACTAATTGCCTCGATTAAGGTAGACCTTGCTGATTACCATCTGAGTACGGAGCCAATTTCATTTAGGAGTATTACATATATTCAAATTGTGAAAGGTGAAACTAATGAAATGATGGTTGTATTTGCATCTGAGTGCTCTACTGAGTGGTAAAGAGGTTAATTGAAGGTTTGTTTTGGGGTTGGTTACTGTTGGCAAAGCGTTAGCGTCTGTTTAATCAAGCGTTCATTTTAGGAAAAATGCATATGTCGTATCGATGTCGTCCATTCCAAGATCACAATTAATGGAATGTCGAGCAGTTATTTTCATTTTAGTAACCTTTTAATCTTGTCTATAGTCATACTCTATGCCTTGAATAATGGCTTGAGTATGTTCAGTTGTGAAACGATGACAGATGACAGCTGTCAAATGACGATTTATCTATGTATGATGGCGGACGACGCTGCGTTGTTATTCTATTGGCAACGGGACGCGCGGTCGGACGTTTCGCAGAGCAGCTAACCTCACTGCATTCCATGCGACCATATTAATCTTCAACTATTGTGCGCATCCTCGAAAATCAAGGAAGATCAATGTACCGGATAAGACTCTAGTGTTATTTCAAGATTTCCTTCATGTTCGGCCACCATGCAGATGACTATGAAAACGAAGATAATCCCATCTCTCACCGTTGCCAGCATTGAAACGGCCATCGCAAAAACCTAATCGCCGACATATATTTAATTGTTATATTAACCTACACGAATACAATATACTTAACGTAAGCCGAATTGACTACAAATATTTCTGATGGATGGTAATTTATCTTCATTATTTACAAAAAAACTTTGGTCGCTCATCCAGTCAATCGTATCAAACAAATTAAATCATTATTACAAATGCATTTTTAAAGATACGTACACATAACTACAAGCCGTCGTCAATATTTAGAAATAATAAAAATGGAGCCCTAAATAAGCAATGATTTCTGTACTGTGGGTGGGTTTACAAACAATAAACTCCGTACACAAACAACCAACAAAACAAATATTTGTTTGGCGACTACTCAATCCAGTCGCGGAGCGGCTTAAGGTTTTAACCACTGAACCAAGCCGTCCGTCAATATTTACCGTCAATGTAATCGCTGAAACGCTACTGTGATATAGAGCATATTTAATATACTTCGGAAAAATGATGGTGTGTTGTGTACACATGTGCCTATATTTTTGGAAAAAAAAACGTGTAACATCACTCACTTCCAGCTTATTCCGCCTACTGCAGGGCATATCCTCACTTTTACGCTACATCCGTATCCTTTCTTTGTTTTTTTACTTAAAGAAAATCCTGCATAGGACTTCCGCGAGCCTTGGGGGACGCCCGCGGGACGTGTCGGAATTCTATCGACTAAAAACCCCAGGGTGGCTGACATCAGCACTTTGGAGGGGCTCCGGGATCTCCGTATGGAACGCACCGGTGCCCCTCTTGTGCCACGATCTGAAGAGCCCGCCTTCGGGGGGAGACTTAATGGCACGCTTCCCCCCACACCAACGCGGTGCTCACGGCGATGTGGGCCACACCACGCCGCCGTCCTCCTCGGGGTCACTCGTAAAGGACGCTCAAGGCCCCGCCCCTTGCGTCCGCGACCCCGAAGGCCCCCCTGCTGATGCTGGTGCAGGGGGGGTCCCTCACCAAATGTTACGGCGGGAGACGCGAGTTAGCCCGTATTCTCAAGCCCCGGGCTATTGGGCCGGGGGGCCTGGGTGGGTTGTGCCTCCGCCCCGGCGCCGTGGCCTTCGACATATCCCTATCCTGAGCCAATCTTAGCCAGGTCTTACAAACGCACTTAACCACATCATCAACCCATCTTTGTACTGGCCTTCCTCGATTGCAATATCCCTGCCGTGGCCACCGTTCGGTCAAAGATCTACTCTTCCCGTCACCATCACGTCTTGCGACGTGTCCTGCCCATCTCCACTTGAGTCGAAATACACAGGATCCGACGACTTCCACTTTAGTTCTTTTGCGGATATCCGTATTTCTCACTCGGTTGCTCAGTGTGATGCCTAACATGGCACGCTCCATGGCCCGTTGAGCAACTCTCATTTTGTGGACAGATTATTCTGTGAGCGTTCATGTTTCAGCACCATAAGTCATAGTGGGCAAGACACATTGGTTATACAGACGGGTTTTTATTGGTTTATTTGAAAAAAAAGAAACGTGTGAAGTATCTTAATAATTAAAATTTCAAAAGATTTTTTTAAAAACATGTTTTTCTAGCCAATCACAAGGAAGATATCTTGATTCGTTGAGAAGTATGGTTCTTCCCGGCTCCATTTTTAGACTAAGACACAAATCGGGTCTAAAGTACTCGACAATACAAATCCAACGAGCCTAAACACGTCGGGATTATCTCGAGTAGATGGCCTTTGGCCACCTTTCGGCTTCATCATCAGACTGTGAGCACTATCTGGTTGTATAGTACTTGTCAGTACCACTCTAACAACCCTAAACACGAGGGAGTTACGATGTATATTTCACATGTTCCTATGGCCACCTTCCGACTCCATCATCAGACCAGGTCCAGAGGTGACAATGCAATAATATGGTTAATGCATTGTCTCCAAACTTACATACTGTTACAATTAAATGGCAGAATATGGGAACTGCAATTCAGCAATATAGCCGTGGGAGTTAGGGATGTAACAATACGTATGACAAATTTCAGCTCCATAGGATACTCGCAAGTATAGGTCGTCTACCCGGCACTCATTAATTAACTATTGATGAATCAGTTCCTCCCGTTGTTAGGAATTCACGGAAAATTCCTATTAAATTAAATCCGAATCTAAAAGAGGAACTGGGTCGTTTAGAAAATTTGAATATAATATAAAGGGTGGACGAATCGACTGATTGGGTCTCTAACATAGTTTTAGTTGAAAAACCTGATGGTAAACTGCGTTTGTGCATCGATCCTCAACATTTAAATAAGGCTATAAAGCGTAGTCATTTTCAACTGCCCACTTTAGAAGAAATAGCTTCGAACTGATCTGGAGCCAAGTACTTTTCACATTCCGATGCCAGTTAGGCATTTTTTTATGATCGTCTTGGATGACGAAATCAGTAAGCTATGCACCTTCGCTACCCCATTTGGTAGGTACAAGTTTTAAGGTTACCTTTCGGTATATGTTCAGCATCCGTGGTTTTCCATAATGCAATGTATAAAACGTTCAGTATGAAAAGAGTCGAACTCTTTATCAACAATTTATTAATTCATGGGTTGACAAGACAGGAACACGACGAAAGATTAGAGGCAGTACTGCAACGTACTGCCAAGTGTGGCGTAAGGTTCAACCGAGAGAAGCGCGTAATAGGTGCTACAGAGATAAAATATCTCGGACACATATTTGATAGCAAGGAAATGCGAACAGTCCAGATAGAATCAGAGCCATACGCAGCATAAACTCACTAAGTCCGCAAAAAAAAACTTGAACGATTCTTAGGTATGACCAATTATCTATCGAGATTCATACAAAACTACGCCAACCTCACAGAACCCTTAAGGGATTTACTAAAACGGGACATTAACTACCAATGGCACGAGGCGCATGAGGAGGTTATAAGAAAGCTAAAAAAATGTCTAATAGCGGCACCGACGTTGCGATATAATGATCCTAACGCGCATGTGGTCTTATCAATAGATGCGAGTGGGCGTGATCTGGGCGCATGATTATTGCAATCCGGACGGCCGCTTTTGCCGCGCGGACCTATAAAACTGATCCTTATCTAGCCCTACTAAATTTCAGAAATACGCCTATATACGGACAAGAGTACTCCCCTTGTCAACTGCTAATAAGGCGAAGACTGAACACAAGGTTACCAATATGTGAAAAGTTATTGGAACCAAAAATCCATCTAAACGATCATGAAAAGAAAACAGAAAAAATAAAACGGTATTATGATCAACTTTTTAAATACTTTTAAAATCCTTTATTGTACTTTCGTTCGCAGTCACCGCGAATATTATTCTCAAGTTTGGAATCCCAATTACAAAATCTATATTAACAGAATCGAAAACATACAGAAGAGATTTGTGAGGTATTTGCAATACCGCTCCAGCACTTATCTGCCAAATTACGTACCGTTGTATGACAGAAGGCGAGCAGCGGATCTAGCTTTTCTTATAAACATTGTGAATTACTCTATTGACTGTCCCGAATTGCGAGAAAAGATTGGTTTACGCGTTCCCTCTGCATTTTTAAGGAAGCCAGACTTATTAAATATCCCATACAGCAGGTGCATTTACAGGCAAAACTCATTTCTCGTAAAGGCATCTAAATCATATAATGCGATAACGCAAACAATTGATATTGATTTATTTAACACTAGAGTCTCTCAGCTTAAAAATATGTTAAATGGTCTCTTTTTTTAATTGTATGTGTTTGCTTTGATTGTATGTTATTTACGTTTTATTGTCACTTTATGTTCTGCCGTGCTATATTCATGTTGTAATTATTTGTGGAGACTTATAATTGGCCTTTAGCATTTACTACTTAAGCCATACTTGTTCTTTGTTAGCTGTTAGTTTTCCTAAAATTAATAAAATAAAATAAAAAAATAAATTAAGCACACTACAGAATTACGGCCATTAAATCAGGGTGAATCGGTAAGCATTCGGGCGGCGAGGGGCGATGGGTCCGCGCGCGCGTCGAGGGCACGGCCTCCAAACCACGCTCCTACTGGGTGCTCTCCGCCGCTGGCGCGCGGTGCCGCCGAAACCGGTAGCAGATCAGAGCGCCGTCCGCGGGACACGCCGCTGCACGCGCATCACGCGCGCACCACGATTGCTATACCACTGGAGCTCACAAATACTACGACGAACTCGAAGGGAGCTCTAACGGTGCTGAGGGCTTCAGCTTACGTAATGGCCAGGAAGGGAGTGTTGAGAGCGATGTACAAGTGTCACCGATGCCATCAACACAGTCTTATTACGTAACGCGGTCAGGCAGATGGGTTCTTCCACCCAATCGTTACCAATGAGTTGGTAAATAATTATTCATCTTTTTATGATCTGATAACTGTTGTTATTCATTTCTGATCGTGGACTATCACTTTCTACATCTTAAAATAATTATAATTATAATAATGTAACCTACATCACCGTCCGTGTGGGAACGGATCAAGAATACAGTCGCCCCATCGCATGCTGGACTAACAGCGGGTCGTAAGAGGCGACCAAATCCAGCAACAAATACCGCAAGCGGTAGTTCAAGCGAGGCAGTACTCTGGTGCCACACCGGAACAGGGCTCGCTTGGGCTGAGTGTTGCCGCAAGCAGGGCACCACTCTCTGGAATGGCGATACACATGGCTTCCAAAGCCCTAGTTAGTTGGGTTACTGCTAGGAGATCATAGACCACAGGTGCCGCAAGAGGTGCCTAAAGACGAGAGGATGGGCAGTAGCGTCCTCTTAATACCTACTAACGTTATACTGCGATTGCCAACCCGCCTGCCAAGCGTGGCGATTATGGCGTCATCCCCCTAATAATATCCACAAATATTAAACGGTCCCCAGTCCCCGGCGGCCCCGCTAGTCCTGGCCACGGTAGCAGCCATGGTAATAGCGGAGCGGGGGTGCTAAGAATCCCCGGAAGAGGCATGGCTACCAACAACGACGACCATTGGCCCAGGCAACTTTTAACACGCACACACTGCGAACTGACGAAAAGATCGACGAGTTAGAGGAAGAATTGAGCAAGTTACACTGGGATATCATAAGATTATCTGAAGTCCGAAGAAAGGGTGAGGACTCGATAACACTTAAATCCGGTAACTTGCTCTATTTCCGGGAGGGCGACCAGCAGTCCCAGGGTGGTGTCGGGTTTATAGTCCACAGGTCTATCGTGAACAACGTTGTCAAGATCGCGAGTGTGTCGACCAGGGTAGCGTACCTGATATTCAAAATGACTGAAAGGCATTCACTGAAAATTATACAGGTATACGCACCGACTTCTATACACCCCGACGATGAGGTAGAGGTTATGTATAAGGATATATCTAGAGCCATACATACCTCTAAAACTCACTACTTACTTTAACGCGAAACTGGGCAGACGAGGCGACGATGACCTGAGAATGGGAACCTTTGGTACTGGACAACGGAATCCCCGGGGCCAAATGCTGGCTGACTTCATGGAGAAGGAGGGACTCTTTATGATGAACTCCTTTTTCTAGAAGCGGGAACACCGTAAATGGACCTGGGTCAGCCCCGACGGTGTTACAAGAAACGAGATAGACTTCATCATGTTGACGAGGTGGCACATATTCAATAATGTCTCTGTGATCAACGCAGTTAAAACTGGAAGTGATCACCGACGAGTAAGAGGCACATTGAATATCAATTTCAAGCTTGAATTAATGAATTATTTATTTGTCATAACATAGGTATGGAATTAGATCTTAATACTATGAACAGTCTCACTATGTTTCACCCTAAGGGTATACAAAGGTTCATGTTAATAATAAAATGGAAACATTATTCGGTTATAAACAATCAAGTAACACAGGTATACAAAGTGCATGCTAAGGGTATACAGAAATGCATTGTAATAATAAATGAAATTAATACTTGGTTAAAAAGAAATGAAAATAATGCAATAATAAAATATTATGTCAACAACAGCAAATTATACTAAATGTCATACTGTAACAAGTCATTGTATATATATTGTAATAATTTGACATTAATTAATATGTAACTCAAACACCGTTTAAATGTCATGGTCATTTAAGAAGTCGCTTATGCTATAATAACATTTTTCTACTAAGAACATTGACAATTCAGATTTGAATTCCTTTATTTGTAAGGTTTTGAATTCATTCGGAACCTTATTAAATATATGGACGGCCATACCTAATACGCTTTTTCTGGCAGCCGCACTTTTACAACCAGCTTTATTTGTGATTTGGTATTCATATTGCTTTCTAATTGGTAGTTTTCTCACATCTGCTATATTGTTAAATAATTTTATGTTCTGTTTTACGAAAATTGCCATTTCCAATATACATAGTGATAATATAATATATATAGTGAAAGGTCTAGACTGATGAAGTCTACACTCCGTCCAGCACCTATCAAGATTCAGGAGCCCGATAGCTTTCAGCTCGAACTGCATAATCGCTTCGAAGGTCTAGGTGAGTGCATAAACGTGGACGATTATAGCAGCAGGGTAGTGGAACCTATCCACACGGTCCACAAGTTCTTTAAATCCCACCGTACAAAAAGAACCAAAAAGCTCTCAGGCGTTACCCTCAACCTTATGGAGGAAAGACGCAGGATTATCTTGCAGTCTCCAGAAGTAATTTCCGAGTACCAGCGGCTCAATAGGCAGATCTCTAAGTCTCTGACTCGCGATGTACGCGAGTATAATACTGACAAAATAAGAGAGACTATCGAGCGTAACAAAGGCCCTAAAGTGTTTGCAAAAGATCTGTCTATCGGACAGAGCCGTTTGAGTAAGCTGAAGACCGGAGACCGCAGGATTGTACACCGGAACTCTTGAGGGAAGTCGAGAAGTTCTACAGCCAGCTATATACATCAGTACAACCACCTGTCTGCAATCCGGCCATAGACCCAAGAGCCAAATTGACCCGACACTATACCGAAGACATCCCGGACATCAGTCTGTACGAGATTAGTATGGCTCTTAAACAGCCTAAAAACAGCAAGGCGCCAGGCGATGACGGTATAACAGCCGAGCTTCTCAAGGCTAGTCGAAAGCCGATATCGAGGTCTCTCCAAAAACTATTCAACACCGTCATCACGTCACTCGAGGGCAAAACGCCACAGTCATGGCGCGGAAGTGTGGTGGTTCTCTTCTTCAAAAAAGGTGATAAAACCCTTTTGAAGAATTGTAGACCCATCTCACTTCTGAGCTGAGTCTATAAACTGTTTTCGAGAGTCATCACGAATCGTCTCGCGCGCAGACTGGATGACTTCCAGCCTCCCGAACAAGCCGGTTTCCGAAACGCTACTATGTCAGTCCGCCCTCAGGACCAGAGCTCGAAACCTATTCAACTGCAGCGTGGTGTGAGACAGGGGTACGTTATATCCCCTAAACTGTTCTCCGCCGCGCTGGAAGATGTCTTCAAGCTTCTGGACTGGAGAGGACTAGGTATCAACATCAACGGCGAGTACATCTCTCACCTTCGATTTGCCGATGATATCGTGCTCATGGCCGATACCCTGGAAGACCTTACGACACCTCACCTCACGACCTCAGTAGAGTCTCTCAACAAGTAGGTCTTAAAATGAGCATGGGCGAGACGAAGATCATGTCAAACGTCCATGTAGGACCAACTTCGATAAAGGTTGGAGACTCTACGGTCGAAGTTGTTGACGATTATATACAAGGTGTAACATAATAAACGCAAGACCTCACACACCCTGATTAGAGAATTACTTCATAAATTCAAAACATAAACCAAATTTTCAAATTTAATGGTTTTTACCCATTTTTAAAGCACTTTTATACCCCAATTAACAATGAAACTTGTACGTGTATGTTAGCGTTTTGAGAAATACGTTTTAGGAATGCATTTGGAATCTTCTTCTTGCTATAAATCAAGACTAAAATTATTTTTTTATAGCGCATTGCGAATTTGCAGTAATGCTTTTACTCCTTAGTAAAAGCATTACTTGCAAATTTAAAAAAAATGTAAGATACATTAAAAATTGTTGGAATCAATTCAGTTACCGATTTAGAACAAAGTACTTTCAGTTCTTGCGTTTATTATGTTACAGCTTGTATACCTGGGACAAAGAATCCAATTAGATAGGTTCAACTTCGAGAAATAGGTCAATCGTCAAATCCAGCTCGGTTGGGCGGCGTTCGGAAAGCTACGTAACATCTTCTCGTCCAAAATTCCGCAGTGTCTCAAGACAAAAGTCTTTGACGAGTTGCCAGTAATGACTTACGGCACTGAGACATGGTCGCTTACGATGGGCCTCATAAGAAGGCTCAAGGTCACCCAAAGGGCGATGGAGAGAACTATGCTCGGAGTTACCCTGCGGGATCGAATCAGAAACGAGGAGATCCGCAGGAGGACGAAAGTCACTGACATAGCACTCAGAATTGCTAAACTTAAGTGGCAGTGGGCGGGGCACATCGCTCGTAGAACTGACGGCCGTTGGGGCAGAAAGGTTCTCGAATGGCGACCGCGTACCGGAAGACGTGGAGTGGGTAGGCCCCCTACAAGATGGACCCCGATGACCTGGTGAAGTTCGCGGGTAGAAGTTGATTAGATGCGTACAGCACAAAGCCGGTCGTTGTGGCGGTCTTTAGGGGAGGCCTTTGTCTTGAACTGGACGTCTTTCGGCTGCAGAAGAACCTACATGATTTACATTTTACTTTATATGCACCAAATAATTATATTGTTGTTTTTGTAATGAATTAGATTCTATTTGATCTAAACGACGAATTATACATCAAATTGTATTTCTTTTCCCGGTGAAATATAATTTATAATAGGTATAATTATATTATATATGTATATCTCTGCCTACCCCGCAAGGGATCTGGCGTGTTGATATAGATAGATAGATAATCATATTTCAATGAAATGATAAAGCAGTATTATATTAAACTTACATAATTGCATGCATTTGCTAATTATTATTTACTAATAAGGTAATCTAAACTTTAATAATTTTTTTAAATGTAATAAATCACTTCTCAATGTATTAGCGGAAGCAAGTGATGAGCGAATGAAGAAAGTAATAATAGCTAAGTGAATATACAACTTTATTTTTAAACGTAGCCCCACACACTAGGATTGATTCCTGTGTCGTGGGTGCGTTTACAAACATGAAGATTCACATACACAAATACCCAGACCGAAACAAATAATTGTGGATCACACAAAGATTTGTCCCGTGCGGGAATCGAACCCGCGACTATTAGGCACAGTGGGCGGAGCGGCTTAAGCTCTTAAACACTGCGCTAAATCGTCCGTCCGCTAAATCGGACCCAATTACCCATCCGATTTAGCGGACGGACGATTTAGCGCAGTGTTTAAGAGCTTAAGCCGCTCCGCCCACTGTGCCTAATAGTCGCGGGTTCGATTCCCGCACGGGACAAATCTTTGTGTGATCCACAATTATTTGTTTCGGTCTGGGTATTTGTGTATGTGAATCTTCATGTTTGTAAACGCACCCACGACACAGGAATCAATCCTAGTGTGTGGGGCTACGTTTAAAAATAAAGTTGTATATTCACTTAGCTATTATTACTTTCTTCATTCGCTCATCACTTGCTTCCGTAACAGACAACCTATGCATAAACAAGTCTGTGTCTTTGCCTTATAATCTGAGATTGTTTATTTTATAAACAGATGTTATACTCGTTAAGAAGGGACATGTAATATATTGTATAAATAGGTAGATCGATAAAACACATTATGCGAACCTAGTGGGTGATTTATATTTTTACATAAAACAGTCTGATATTAGTAGCCAAACGGTGTATAACATTTCTATCCCCTAATACTTCAGTTCGAATTGAACCATTTGAATGTTCAACTTAGGATGAAGGTAAAGTATTAAGAAGAAGTAACTTATGTTATAGATAGATAGATAGATAATACTTTATTGTTCCACCAGAAATACAAGAAGGAAATAAAAAGATACAATATTCCAATTGAAAGATAGTGTAACAATAGGCGGCCTTATCACTAATAGTGATCTCTTCCAGGCAACCTTTTATTATTTTGGTTCTATTGTAACCGGTAGTGATGTAATATGTGTTTACTTTGCTTGTATATTTTGTGTTGTTGTCTAAGTTTCATGATAATAAACAAGTTTACTTTAGGTATTTATTTTATGATTTACCGCAAAACTTTCGTTTAACCTATAACTAGTTTATTTGCATAAATAAATAATGAAACTTAGGTTAAATACAATAAGTTTATCTCTTAAAGTTTAACAATCCCTTAACAATATATTTGTGTATGTAATAACGTTTTCGCGCACCAATGAAATGACAACAAATATATTACCTATTATGTCTATACCAATACCACAGTAAACGTATATAAACAGTGGAACAACTTAGATGTCTTATCTGAAGGACAAGTCAAGAGTCTCCGTAACCGGCGAGCGTGTATGAGACGAACTATGAGAGTAGAGGAAGCCTGAGAGGTATGTAAGGAAAGAACCTGGTCGAACTCTGAACTCTCTGCATATCCTGCAAGGGATCTGGCGTGATGATATGTATGTATGTTTATAGCAACTTAGTCTCATTCCAAAAAAAATAATTATCAGTGCGTGATTAGAGTCTTTTACGCAAGTCAAATAGTCTTGTTTATACGTCAATTCTAAAATACAAACTTATGTCACGGTACGTCATCCGATGTGATGCTATCACTTTATTTACAAAAAGATTATCTCAATCCTAGGGCGACAAAATTCGTGACGTTGCCTTGTCGCGACGTCTATGCTAGACTTACTGCCGAAAAGCGGCGTGAAGTGCTCGTGTGTGCATGATTTTTATTCGGACTGCTGGTACTAATATGTTTTAGTATTTACATTATGTATACTGTGTATGTAATATCTGTAATAAATTAACGGTCATTCTTTTAAATTTACATTTATTCCAAGAACCAAGAATGACAACCAAAAACAATCCCCCAATAAAGCAAACCACAGATAACTTAAACACTACAACATCTTTCCCTTCAACAAACAAATAGAAGTGTATATAGCATTATTATAAATAAAATAAAACAAATCCTAACCATCTTTGGAAAACTTGAAACTTTAATCACTATCGAGTTCTGAAACTGCACATCTGGTGACTCTCTAATAACACCAGAATACTTTAAAAATATTGAAAAATGGCGATGCAATTTTTTCCAAGCGTCGGTCGGCTCGTGCTGGTCCGATTAAATTTACCAATAAACTCGCCTGCACATCTGGTGACTCCCTAATAACCCCAGAAGCTTTTAAAAATATTGCAAAATGGCGCTGCCATTTTCTCCAAGCGTCGGCTCGTGGTCCCCCAACGAGATTCAATTCCGGCGGTGGCTGTGCGTGTGTCATTATTCTATGTTTTCCCGCACTATGACCACTAAAACACCATTAAATCAGCCACCGCTGTCACCATGTAATAAATTAACGGTTATTCTTTTAAATTTACCTTTATTCCAAGAACCAAGATCGACAACCAAAGACAATCCCCCATAAAGCAAACCACAGATAACTCAAACACTACAACAATATCTACATTTTTTATTTGTCACTGTCTAGTTGGGCTAGGAGCATATAGTTCCCTGCATCAACATCCCAGCCCTTGGGGTCATAGGACGCTGTGGCAGGAGCCCTAAGCGTCCTTCACGTGCGACCCCAAGGTGGACGGCGGCGTGGCCCATGCCGCATTGAGCGTTTATGGGGGGGAGGCAGCGGGTCCATAGGGAGGGAGCGCATCCCCTCCGAAGGCGGGCTCTTCGGTGCATGACACAGACGGGGAGGGGCACCGGTGCGTTCTAACAGAAACCCCGGAGCTCCTCCCCGAAATATCGATACCGGCCACTGTAGGGCTTTCGTAGGTAAGAGTCCGACATGCCCCGCCAGGTTTCCTCCAGGCTCGCGGAAGTCCTATGCAGGATTTCCCCCAAGCAAAAAAAATAGTAGGGTATAGTGGTTCGAAAATCCAACAAAGTATTTATTTGTATATATATATACGTTGGCGGGTTGGCGAACTTCGCGCACCTTCGAGAAACTCTTTGGCATGTGCAGGTTTTCTCACGATGTTTTCCTTCACCGTTAAGGCAAGTGATAGTTAATTTTTAATACGCACATGCTTTCGAAAAGACAGAGGTGCGTGGCTAGGTTTGAACCCGAGACCTCAGACTTTGCAGTCCAACGGTCTAACCAGCACGTTATCACTGAAAATATAGGTATACAACTGACATTTTTTTAGCTTCAGTCCGGAATGTAGAATATGTCAATGACGCCCTCTATTATATGTGAATCAACATCATTAGTGAAAAGTGCACGTACACAGTACATTGCTGTCACACCCACTTGAGAAATTTACGCGTGACGCGTATTTTCCATCTTATATTCATTTTCTTTCATTCGCCCCACACTAGGATTTATTCCAGTATCGTGGGGGAGTTTACAAACATGAAATATCACATCCACAAAAACCCAGACTGACAGCAATAATTGTGAGTCACACAAAGATATGTCCTGTGCGAGAATCGAACCAGCGACTATTTGACGCAGTGGGCGGAGCGGCTAAAGCCCTTAACCACTGCGCCAAATTATCCGCCTATTGGCGGTATTATATACTGCATTAGGTATAGGCATTATACACTACAGTCGCTTGATTGCCAGTCAACTCTTCCATATGTAGGTAAAGTGTATGTTTTGCTTGTAATTGGACTTTACTAACTGTCCGTTTTAATAAAGATACATTTGCCTAATACCAGTAGTATATTGAAATATATGGAAGATCAATACACTACTAACAGCTGGAAGTCTATTCATTAGTTGAATATTGAAACTGGCTATAATTGTTATACCTTTTAGTGCGCGTTTGTCATGTGTAGTAAAGTGAAATATCTGTAATAAATATTACATATCTACACTAATATTATAAAGAGGAAAGATTTGTATTTTTGGATGTTTGTAACGAATAAACTTATAAACTACTTGACCGATTTCAAAAATTCTTTTACCCTAAGTAAGCTGCCTTATCTTTAAGTAACATAAGCTATATAACATGGACCCGGTAGGTGGCGCTGTTGTCGACCGGGTACGAAGTCGCGGGAAACTGCTAGTATTATATATAATGCCGAAATCCTCTAAAATGCTCGGTTTTATAATCAGAAACGGTAAAGTATTTCGCCAAACCAAAACGAAAATATTGCTTTACTGCACACTTGTGCGCAGCACTTTAGAGTACTGTAGTGTGGTATGGCGCCTCCACTTTGCTACGCATAACCTTAGATTAGAAAGGGTACAGAAACGGTTCCTGTGGAACCTGGCACGACTGTCAGGACAAGCCATCCGGCACCTTTCTTATAATGAGCGGCTCTGTTATTTCAAAATAAACTCACTTTCGAAACGAAGGGATTTGCTCGATCTAGAATTCCTATTAAGACAAACTATTAAGAAACAAAATAGACTGCCCTGAGCTATTGCAAAAGATCCCTTTAAATGTGCCTCGTAGGAGTCCCCGATACCACATTAGAATACTTGCGCCACCATTTCGTAGAACTGTCTTTGGTTCTAATTCGCCAATACCTCGCTTGTGCAGGCTTCTTAACGACAACCCTAATCTGGATATTTTCGCTCAATCCCTGACCAGTTTTCGAAATTGTGTGTTGGAGGATGGCAGATAGTATACAGCATTATATTGTTATCCATAGTCGATTGTCGATAGTTAGTTAAACTGGCCAGGAACAATAACGATGTCTCTTTTTTCTTTTTGTTTTTTTGTTATTTACACGAGATATATGTATATATGCACTTCATTATTATCAATACGACGCTAACATTGCAAGCTGTGTTTACATGTAATTAGTTGTGCATTAGACCCAAGAAGAACAATACTTGTATTTTATACCTTGCATTAATGTAATAACTGTTGATAAACCAAATAAAGTAAAATAAAAATAATACTAGCAGGATATATAGGGAATGGGCAGCAGCGTTCCCTTAACACTTCGACGACCAATAACTGCGCTCGCCAACCCGCCTGCCAAGCGTGGCGAGTATGGCAAACACCCCCAATTATGGAAGAAAGTAGGAAAACCAGGCCCCTAGTCCCCGGCGGTCCTGTTCGTCCTGGCCACGGTAGCAGCCATGGTAACGACGGGACAAGGGGTGCTAAGAATCTCCGGCAGAGATTCGGCTACCACCAAAACCGAAAATTGGCCCTGGTGACATACAACGCACGCACATTGAGGACAGATGAGAAGCTAGTTGAGCTGGAAGAAGAGTTAAACAAGTTGCGGTGGAGTATTGTTGGTTTATCGGAGGTCCGAAGAGAGGGCGAGGACACGATAACCTTAAAATCCGGCAACTTGTTTTACTACCGGGAGGGCGAACAGCAGTCCCAAGGTGGTGTCGGATTTATCGTCCACAAGTCACTCATAAACAACGTTGTGTCCATTACTAGTGTGTCGAGCAGGGTAGCGTACCTGATACTCAGAATATCCAAAAGATATTCGCTGAAGGTCATACAGGTCTACGCACCGACCTCGGCATACTCAGATGATGACGTCGAAGTTATGTATGAGGACATTAGTAGAGCCATACATACTTCCAAAACACACTTTACAGTGGTTATGGGTGACTTCAATGCGCGGCTGGGCAAACGGGGCGATGATGAGTTGAGAGTGGGGCAATTTGGATATGGGCAGCGCAACCCCAGGGGTCAGAGGCTGGCCGAATTTCTGGAGAAAGAGGGACTCTTTATGATGAACTCTTTCTTCCAGAAGCCGCCTCATAGGAAATGGACCTGGATGAGCCCTGATGGTTCCACAAAAAATGAGATAGACTTCATCATGAGCACCAAGCGACAAATATTTAATGATGTCTCCGTGATTCATAGGGTAAAAACCGGCAGTGATCACCGAATGGTCAGAGGCACATTAAATATTAATGTCAAAATGGAAAGATCGCGTCTGATGAAGTCTACGCTCCGACCTACTCATGCATATATCCAAAACCCCGAGAACTTTCAACTCGAATTGTCAAACCGCTTCGAATTGCTAGACAGCAGCGCATCAGTGGACGAAATCAACAACAGGCTGGTAGAGACTGTTCATACGGTCGGGTCCAAGTATTTTAAGACCCACCGTAAAAATAGGCCTCAAAAACTATCTGACTACACCCGAAACCTCATGGCTGAGCGACGTTCCATGACGCTCCAAACCTCCGATGATGCTAAGTCCTATAGGCAGCTTAATGGACAGATATTGAAGTCCTTGCGACACGACTTACGGTCCTTCAATGCAAGGCGTATTGAGGAGACCATAGAGCAGAACAAGGGCTCTAAAGTGTTCGCAAGAGACGCGTCTATTGGGCAGAGCCAGTTGACGAAGCTGAAGACGGAGGACGGAAACGTAACGTCAAATAGGTCAGAGGTGCTCAGGGAGATAGAGAGGTTCTATGGAAAGTTATATACCTCAGTAGCTAAACCTGTTGTTGACTTGGTAAAAGACCCAAGAGCCAAGCTAACCCGACACTGCACTGAAGATATCCCGGACATCAGCCTGTGCGAAATTAGGATGGCTCTCAAACAACTTAAAAACAACAAAGCGCCGGGTGAAGACGGAATTACTGCAGAACTTCTGAAGGCGGGCGGATCGCCGGTACTTAAAGTCCTTCAGAGGCTATTTAATTCCGTCTTGCTAGAAGGGAAAACGCCGGAAGCATGGAACAGGGGTGTGGTGGTGCTGTTTTTCAAGAAAGGTGATAACACCTTATTGAAGAACTATAGGCCCATCACACTGCTGAGCCATGTTTATAAGTTGTTTACGAGAGTCATTACGAATCGTCTCGAACGAAGGCTTGATGACTTCCAGCCTCCCGAACAAGCCGGTTTCCGGAAAGGTTTTAGTACCATAGACCACATACATACGCTGCGGCAGGTTATACAGAAGACTGAGGAGTATAATCGGCCACTATGCTTGGCGTTTGTGGACTATGAGAAAGCCTTTGATTCGATCGAGACTTGGGCGGTTCTTAGATCTCTCCAGCGATGCCGCATTGACTATAGGTACATCGAAGTGTTGAAGTGCTTGTATAATAACGCCACCATGTCAGTCCGAGTACAGGGGCAGTGCACGAAGGTGATCCCCATAAAAAGAGGAGTAAGACAGGGAGACGTCATTTCTCCGAAACTGTTTACGGCCACCTTAGAGGACGCCTTCAAGCTCTTGGAATGGCAAGGACTTGGCATCAACATCAATGGCGAATACATCACTCACCTTCGATTTGCCGACGACATTGTGGTCATGGCGGAGTCGCTGGAAGATCTAGGACGAATGCTCGGTGACCTCAATAGAGTATCCCAACAAGTGGGTCTTAAAATGAATATGGACAAAACAAAAATAATGTTTAATGTCCATGTCGTACCCACCGCACTCACCGTTGGGAACTCTACTCTTGAAGTTGTCGACGAATACATTTACCTGGGACAGGCAGTCCGGTTAGGTAGGTCCAACTTTGAGAGAGAGGTCAATCGACGAATCCAACTCGGCTGGGCAGCGTTCGGGAAACTGCGCAACATCTTCTCATCCAAAATACCTCAGTGCCTAAAGACTAAAGTTTTTAGTCAATGTGTGTTACCAGTGATGACATATGGATCAGAGACGTGGTCTCTTACAATAGGTCTCATAAAAAAGCTCAAAGTTGCTCAGCGAGCTATGGAAAGAGCTATGCTCGGCGTTTCTCTACGTGATCGAATCAGGAATGAGGAGATTCGTAGAAGAACCAAGGTCACCGACATAGCCCTCAGGATTAGCATGCTGAAGAGGCAATGGGCTGGCCACATAGCGCGAAGATTGGACGGGCGTTGGGGCAGAAAGATTCTAGAGTGGAGACCACGTATTGGCAAGCGCAGCGTAGGACGACCGCCTGCCAGATGGACCGACGATCTTGTGAAAATCGCAGGAAATCGTTGGATGCAGGTGGCATCGGACCGGTTACGCTGGAAAGCGATTGGGGACTTCTACTTCCTTAGTAGTGGTATTAAAGTGAAAGGATCCCAAGTCTATTTATAGTTTCACAAATTATATACAATACGTACAATTATGTAACAAAAAACAGCAAAGAGTTATTAAATTTAAAGAAACGGGAGTAAAAAAAAAATATACATATTTAAATAGGGTCAAATGGTTTCACGCTACTGTCCGTAGTAGAATACCTAGAACATGACGCAGAGAGACTATCTTACCATGACCAAATAGACCATGTCTTATCCGAAGGGCAAGTCAAGAGTATCGGTAACTGGCGAGCGTGTATTAGACGAACTATATAAGAGGAAAAAGCTAGAAAGTTCTGTCAGAAAAGAACCTGTTGGAACTCTGTACTATCTATCTACCACGCAAGGATACAGATTTATTAGAGTATCTTAAGTCGTGAAATAATAATTGTTCTTACTCTTCTTGATTTCAGTAATGCGTTTAACACAGTCGATCATGATATCTTGCTTGCTACGCTGCGTTCCCTTAATGTTTCTCCTTTGGCGATCGACTGGTTCCGTAGCTATCTGTCTGGGCGTCGGCAACGTATTCGCATAGACGATACGTTTTCCTCTTAGTGTGATGTTTCCGCCGGCGTACCGCAAGGGGGTGTGCTATCTCCGCTGCTTTTTGCAGTCTTTTTCAACTCAATTACCAATGAGCTAACGTCATCGTATCATCTTTATGCTGACGACTTACAAATATACTCACAGGCTGATTTTGATCATCTGTCGACTGCCATCCAAACTATAAATTGCGACCTAAATTCTATTAATTCTTGGAGTAAGTCACATGGCCTAGCAGTTAATCCAATCAAAACTCAAGTTATTGTGATAGGCAGCCCTTGGTATATGTCTCGAATTAACTTTTATCAACTTCCTGCGATTACGTTCGACGGGGTCCTTATTCCATACTGCGACAGGGTGAAAAATCTTGGTGTTATCTTTGACAACACTTTGTCGTGGAGACCGCAGGTTGCTGAGGTTAGCAGGAAGATTTTCGCTTCAGGAGCCTCTCTTAGACGCCTACGTAATTTCTTGCCTGTCAATACTAAAGTTGCGCTTGCACAATCCCTTCTGTTACCTATTCTTGACTACGCTGATTCTTGCTACCTTGACTTGTCAGTGGAGCTTCTTAATAAACTCGAAAGACTTCAGAATTATTGCATTCGTTTTATATTCGGCTTACGTAAATATGACCACGTATCCGAATTCCGTTCTCAACTTAAGTGGCTCCCTGTCCATCACCGTAGGAATATGCATGTACTATCACTACTCTATTCTATCTTATTTAACCCGTGCACTTGGAGTGCACTTGGAGTGTATCTTAAGGAACGTTTTTCCTTTCTCGCCACTACTCAGTCGCGTGAACTTCGTTCCTCTTCGACACTTCGCCTAACTATCTCTACCCATTCTTCTAACTTCTTTACTAATTCCTTCACTATCCAAGGTATTCGTCTTTGGAACTCCTTACCTGATTCTATAAGGCGTGCTAAGTCCCGGGAAATATTTAAGCGGGATCTTAAAGCACATTTCCTGCAGACCTAACACCTTTAGCAAGTTCCCTTTTAATTTTTTACCCTTGCTCGTATCTCTTTTGTTTCTCCTTTCCTTTATATTTATTTATTTCGTCATTCATTTGCGTAATGTATAATAGGTTCTTTTTGTTTCATTTTACTTCTTTTTATTTTTTAATTTTTACGTTATTTTATTCATTATTATTATTATTATTTTTATTTTTTTATTTCTTAAAAAACGTAGCCCCACACTAGGATTTATTCCTGTGTCGTGGGTGCGTTTACAAACATGAAAATTCACATACACAAATACCCAGACTGGAACAAATAATTGTGGATCACACAAAGATTTGTCCCGTGCGGGACTCGAACCCGCGACTATTAGACGCAGTGGGCAGAGCGGCTTAAGCTCTTAACCACTGTGCTAAATCGTCCGTCAATTCATTGTTGCACCTTACCCATTTCCATTTTATTTTTAACATCTCTGTCATCTACCTAAATGTTGCCTGGAAGAAATCGCTTTAAGCGATAAGGCCGCCTTACTGTACCAACATAACTATGTTTGATCTTGTTTTTTGTCATAATATTTTATGTGCAATAAAGTATATTATTATTATTATTATGTATATATTTATTCAGTATAATTTCTTATAAAATATATATAAAAATATAAAATACAAATATTCTTATATACATTGTATAAAAAAAATGTGCTCCACCGACAGCAAGGTCTACGTCCCATGCTACCGGCGGTCAGGGCTCCAAAGAGAGGAACCTCCTCACAATGCGTGCCGTGTCCAACATTACTGCCTTCTGTATCAGGCCCTTCACCCAACTGCCTAGCGAGAGCTTCTCAAGGTGTTTATCGAAGCTCTTCGCTATGAGGCCGTTGACTGAAACGACCATCGGAATAATGATAGTTGAATCAACATTCCACATGGCGGTAACCTCATGGGCCAGGTCCAAATATTTTGATAATTTTTCTTTTTCGGCCTTCACAAGGTTCTCATCATGCGGAATGGTGACATCAACTAGCATTACACGACGCATCGATCGATCTATTATCACGATATCAGGTTTATTGGCTACAATAGTCCTATCCGTGATAACAGATCGATCCCAGTAGAGCGTGATATGACCACTTTCGAGAACTGGAAGAAGCTGGTACTGGTAGTACGGTACTTCAGAGTCCACAAGGCCATATTTAAGAGCAAGTTGCTAATGGATAATCCTAGCCACTTGGTTGTGTCTGTGCAAGTACTCTCCGTTAGCAAGACGAGAACAACCGGAAACTACATGTCTAATAGACTAACCGGGACGGTGGCATGCCCGACAAATGTCAACCGTGCCGTCCTTTAGGATGTGCTTCCGGTAGTTGTTCGTCATGATAACTTCGTCCATAATTGCAAAGACAAAGCCTTCAGTTTCCCCAAAAAGGTTGCTGAAGCGTAGCCAGGTCACGGAAGCGAGCTGGTCCACATCAGGCCCTGTAAGAGCCCGATAGTACCGTCCGTGTAGCTCCTTGCCCTTCCATATGGCTGTGCGGTCCGAAGTACTTAATACCTGGGGCCTTCGCCAGTTCCCGTTTGCAAAGGAAAGCGGAGTTAGGCCTTTATCGATTGCGGCAACATCTCGATACATCACCACGGATACACTCAAAAAGTACTGTCTGAGATTGCACACCTCGCGGTTGTGTAGTGTCTTAGCGTTTAAAAACCCACGACCACCGCACTTCCGCGGGATGTACAACCTCATAACAGACGACCACGGGTGATGCATACGATACGCTGTTAGCAATCGACGGACCTTTCTATCCAGGGCATCCAGTTCAGACTGAGTCCACCTTAGTATGCCAAAAGAGTATGTAAGAACAGGCATGACCCAACCATTGAAAGCTCGGACCTTATTTCCACCTGATAGAAGGCTTTTTAACACTTTTATCAGGCGGGCAAAGAACCGATCCCTCAATGATTGTTTCATATCCTGTTCCGCTATACTTAAGGCTTGTGACATACCAAGATACTTGTAGGAATCCATTTCAGAGAGAGACCTGAGGGATATATCTTCAGAGAGCTGTAGATTAAAAGAATTTTCAACTCTCCCTCTTTGTACATGGATGACCGCATACTTGTCTACTCCAAACTCCATTCCGATGTCGTTGCTAAAATTGCCGGTTATTTTGAGCAACTCCATCAGGTCTGTTTTCTTCGAAGCGTACAACTTGAGGTCATCCATGTACAGTAGATGAGATATAGGCTCACTCTTCCTCCGCAAATGGTAACCTAGCTTTGAATCCTTAAGTATAGCACTTAATGGATTCAAAGCTAAGCAGAACCACAACGGACTCTTATCTTTATCAAGTCCGACGAACCAGAAAGGCCACCACATCCTGGGTGACGAAGAACTGTGGTCCACTGCCTCATACACGAACCGAGGAAAGAGCATAGCGCCGGGTGTACTCTGTACAGCTCTAGCACCCTCCCCAGCCATGTATGAGGCACCGTATCATAGGCCTTCTTATAGTTAATCCAGGCCATGGAGACATTCTTTCTGGATCGTCGTACCTGTTGGCAAATGGCAATAGCAATGAGGAGCAAATCCTTTGTACCCCGGGACCCCCCCTTACAGCCATTCTGAGTAGGCGATAGAATATGCTGTGCCTTAAGGTGATTATTGATTTTTATTCTCAGAATGGATGTAAGGAGTTTATAGACCGTAGGTAGACATGTAATCGGTCTATAATTTTTAGGTTCCGAAGTACTACCAGATTTGTGAATCAAGTGAGTGACACCCTATGTCATAAAACTAGGAAGCGATCCCAATTGAAGAGCTTCTTGGAAATGAGTTGCTAGACGAGAATGTGAGCCCTGGAGCCTCTTTAGCCAGAATGCGTGCAGTCCATCCGGCCCCGGACTTTTCCAGTTCGGCGCCGCACGAACCGCACAGGCCAGATCTTCACGGCTTATGACTACGGGCTCCATTTCCTGAATGGGCCCACAGGATCGTCCAACAACATCAAACCATTCGCCCTCGGAGTGAGTGACGGGCACTGACCAAATTTTACGCCAAAACTCGGCCATCACGGCCGCATTTGGCAAGTGCACGTCAGTCACTCTCTCTTGGGGGCGCTCCGAAGCCTGGTATACACTCCTTTGATTCGTCTGGAAGGTGCGATTCACGTGGTATCTGTCTGCTCTCGCCTTATACCTGCGAATCCTCTTCGCCCATGCATAAACTTTTTGCTTTCAGTAGTCTATGCGTTCCGCGACCCCTGCCACATAGTCCACAGGAGCCACTCCTGTGCCTGCAAAGGCTTGGGTCACGAAACGCAAAACTCTCGGGCGGTTGTTTCCAGCCTGGAAGCACAACAATTTCGCTATGAGTGTCCTAGCCATATTTATACGCCGCTCTATTCTGCACTGCCAGAGTGGTTTAGCATTGGTGGGTTGGGTGGCTCGATGTAGATTAGGAAATCTTACACCTGCCACCCGACACACCGCCACCGCTCCACAGTACAAAATAGAATGGGTATCACATAAGTCCACACTGGTCTCCCAGTGTGGCTTTAAAACATTGTCTAGGGCACTCACAAGCGAAATGTTACGTCTATGCATGGGCAAACGGGGTTTTAGGGAAATCGGTGCAGACCGATACTCCGCAAAGGCATCCTCCAGAGCTCTCCTCACCTGCTCCTGTAGCTGGTCACTAACACTTACCTGCTCGCTATTTACCTCCTCCGATCGTGCGAAGTTATTCAAAGAGATAGGATCTTCAACACTTCGCACGTTGGATTCAGTACGAGCAGGAAGTGCTTCGCGGTGCAGTCGCTCAAGCACTGTGTCATCCAACAACTTTATTATTATTATTAATAATATGAAATAGGTAAATTTCTGTACACACAATTCATGCCGATATTATTCGTCTAAGTGGTATATAAAATCACACCGATATGCATTTGGTGGGTTTTACAGGCCTGCATGAAGGCCTAAATATATTAATCATATTTTGGCTAAAGAAAAGCTTGGCAATCTTTCGATTTCCCTCTTCCTTTTCAGTCACTTGTGACTGGAAGCCTGGGGACCTGTTGAAATTGTTCTGCAAAGAAAATTTACTAATTTTATATATGCTTTTGCAAAACAAAGATGACTTGGTTTAACCGATAAAACGTAGACTGCTTAACTTACTTTGTCAAATAGCCGCAGGTGCGATCCCCGCACACCGCACTGGAATATTGATTACTCATTTGGGATTTTGAAATAAAGCAGATATTTTATGCGCTTACAACACAATACAAAAAAAATGTTAGTTTGGCCATGTTATCATCTAGAACCGCGGAACCGTCCTAGGGATAGTTGTTTTTATTTCTCCATATTAACACGGCTAGACGGATTTAAAAGAAACTTAATATGGAGGTATCTCCTTAGTCTTGGAATAATACTTTCCCAAAAATTCTAACTACCTATGTCAAATTTCAAAATTAATGCGTGCGAAGCCGCGAGTAACAGCTAGTATTTAAATAAATTTATGATAAACATTAGCCCTGTTAAGAAACTGTCCCACCGTTGGGCACGGGCCTCCTCTCAAACTGAGAAGGTTTAGGCCATAGTCCACCACGCTGGCCCAGAGCGGGTTGGCGAACTTCACACACCTTCGAGAAACTCTTAGGCACGCAGGTTTCCTCACGATGTTTTCCTTCACTGTTAAAGCAAGTGATAGTTATTGTTTAATGCGCACATGCCTTCGAAAACACAGAGGTGCGTGCCTGGGTTTGAACCCGAGACCTCTGACTTTATGGCGAAAGTGAGTAAGCGATTTGAAAAACTGAGAATGTTATGCTACTTATGCTGCTGACTGTACTATGTAGCTGGAGTAGAAGCATTTCATGAAGCGTCATTTCATATGGAGTGACCACGTGTCTCGAATACCCAAGAAACTTGTCAAGTAGATAAAATTCTGAAGTTTGAAGATCAGAGTAGACCAAAAACACCTTGACCAAAAACATGACGACCTAAAAGCCAGACCAACTGCGGCAACACAATATTAATACTTGAATGGTGTCTTGACGTGTCCACGCTGCGCGCACTTTTTCGGCCAAGATTTGATCCGTCAGTCTGTGACGAAAACACACCAAAGGGCAGACCAGTAACGTCCACTACATCAGTGAAGTCGCCTTTGCTGAAATCGGCTAATTGATGCACTTTTCCCAAAATCAAACTTGGAACAAAAATCTCAATACTTGATTTATTTTTTCTTTAGCATAGCCCCACATTAGGATTTTTCCTGTATCGTGGGTGCGTTTACAAACATAAAAATTCACATACACAAATACCCAGACCGGAACAAACAATTGTGGATCACACAAAGATTTGTCCCGTGCGGGAATCGAACCCGCGACTATTAGACATAGTGGGCGGAGCGGCTTAAGCTCTTAAACATTGCGCTCAATCGTCCGTCAATTTTGAAACAATGGATTGTGGTGGGACACATGTGAAGTTCTCACAACAGGAGAAACAATAATAATGGGAAAATCAGGTCTTATTTATTCGCGATCAAAAACAACATTATCTTGTAATTTAGTTTTGATGGAAATATAACAGTGACGCATAATCACTTCTATTCATGTCTTGTTAGCTGATAAATTAGTTGCTCCATTCGGTAATTATGAGTGAGTTGTGACGTGTTTTCATGTTATAATTAAGTCTTGTTCATACATCCCACGTATTTGTTCTGAACTAAGTTATAAGGCTCCAAATCATCCACAAGTTATTTTAAAATTAGAAAAAAGTATAAGAATTTAAGACAAACCTGTGGGACTGCAGTGTTCTTAGTGATTACCAAGATAAAGCAGCGTGTGTGTGTATGTGTGAATGATCTATGCTGTAGGCCGTGGGGCCTTTATAGCTTCACCGGACAAAAGGGGAAGCGTGCAACCACTACGCTCGACCCAAAAGCTCAAGGACGCCTCAAGGTGGGACGGCTTCGACTTGGGCAGTCGCTATGGGGGAAGGCGTATACTAGGTGTCTCGCCGTGGTGCTCTGCACCGGCCGGCGGGCAAGGGATTCTTCGACCTTGCCGGCAAGGTCGGTGTCTGATCCTGTGTGCGGTATCTGTATCCGAAAGAAGGAATGTAAGGGCATCGGAAGGGTCGGTGAGAACATGCCGCGGACGGCGGAAGCGGCTGATAGGAGGGGACTGATAAAGCAGTATTCGGCTCGGGCGGCCTGAAATGGGTGAACGCCTGTAGCATTTTTATATTTGAGTGTCTCCGTCTTTCGAAAGCACACTAAGCCGTTAGTTTACCAGTTAATATAGCAGTCGTTAAGTCATTATCGTCGATTTGATAAGTTTTAACAGCAGGTGGCCACAAAGATGCGTCCACCAGTCCGCACTTGGTCTGCAAGGTGGTGTATGACTTAATCTATCGTACCGTTCATAGTTGTGAGAGAAGGCCTTTACCCGAAACGGGTAAAAACTCTAGTTCTTACCCCGCAAGTAATCTCATATATTTAATGAGTCCTGGAGAGAAGAACCTTAATAATCAGAACTTAACTTTTAAAATTAAAAACACTTACCCAACAGTGCCATGAAGAATCCATACAGCACACACATGGTCTGCCCGAATATCCAGCGGTGGAAAAGGGCGGAGATGAGGGTGAACGGGTTCCCCAGCACAGACACAGAGAAGTCTGAACACACCAGATTGAACAGGATTATGTTCAGGGGTGTCCACAGCTGGAAATAAAGAAGAAATATCATCAGCATTGACTTCTCAGTCACTTTATCATGGCATTTTGAGGCAATTTGACGTGTTCCGCAACCTAGTGGGTTAAAAGCCTAATAATAATAAAGTTGGGGGTCTGTCCAAGAGCGTGCTCGTCGCGACCCCTGCCAGTCATTATGGCTGCAATCTTGGACCGAAGACGTACCGCAGTGCGGGCTAGGGCGTCCCCCCGAGGCGACGCGTACCGGCCCGCCCCCGTCGGTACGAATATAGGTGGAAGCGGCGATGGGGGCCGCCACCCATCACGCCGGGCCCGAACTGGCGAGTCGTGGGGTGCAGAGTGCCGAATAGGCACTTGGAATGTAAGAGGTGGTATGGAAGATAAGATGCTTCTTCTCTCCAGACTTCTCTGGGTCCGTTTAAAACTGGGTGTCACTAGAGTATTTTTGGTCGCAGCATATGCTCCCGTAAGCTCGTCGACACCCCAGGACCTTTAGAAGTTTTGGGATAATATCAGGGAAGTTCTGGATTTGGCTGTGGCTAACGAAAAGGTGATTCTGTGTGCCGATCTGAACGGATGGGTAGGAACCAGCCGGCAAACTTGCAACGCTGCTCAGGGTCCTTATGGTGATAAGAGAGTGAACGATGCAGGTAAGCTCATTGTAGATTTGTTTGGAAAGGGGTCTCCTTGTGTCTAATACGATATTCCAGCACAAGGACATACATATGTATACGTGGAGAAGGAATGAACAAAAAAGCATGATAGATCTGATCCTGGTTGATAAGCGTCTCCGAACCAAACTACAAGATACGCGTGCGTATAGAGGCCCCACTCTGGAATCAGACCACTATCTCGTAGTTGCGCGGTTTAGTGGTCTGTTCAGGAAGTGGAGGCACTGGCGAGAGCGTATCCCCTTCGGAGACCTTGAAAGAATAAAGGTTGAAAAGTTGCAAGATAAGAGCGTGAGGAGAATGTATGAAGACAGAGTCCGTGACAAGCTTTTGACAGCAGGCTCTTCGGACTCAAATGTAGATAAATGCTGGAATAGCCTGAAAGAGAGTTTGGTGGAATCCGCGAAAGAAGTATGTGGTTGCTCAAAGAAGCATATTACAGCAAAAGGTGATGCATGGTGAGATTCGGAGTTGCAAAGCTCCGTAGAAGAAGAAAGCGTGGCAGGACTATGTATCTTCTTTGAACCTGAATGCCAGTACGACAGAGATGAGGAAAGAAATATACCGGCAATGCAAGAATACCACTAAAACTTTAGTGAAAGAAAAGCGTGAAAGAGCCAGTATGATTGAGGAGGAGAGGCTGGCAAAGAACTTCGAGAACAACACCAAACTCTTTTGGAGCAAGGTGAGAAAGGCTCGAGGTGATTCGTCAGGCTCCAGAATGGAAAGGATAAAAGCTAAAGATGGTGACATTCTTGCAGACACACAAGCTGTGCTAAACCGGTGGAGTGAATATTTTGGAGAAATGTATGGAGATGACCCGGATGCTGATGCCGTAGACGTGCCCAAAGGCGAGATTGCGGTACCAGAATCAACGGAGGACATCACTATGGAAGAAGTTGAATGGGCGATAGGAATTATAAAAAACGGTAAAGCTGCGGGAGTAGACATGATATCTGCCGAGATGATCAAATATGGTGGAACTTGCGTCCGGGACGCTTTCCGGGACCTTGCTGGAGGACCGGTAGAGTCCCTACAGATTGGCGCCGCGCAGTCATAGTACCCTTGTATAAAGGCAAGGGTTCACAATATGATTGCGCCAATTCCAGAGCCATCAGCTTGATCAGCTTGGCAGCCAAGGTGTACGGTAAAATTATTGAACGGAGAATGCGCGTGAAGTCCGATGGAATGTTGTGCGAGGCACAAGGGGGTTTCAGGTCTGAAAGAGGATGTTCGGATCAAGTCTTCTCACTCCGCAACATCGTAGAGAAGCATCTGGCAGTGGGCCGGAAGGTTTTCTGCGGTTTTGTAGATCTGGAGAAGGCATTTGACAAAGTTGTGCGAAAGAGACTTTGGGACATTTTGCCAGAGTATGGTATAGATGGCACTCTGTTGCGAGCCGTCCAGTCCACTTATGTGGACTGCAAGGCATGCGTACGGGTGGATGGTAACAGGTCACCCTGGTTTGACGTTAAAATCGGCGTCAAGCAGGGTTGCGTGTTGTCCGCTAGACTGTTTATAATATATCTGGGCAAAAGTCTTCAAAGACTGAAAGCGATGAATGAAGGTGTACAAATGGGTGACTTAGTGGTAAACCATCTACTTTATGCAGATGACGCGGTTTTAATAGCGCCAACAGCCACTGATCTGCAAACACTAGTCACAGTTATGAAAGACGACTGCATGATCAATGGCTTACACTTGAATGTGAAGAAAACCAAGATTATGGTTTTTGAAAGGGAAGAAACCAGAACGAATGTAAGGATTGTGGTTGGTAACGATGTGCTGGAGCAAGTGAATGAGTTTGTATATCTTGAATGCGCCTTCAGTAAGGATGGGAAATACACCGCTGACATAGAGAGAAGAGTGAGTGCAGGGAACAGAGTGAATGGTGCGATGGGAAAGCTACTCGCGAGCCGGCACTTAAGCCATAAGGCGCAGTTGGCCATACATAACGGAGTTCTTGTCCCAACTCTGTTATATGGTAGCGAGAGCTGGGTATGTAAGAAGGAGAATGAAAGTAGGATAAATGCGGTAGAAATGCGAGCTCTGCGGAAGATGTGCGGAGTGAAGCTGACCGACCGCATTAGCAACAGCATAGTAAGACAGCGAGTAGGTATGAAAGATAGTATCGGTGTAAAGATGAGAAAGGGCATGCTCCGTTGGTTCGGGCAAATAGAAAGAATGCCAGAGGAAAGAATGACAATACAGATATACAATGCGAAAGTGGATGGATGCAGGTACCGGGGAAGACCTAGACTATCTTACCACGACCAAATAAACCGAGTCTTATCTGATGGAAAAGTCAAGAGTCTCCGTAACCGGCGAGCGTGTATGAGACGAACTATGAGAGTCGAGGAAGCCAGAGAGGTATGTAAGGAAAGAACCTGTTGGAACTCTGTACTCTCTGCCTACCCGCAAGGGATCTGGCGTGAGGTTATAGATAGATAGATAACATTACGTATTATAATATCAGCCTATACTGCCCACTGTTGGACAAAGGCCTTCTCTCACAAATCGAGGTGAGAGAGATTAGGTCATACTCCACCACGCGGACCCAGTGCGGATTGGTGCAGGCAGGTTTGTGGCCACCTGCTGTTGGAACTTATCAAGCCGCCTTTAAGGCTTCCAACTCGACTTAACGACTACCACATTTAGTGGTAGCCGGGATAGCTTAGCGTGCCTTCCGAAGCACGGAGACGCTTGAATATGAAAATTCCACAAACGGTCACCCATCTCGTATCAATTACGTCGGCATACTTTTGAGTGGTTACACTTTTTTCGACGCGCCGAAGTGACGTTTGCTCCTCTATTTACTTACCTCAATGCCTTGAAATATATAAAAACAAACTGTCCTTCAATTTTCTAAGCTACAGTCTTTGTCGAAGACGCAGGTGAAACGGACAAAACTAGTTAAACATAATGTAATATTGTTTCTAATAAAGTCACTCTAAAACCATAGTATATTTTTCCAACTTATGTGGAAACCTCTTAAATAGTAAATACTATGATATACTACTACTAGTCTACTTGTGAATTCACAGTTACATAAATACACGTCTATCGCTATGTGAATGAGATTCGGTTCCAACGCCGCAGCCGCTTTCAGTATGAATTAAGGCTGCTGCCCCTAAGCTGTTCAAGGCAATAAAAAAGGAATATTTTTAAACCAAAGACGATTTGTAGCAGTGGCTAAAAGCTTACGCCGTTTCGCCTACTGGGTCGAATAGTCGTGGGTTCGATTCCCGCACTGGACAAATCTTTGTGTGACCCACAATTATTTGTTTTGGTCTGGGTATTTATGTATATGAATTTTCATGTTTGTACCCATGACACAGGAATAAAGCCTAATTGTTACTTTAAATAAAACGTTTTTTTTTAATATCATGACTATAAACTTTCGACGTCTTGTTCTGAGATATTGTCAAGCGAATGGCGGCATTCTAATCCTCTTTAAGAAACGAAGAAAGTATGGTAATTCGTTCTTTCTTAATGTATTTCGATGTCGTCGAATCTTTTAGTATCCCCTAGTAAATCTCTCAATAGAGACTTTGAAAATACAGAATATTTTAAAGGTTTAAAAGGGGTCATATATTTCCCAAGCGAGGGTGAGAAGGATGAGAAGTGTACTGTGTGTACTCCTACCCACAAATCACCGATGTTGTTAGGGCCTAATGTTTAGTACGACAAGGATATTATGGCCTGTGGATGACATTAACAGGGGGCCGTTGGTATGAAATAAGCGTTATCATTTAGTAAATTATTCTTCTTCCAGGGAAATATTTTAACAGGGAGGTCCTCCCTACGCACGGTTAATAATTAAAAAAAGAACTTGAGTGAATGCTGTTACAGTGTGGGGCCATTCATTAAAATTAGAAGAAGCAGAAGATGACAGCGTTAGTTCCGATTTTGGTCGCGGGCCAAAAGATCCCAAAAGATGACTGTATAGTACGTTTTTTCTTAGCTCACCAATTTCGTAAATAATCTTCACATGACTTATTACAGAAAACGTATTAAAAAATGTACAATGTGTAAAAAATGCACTGTCCAACTTTTGAATTCCAATCCAAAATGAAATAAATAAATAAATAAATATGTTGTACAGCATAACTATGCTGTACAACATATTTATTTATTTATTTATTTATTTATTTCATTTTGGAAGTCCAACAGCTTAATGTAATCTTATAATAATTTGTAATAACACCTGTGAGCCAATTATAGGACTTCACGTTTAGCAATGGTGAAAGATTTGTGTTCTGAGCAGACAGAGTACAACTAAGGGTTAACTAAGGCATTACCAGATCATACAGGGCGCAACATAGCTAACTCAAGACCTGAAAGTAGGAAAATTAATATTTACTTACATTCATAATTTCATCATCATTCATAATTCTCATCGGCCATAACTCTAAGTCCAAATACAAAAGTTTTTAATCAGTGCGTCCCTCCTGTAATGACATACGGAGCCGAAACGTGCCCTTTCACCGTCCAGCTTGTTCACCAGTTCAAGGTCGCTGAGCGAATTATGGAGAGAGCTACGTTCGGAGTTTCTCTTATCGAATCAGGAACGAAGTGATTCGCCAGATAACTAACCGTTACCGACATAGTTCAGGGAATTAGCAAGCTGAAGTGGCAGTGAGCAGGTCACATAAGCGGCATACCGCAGAACCGATGGCCGTTGGGGCAGACTGGTTCTTGAGAGAAGACCGTAGTCGGCAAACGTAGTATAGGACGACCTGTAGCTAGTAGGGGCGACGATATTTGTAAGGCAGCGGGCAGGGATTGGAGCAAGATCGAGTTCAGTGACATGCCATGGGAAAGGCCTATATCTAGCAAAAATAAAATGTCGAAGTAGCAGAGTGCCATATTTCAGTGATCAATCGCTATAATGCGTTTACTTTGAGACCTTTCCAAATACGTAAAGGGTACTTAGAGGTTTCAAGGGTACATCACAGATTAGATAATTTATTGACACATGAATAAATTTGGGTCTACGACGTGTGTAGTTTGAAATGAGGGTAGATAAAAGAGAATAAAATATTAGGTTTCAATAAGTAAAAAGATTTATATCTTAAATGGACCAATGATTTATTTTCTATCTCGCTCACCCCCGTAACAAGCTACCAGGAACATTTTTATGGCTTCTTTAAAAAAAAATTGTTCCTACGTGGAAAATTTCAGACGACGGCTTTGTAAATTTAAATGGCTTCGCTCACTGGATCGAGTTCATACCTCATTCGAGACAAATCTTAACAAATTATTTGAATCTTACAAAAGATTCGTCGAGTTCGATCCCCATTCGGGATCAAACTTCTCACACCTATATTTTTTTATTTTAGATTGTGTATATTTGGGTACGTTTATAACCACAACACAAGAATAAAACCACAACCACCATTGACTATACAGTCAGAATAAAACTTAATATGGGCCACGATCTTCCAAAATTATTACACTATCATGTCTATATATTTCAGTAAGTTCATTCATATAATAGGAAGGCTGTAGATCACCAAAAGGGCAAAAGAGAGGGCAATCAACTTTTTCTGTGTATTCGCATAAGTGACGAGGAGATACGCAGAAGAATCAAAGTAACATATCGGTCAAAACTGCCAAACAAAATCTAGTGTGGTGATTACGTACCGGAAGATTTGGATTGGGCAAATGATATGGACCGAGGGAACAGTGGCGGAGATTGGGGATAAAAGCTAAATGCTTACAGCACAAAGCAGGACGTTGTAAATGTCTTTGGCAGACTTTTGCCCTGCAATGGACGTCTTTCGGCTAATGACGATAATGATATGATTCATACAATGGAATTTCTCATCATGTACAATAAATACGTAACAAAAAGGATATCATATCAACTGGCTAAGAGTCGATACGTCATCCTTGTTACACTTCCAATTTATTAACGTGATAACACGCTTACTTGTGCTAAGACCTTTGAACCTATTACGAGAATGATGCTTGCCGTCACCAGGGGTGTATTCAAACGAAGAATAATTGAACCAGAGTTTTAATTGT
This sequence comes from Phalera bucephala, assembly GCA_905147815.2. Lineage (NCBI taxonomy): Eukaryota > Metazoa > Arthropoda > Insecta > Lepidoptera > Notodontidae > Phalera > Phalera bucephala. The sequence continues at coordinate 6,586,674 of LR990620.1, read as the reverse complement.
TTTACTTAGTATTGTGACGGACGGCTTGGTCTAATTGTTTAGGCTTTAGCCCCTCCGTCATTGGATTGATTAACCGCAGTTTTGATCTCATAAGCAGTGATAGCCTAGTGGTTAGACCGTTGGACTGCAGAGTCTCGGGCTTAAACCCAGGCACGCACCTGTCTTTTCGAAAGCATGCGTATTAAAAATTAACTATCACTTGCTTTAACGGTGAAGGAAAACATTATGACTAAACCTGCATGCCTAAGAGTCTCTCGAAGGTGTGTGAATTTCGCCATCCCGCACTGGGCCAGCGTGATGGACTATGGCCTAAACCCTCTCTATTTGAGTTTAAGAGAAGGCCCGTGCCTAACAGTGGGACAGTTTCTTAACTGGGCTAATATTATTAGTTTTAATCTTTGCATGGAAAAATCTTTGCGTCTCCCACAAATATTTCTTCCGGTGTAAGTGTAAGGGTGTATAAATAAATTTAATGTTTGTAAATGCATCCACGACTCAGGACTACAGCTAGTGTGTTGCTAAAGAAAATAAGTCTAAGTCCTAGATTGAAAAGGTTTGGCGTATAAATCTAAACTGCTTTAAACTATCGATCGTTCAGCTCACGTTTCTATTGTAAATGGTTAGCTTTATGAGGTCACGTTCAAGAAAACGGGTCACGTGTAACGTGACGTCCCTTTTGCGGTTGGCATAAACATAAACTAAGTATAAGGACATAGTTCCATCCAAAAGTATTGATGCGGGTCAGTTACTAGTCTGGAATGATTAATCAGCCTGTTTTACTATTGCGCAAAAGGCCTTCTCTGAAAAATCTAGGTTTAGATTATACTCCAGCACGCGGACTCAGTATGGATTCGTTGAGGCAGGTTTGTGGCCACCTGCCGTCGGAACTTATCAAGCTGCCTTCCGAATCTTAACGTCTGTCACATGAAGTGGTCACCAGAACATATCATAGATCATAAAGCAGTTTTGTGGCGGCGTTGACTCTCTTTCTGTGTATATTTCTATTTAGTTATGAAATTTCCCCACGTCAATAAATATAACCACAGGTTTCCGGTATCCTTTTGTAGCTTTAAATATATTTTTGCTCCATGTATTTGTCGCTAAATTAGCCCCATCTACCATGATTTAGCTATAAAAAAATATTTTTATGATATCAATATGGCCCTTATACCAAACTACTGAAAAGTTACAGCACATAATGTACATTTAAAGCTTTGGTAAAAGGCTGAGGGTATCCCTAAACGCATATTTTTGTTTATTTATATGTTGGCACATTGCTTTGTGAATATTTCCAAAAGGGACAAAAAGTTTAGTGTTAGGGTCGAACTTTCCGGAAACGATTTAGATAAGCAAGGAAATTCTATAAGAGGATGAAAATCAGTCAGAATGGGAGGTGTGTCTTTAAGGGAATTCCTTTTTTTGTTTGAATATGTTGAATAACTTGATAAGACAGCTTTAGGGGAGATTTGAAGAAAGCGTTTAGAGACTGAGACTCTTTGCAATGGTCAAGAGCGTTTTACAGTCGCAGCCATAATAAGGAAAGCATTAAGAACATCTGTGGCCATCTTTTCGGGATAAAATTAATAAACACCCACCCGGTTAGATTCCCGAAGTGGCAGAGCTGTACTGCACAATTTGCCGACGTTAAAAGATCCTAATATAACAGGAAACAAGTCAATTGATATTATACTGGGTACAATTTATGGAAATGCCATGTATATAAATTTTGATGGATTGATACGAGCGTAGGCAGTTCCGGTTATTGGAGTTTGTTGTCGCTTAATCCTAGCACTGGAAAAATCTTTGTATGACCAACAAATATTCGTATCATATGTAAATTTCATGTTTTTAAGCCCACTCGCGACACGAATAGTTCCTGTAAGATTCCGTCGATGATTCTATCGAGGTTGCTGAGTACACCCACATTTCACCGAAGATGTTCAATGCAATAGGGGACGAGAATATTGCTATTATACCGGGCGCTATATCAGACTGCTACTGAAAAATTTGAAACAAGTCTATTGATATTATACTGGACACAATTCCAGATCCAAAAATTTTAAGAAAGAGATTTTTTTCTATGGTAATGGGTTTGTCCGATATATCGTTACAGCTATAGTGTGTACTGTAACTGGCAGAATATTGCATACTTGTCTCATAAGCATTTAGGAAACAGTTTGGGGCATATATTCGTTGATATATATAGAAAGCTGATGATGCAGCTTTCTACAACCCCCTGCAAGCCTCCTCCCTCTTGAGCAATTCTTCGCGGTCGCAATCTACCTCAAGTTCTTCCTCCAACTCTCAATATATCATCTACCCGCCGAGTCATTGGTATGCCCACTCGTCGTTTGCCTGTTCTAGGTCATCATTCTGTCACTATCTTGCTCCATCTATTGTCATCACATCTTCGTTGATTGCACTAAATAGCCATAATATATACTAAGGCTAACACAACAGGGCATTTGTAGCGCTGTGCGACCGCGGTATTCTTAGCAATCACCAAGTTAAGTAGCGTTTGGCTTGATTAGTCTGAAATTCCCCCGGCGTAATATCTGGTGAAGGCCTCCCCCCCCCCCCCCACCAATATCAGCAGGGGGTCTTTCGGGGTCGCGGACGCAAGGGGCAGGGACCTTGAGCGTCCTTCATAAGCGACACCGAGGAGGATGGCGGCGTGATGTGGCTCACGTTGCCGTGAGCACCGCGTCAGTGCGGGGGGGAGCGTGTCATCAAGTCTCCCCCCGATGATGGCCTCTTCAGAGCGCGGTACAAAAGGGGCACCAGTGCGTTCCATACGGAGATCCCAGAGCCCCTCCAAAATGCTGATGTCGGCCACCCTGGGGTTTTTAGTCGGTAGGAATCCGACGCGCCCCGCAAGCTTCCCCCGAGGTTCGCGGATGTCCTATGCAGGATTTTCCGTGACTAAAAAAATAATCAGTCTAAGATAAGTGGTCGTTTGTGCCATTTTCTTTTTCGAGCGTCTCCTTGCTTCGAAAAGCACGTTAAGTCGTTGGTTCCGGTTTTCAACACAGTAGTCTTCAATCCAAGAAGGAAAGGAGGCTTGATAAGTTCAAACAGCAGGTGGCTACAAACTTGCCTCCACTAATCTGCACTGGGACCGCGTGGTAGTATGACCTCACACCAGAGTGTGTGAGGGAAGTATAAGGTAATATTCTTAACGTAATTAATTAATATTATTTTGTGTATAAGGTAATATTCTAAACGCGAACGGAGCAATGGATAAAGGTTAGTAATAAATACAACGTGGTTTGGTATCGTGAAAAAGTAGTTTTCATGATATCATAATTTTACGTCGACAATATATTTTTATTGCGTGACATGGGAATATTTTATGTTACGCCAAAAGCGTTAAGGTTTGTGGCCTAATTATGTGTTTATGTTGACACTTTTATAGTTGCTCTAGAAATAATACAATCAAATGTCTTAACAGTATATTAGATCATGATTAGATCCATCTCGTTAGTAGTAATTATGGAAGTGCTATGTCTATAAAGTTTGACGGCTCTTCTCAATAATGAATAGTTCTATAGATCCACTGTGACTTCTCTAACTGGAGGGAATAGTTGCGGGTTTTGTCCCGGTACTGGACATATCTTTGTGTGACCCACTAATTTTTGTTTCAGCCTGGATGTTAAGTACGTAAATGTTTTGCACCGACGTCACAGGAATACTTTCTAATTAGAGGCAGAGTTTAAAAAACTGTACTTCTGTTAAAACATTCGATATCTATCTATCTATATCATTACGCCAGATCCCTTGCGGGATAGGCAGAGAATACATTTGATATAGTAGATTATATCACTTTTATAAATGTTTGATCTATCTATCTATATCATCACGTCAGAGCTCTTGCGGGGTAGGCAGAGAGTACAGAGTTCTAACAGGTTTTTTTCCTCACATACCTCTCTGGCTTCCTCGACTCTCATAGTTCGTCTCATACACTCTCGCCGGTTACAGAGACTCTTGACTTGCCCTGCAGATAAGACACGATCTATTTGGCCATGGTAAGATAGTCTAGGTCTTCCCCGGTACCTACATTCTTTCATCCGACATTCTTTCTATATGTCCGAAGCAAGGGAGCATACCATTTCTCATCTTTTCACCGCTACTATCTTTCATACCTGCTCGCTTTCTTACTACGCTGTTGCGAATACGGTCGTTCAGCTTCACTCCGCACATCTTCCGCAGAGCTCGCATTTCTACCGCATTTATTCTACTTTCATTCTCCTACTTACATACTCAGCTTTCGCTACCATATAACAGCGTTAAATGGGTATTATGGAAGTGTCATGTCTATAAATTTTGATGGCTTGATACGAGCGTAGGCCACCTCAGTTATTAGAGTCTGTTGTAGCTTAATTCTGGCACTGGAAAATTTTTATAACCAATAAATATTGGTATCATTCTGTGTCTGTACATGTAAATTTCACGTTTTTAAGCGCTCTTGTGACATGAAAAGTTCCTTGTAAGGTTCCGTCGATTATTCTACCGAGGTTGCTGAGTACACCCACATTTCGCCGAAGATGTTCAGTGCAATAGGAGACGAGCATATCACTATTTAACCGGGCGTTGTATCAGACTAGACTGAAAAAAATTCAAATAGAAATTATCAACGTTCGAGATAGCATTCGAAGCCATATCCTCGTTACCACCAGCCACATCATGTTCCACTATATCAACAAGATAGACTAAAAAAAATAAACACCGTCACATCTATATTCCCCAAGCGGAGGTAGCATAGGTGTACTGTGTACACCCACTTTTCGCCGATGTTAGGTCGCATGTAATAGTGGGGGAGCTTATTGCATATATCGGGCACAATTCAATGTTGTCTCGCCTTCTTAACCACATCCTCCACATTAGTAGAAGTGTTACTATTCTTGCTGACTCACTACTTTGTTTCGAAGATCTAATTACTCTGAAAATTAGATTGCAAAGATCGACCTTGGCTTATTTTTAACACAAAGTATAGTATATAGATAGTCTTAAGATGCTATTTATTTAAGTTTTAGAACTTGTTAATATTAAGTTATGCTTCCTTCTTTTCTGTTACATTACCATTTATATATTTTTAGTGTCTTTTCTTTACTTAGTCAATAATATCTCTTTCTAGTATATAAACAAATATAATAGTATAAGTGTTTGTAAGTAGACCTATTAAATAAATAAATTCCAAACTCCGGACTGTCCGGACTGACTGTCTCGTTGGTCTAGTGGCAAAGCACATCGCTTTGTGATCACGAGGTCCTGGGTTCAAATCCTAGGTCGGACAAATGTAGTTTTTCTAACGAAAATAAATAAATAAAATATCTTTATTTCAGACATTAAGTCCATAAGAGTTGTTAGTGATAAGTTAGTCATAGATTTGCTTATATGCTACGTTAGAATTGTTAGTACTGTATTGAATTTTTCCTATGACTACTTCAGAACCGGACTGACAAGTTTTGGGTGCACCATAAGTTTTCCTGTACTGATCCTGCGGGGAAGACAGGCGTGGCGTTAGATGTTTATTTACGCGCACCCATAACTATGTCCACCCAATGTTTTTGGATGGGACATATTCTGTTTCGAGTGCCACGTAAGCGCTACAGTAAGGAAGCCACTTTTTTTCGCATTATGGCGTGAAATCCATCCTTGCGGGCTTCGGCAAACATTCCCGACGCACTGCAGCGCCATGGCAGTCGCAACAGCATTCTGAAGGCGTTGTTGTGTTGTACGCGCAGGATCTTGTAGACTCGGCTTGTATATAATACCCATAGGCCGCTCGAGTAGAAGGACTGACAGAACGCTTTGAAGAAACATACTTTGACGTCTGTCGTGCAGCGAGCGAACCTACGAGCGAGCATATTGCTTCTTACCGCCAACGCCCTGCGCTCTCGCTCTATGTCCCTATCATCTCTTAGGTCAATGGTGACAATGTGACCCAAGTACTTAAAACTATCAACCACATTGAGTACTATGCCGTTGAGATATACCGGAGGTACACGACGAGGCTGTTGTTTAGGTGCTTTAAACACCAGCATCTCACTTTTTTTGAGTTATATTTAAGGCCGTGCACCTTCGCATACGTCTCGAAGATCGATAGTAACTCTCTCAGCCCGCTTATAGTTGGACTGAGCAAGACCACGTCGAAAAATTCCCAGTATGAGTCCGGAGTCTGGAATTGTGCCCGGTATATGGCAACAGACTTGCCCCGTATTACATGGGACCTAACATCGTCGGCAAAACGTGGGTGTACTCAGAACACCTCTGACACCCCCGCTTGGGGAATATAGGCGCGACGGTGTTTTTTTTTTTCTCCGGACTGTGACTGGGAATTTTTCGATAGCAAAACTACATTTAACCTAGAATTTGAACTATCAGAGTTGAGGAAGCTAGAGAGGTATGTAAGGGAAAAACTCGTTGGAACTCTGTACTCTTTCTAGCGTGATCTAGGATCTAGCGTGATGATATAGATAGATAGAATTTGAACCCAGGACCTCGTGATCGCAAAGTGCATTATTCGGCACTAGTCAAACGAGGAAACACGAAGATATCTATTTATTTAATCCGACCGAAATCCCAAGCATTTCTCTTTAGCTTACATTTAAGTTTATGTAACAGTTGCGTTGATTGTAATTTTCCGGTTTTTTTTTGAACTAGACAAACGTGCTTTTATTTATGATTTAAACTAAATCTAGACTTGATATTCTCTTAGGTAACAATTGGAGAACTTGTGTTTTCTGCAATATTCGGAAATTAGTATGAAAACAGGGCTTAGTACGGACAACTTCACGTTAGAATAATGTTGTCAAGAACTTTATCTTAATTTACTAAATTTATTTAGTAACGATTACGTCTTTCTATTCGTGTTTGAATCTCGTAATAGCCAAGTTGTCGGAAGGGAGCTATTGTTGGGGTCCATTTTATTCATATGATATAATTTAAATCATTATATACCAATTGTCCCACTGCTGGGCAAAGACCTGTCATCAAATTCAATAAAAAAATTTAAAACCAACCTTTCATACAATTCCATATCAGTTTTTCTCCAAGCCGTGTACCTAATTCTCCAAGCCGTGTACCTAAATCTTCTTCGGATCGACTTAAGTCTATTTTGTTATTTTTATTGGTTACTGTTGTTCTTATTTGTATTTACGAGTGACGTCAGCGATGTCAAACTATTGAAAAGCTCTCCGTTTAACAACATAAAAATTAAATAAATAAACAAGTTATTGAACACAGTTAATTAGTGATCTGACAGTATTTATCATAATAAACAGTGTGTATTGTTTATCAATAGTTCTAAGTAGTGTAAAGTACTTAATTTACGTATTAAATCGCTCCAATACAGTGATATACTTAAAACTACCTTATAGTGACTAAAATAAAATAATATATTTATACTGACTATTTACACGTAAAATAATCATTAAGTGACAATCAACCGTGTGTACGCGTTAGTGATACTCCCCGGAATTTGGTCTATGGTGTTACTTGCCTACATGGTGTTACCTTATCTACCCATAAAACTAAATCTCGAATCGGTCTTAGAAGCCCCATCTACCGTACTTAGCCGTTACTGCTTGGCTTGGTCACTACCAGAATAATCAAACTGCGCCATCTATAAATTACTGTTCAAATCGCTAAATCGATAAAGGCGATCGATACGATGGCAAAGTGTGGAACTTGCGGAAAATTCCTTTCGCCGGTAGGTGCCGCCACATGTATCAACTGCGCGACTGTTTACCATAAGCAGTGTGTTATGGTTTCCGAAACGTCGGTATTTAGTAAGGCCTGGACTTGTCTTGAGTGTAAGATCAAGCTACGTAGGGGCGAAAATAGCTCAACCCCTATTAGAAGCGTATGCAGAAGTCCAGGCCCGGGCGTAACACCTTCCGGCGAGCCATCTGGAGGCCCCTCTGTCCACAGTAAGCAACGCACCATCGATACAGTTGGAGCCATACATGATCTTCGGCAGGAGCTTTCCGGATATATGGAGGAAATTCGTTCCGAGGTCAGCAAATTTCGTAAGGAAATGGCCGAACTTCGAGCGTCCCTTCACCGCGTTACGGAGCGAGTTGACGGATTTGAGGCCAGGCTGGAGGTAATAGAGCGGCAGCAGGTGGAACCCGCGTCGGGTGATGTGTCTGACCTCCAAAAGGAAGTCAATCAGCTCAAGATTGAGCTGAATGAGCGGGACCAGGAGGCTCTGCTGTCCGACCTGGAGATAGGGCACCTCCCGGAGGAAAAGAGAGAGAACGTCCTGCACTCTGTATTGCTACTCGCTGTGAAGCTGGGCGTCCGCTTAGAGGAGCGCGACATAGTGTTCGCTGAACGGGTGGGCGCGGTGACGGAGGCGAGGGGCGGCGCAGCAGTGCGGCCGCGGCGCGTGGTGGTGCGGCTGGCGCGCCGACACCTGCGCGACGAGCTGCTGCGTGCGGCGCGCGTGCGCCGCACTCTCTCGGCCGACGCCGCCGACGGCGCAGCTCCCGACCCCCGTATCTACGTCAACGAGAGGCTGACGCGCTTTAATCGACAGCTGTTCCACCGTATCCGTGAGGAGTGCAAGAGTTTGAAGTGGCGGTATTCGTGGACGAGGCGTGGTCGCATCTATGTAAGGCAGGGCGATGGTCTTCCCTTGTACCACATTAAATGTGATGCAGATGTACAGCTTGTTTTTCGCCCTAGTTTGGTTTGATTTGTCTTTTTGTTGTATATGTTTATGTAACCTGCTATTTGTATATGTACCTCTTGAAATTTGTTACTTATTATTTGTTTGACTGTTACCTTTTCCGATCAAACCGCTTAACAGATTTTGACCACATATATTGTGTATGTATACGAGTATAATGTATCTATATCTCTGATTATCCAATTATGTTGTTTGTTTATTCCTCCCTTAGTTCAGGTTTGCCATCTTTGACGTCACTCCTTATAGGTGCTGCCAGAATACCAGCGCTGCACCATGACACAATGTTATGGTGCAGCAATATGCTGAGGCAGTATCCTTTTCTCCCACACAACATCTAGTGTTTGTAAATGTGTACTTTGTTATCTTGTTGTCTGTATTTGTGTGGATGAATAAATGGTTTTTCTTTCTTCTTTCTTCTTCTTTCTACTTTATTTTTCACATTAGTGTTCAACAACTTCATCTACATTTACTGTGATAAACTGTTTTTTTTTTCTTTGTATTCTAATTGCGCGCAGTTACGCTCTCAATTTGTACTGGTATACACGGAAGACCAGCGTCGTGGCACTTGAGTTGCCTCGGCATTATGCTGAGTGTATACCATTTCAGTGCGACATTACATTTTTATGTTATTTTATATTATTTGTCGTGTATTTTGTGTCACTGAATAAACGTTTTACTATCTTTCTTTCGAATCGAGCTGAGAGAGATTAAGTTATTCTCCATCACGCGGACAGTACAGATTTATAGAAGCAGATTTACGGCTACCTGCTGGTAGACCTTATAATGCTTCTAACTTGACGTAACGACTAAAACATTAAATATTAACTATGACCAACGGCTTAACGTCCCTTCCGAAGCACGGATATGCGCGAAAATGGAAATGCCACGAACGGTCATCCATCTCAGAATAACCGAGCCACACGCTACTTATAGTGCTAATTAACTACTAACACCGCGGTACCAAAACGCTACGAGCGCGGGTTGTACGCATTAAAGGTTTCACCACATAGTCGACGCAGCGCGACATGGGCGCGACGGTGGCGCGGCTTGGGGAGTTGTAATGTACTGAAATGTACGGGAGACGCACACAGCGCAGCCCCAATCACGACCGTACGTAGCCGAGCGCTTCCGACGCTTTCCGTCGGCTATTTGAAAACACCTTAATTATTTTGAAAGCAGTAATAGCTAGCTAGTTAGCTACATATTACTGCTAAAACGATAACTTTATCGAAAGCTTAGGGTCAATATTTACCTAACAAAAATATCTTGATAAACTTTATTTATTTACCCGTGACCTAATTTGCTATCGACATAGCCAATATAGGCAGTGATAGCCTAGTGGTTAGACCGTTGGACTGCAAAGTCAAAGGTCTCGGGTTCAAACCCAGGCACGCACCTCTGTCTTTTCGAAAGAATGTGCGTATTAAAAATTAATTATCACTTGCTTTAACGGTGAAGGAAAACATCGTGAGGAAACCTGCATGCCTAAGAGTTTCTCGAAGGTGTGTGAAGTTCGCCAACCCGCACTGGGCCAGCGTGGTGGACTATGGCCTAAACCTTCTCGGTTTGAGAGGAGGCCCGTGCCCAACAGTGGGACAGTTTCTTAACAGGGCTAATATTATTTATATTATAGCCAATAACCCTTTTTGGGTTGGTAGGTAAAATTAAGCCATACTTTCTCATTCGACATTTGAAAATAAGCCGCTACCTAAGAAGTAAATAACCAAATACGTCTCATTCTCACTCAGGTCATAGTACTTACATCCACGTTACACGGGCTTTGTTTAACCCAGGGGTATTTTGTGTGTCATGGAGGTGTTTTGTGTAACACGGAATGTAAGTGATTTATGTAACACAGAGATGTTTTGTGTAACACATAGGTGTTTTGTGTAACGCAAAGGTGTTTTGTGTAACACAATAATAATAGCTTGTGGCGAGCTGTTGGTGAGTAACGACACCACGGACCCGAGTGCTTCAGAGAGTTGGTCAGGGCCCCCAACTCCGCGTGTATTCGTCGGTCGAGTGGAAACCGAAGGGTGCCCGCAGGACTCACGGCTCTGGCTGGCCTTAATTGGCCGTCCAGAGAGAGGCCGTGAGAGCTATATCGACGTAGGAAGATAATGCGGTCCTACGTCGATGTACTCCAGGGGTGGAAGTGTTAAAGGGCATAACGCCGCGAGTAACTTCGGAGAAAGCGCAGCATACCTCTCTGCACCCCTGAGCCGCTCACACCGGTGTTGCCCTCAGTTGTCCTAGGACGACCGTTTGAGGGCCCATCTAGTAAGCGGCGAGTCACCGCCGGCCACGGGTAACAAGATGAGCAGGCCTAAGGCATTGATTTTTATATATAATTGGCTGTCGAATTGCTTTCGATCTGTTGTAGAAAAAACAGAAGGATAAAAATTCCTTGTCTGCCTCGTCAGTCTATTGGCGAATAATGCGCATACCGATCACGAGATCCTACGTTTGAATCCTAGGTCAGACGAAGTGTTATTTTTCCGTAGAAAAAAAAACAGCATCAGTTCGGAGTTCGGCACTCTGCCCGCTATTATGGCAATAGTCTCGCCCCCCACAAAATTGGAACCTAACATGGTCTGCGAAAGGTGAGTGTACACATTACACCTGTAAATTGATCTTTAGAGTTTCTATACTGCCCTGAAAATAAAGTAACTTCAAAATTACTGAACATTGTCTTATGGACCAACTATGATGCCTACTGCATAGAAATTACTTATCGAGTCAAAAAAGTATGTACTGTGAATTTAAAGTAAAAATTCAAGTAGGCAACTGGACGTTTATCTCAAGCGTACCAGACATTGTGACCCAAGGGAGTACGTAACAAGTTTAGTAGATAGCATTTATTGAAAAAGGTTGACGCGCTGACGCGCGAATCAAATACGAAACGGAGATAGCCTTAACTAGCGAGCCTTTTAAATCTCACAAAGCCTAGACATCATGGTGATGGGCGTGGCTTACCTCAGTTTGTCATCGCTACTCGCTCCATTCACACTACCGTCGAGTTCGCATAGCTATTAAATATTATGTACTCTTAAAATGAAGTGATGCATCTTAACATGCAAAAATTACTTGTATCGAGATTCTGGTCACACAAATGGTATCACATTTCACTTGTAACACTTGTAAGTATTTTTTTGTAAAATATTAGATTACTTCTAGTACAAATGCCATCTACCATAATATAATTGAACTTACAAGTAACATTGACAAAGATGAACCGTTTAGAATCAGAATCAGAATATTTTTTATTCATGTAAACCATTACAGTATTTATGAATCGTCAGAATAATAACAAAGACACTACCACCACTTCGAAACGTCATTCCTGTGGAGAAAAAGGGCAAGAAACTCTACGGTTACTCTGTTAAAACATTATTTTTACAATTTTTTCCATTACATTTTGCTGTGGGGTATGGGAAAACAATGTAGTATCAGGTGAGTCTCAATTATCCAAGTTATACTATTCATGAGAAAGATTACATGGTTCTCTCATTTACAGATAAAGAAATGAGGAAAAAATGATCAATTTTATTAAACTACGAGAAGGAAGAATAAATAATAATAGCTGGACATTTTATCTACATTCAGGTGCAGCTGGAACAGCACCTATCTAAGCATATTTATATTTTAAATAATTATCTAGAATATAGTAGGCTCCCCTGCAGAGCGTACGTTTAATACAAGATTTGAATTTATTTTTACTAAGTTGCGTGACGTCAGTCAGTTTTTACTATACTCCGCCAGATGGCAAATACAAATGTGGGTGGGGCGTAACGTGTCTTTCCCCCTGTGCGACCCCACGCAGTACTACGCTTAATTGTATTGGTAAATTATATAATATTGCCATCTTCTCTTGGTATTGGCTTCGTAGGTTGACGTTGCATCTATTTTTCGCAGGTATCTCGACGGTATAGGAAATCGAACGATAAGGCAACGGCCTGATAAGGGTACTTAGATAGTGGAAGGCATGTGCGACCACGGTGTTTTAAATCTATATTTAACATCACGCCAGATCCCTTGCGGGGTAGGCAGAGAATACAGAGTTCCATCAGGTTCTTTCCTTACATGCCTCTCTGGCTTCCTCCACTCTCATAGTGCGTCTCATACATACTCGCCGGTTACAGAGACTCTTGACTTGTCCTTCAGATATGACTCGGTGTTTTTGGTGTTCATCATTATTACGCATCGTCCGGCTCGCTATGTCTGAGATCGGTGATTATTTGTAGTGCTTCGGAAGGCACGGTAATCCGTTGGTCCCGGTTACCACTTAATGTAGTAGTCAATACGAGTAGGTAGTCACTAAGACGTGGTAAGATGTTCAAATTCAAATTCATTTCTTTGCTTAATACTGGATAGTTTTACTTGATACAAGATTGTATAAATAAATGAGGTAACACTGGATAGGATGTGGTAGTCACAAAGAGTAGTAGGTAGAGTTGGATATCTTTTAGGCGGTTTGATAAGTTCCAACAGCAGGTGATCACACGTCTGTCTCCATCAATCTACGCTTGGTGGAGTACTCGTATTACATAATATCTCTCACCTTAGTTTGTAAGAGAAGACCTTTGTCTAACAAAGTAACAGTTAAAACTGATTTATAAATACTAGGTAACAATATTGTTTCTTAATACACCCCCGAAGTCTAAAAGTCAATTATCGGTATCGAGAACGAGAAATCTTTAAATAGTGATTGGAAATTTCGCAAATTTTAATTCAAAATCGACGATCCAGTAGGGATTCGATTCGGTTCAATCCAATATCAATTTTAGGTCAATTGAAATTCAATTTAAGTGTCAGTGGCGACACTCGATGGTGGGATCTAGAATCTAATTTGGAAGACGCAGTTTATTTTTGATTAGTTTCGATTATTAGTTTTAAAATTCACCTGTCTGGTTATTAAGCCTAAATTGTACATGCTTAATATCTGACTTTGATCTCTTGCGTAGTTGCAATACCCAATGAATATATCCCTAATAAAGTGGCCAGAGACGTTCAAGGCATTGTTTTGCCAAAACTATTTTAAACGCCTAAGTAATACGGGGCTACGGCTATATATCCCTGAAAAGTTACTGAAGGTTAGTTTGCACTTGGTTAGTAGCTGTTCTGTTATTTATAGAAAGAAAGAGCATTGTTTTATTACTCTCTTCTCTGATATCTCTACCATACGAACAATACCTCATAGGATACAGAAGGTAAAATAATATTAAAAGAAATGCCATAATACAGTAGTCAGGAACGTCTTTCGTGAAAACTCCTTAACGATCAATGGTGTTAATTTAATACTTTAGTCACCGTTCATGAATATAATACTTATCCTTCAAAATTATAGGATATTAGCACATCTATTCTCTGTGGTGATTTTTGCATTAACTTCAAAGAGCATAATGTTACACTAATACCAAAAAAATTGGTTTCGCCTATTTTTATTTATTTAATTATCACTAAGTGAAATGAGGCTTACATTAGCTGATCAGAATAACCCAATTTGATTATTTACATCCGATATAATGACTTTGATGTAACAGTATCTGGTTTTTAAGCGTGCCAATATTTTTTTCCGATCCCACTTCAATTAAGCCTTAGTTCAATTAATTGCGAATTAATGGTCAATAGGAATGTAATAAGGACATGTCCGGACAGAACGACGTGATCTGCAATTACTTTCAATAGCTTTGTTTGACAGAAGTGACATCATAGATATGATATCCATGCCAAGAAAAGTGTGATAAAGTTTTTATGTTTGGAATAATACGTTGAATCAGCAAGTATAGAAATCTTTTAGGTATTGCATAAGTGGTACAAAATACTGGTTGATCTAAAAAGATGCTATTTATATTTTATGGTTGATCTTTCTGACTTTATAGTTACAAATAACACTTCAGTAAAATGAAAATGCGCAGATGATTGATAAATGCACGATAATGGACATATAGTCAAAAAAACTTCTAAAATACCCAATCTTAGAGATTCCATAGCTTAAAGTTGCCGTACATGAATATGAGATTTTTCGATTCAGTATATCAATAATTTATTGTACCCATAGGTAATGGTTTTCCTCAATATGCCTTCCTTCTCCCGTATTTTTCGTTCTCCGTTACAAATCAAACGAAAATGTGAAATAAAAATGAAAGATAACAAGAAAGAATATGAAAGTATTTTATCATCAGATAAATATTTTAATAACTGAGTAATGATGGTGGATATAGATGACAATTATTGGACGAGCCACGATTCCATAGCGAAAGTTAATAAACGTGAAACGTAAACGAACGAAAAATTACATCACGTACCTACAGAATACAGAAACATAGGAGAAGTGACAAAAAAAGAAGAAAGTTGTCATTTCGTATAAAAATCTCAATGAGTATAGATTGAATAAAAATGAATGGAGAAAACTGTTAATATAAGATGCACCAGCATGAATATAGCAGCTCTTTAATGGGAAGAAGAACACTCAAATTAGGTTCCCGAATTTGATTCTAGATCAAGACTAAATTCAGACAACTCACCTGCCGATCCTTAAACATTAGCAGAATCACCATCAAGTTGAGAAAGAATCCAAAGAATCCGATTAGGAACAGCACAAACGCCGACACCACATAACCCCATCGCGGCATAAGCAATGGAAACCCCTCATCATACGCCTTTGCCACTGTGTCGTTGAAGAACTCCGGGTACGTTGTCATTTTCACAGCTCACGAGTATAGCATATACACACACTTCACTTCACTTTTGGAACGCATCATTCGATCATCCAATTTCGATTTTTAATCTGGAATAAAAAAAAAATATGTTAGAATTCTTTAAGGTTATTGCAACCACGATGGTTTCCTACGAAATTTATGGCACAAGGTTTCTGAGATTTCCGACTTTTCTAGTACCCCAACCTTATTTAGCCCAATAGAGATTTTTCAATCTTATAAGGAACATTAATGTCAAAAAAAAATTTGCATTAATCACCCATTTTCTTGTTGACTGAACATTTTATTCAAAAGGGCAGGTCAAATTTTTTCAAGAGATAAGTATAGTCTTCTAAGACCGTTTTTTGTAGCTGCAACGAGCAACCGATGGTGGGATTGACGTAAGGGACATGACGTGCAATGTCCTTTACTGGAGCAAGAACCTAGACCGGCTAAACCTATCTCATTTTATAAAAGGTAGAATTTTGTGAATGAATAATATATAGTTACGTACGTGTTATGTTGCTATTACTAGTCGCATTTACGAACTTTGAAGCGTCTGATAGAAGTTAGGGCCCAGAGGAAGTATATAAACCGATACAATTAAAATGGGACCACCCCAAGCTATACCGAACCTAATGCAAAAAGAATCATCAAAATTAAACAAAGAAGTTATAAAATAACACAGACGAATTTTAAAGTCGGTAAATTTTCTGCTTAGTTCTATAGCGGGGTATCTATAGGATTGACGTTATACCCATGATATCTCAATCTACACAATGTTTGTATGTCATTATAGTTTTGTCAGAAAGCTCGAGCTTCCGAGCCTTAAAATCGTTGCGAGCTCGCGCAGCCATAGAAGGCTTGAGCCTCGTCTTGGGCTTTCTATAAAGAGCTCGATTTTAAGCTCGAGCGTCGGCTACAAGACTCAAACAGCAACTCGAACCTAAAAACTTCAAGGCTCGGAAGTTCGAGCCTTAAACGAGCTCTGTTTACAAGGTTCACGGTAGTTACTATGAAAAAAGACTCCGCTAAGAGTTCAAATTGGTAGTCGAGGGACGTAAAACAATAGCAGTAGGTATGTACTAATCAACAAAGCTCTATGATATTTGGGCTTGTTTGTTTTGTTTTGGCAAGTATTTTAGAGCCAAGGTGTCCAGGGTCGGATGATGGAGCCGTAAAGTGATAAACGGAACGCCGCAACTACTCAACATAGCTCCGTCGTGTTTGGGGTCGTTTAATTTGTCTTGATAAGAACTTTCGACTGATATGATGTCAGGGGCTGATGATTGAGCCGAAAAGTGATCCGGCATACATATGCACATAGAACCACCTCCTTTTTTTGAAGTCGGTTTAAAACCAGATTTTATACTATGCTGGAAGTTGGCACTGCTGTACCCACTACTTCTAAAATAAGCGTGTATGTAAGCACGCTTGTAAGTATATATTAGACTATTCATTCATTAAATTCTAGCATTTGTAATATTACGTATATCTAACTGGCCTTGATCTTACTCTATATGACAGTTGAAATTGCCACTCTCTATTATTAAAGAAAAAAAAACCTTTAACTTTAAATTTTGGCTTACTCTGTTTTACTTATTGAACGCTGATCGACTAACACATTAAGTGGTAACCAAAACCAACGGCTAAATGTGGTTTTCGAAGTACGGAGACGCTCGAATATGGAAATGCCACAAACGGTCAACCATCTCAGGCCGTCCGAGTCGAAGGCTACTTAACCATGGTGATCGGCAAGAACACCGCTACGAGCGTCTCTTATTTATTATCGCCCCGCGTTAATGCGTATATTTATGCATATATTTAATATATATAAACCTTAGTTTAGCAAGCTGAGGTTTAAATATATGCAAACTGAAAGTAGCTGAAGCCATTACCTAGCCTACCGCGATCGCCTATTTATCGACAGGGAAAGAGACAGTGATGCAATCACTTTCCAAATGAATAATAAGGGACGGATATATTGAGGGCGTGCTCGAAAATAAACGACATATGCGCAAAAACAAATTTTATCATTTAAAAAAAAAAACTACACTATGGAATAAAAAACTGCTTTACAAGAACTTTGCTGCAATTATTTTCTATATTTTAAGTAAATATTTATTCACTAGTTTTAAAAATTATCGCGTTGGAATCAGAAAAATTAAAGTAATACAGATCACTTTAGATTTTTTTTTGTGAAAGGCAAATAATCCGAACTCTTTCTTCATCATCATCTCAGCCTATATTTGTCCACTGCTGAACACAGGTCTGAACTCTTTCTTAGTGAAAGGTAAAACCTATTTTCCCTAGTTTTACTCCGTTCCACTCGACTATTTCTCGTTCATTAACCTTTTGCAGTGAAAGCCTAGCTTAAGTGCCAATGTCAGCTCTAAACTTATTTCGATCTTTAACTTCTTAACTACTCGTATTAAGGTCTTCAACCATTGAAGATAGTTTTGTTAAACTTCAAATTCAATTGTTCCATTATTTCTGTCACTAATTAACTAAACGAAAACCGTGCTAAAACTTCTAAACTTCCATAATTGTTACATTGAAATTAAGCTACCAAAGTTTACCGTTATTCCCAAATTTATTATTTGGGAAAATACCTAAATATAAGGGAAATTCAGAAAAAAAATAATTCTGGTACCAAAGTCGTTATTCTATCCTTATTGGTTTTTCGCCAATACATATTATAAAATAAAATCCCCCGCCGCGGCTGTCTGTCTGCTGAACGTGATAATCTCAATAACTACCGAATAGATTGTCTTACGGTTTTCACCAATAGACGGAGTGATTCAAAAGGAAGGTTTGTGTATAATTTACCAGTGCGAAGCTAGGTCGGGTCGCTAGTATTTAATATACGACAGTGTATTTCCACATTTAGTAGAGTGAGCAAGCCACGTCCTGACCTAACATAACCTGCAGAAGATAGCAGGTAACAGTTGGGAGCGTAGGGCACGAAGCCGGTCGCTGTGGTGATCTTAAAGGGAGGCCTTGTCCTATATTAGACGTCTTTATATAATATCTGCTCGTCTCAAAAACCGTATTATCTCAAGACAAAAGTCTTTGAACAATGTTTGTTCCCAGTGATCACTTACGGCACCGAGACATGCCCTTTCACGATGGGCCTTATAAGAAGGCTCAAGGTCACCCAAAGGCCAATGGCTCGGAGTTTCTCTGCGAGATCGAATCAGAGATGAGGATTTCCGTAGGAGAACCAAAGTCACCAATATAGCTCTTAGAATTGCCAAACTTAAAAATGCCAGTGGGCGGGGCACATCGCTCGTAGAACTGACGGCCGTTGGGGCAGAAAGGTTCTCGAGTGCGACTTCATACCGGAAGACGTTGACTGGGCGGAAATTTATTTCTGTAGATTACCTCTTTGGTCTAGTGGCAAATCACATCGCTTTGTTATCACGAAGTCCTGGGTTCAAATCCTAGGTCGGACAAATGTAGTTTTTCTAACGAAAACCTCCCTTTCTATTTATATTATTACATGGAAACTTAAAACACCGTTACGCCTGTATTCCTCAAGCAAGGGTGGCAGAGATGTACTGAGTACACCCACTTTTCGCCGACGATGTTAGGTCCCAGGTAATAGGGGGCGAGAATTTATAATATTAGTAGGATAAATACAAAAAAAATCTTTGACAGACTTAGAAGAAACCAATAATAATAAATCAACCTTACAGCAGTGATAGTCTAGACCGTTGGACTGCAAAGTCAGAGGTCTCGGGTTCAAGTCCAGGCACGTACCTCTGTCTATTCGAAAGCATGTGCGTATTAGAAATTAATTATCACTTGTTTTAACGGTGAAGGAAACATCGTGAAGAAACCTGCACGCCTAAGAATTTCTCGAAGGTGTTTGAAGTTCGCCAACCCGCACTGGGCTAGCGTGGTAGACTATGGCCTAAACACTCTCAGTTTGAGAAAGGGCCCGTGCTCCACAGTAGAACAGTTTCTTAACAGGGCTAATATTATTAACCTATATTATCTTATAGCTGGACAGAAGTCATTTTTCAGAAATACTAGGGAGAGAGAACAGGTTATAACCCCAGCACGCAGACCTAACGCGTATTAGTGGAGGCAGGTTTGTGTTCACCTGCTGTTGGAATTTATCAACCTGCTCCTAATAAGGCCTCCAACTTGGCTTAAACAACTACCTCGTCAAGTAGTAACCAGAATTAACGCCTGGACGGACGATTTAGCGCAGTGGTTAAGAGGTTAAGCCGCTCCACCTACTTGGTCTAATCGTCGCGGTTCGATTCCCGCACGGGACAAATATTTCTATGATGTACGACTATTTGTTACGGTCTGTGAATTTTCATGTTTGTAAATGCACTCCCGATATAGGAATAAATCCAGGTGTGAGGCTATGTGTAAAAAAAGTGTTTGTCGACGCATAAAGACGCTTAAATCTGAATGTTAAAAACGGTCATTCATCTCAGAATGACCGACCTGAACTCTGCTTTACCTTTGTGATTGCTAAACACTGCGGTCCCCTAGGTTGCTTCAGACTTAGAAACAATACACAATACAGACTTGGAACGTGTTTTACAATTTGTAAGAAAACGTTTCTCAGTACGGGGTTCATACCGCTAATTGGAGAATTGTAACTTAGGTTCATTGGCCTTTGACATCGTAATATTTGATATACAGTAACCAAACTTTGTATACTACAATAGTATTCGTAGCTACTGGGGCGTGTAGAAATCCTGAAGAAAAATCAATTAGAATATAAGCACCTGGTTAATTTGCCTTTAGGTTATTGTTCGGATACAAATTACTAGCCCTTGATCACTCAGTTGAGGTGACATAATTCAGGTGATTAAAATGGGATAGACCCTAAAATCGTCATCTTTATCACCTCAGCCTATACTTGTCCACTGCTGAACATAGGCCACCCTAATCGCTCTCCAGCGCAACCGCTCCGATGCCACTTGCATCCAACGACTTTCTGTAATCTTCACAAAAACGTCGGTCGGCCAATCGTGGTCTCCACTCTAGAATCTTGCTCACTTTAGTTAGCTAATTCTATGGGTTATGTCAGTGACCCTAAAATAGTAGGTAACTAATGTTACCTACATGATAAAAATTACAGAAAGAAAAATATTTTTTTCCTAAGAACTTCGTGAAAAATTCCATGGGATTCAACTCTTACTTTTTGTAGATATTATAAAAAGCTAAATCATCACTTAGATGCTTTGCATAGTATAAAAGTAGTAGTACGAGTAGTACAGAGAGTTCAAATTTTCCAACAGGTTCAACAAATCGCCCGTTTCCTCCACTCTCATAGTTTGGCTCATACATGCACGCCGCTCACAGAGAGGGTTGACTTGCTCATCACATAAGAAGATACACTACGTCAATTTCTATGCTGCACATCAATATCTTTGCTGTAAAGCAATTTATTTGCTGTAGGGTAAAAGCCGGATAGTTGCCCTACTTTTCAAAAAAGCTCTATTACTAAAAAATATATACTTAATTGGAATAATGCAACATGTATATCAAAACATAGGTCTTTGATCTTTCATAGAAGCCCATTTTTGCAAACATAAGTAATATTGTTTTTGAGTTAATCCTGTTTTACTGTAGCGGATAGTAGCCCAACGTTAAAAAATCTTCGGGGGATACTAGCCTCGTGCGGGGATAGACGCCTCACTATGAGTTTTTTAGATAGAAACAAATGCATAGCAATTTAAGTAATCGGTTTTTATTATTAACCAAGATCCTATATTAAGTACTAATCAACATTTTTAGCAACATTATTAAATAGTATTAAGTTATAACGTTTTAACCATAAAAATAAACAAATAGCCTCTAAACTTTAAGTTAGGTAAGTTATTAGTAAAATATTTTATTATCTATCTTGAAGATAGAAAAATATGGCAATCAAAGTTGATTGGCGCTAGCATTAATTATCACGAGAAGCCAGGGTTTTCAACTTTCCACATCTCATGCAATGGTTTTTGAATGTTGTATAAGTTTAATGCAACCACATCCCACATTGATTCCAATCTGATTTAGATTTAGTAAAATTGTAATTCTCAAAACATTCTGCGCAATAATCAACTGATTTTTTTTTTCGTATTTTCTATTTTGAATTAGCGTTTTTCACCCTTAATATATTTTCAGTGACTTTTTCGTCCTTCTTCCTTTTTATTGGTGGTAGTCATTCGGTAGCTTTACCTTTAGATTGTTGAGTTGAACTTATAACATTTTCTTTATTTTCATTGTCGAAACTGTAACTATACTCTTTTTTTCATTCAATAAAATCTGTTTTATCAGATTTAGTTTCACTGCTGGTAATATTCTCTGATGGTCTTTTTCATTTTTTGCGGTTGCCCTCTTTTCTTCACAATGCAAGGTTTTGGTTCTGTGATTCATAAGATATCAGCGATGGCAACGATAGCTCAGTACTATAAAAAATGTAGTTGCGGATAGTTGCCCCTAGAGCAACTATCCGCAAAAGTAAATAGGGCGACTATCCTTTTTGATACGGATACGTGCCTTTTTTATTTTAAAAATAAATAAAAGCTATTTAACAATGAAACGTTATAAACAGTGTAAATTAAACCCTAATGCAAGCAAAGAAACAAAAAGTTGACTGAAATCACAATCAGTAATAAAAATATTCAACAGAAACTACCAAGCAATATAATTTCGACGCCCGTCAAAGTTTCGCCGCGAAGGATTTTTGCTCACACGGACAAAATGCATACGCCTACTCCGACGGCTTACATGACTCTGAGGCCTACGAGAGGGGCACTTCTTATTAAACTCAAGCGATAATGCCACCAACATCCCTAACATAGTGTATTTAAAACCGGGGCATGTATCCCACTGAGGCAACTATCCGGCTTTTACCCTATATAATACTGTAGAGGAGTAAAAACGCATCTGTCATGAAAACGGGCTCGTCATTTCAAAACGTGTAGTTCAGTTTCAAATTAAGATTCATAAAACAATATTCTAAGTATCTCAAGTTGCATTATTCATGTTACATCAGCCTATACGACTTAAATCGAAGGCCGAACATACTAAAAAAGAAAGAACCTGTTGGAATTGAGGGTATTGATAATAAAAAAGAAGTTGCAGCACTGTACATGGACATGACTAAGGCTTTCGATTTTTTGAACCATACACTTTTATTAAACAAACTTGAAGTGTATGGGATACGAGGTAATACTCTTGATCTTATTAAGTCATACTTAAATGACAGAGAACAACAAACCGAAATATCCAACATCTCACGTGAAACAAAAACTGAAGTTAAATACTTGTCAGAACCATCAAAAGTCTGTAAAGGTGTTCCACAGGTCAGTATTCTAGGTCCATTGCTATTCAACATCTACATAAACGATCTACCTAAATCTATAATTCACCCCATGGTACTCTATGCAGATGACTGTACTGTTATATTTCTAATTGAAAACCGTGAAACATGTCTACGTGAAATTTATTCTGCTTTATACTCCATCATTGACTGGTTAATTGCAAATGACCTGGACATAAATTTGACAAAAAGCTATCTTATGACGTTTAAAATAAGAGATAAGCACTCAGTCCCGTTAATGATAAAATACAAAGAATCAGTAATACAAAATATATATACAATTAAATTCTTGGGAATACATGTTGACTCAGATCTGAAATGGAAATCACATACAGAACAAGTGTGTACAAAATTAAATAAATACTCATATGCCCTTTACATGTTACGCAAAACTGTAGACCAGAGTACACTTTTATCAGCTTACCATGGCTACGTTGGTTCTGTACTACGATATGGTATCATATTCTGGGGAAATGACCAACTATTAAGAAGTTTGAGGGTACTCCGGAACAACTATGCCTCTTGGACGTCTAACACCTCAGTCCTTCCCGTGACCATGGGTGCTGCAAAGCACTCGAAACGTCGGGAACTTAAAAATCAAAATAAACCGCGATAAAATCCGAAAAAGTAGTTTTATTTCATATCGATACGTCTTGATTTTTTCTATATACCAAAAGTAGTTTCTATGATATGATAAGTATATTGGTCGTTAAGTTCCTACATTTTTGAGTAGTTGTACAGACGTTTTACGACTTTCTCAAAATTACGTTTTGCTCTTCTACGGCTCTCTTCTATGTATATCAGGGCAGTATTGACATCATCATCACATTTATTTTTTACATTATCACCTGTGTTATAAGACAGGCTGCCTTGTTGGTCTAGTAGCAAAGTGCATCGCTTTGTGATCACGAGGTCCTGGATTCAAACCCTAGATCGGACAATAGTAGTTTTTCTAACGAAAACTTCCCAGTATGAATCCGGAATCTGGAATTGTGCCCGGTATATAGCAACAGGCTCGCCCCCTAATACATGGGACCTAACATCTTTGGCGAAAAGTGGGTGTACTAAGTACACTTCTACCACCCCCGCTTGGGGAATATAGGCGCGACGCTGTGTTTTATAAGAGAATACGTGAAAAAAGAAGTTTTACATAAAAAAAATATTAAAACTAGCTATGCCCGCGACTTCGTCGGCGACATCTCGACGACGATATCAATAAAACCCTCTTCTATACTTATGACGTTTAGTCTTTAGGATATTAGAATTCTTACGTTCTACTTCCTAACTTCTTAATATATAATATAAATGTAGCTACAATGGCTATCAACTTTACAGAGATATTTTCACGCTTAAGAAACTTCGGCAAACAGATGGCGAAGTCGTGCAAAACTTTTAAAGTTAGAATTCTCTTAAATTTTTAATACAAAACTCCGAATCTCCTAAATAAAGTATTTACACTAAGTAGATCTGTAGATAAATTAATTATTAATACAAGAGGTTTTTGAGGTACTTGTAGCTTTGCGGTGTCCTTAGCCGTCATGGGGGACCGTTTATGATATCCGTGCTTTGGAAGGCACGTTAAGCAATTGGTCCCGTCTACCACTTAATGTGGTAGTCGTTGAGCCAAGTTAGATGCCCTATAGGCAGTTTGATAAGTTCGTGAGGCCTCGTGGTGGAGTATGACCTATCTCCATTCCGATCTTGGGCTTAAAACTATTCGCGCCTTTATTAAAAAGGCGACAACACGATATTTCGCGAACGCGTTCAATCACAGGAATCCGTTAATCGTAGCCGCCGCCGACTACGAACCTAACTCCCCATTTATCAGCCGCTACCGCCGGCATGTTCTCACCGACCTTCCCGATGCCCTTACATCCCTTCTTTAGGATACAGATACCGCACACGCTGACCTCGCCGGTGAGATCGAAGAATCCCTTGCCCGCCGGCCGGTGCAGAGCACCACGGCGAGACACCTAGTATACGCCCTTCCCCATAGCGACTGCCCAAGCCGAGGCCGTTTCTCCTTGAGGCGCTCTTGAGCTAGTGGCCCCTTGCCCTTCTGGCTCGAGCGTATTGGTTGCATGCTGGCCCTCTTACCAGTGAAGCTTTAAAGGCTCCGCGGCCAACAGCGTAGATCATCCACACACACACACACACACAAAAGGAGTATGACCTAATTTTTCTCACCTCGATTTGTGAAAGAAGACAGTATAGGGTGATTTATTATTATATTACAAGTTGTTTTATAATGAATAGTACCTATAATACTCCTGCAACACCTGCGCTAACGTAAGTGTTAACGCATGCGTCAAAATGCGCTTTAAGGTAGGCGCTAATAATGAGACTGGAGCTCAATTAACGCATTTAACGTTGTGTTCATCAGCGTAATATCTATATTAGCGTGTTAATTAACATAATACGATGCAGGTGGGGCAGGAATATAAGAATTAAACCTTTAATTACAAATACTTTTATTTCGTTGCAGTCTCGTTAGTTGTTGGATTGGTTTATTCCAATCACCTGGGTGATACTAGTATTACGATTTTACGATCTTGAAGTCCCTTATTAGAATTTTAGGTCGGGAAATGGTCTTTCATTTAATAATGTACTTTCGTTTTTAGTTTAATAATGTACTTTTGTACACACTCTTTACATATTTTATAGTTTCCCTTTTTTATCTTACTATTAATATTATACGGTGGCACGTTCTGGGACTGTGTGAAGTCTGAAGAAAGGGAGAGGACACCGTGACCCTAGAATCAGGCCATTTTTTGTACTTCCGAGAGGGCGACCAGCTATCCCAGGGCGGCGTAGGGTTCTTGGTCAATAAAACCCTCTCTGACAACGTTGTAGAAATGTCTAGTGTGTCGAACAGGGTAGCGTATCTTATTATTAAGTTAACCGATAGGTATAACCTAAAGGTTGTGCAGGTTTACGCACCGACTTCGGCACACTCTGATAATGAAGTTGAAGATATGTACGAGGACATATCGAAGGCCTTACACTCCACCACTAAGGCCTACTACAACGTTGTCATGGGGGACTTCAACGCTAAAGTGGGAGTACAAATTTGCAGCGAATCGGTAGTAGGATCTCACGGTTACGGTAGCAGGAATCATAGGGGGCAAATGCTTGTCAACTTTCTTGAGAAAGAGGGGCTTTTCTTGATGAACTCTTTCTTTAAGAAACGGCCCCAAAGAAAGTGGACATGGCAAAGCCCCGACACTAGGACTAAAAATGAGATTGACTTCATCATAACGGACAAGAAGCACATATTCAGAGATGTCTCAGTGATCAACAGGTTTAATACCGGAAGCGATCACCGACTTGTCAGAGGCTCACTGAATATCAACTTTAAGCTCGAGCGAGTCCGTTTGATGAAGGCCAGGCTCCGGCCCAACCTCCTCCAAGCCGTAGTAGGATCTGAAGCGTTCCAGTCAAATCTGGAGAACCGATTCGTTACCATGGAAACCACAAATGACGTAGACCAGGCCCTCACAAATGTAGTTAAAATCCTCAGGGAGGAAGGTACGAGATTTTGTGAAACGCGACGTATAAGTAGGAAAACGAAGCTTTCGGAGGAGACACTGCAGCTTATGAAGGAACGACGTGTAAACCCACCCAACACTTCGTTAGAGCAACGGGCACTCAACAAACGAATTAAGAAACTGGTACGACATGACTTCCGATGCGCTAATACACGCGCTATTGAAAAAGCAATCGAGCAAAATCGGGGGTCGAAAGTTTTCGTTCAGTCTTTGGGGAGGAGCCATCTGACGAAGTTGTCCAAAGCCAGTGGGGACGTCATCACTTCTAAGCCGGAGATTCTTTTGGAAGTAGAAGACTTCTACAGCCGACTATACGCCTCGCATACATCTCGTCCTGATCCCGGAAATGAGGATCCTAGAGCTACATTAAGCCGCCACTTTACGGAAGACCTGCCCGAAATCAGCCTAGACGAAATCGTGATGGCTCTTGAGCAGCTAAGGAATGGAAAAGCCCCTGGAGAGGACGGAGTTACAACTGAACTATTAAAAGCAGGAGGTAAACCCGTGCTAAAGGAGCTCCAAAATATCTTTAACTATGTCCTCTTTAATGGGAGAACTCCAGAGGCTTGGGGTAGGAGCGTGGTCGTATTGTTTTTCAAAAAGGGTGATAAGACCTAACTGAGGAACTACCGCCCTATTTCGCTCCTGAGCCACATTTATAAGCTGTTTTCAAGAGTTATCACGAATCGTCTTGCGCGAAGGCTCGACGAATTTCAACCCCCGGAACAGGCCGGGTTTCGAAGAGGGTATGGAACCATAGACCACATCCATACTATACGGCAGATTATACAGAAGACCGAAGAGTATAATCGGCCCCTGTGGTTAGCATTCGTGGACTATGAGAAAGCCTTTGACTCGATCGAGACCTGGTCAGTTCTGATATCCTTGCAACGATGCCAAGTCGACTGGCGATACATCCAAGTGTTAATAAGTCTCTATAACGCCGCGACCATGACCATCCAGTTACAAAACCAGCAGACCAACCCTATCTCAATGCATCGAGGAGTGAGACAAGGGGACGTTATCTCCCCCAAATTGTTCACAAATGCATTGGAGGATATGTTTAAGACGCTGGACTGGGACGGTCATGGCATAAACATAAATGGCAGTCATATCTCACACTTGAGATTTGCAGACGACATCGTCATTATGGCCGAAACGTTGCAGGATTTACAACAGATGCTGACCAGCCTAGCCGATTCTTCCAAACAAATAGGTCTCCACATGAACTTGGACAAGACCAAGGTAATGTTTAACCGACATGTAGTACCGGAACCTGTTGCAATACATGGCGCTATTCTCGAGGTTGTTCAAGAATATGTTTACCTAGGGCAAACTCTGCAGTTGGGGAAAAACAACTTCGAGAAAGAGGTCAACAGAAGAATACGGCTGGGCTGGGCGGCATTTGGGAAATTACGTCGAGTATTTACATCGCCCATTCCACAAAGCCTAAAGACAAAAGTCTTTAATTAGTGCGTCCTGCCCGTTATGACATATGGAGCCGAGATGTGGTCACTCACGGTTGGAATGGTTCATAAATTTAAAGTCACTCAGCGAGCTATGGAAAGGGCTATGCTCGGAGTTTCTCTGAAGGATAGAATCCGGAACGAAGTCATTCGACAGAGAACCAAAGTTATCGACATAGCCCACCGGATTAGTAAGCTGAAGTGGCAATGGGCCGGTCACATTAGCCGAACAACCGATAACCGCTGGGACAAACGAGTTCTTGAGTGGAGACCGCGGACTGGCAAACGTAATGCAGGACGCCCTCAGGCTAGGTGGAGCGATGACCTTCGTAGGGCGGCTGGCAGAAACTAGATGCGAGTAGCCGAGGATCGTACCCAGTGGCGTGCACTTGGAGAGGCCTATGTCCAGCAGTGGACTGCGATAGGCTGATGATGATGATGAATATTATACTTTTTATTATATACCTTTACAGTCTCTATTTTGTAAATGAGAGGACTATGTGGACACTGACTGATACCATGAATCTATCTTTCTTCACTGTTCTCCCATACCTCATGAACGCAATATATACAAAAAGAATTGTTAAACTCTCATTTTTAAAATGAGTAACTTGGGAGCTACTTGCCCTTCTTCTCCACAGGAATGACTTTCCGAACGGGTGGTAGAGTCTAAAGTAATCAAAAATTTTCGCTTTTTGACTATAAATAAGTGCTTTTTGGTCTACATCAGAGGTTCCCAGAGTTTTTTTCTCATAGACCACTTTCAAAATGTAGCTGGTTCCGGTGGAGCCAGCTAAATTCCTGCAGCCCTGCACATTTGTACCGTATTTCCAAAACTCGACAAAAAATGTGAAGATTAGATCTAACCATGGAAATTTGTGTTTCGGCTGAGTTCCAACCACGAATTAATAGTTGTCGAAAACAAAGTAAGAATTGATTGGCTAATTAATTAATTTATTGTGTTGTAAGTGGATGTCAAAAAAGTAAAGTAGGCCAATCAAAAAAGTGATTCCATCCAATTTTACTTTTTTGTCATCTACTCACAGCACAAGGAACCAATCAATTCTTACTTTTTTCATTCAGAAAGCTCCCCATTCGAAGTGGTAAAAATAAAAAGAAAAGTAGTATATTTTGTGTGTTGTATTTATTCAAATATGTAATTATTACACTATTAAATACAACATTAATAACGTAACGTTACTTCTACAATGACAATGACGAAATAGTCATAATTTTAGTAGGAGGGATGTACTTGATGGATTTACAGCAAATAATTAATATTTGGCTTTAGTTTTGTTAGGAATTACCGCAAATCTCCCCGTTCCGTGATATTCAATCTGATCCTTTTTTTTGTTAATTTGATTTTGAAGTCATCATGCAGGGCAATTAATTGTTGAACGTATGTCTGAATATCCTCTTCAAGGCATTCTACCTGTAACAAGTTTGAAAATTGGGAAAATTTGCACCGACTAATATTTTGCTTCATAAATTTCAATTTTCCAGGAAAAGCTGAAATTACACCATTTATTTTTATTAAATTGAGGCTGTCCCCCTTGTAGTTGCAAGTTAATGTCATTAAATTTTTTGAACAAATCTGTCAAATACGCGGCGTCTGCTTTGAAATTGAGTAAAATCTTGTTAAACATGCACCTTTCGACAACCAGCGTACTTCAGTATGTAAGAGCAATCGTTGGAAGTCTTCATCATTTTTATCGCACAATTGTGCAAATAAAGGCGTATTTAACGCATTTCTTCTTATTTTATTAACTGCATTAATCACAAATTGAAGCGATTGGTGCAATCTATCATTCAAATTTTTCGTTACTAGGTGTTGTAGGTAGATGACACAGTGAATTGCAGTTACCTCTGGTATAATTCTTTTAAGATGGCTTATAAACCCACGATATCGCCCGACCATGGCAGGAGCTTTTTTCATGCTAACGTAGACCCCAGTCAAGTCTCCGGTGAAACCCTGGGGGTCCATCTAAACCACTTTGGGAACTAAGGGTTTCCAGGAATAAAAAAACTTTTGATTTTTAATTTTGAGTGCGCGTACCGATCACTAGGTCCTGTTTTAGAATCTTAGATCGGACAAAAATATATTTTTATCATTAGTATAATTCCAGGGTCCCACCACCCCTGTTGTATAGGCGTGAACATTTAGCATTCGGGTAAATTAAAACATAAATAACGAAGGAACACCCTACATAATTTTGGCTGTAAATTTTTGTTGAAAAAATACATTATTTTGTTTGGTCTGGGGACTACAATCAGTCAAAAATAAAGTTAATTTTTTCAAAAACAAACCGAGTTTCTAGGCTCCTGAGGCTTAGCACAAAAACTTTGACGTTGACGTGACGCTAACGAGTAATCATGCTGTCACGTTCATTATTATTTAGCAAATTTATAATGTGATGACATATCAAGAACAAGAATAGCATGATGTTAACATCAATCTTTTTGTGATAAGCTCTCTGTTTAGTAAAAGTAACAATGACAATTCGTCAATAATAAGCCACACAACGGTCTAACCACTAGGCTATAACTGCAAAAAAAAATTATCACTTGCTTTAACGGTAAAGGAAAACATCGTGAGGAAACCTACATGCCTAAGAGTTTCTCGAAGATGCGTAAAGTTCGCCAACCCGCACTGGGCCAGCGTGGTGGACTATGGCCTAAACCCTCTCAGTTTGAGAGAAGGCCCGTACCCAACGGTGGGACGGTTTCTTAACAGGGCTAATATTATTGTATAATAAGAATGCCAATCTTTATATATATTTTACAAGCTTTTATTGAACTGTACTAAATAAAAATGAATGCAACTGCACGATTTCTCGACAAGGCTACTATAAGGTCTAATGAATTGTATGAACAGCAACATAATTCGCTTTATCATTCTCAGATTTTCAAACCGCTTGTACTCTTTTGTTTTGCATCAAATACATTATTTTTGTTGATCTACATTAGTATTTGAGTTTGTTGCTAATAATAAAGCTTTAACGATGTTTGATAAAGTTTTTATAATAAACAGTATTAACGTGTCAAAATACTAAAAATGTTAATCGACTTGCGTCGCTGACTGTATATAATACGAAGACGGGTCAATAAGTCCGTGACTTTTTGAATTTCCCGCCTCTTAATTGAAATGGCAACACTGCTTCTGTCAACAGGCAACTGTCAGTTGACTCCTGTCAAAATTTGTCGTCATTTAGTTTGTTTGGAAGCCGTTGATAGCAGACTACCGCGCGGTTTGAGAAGAAAATGGAGAAAAGTGAATTTCGTGTGCTCATTAAGCATTATTTTTTGCGGAAAAAAAACCACTCCAACCAAGGCTAAGCTTGATAAATATTATAGGGACTCTGCACCATCCATTTCCACGGTAAAGAAGTGGTTTACTGAATTCCGATGTGGCCCTATAAGCACGGAAGATGCCGAACGATCCCGTCGCCCAGTTTAGGCCTCTACATCCAAAACAATTTAAAAAATTTACGTTATGGTTTTAGCCGTTCGAATATTGAAAGTGAGAGAGATTATGGAAGCCATAGGCATCTCACATGGCTCAGTGGTTTCAATTTTGAATAATCACTTGAGTATGAGAAAGATTTCCGCAAGATGGGTGCCGCGTTTGCTCACAATTGACCACAAACGTAACCGTGTGACAATTTCGCAGGAATGTCAAAGTCAATGTCCAAGTCAAAAATTATTTATTTGCAAGCCAATACACAAGCACATAAAAATGTCAAAATTATTAAATTTTTTACATCTACCACCGGATCGGAACCCGGCCTCTACTGAGAAGATCCGGCGAGAAACTCAGCGGGTCATTTAACTTAATTTGTTTGGCCTTTCTGATAACCATTTTTTTCAAAATTGTATTATACATCGTTGTTTAATTTTGCTGATTGAGGAGCTGCTCAAACCCAATCTGTTTTATCGTCAAGATAATCCGAAATTTTCTAATAGCCTTTCTTACACAGTCTAGTTTTGATTACCTTTTTGATTTTTTGATAGGCATGTTTCGGATATCAATGGGTAATTTGTTGTAGAAGCGTATACATTGCCCCATGAAAGAATTCCTCATTCTGTGGAGATGAGTAGAATGTACAATAAGATCATCTTTGTTCCGTGTATTAACATGATGAATGTCGCTATATTTATCTAAGCTACTGATATTCTTTTTAACATATAGAAGATTTTTATATATAAATTGTGAGGTAACAGTTGGAATATTTATTTCTCTAAATTTTTCCTTAAAGGAAGCTCTCGGGGCCAAATTGTAAATTGCGTATTGAGAAATGTTTAGCGCTGTTCAACCGTCCTCGTATATCGGATTCATAACTAGCGTTCGCGGTCAATCCGCGGTTAGCCGTACTGTTATAATAGATAACCTTGGAAATTGTAATTGAATCGTAAAATTAAACTTGGTTTTACAGAGGTGCGTGCCTGGGTTTGAACCCGAGACTTCTGACTTTGCATTCCAACGGTCTATCTACTAGGCTATCACAGTCTTTAATACAAGGTGTTATACAAGGTGTATCGTAAATAACGCCAGATCTTAGACACCCCAGTCAGATAATTGCTTTACAAATTCAATACAAAAATCAATTTTCCAAATTTAAAATTTTTAACCCCGTTTTTAAGCACTTTTATACCCCAATTAACAATAAAACTTGTACGTGGATGTGTGCGTATTTAGAAATACGTTTTATAAAATGCATTTGTAATCTGCGTACTGCTTTGAATCAAGAATAAGTTTAGTTAGTAGCACACTAGAGGGGATAAGTAGCACACTAGAGGAGTAACAGCATTTTTGGCAAATTTTAAAAATATGTAATAAACATTAAACATTTTTGGAATCAATTCAGTTATCGATTTAGAACTAACTACTTTCAGGTCTTGCGTTTATTATGTTACACCTTGTATAGATGTGAAGAGGAATATTTCTAAAATAGGTGTAGCTGGTGTACTGTGTACACCAACATAGGATCGATGATGTCAGGTTCCAATGTAATAGGGGTCGAGTCTGTTTTCATTATACTAGGCACAATTCTTAACTCCGGACTAGATAGAAACCCAACCCTTTTTTCACCACCTAGGATTTGAATCCAGGACCTCGGAATCGCCAACCGCACTATGCGCACGAAACCAAGGAAGTAGTCTGCAGGCCGGCTGAATTTCGAAAAATCCTTGCTTAATTGTTTTTTAAGTCTTACATCTAACCGACTCTATACAGTGTGTCATTTTAGTCGTCCTGGAGCCAAAATGTATCTAATGCCTACTCTTCACTGGTACTAAAAATAAAAACACTTTAATGAGTAACATCTCCATAAAATACTACTTTACTGCATTAAAACAAGTATACCAAGCACAAGATGACATTGTGGGGCGGCCTACGTCATCAGCTGGCCAGTAGACAAATCATCAGCCGAAAGACGTCCACTGCAGGACAAAGACCTCCCCCAAAGATCGCCACAACGTCCGGCTTTGTGCTGTACGCATCTACCCGCGACCTTCACCAGACAAATAATCATAATCATATAATTATCTGCAAATATGGGTTTTATAATGATGACATAGTTTTTAGAATAGTTTCTTCATATTTCGCCAAAGAGCATGCAAGTATTAGATAGGGTCTATTACGCTTACTTTTAAATTTAAATAACTCCATAATCTAATAATATAATTAAACGCAAACATAATCTAGGGTATTAGGTAATTAGGTACATTTAAACTAGTCATAACAAGTTCCATAAATATCAATGAATTAACTTATTGTAATACAACACAAATGTCAATTCAATGTCAGTATTAATAACTAAAATAATATACCCATAGTAATGTCAATAAAATTAAATATTTATAATAAATTTAAGTAGGTATATGTTACTTATTGAATTGTTATTTTTATTATGAGTAAACATGGATGCATCACCTGGATTTTAGCTACATGGCGACTAAATTTACACCGTGTATAGTGAGGGGCAATGGTGGGTGTATCCACACGCTAAGCAATAACTGCTTTTAGTATATATTTTTTTATGAAATCGTTTTTAAAATCAGATACTCTTCTCGTAAATTTCACGAGGATACGACCCCACTGTATATAACTTCGGCGGAGACTACTCTTAGCATTAAAACCTGGTTATAACTTAGTTGTAGTTTTATACGCTCGTGTGAACTCAGGTTTGGGACGAACGAAATATTCTCAGAATCAAAAGTTTTAGAGGTGGCTACGGACACCACAGACCTATTTAAATTAATAGACTGCCATGTTATACACGTAAAGGACACCCTCAAAATATTCCTAAATAGTCATTGAAACTGTGAAATTTAAATACAGTAGAGACTATCAAAAAATAATGAGTATTTAAAAAAAAATGTATAAGTATAAAATAATATACATATATTGTTCAAAATAAAAAAAAATATAGATTGCCTCATCTATTGATAAAGATAGACCAGGACCAGGACCCAGGGTTTAAATGCCAGGTCAAACATATTGTTATTATTCTATCTAATTATCTATCTATATTATCACGCCAGATCCCTTGCGGGGTAGGCAGAGAGTACAGAGTTCCAACAGGTTCTTTCCTTACATACATCTCTCGCTTCCTCCACTCTCATAGTTCGTCTCATACACGCTCGCCGGTTACGGAGACTTGACTTGCCCTTCAGGTAAGACACGGTCTATTTGATAATGCTAAGATAGTCCAGGTCTTCCCCGGTAACTGCAGACTTCCACTTTCGTACTGTATATATGTTTTGTCATTCTTTCCTCTGACATTCTTTCTATATGCCCGAATCAACGGTCATACCCTTTCTCATCTTCCCACCGATACTATATACTTACTCGCTTTCTTACTAGCTATTGCGAATACGGTCGATCAGCTTCACTCCGCACATCTTCCGCAGAGCTCGCATTTCAATCGCATTTATTCTACTTTCATTCTCCTTCTTACATATCCAGCACTCGCTGCCATATAACAGCATTAGGACAAGCACTCCGTTAGGTATGGCCGGCTACGTCTTTTGGCTTTAGTGCCGGCTCCCAAGTAGCTTTCCCATTGCACCATTCACTCTGTTCCCCTGCACTCACTCTTACCTCTACATCAGCGGTGTATTTCCCATCCTAACTGTAATTTTTCGATAGATAAAAATCCAATGTTAGCCTGGAGTCCAGTCCAGACTCCACTGCAAGCATCGTACCCGATATAATAGCGATTAGCTCGCCCCTTTTTATTGGGACAATTTGGCCCCATTGGTACCTAAGATTTTCGGCAAAAAGTAAGTATACACTTATGTCAACCTCACTCAGAGATGTTTATTTTTTAGAATGTTAACAAAATTTACACTTTATGTTATTACTAGCTGTTGCCCGTGACTTCGCTCGCGTTTAGTTTATAATGTGACATAGGGATGTGTTAAACTTTTGACTAAATTGCTGGTAACCGTTTACCGTATAGGTTACCGTTAAAATACATGGTAATATTTCTCTATCCCGTAAGAATTTCGAGAAACCCTGAAAATATTTTTAAGTAATTGTATTCACCTAAATACAAACTAAATTTAGAGTAACTAATAATTATAGTTACGGAAATAAGGCAACTTTAAAGCGAAAATTCAAATCCCATTTATTCTCTATCCCGAAGGAATTTCTCGCCTACCTTATAAAGGGAACCTCTGTGCAAAATTTTAGCTTTCTAGGTCCAAGGGTTTGAGCAAAGCGTTGATAAGTCAATCAGTGAGTAAGTATGTCAGGACTTGGCTTTTCATATATACAGATATGTTTATTAAGAAATAATTTTAAGATAAAAGATCTATTTAAAAATAAGCTTTTATAGCAAAAACACAATGCTTATAACTTGCTTAGTTGTAAGCAGTTCCATTGGTGTGGTAGTTCCATTGGCTATCTGCGTTTATAGTACTTGTAAAGACATATCTAACAAGCATAAAGACGACATGATTATATTGAGCAATTGGGTAATTCCGTTGGCCACCTTACAGCTTCAGCATCAGACCCTGAATACTATTTGTTTGTATAGTACTTGTCAATACCAATGTCACAAGTCTTACGAGGGGGTTACGTTATATAGTTCACATGTTTCTATTGCCACCTTCCGACTTCATCATCAGACTAGCTCCATGGTACCATACATATATATGTCAAATGTCAGTTCAATCGGATACCCCAAGTGCTTGGAAAATGAATCACAAGATTTGAACCGGAAAGACAGACAGACAGGCATACAAACATTGCAAGTTAAGTAAAAGCTTGTAAAAATAAGCTACTATATTTTAAGTCTATTTAGTTATACTGTTCTCTGATACGGACAAGAAAAGGATTCATTTATATCTTGGAACTTCAGTGATGAATAAGTTTACAAGTATATCTATATTTCATTTATGATTGCTGAGGAGAAATTCCGTAGAAGAATACCGCTTACACTTTCATCTTTCCTATTAACTCTTGTTGAAAGGTGACTAAAGAACCAATTTTTTGTAATCGCGGCGAGAAAATATTAGAAAGTTTTTTTGTAAAGATACACGTAGTCCCGTACTAGAAATTATTCATGTGTTGTGGGTGCATTTCCAAACACGAAATACGTACACAAACACCCAATGTCCAATGACACATAGATTTGTCTCTTGCAGGTATCGAATCTGCGACTATTCGACCCAGTGCGAGTGGCTTAAACTCTTAAGTATTGGACCAAGCCGGTCGTTAATATTCTTAGTCATCTATGGGGTGCTGTCAACAATATATCATAACAAGATACACAGTCCCGTTCAAAAGTTACACTAAAAATGTCCCCAAATCGAGGTGAGTAGTTATGATATAAACATAAATTAGGGCATATTGTACCTACCTCGTATCACTTACAGTTGCATTTGGATAGAAATGCACAAAGAGCAATAAAAATTTTCGACCGAAGCTCGCTGGTGCAACACAAAGTGAGTGGTCCGCACCCAAGAGATAAAAAGACAGTTGCGGACTGCATAGGATGAATTGAAAAATGCATCATTTTAATGCGAATCAAGACAACACAGTATTGAATATAATAATAATAATAAAATCGTTTATTAAAGCCAGAAATAGTAACATTAAAATTTAGATTAGATTAACAAATAAACTTACAATTTGATATCAATTTAAAATATAGACTCTTTTCTCCAAACTAGGATTCAACATCCTATATCATTAATGTGAAGTGATAGTTACGTCAACTAACAGCGTAATACTGCTAGTTTTTTAGTACCACCCACTCTGATCTGCCTTCAAATGGTGCCACTTCTCGTGTGGCGAGCGTGTATCTATCAATATTTGATCGATGGGTGCTGAAGTAATATCCTCACATATGTTGCGACAAGTTCATGGGGCTAACCGTCTTCTAGTCTGTTATTTCTAGGAGTTCTTTGGAAACAGTATAGGCTGGTGTATTACTAAAAAGCCTAAACTTTGGCCTTTGTTGTTAGTCTGGGATTCTCCGATGACCTTAGGAACCTTGAATGTAAACACATTCAAAGTACCTAACTATGGAGAAAGTCATATCGTTCTTTGAGATAGGAGGGAGGGAGATGCTGGATTAAACAGGACGTTGTACAAAAGCAAAAACAAGTGAGCATTCCGGCAAAGACGAATTGACAGCCACTTGAGCTTAGCACGAAATTCTGAACCATGATCATATTTCCGCAAACCAAATATAAATCCTCAATGTATTCTTAATAACAAATTTAATTCCACATTTGATAGATAAAATTAATCTTAATACTCCCCCTAAAAGAACCAGGAATAGTCCACTGTTTTTAACCCCACAAGCATCAAATAATTATACGGAATACCTTCCTTTTAATAGATTACCAGCAATGTACGACTATACATTTTCATCTCTTGACCTATTTTCATTCTCCTCACAACACTTTTGAAACAAATATCATAAGAATATTATCAGATAATAAATAAGTTAAACACACGCGCGCGCACACACACACACATATTTGCTATCCTTATTGTCTAATTTTTACACTATCACGCCTATATTCCCCAAGCGGGGGTGGCAGAGGTATACTGAGTACACCCACTTTTCGCCGACGATGTTAGGTCCCATGTAACAGCGGACGATCCTATTGCCATCAATGGCAATACGATCGTCCGCTATGGCACAATTTCAAAGTCCGAACTCATACTGGAAATTTTTCGTTAGAAAACTATATTTGTCCGACCTAAGATGAACCTAGAAGCTCGTGACCACAAAGCGATGCGCTTTACCACAAGACCAACGAGGCAGTCTAATTATTCTTCTGAGGATTAAAGGTTTGGTCAAATAGCCGACGGAGCGCCACGGAAGCGCGACGGAAGCGCTCGGCTACTTTGGTTGTGACGTTTGCCGTCGCGCCGAGCGGGGCTGCACTGTGTGGCGTCTCCCATACATTTCAGTACATTACAACTCCCTAAGCCACGCCACCGTCGCGCTCCCGTCGCGTTGCGTCGGCTATGTAGCGAAACCTTAAGGTCTTCATTTTTATCTACATGATTTTATTTAAGTAATTGTAAGCTGTGAAGTTTCTTAAACAAATAAATTTTGTCAAATATGAAGGCCGACGTGACTAAAAATATATTTATTTTGCAAATACACTTGTTATAATAGATATTCAAGTATTACAGTCGTTAAAATGCTACTTATCAGTTCGTGCAAACGGTAAGAGAGCTAAGACGATATTACTTGCTCTACGTAGAGACGATATTACGCTTAGGACTATATTATTCCTTTCGCTCACTAGTATATCGGCTTTACCTATCTATTTACACTAGTAAAGGCTGATGAAATAAGCACAAAACATTGCATAAGCCTTCAATGTGCATGTATTGAACTAAGTACTGGTTGGGGGTACATAACTATCTATCATTTTAGTATAAACATCATTCGTGTTATTTAAACTACAACCTTATAGCGAACATTTAAGATTCAATATACAAGTTTCAATTAAAGGAAAACTCATAGAGATGGCATACGTAACGCACAGGGTCCTTATTCGCTATGTCCAATTAAACACGATAAATTCATAAAATAATCTTATACTGGTACTCAAGTAGAACACAAAATACACGATCATATCATAGAGTTATGGCAACGCACCGCGTTTGGTTATAGCGAACAAAGGGTATTCTTTCAGTATTGCTATATGACTTCCGACCTTACAGCAAATATATAGGAATAAAAATGGAATGGGCGCTGGTAAGTTTGCCTTTGAGAGTAATTCTGGGACAAGACACTAATGAAAGGTCATTAGTGTCTTGTCTCCCATAATTTTTAGTTAAGACTTCCTTAAGTTGTTCCGGAAGCAGAATGAAAACCCTTTTGTTATTTCTATTAAACTGTCAAGTTGGATTCTTAAGGGTATTTAGGCAATAGGAGTGCGTTCATTACTACGTCAGGCCAAGTTATTTGTTATGAAAGATATCACGGAACAATCTAGCTATTGTTTTAAAAAAATCTTTCAAGTGTAATTAGGTTTGTGCTTTAACGTTTCGGATTTTTTACAGGCTATTATCATGTTCACAAATCCATGGAAAACTTGACAGGTGCAAAAGTCAAAACAAAAAACCATGTTGCCAGCTTAAAATGCCTAGCGTAGAACCAACAACTAAATCAATCGACGTAAATTATTGACATATTTAAAAATATTTATTTTGTTTATTAAATGAGGGTTGAAATTTACGCATTTTGCATTTAAGCAACAAATTATGTAGTAAATAAATTTATTTTGGATGTATGTATATACCGATTTTACTTAAGCCTTTTAAAGTAATAAAAATTGAGATAAAATATTATCGACGTCATTGTTACACCTGCCTGAACATTAAAAACTAAATTAAAAGTTGTATAAGATTATTTTAAATTTTATTTCTGTTATCGACAAGAAAGTTAATTGTAGTACATGACTATTTAAAATATGTCAAATTCTGGCAACACTGTAATTATCAATTTGTCTGTCGAATGATATAATTCATGTTATATATTGTCATACACCGTAATATTATGTTAGCCATTCTTATATTATCCTCAGCTTCGTATTCAGCTTGCGGAAATATGGCCATATGCCCATATTTCGTACTTAACTCAAGTGGCTGCCCATTCGATTACGCCCGAATACTCATATTCTTTCCCTCCTTTGCAATATATTGTGAAACTCTATTTCTTCGTCTTATCTCATAAAATGTTTAGAGTATTCCCAAAACTCTGGTACTCAATGTCTAAGATCCTCCGAAAATCGAAGTCTTCAGATGCCCTTGTATAATAGCAGTTTCTATTATAGGTCTTTTGCTGTCCAGGCAGTCGGAATGCTTTGCCTGTCGTTATACGGCGCGCGTCGACTTCAGAACGCTTTAAAGAACAAGTTAAGGAATTTTACTTATTAAGTTTACCAGATCCGATTTTAGCACCTTTATTATAGCTTCGCGTCATTGTTCAAATATGTATTTGCTGACCCTAATATTATTGGTGTTTATAATGACTTTATTTTCTGTTTTTATTAACTTAGCGTCTTTTTGTTGTTATTGTTTTCAATTAATGTTCGTTACTATCAAACTAATTTAGTACACCCCCGTACATTTATATTTCTTGAAAATTCTCCATCCGAAGACTGCCTGGAAGAGATTGCTCATTAGGGATAAAGCCACCCTTTGTGTTACTTGTGTGGTTGTATATTTCCTATTACTATTTGTTAAATTATTAGTGGACAATAAAAAGTTTATCCATCTATCATATAGTTATGTCATTAGATGTGAACTGCTCGTGTTTTTCTCTTTAGGTAATGTTTACTTCTTACTTGTTTGTTTTCTTAATCGTTAGTTATTTAATTTTAATTAGCTGAATGCACATGTTTTGGATTACAATCAAGATCTATGCTATTACTTTAGAACTAGGTGTTATGTTTTGATTTTGATCTGTGTTGTGTATCAATTGAATGAAATAAAATAAAAATATGAACATAAAACCCTAAAATTTCACCTTTCACTGAGAGCACAATTCTGTACCTTTAGTGAAAGCTAATACAACACGAGTTATAGCATTTTTGATATTTTTACACAATATGCATTAGAAAAAAAATCTGCTATTTTTAAATCTGATCTCAATGTGAGTTTTTTTTATTTGTGTATACACAACGTGTAACATAACAAACGCAAGACCTGAAAGTAGTTTTGTTCTAAATCGGTAACTAAATTGATTCCAATAATGTTCAATGTATCTTAATTTTTTTTTAAATTTGCAAAATATCAAAGTCAAGAGTCTCCGTAACCGGCGAGTGTGTATGAGACGAACTATGAGAGTCGAGAAAGCCAGAGAGGTATGTAACCTGTTGGAACTCTGTACTCTCTGCCTACCCCGCAAGGGATCTTGCGTGAGGTTATAGATAGATATATGGATAGATAGAAAATATGCTTTTATCCTTCAGTGCGCTATAAAAAATTAAATTTATTCTTAATTTATAGCAAGAAGAAGATTCCAAATGCATTCCTAAAACGTATTTCTCAAAACGTACACATACACGTACTAGTTTCATTGTTAATTGGGGTATAAAAGTGCTTTAAAAAAGGGTAAAAAGCTTCAAATTTAAAAATTTGGTTTTCCTTTTGAATTGATGAAGCAATTCTCTAATCGGGGTGTCTGAGGTCTTGCGTTTATTGTGTTACACCTTGTATAACTAAGCATTTTTCAGAATTTACAATGTGTAAGATGATATATTTTCAACTGTCACAAAGTGAACTGACCTGTTCCAATTTTTTTGGCATTACTGATTTAATTTGAATTAACCTCTTTTACACGACCAATAAGAATAGTTTAAAAATGGTGCACATTGATATAATTACACATTTGTCAGTGTACTGCAATGTCATTCAACAGATGAACCCATATTTAAATAGCGTTTTACCTGTCAAATATTATATCATTCGACATCACATCAACGCTAAACCAAAACTATGTGTGCAAAAATCAATTTACACAGAAAGTATAAAAAATCATGGTATTAAACAATATAAGTATACATTTTAGTTAATATTAAGAAAAATACTCAAAATAAATTTAAATAATCTTTAAATAAATATCTTTCAATAAGCGTTATCAACATTGAATTAAGTGCAAAAGAAAAAATGAGAGGAATTTTTGAAATTTTAAGGGCGATTTTCTCGAAACAATGATTTTCGACTTGTATCACTTTTCACTGAAGGTACAGAATTATAGATGCGTATGAAAGATGTGTATACATTATTATTTTTAGTGTCCCACTGCTAAGCAGAAACATCCCAGCTGGATACACGTTGGACGTTTCCTTTCTATTCTATTTGCGGTTCTTTTAAAGCAATCGTTTACAAATAGGTACATTAAATTAAAAACTGAACGTCTATCTATGCTTTATCATCACGCCAGATCTATTTGCTTTTTTAACTTTTTCCTTTCCCTAACAAATTCGAGGCAAAGAAAATGTTACAAAGTTTCTCGTATGTTACTTTAGTGTCACGTTGGTTGAGCTACGTAAGTTGATGCTCTGAAGTATCGTTTGATTAAAGTTTACAAAGGTTTACATTTCCTAAGGGGATTTAAAGAATTGTTGCAATTGACACGGGTTGAGTATCTTGGATTGTACTACTATTGGCAGGGTAGGCCCTTGGTCGACAATTACTTTGCCGTTACAAAAAAAAAGTGAAGCTAAAGGTGCGGGTAGCATAGGTGTGTTGTGTACACCGATATTTGGTCGATAAATTTTAGCAAAGAATTAGAAAGATAATAGCAAAGGAATACTTTGGCGATGACCGTAAATAAATAGCTACCTACTTTTAGTATTTCAGTCCGACAGAATTTATCTCCTATCTCAAATTGATCTATTTCACAGTTCGACTAATGGCCGGTTTAAATATTCAACTCAAGGGTAGATTTGCTTGCGATCAGTGGAATTTTGACAGATTTAACCTTTCAAAATATGTCATAATTCTATCCGTAGTAGACAAATCTATCGTTCAGTTAAATATTGAAATCAGTCGTAAATTTGTTTGCCAGTAATTCTATTTTTTGTTAATTTTTATTTTGTTTTATTGTTATTTTAGAAAGTAACCATTTTTGCATTTCACCATTATGTTTACGCAGTTCTTATTTGGTTTCTTACTTCTTGTGTACAATACGTGTAGAAGCATGTAATTAGCAAATTTCTTTCATTACAGTAAAAGTCGCCGCGTGGTTCCCGGCTTAGAATAGGACCAACCCATCTCATCCCATCGGGTGTCGTACAAGGCGACTAAGGGAAAACTAGGGAATGGGCAGCAGCGTTCCCTTAACACTTCGACGACCAATAACTGCGCTCGCCAACCCGCCTGCCAAGCGTGGCGAGTATGGCAAACACCCCCAATTATGGAAGAAAATAGGAAAACCAGGCCCCTAGTCCCCGGCGGTCCTGTTCGTCCTGGCCACGGTAGCAGCCATGGTAACGACAGGACAAGGGGTGCTAAGAATCTCCGGCAGAGATTCGGCTACCACCAAAACCGAAAATTGGCCCTGGTGACATACAACGCACGCACATTGAGGACAGATGAGAAGCTAGTTGAGCTGGAAGAAGAGTTAAACAAGTTGCGGTGGAGTATTGTTGGTTTATCGGAGGTCCGAAGAGAGGGCGAGGACACGATAACCTTAAAATCCGGCAACTTGTTT
Organism: Phalera bucephala; assembly: GCA_905147815.2. NCBI lineage: Eukaryota > Metazoa > Arthropoda > Insecta > Lepidoptera > Notodontidae > Phalera > Phalera bucephala. Next base: position 6,543,224 of record LR990620.1, on the reverse strand, counting down.
TACTACCGGGAGGGCGAACAGCAGTCCCAAGGTGGTGTCGGATTTATCGTCCACAAGTCACTCATAAACAACGTTGTGTCCATCACTAGTGTGTCGAGCAGGGTAGCGTACCTGATACTCAGAATATCCAAAAGATATTCGCTGAAGGTCATACAGGTCTACGCACCGACCTCGGCATACTCAGATGATGAGGTCGAAGTTATGTATGAGGACATTAGTAGAGCCATACATACTTCCAAAGCACATTTTACAGTAGTTATGGGTGACTTCAATGCGCGGCTGGGCCAACGGGGCGATGATGAGTTGAGAGTGGGGCAATTTGGATATGGGCAGCGCAACCCCAGGGGTCAGAGGCTGGCCGAATTTCTGGAGAAAGAGGGACTCTTTATGATGAACTCTTTCTTCCAGAAGCCGCCTCATAGGAAATGGACCTGGATGAGCCCTGATGGTTCCACAAAAAATGAGATAGACTTCATCATGAGCACCAAGCGACAAATATTTAATGATGTCTCCGTGATTCATAGGGTAAAAACCGGCAGTGATCACCGAATGGTCAGAGGCACATTAAATATTAATGTCAAAATGGAAAGATCGCGTCTGATGAGGTCTACGCTCCGACCTACTCATGCATATATCCAAAACCCCGAGAACTTTCAACTCGAATTGTCAAACCGCTTCGAATTGCTAGACAGCAGCGCATCAGTGGACGAAATCAACAACAGGCTGGTAGAGACTGTTCATACGGTCGGGTCCAAGTATTTTAAGACCCACCGTAAAAATAGGCCTCAAAAACTATCTGACTACACCCGAAACCTCATGGCTGAGCGACGTTCCATGACGCTCGAAACCTCCGATGATGCTAAGTCCTATAGGCAGCTTAATGGACAGATATTGAAGTCCTTGCGACACGACTTACGGTCCTTCAATGCAAGGCGTATTGAGGAGACCATAGAGCAGAACAAGGGCTCTAAAGTGTTCGCAAGAGACGCGTCTATTGGGCAGAGCCAGTTGACGAAGCTGAAGATGGAGGACGGAAACGTAACGTCGAATAGGTCAGAGGTGCTCAGGGAGATAGAGAGGTTCTATGGACAGTTATATACCTCAGTAGCTAAACCTGTTGTTGACTTGGTAAAAGACCCAAGAGCCAAGCTAACCCGACACTGCACTGAAGATATCCCGGACATCAGCCTGTGCGAAATTAGGATGGCTCTCAAACAACTAAAAAACAACAAAGCGCCGGGTGAAGACGGAATTACTGCAGAACTTCTGAAGGCGGGCGGATCGCCGGTACTTAAAGTCCTTCAGAGGCTATTTAATTCCGTCTTGCTTGAAGGGAAAACGCCGGAAGCATGGAACAGGGGTGTGGTGGTGCTGTTTTTCAAGAAAGGTGATAACACCTTATTGAAGAACTATAGGCCCATCACACTGCTGAGCCATGTTTATAAGTTGTTTTCGAGAGTCATTACGAATCGTCTCGAACGAAGGCTTGATGACTTCCAGCCTCCCGAACAAGCCGGTTTCCGGAAAGGTTTTAGTACCATAGACCACATACATACGCTGCGGCAGGTTATACAGAAGACTGAGGAGTATAATCGGCCACTATGCTTGGCGTTTGTGGACTATGAGAAAGCCTTTGATTCGATCGAGACTTGGGCGGTTCTTAGATCTCTCCAGCGATGCCGCATTGACTATCGGTACATCGAAGTGTTGAAGTGCTTGTATAATAACGCCACCATGTCAGTCCGAGTACAGGGGCAGTGCACGAAGGTGATCCCCATAAAAAGAGGAGTAAGACAGGGAGACGTCATTTCTCCGAAACTGTTTACGGCCACCTTAGAGGACGCCTTCAAGCTCTTGGAATGGCAAGGACTTGGCATCAACATCAATGGCGAATACATCACTCACCTTCGATTTGCCGACGACATTGTGGTCATGGCGGAGTCGCTGGAAGATCTAGGACGAATGCTCGGTGACCTCAATAGAGTATCCCAACAAGTGGGTCTTAAAATGAATATGGATAAAACAAAAATAATGTTTAATGTCCATGTCGTACCCACCGCACTCACCGTTGGGAACTCTACTCTTGAAGTTGTCGACGAATACATTTACCTGGGACAGGCAGTCCGGTTAGGTAGGTCCAACTTTGAGAGAGAGGTCAATCGACGAATCCAACTCGGCTGGGCAGCGTTCGGGAAACTGCGCAACATCTTCTCATCCAAAATACCTCAGTGCCTAAAGACTAAAGTTTTTAGTCAATGTGTGTTACCAGTGATGACATATGGATCAGAGACGTGGTCTCTTACAATAGGTCTCATAAAAAAGCTCAAAGTTGCTCAGCGAGCTATGGAAAGAGCTATGCTCGGCGTTTCTCTACGTGATCGAATCAGGAATGAGGAGATTCGTAGAAGAACCAAGGTCACCGACATAGCCCTTAGGATTAGCATGCTGAAGTGGCAATGGGCTGGCCACATAGCGCGAAGATCGGACGGGCGTTGGGGCAGAAAGATTCTAGAGTGGAGACCACGTATTGGCAAGCGCAGCGTAGGACGACCGCCTGCCAGATGGACCGACGATCTTGTGAAAATCGCAGGAAATCGTTGGATGCAGGTGGCATCGGACCGGTTACGCTGGAAAGCGATTGGGGAGGCCTATGTTCAGCAGTGGACAAGTATAGGCTGAAATGATGATGATGATGATGATGACAGTAAAATATGCTAAATTTGCCATTAGTCTGTAAGCTTTGTGTAAAATAAAATAAATAAATATTTTTTGGTCCTAATAGAGGGCAGGTCTTTCGACATTTTACAGGGCATTATTCTTGAGTATATAATACATGTTAATGATAAGTATTGACTTATGTCTGGACTTGATAATTTATGATCACGCCAGATCCCTTGCGGAGTAGGCAGAAGATACAGAGTTCCAACATGTTTTTTTTACAAGTCTCCTTGAGAATCTATCGATAAAAACAGTAAGTAGATTTGATTATTATTTACGCTGACATTTATATTTTGGAACTAAAAAAACGGAATTCCAACATAAACAAATATTGAAATAAAACAAATATTGAATTATGCTTATGATAATAATATCCTTAATTCTAAAATAGCCTTTATTGAATTAAGTCACTTAAATGTACTTCATCAAATAATATAAAGTACTAGTTTCTGCCCGGGACTTCGTCTGCGTTGGCGCGGGTCACTCTCTTCCCTCCAATATGGTCGAGAGGAGTGATGGCTGTTCCAGTAGTCATACTCGTGAACGGTTGCTGCTTGTGGGGACTGGCCCATCTGAAATCCTTTAGACACTCTTTATAAATTACTTCGTTAGTCTCGTAGCTCGGTCGTATGGCACCACACTGGAGCTAGATCGTAAACTATTTAATTATAACCGAAACATTGTATCCACACAATATGATAAAAAAATTGAAAGGAAAGAAGAGAAAGAGATTAAATAACAAAAGACAAGCCCGCTGAGTTTCTTCGCCGGATCTTCTCAGTGGAGGCCGCGTTCCGATCCGGTGGTAGGTTTTTATTTAAATTAGATATAAAAAAACATGTAAATGGACTACTTGTAAGCGCCACAGTGCTTATACAAAACAAATTATTTGAGTTTGAGTTTGATTTAAAACAGAAACCTATAATTTTGCCGGGATAAAAAATTTCTTTCCGTGTTAGTTAAGCACGGAAGGTAAAACATTTCTGAATTGTATACCTACCTCCACTTGCATGTATTTATTTAAAATTTCAAAATGAGTGTGTATATAATTGTTGTTATTAAGAAAAATAAGTTTATTCTTATTCTTATGGTTTATCCCGCGATAATCCTGGATTGTTTCATTTTTCTGAGATAAAAAGTTTTCATAGCAAATTGTAGTTTTTGCGTGAATGAAACACAAAGAGACAGACAGACAATATTTCCAAAAAAAACGTTTTTCCTATATTAATAAAGAAGTGTACAAACATTTTTCAATAAATATTCATAGTACAGATGTTTCATCAATATTAGCATTACACAAGGCATTAGTCCTTATTCTATGACTCCACAAATTCCATCTGAGAAGGAAGTATTATTAGCATTAATAGCTCCTATAACGACTCCTAACTTGGGCTGGCAATATTTTCTTTCTTGCTTCTTGAATCTATATTTAGGATTTGTGCTCTAGTCGTTTCGAGTAGGAAGCTTTAAGAGCCTCATTATGTGGATAATATTCTGGAAATAAATGATAAGGACCCTTTTGGTTGTTCTTTAGACGTTATTTAAACGTCTCATTGACAACTTATGACTATGGTCTTGTTAGAAAATGCATTCATAGGCATTTCGTATCATTTTCTGTGTGATAGTTTATATGTGTTTGTTTACAAGTTATTATTGGTGAAAAGATAGGAATTAACTGACTTGATTTCTATGGTTTCCAATAATTCAGCTTTTACTATCCCACTTCTGGGGAAAAGGCTTTAATACTCTACCAGATAGAATCAGCGAAGATTTGCGGAAGCAAATTTGTAACCACCTGCAGTTGGACTTTTAATATTCAGAGGTAACCAGGAACTATGTCCTTTGAAGCATTGGGGTGCATGAAAATGGAATTATCACGGTCGACCACGTCAGATTGACTGAGCCGATGGTTCCTTAGTCTTGATAATCACTAAGATCACCACGGTCTTGTAGCGCCACAAGCTTCTTTATTAGCTTCTTTTTAAAGTTTATTCTATCTGTTTTAGCCATCAATATATCATATCAAGATACATACTCCCGTTCAAAAGTTACAAGAAAAAAACGTTCCCAAAACCACGTGAGTAGTTATAATTATTGTATAAACATAAATTAGGGCATATTGTTTATTACTCGTTTTTGCAAAAGTAAAGCTGTACAAATAAAAGCGGAAGCCTGTTAATTTTTAGTACCACTTTTGCCTATCTTATGGTAGTACCAGTTTTAGTGGGGCGAGCGTGTATCTACCTATATTTGATCGATGGTTTTAGCATAAATATTAAGACACCCCAACTTGGGTGCCACCGGGCCTATTGCGGTGTATGAGACACAAAGATCGCCTGCACAAATGCCCTAAAGCGGATCCAAATGATCCAATGGATAAATTAATATACACATGCTACCAAAACTACTATGTAGAGGTCATAAGAAAAATTTTGCTTGATTACAATAAAACAGCACTAACGGAAAGTAAAAATAAACCCAAAAAAATGTGGAAGAATTTCAAAGAATTATGTAATATAAATAATACTAGTAATAGAGAACCAACAGATTTACTGAATATTCATTAGATGAATATTCATAACAATCATTAGATGCAATTAATACTTACTTCTCTAATGTTGGACAAGGATTTGCAAATAAATTTTTTACATCCCATAATACAACCGGAAACGTCCTTGCTTCCAAAATGAAATGAAATAATACACCTATCGTCTCTTTCTTCCTGCGCATGCTACAGATGCGCACGAAGTTAGAACCTTAATCACTAGTCTACCAAATGATAAAGCTCCATTCAGGATGCTATAATAGACACTCTCACGTTTTATCTTCAATTGAAGTATGGAATCCGGCATTTTTCAAAGTATACGGAAAACTGCTGTGGTTTCTCCGATATACAAATCCGGAGTTAAAAATAGTCCTGATAACTATCGCTATTGGGGGCCGTTCTAATTTGTTAAAAAAAGATAATTAGTAAGCGATTGGTAAAATATGTGGAACAACATAACTTAATATCTGAAAAGCAATTTGGTTTTCGCCAAGGCAGATCAATGAATGATGCAATTTTCAAATTGAAATCTTCAGTTGCGACACTTCTTGACAAATTTGCAAATGGTGTATACTTGGATCATGCGATAGCCTTTAACACTGTTTCTGTCCCCATCCTTTTGACTAAGTTAGAACACAGGGGTATTAGAGGCACTCCTTTGCTATGGTTCAAAAGCTATTTATCGGCACGGAATCAATGTATAAAGGTTTCTAACTATCTTAGCAACACTTTAAATGTCACATTTGGTGTTCCTCAAAGCAGTACATTGGGCCCAATTTTGTTTAACCTGTATATGGATGAGATTCACAATTTACCCCTCATTTTTTCAGAAATAATCTGTTATGCAGATGACATCGCATTACTTGTACATGGAACGAACTGGAAAAACACTTTTAAAAGTGCTGAAATAGGAATAGAAACTATATGCAATTGGTTAAATTACAATCTTCTTACTTCGAATGAAACGAAAACCAACTACACATGTTTCCACAAGACAGCAAGTTCCGCACCTTCACTATCTATCAATATACATATGCACGCATGTGATTGCTTAGGAACAGCCGCTTTCTCATGTGAAACCCTATCTAGAGCAATAACTATTAAATACCTCGGGATAGTAATAAACTAAAAACTTTATTTCCAACAGCACCTAAATTTTTTATCAGGTAGAGTATGAAAAATAATTAATATCATGAGACAAATCAAAAATGTAGTCGCCATAGAAACCTTTAAAATAACCTACTTTGTTAATCACAATCCCTTCTCTAATATTGTCTTCCAGTTAGGGCTGGTGCTGCGAAAACGCACATGCTACCGTTGGAACGTGCCCAGAGGACTGAAACTAGTTTCATTTTTTTTTCATTTTGACAAGTATTACCGTTCAGGGTACCGTACTCTTTGTCGCTATGACCAATTAAATACGTAACGCGGCGATTAACGATTAGGATAACGTAATGTAATGGTCGTTTAATTGTACTTGAGAGGCATAAAAAAATATAATTACACGATTATTTCACGAAGTTATCATAACGCGCCGCGTTTGGTCATAGCGAACTAGCGTTCTAGACACATTACCAATTAAAGCGGTGCGGAACTATTAGGCCCTTTGTAAAAAGTCTATTTATATCCTTTTTACAAGCTTTTATTTAACTCGCAATGTTCGTATGTCTGTCTGTCAGGACGTCTGTCTGTCTGTCTTTTTGGTTCAAATCTTGTAATCCCTTTTTTAAGCATTTGTGGGTATCCGATTGAGCTGAAATTTGGCATACATTATATGTTACAATGCAATGATATGGTATCATGGAGCTGGTATGATAGAGTCAGGTGACTATAGAGACATGCAAAATATACAACGTAACCTCATTGTGTTTAGGCTTGTTAGATTAGTTTTTACAAGTAATATACAACCAGATAGAGTTCAGGGTCTGATGATGAAGCCAACAGGTGGAACCAACCAACTACTCAATATAACCTCTGTCTTGACGAGTGCTATATACCCGGATGGTGTCTAGGGTCTCATTATGGAGCCGAAAAGAAGCCACAGGAGCTCCTCAACTAAACTAGATATCTTCGTTGCGTTTTTGCTATAAAAGCTTGTTTTTAAAAGGGTATTTTTAATTATTTATGACGACATTTATTTGCCTTGACTCCTTTGTTGGTTTACTGGCGATTAATGCACGCAGCGATCACGAGATCCTGGTTCAAATCCTAGGTCGGACAAAATGTAGATTTTTTTTTCAGAAAAAATCCAGTATCCGTCCGTAGCCTGGTATTGTGCTCGGCATAATGACAATAGCATTGCCCCCTATAACGTGGGACCTAACATCGTCGGTGAAAAGCGGGTCTGCACAGCACACCTCTGTCACCCCCGCTTGGGGAATATAGGTGTGTCGGTTTTTTTCATTTGTTTGCCTTTTTTATACATCATTCAGTTGCAATGATTTATTGCTTGAAAACATTTTCAACCCACATTAATACATTTATAATGAAGCACAATTAAAATGAACATAGGCTAAAACAATAATAATGAGTACCCCGCCCCCTAAACTATGTTTATATACCGGTGTCTTAGGAAGCAGTGTTCATTCGTAACAATGTGCCTATAGTTTTAAATTGATCCAGGGATACATAGTGTGACTTGCGATAGGTAGGTAGATATATACATTATAAAGTGGGTGATATTTACTTACAATATGAAAAGCGGATCGAAACAAAAACAAAAGCAGAAACAGTATGCGAGTGAGTTGGTGAGGTAGTCAGGGTGTGTGTGTGTATGCGTTTCTTAGTGTGGAAAATGTGGATGGAAAAGTATAAGAGTTGTTAGATGGTGTTATAATTTTCAACCCCTAGCATTAGCTTTTCCGTCATCTTGTAGGTATATATTATGCCGATCTAGCACCCTGGGTGGCCCCATTCCTTACATGCGTCATGCATTGTGTTGCATACTGCAAAACTACTGATCAAGCACTTCGCATTGGCGTCATCGCGATCGGACGTCGAAAAGCCAGTCAGTTAGGTTCATCCTTTGAACGGGTGTAGGTTAATTTTAACTAGTAATTTTAATTATAATATTTTATGATAGAATAAATTAATATACTTTTAATGTTTCTTTGAAACCTCCGGCTGCCGCAAACGCAATTATTGTACTTAGTGGTGTACACAAACTACAACATATTAACAGTTTAAAATAAAATTATAAATATAATAGAGCTACCTACATTTTCATCCTAATTAAAATTTATAGCCCTACTTAACCTTTACAAGCAACATTTGTTGTATAAATAAATTTTCCTTGTATGTTCATGGTAGAAATCAAAGTTGCTTATAGTTTTACTGTGAAACCCTCGGAACATCTGTCTGAATAAAGTTCAAGTCTATTCTATACTAATATTATAAAACTAAGCAATTTGTTGTTTTTTTTTGTTGTTTGAACGCGCTAATTTGTAGTAGTATTTGAAAAAGTCAGATTTGAAAAATCCTTGAGGAACTTTATTTCACATCTACGGCCGTTAGGAGCCGATATAATATAATAATATTACCCCTGTTAAGAAAGTGTCCCACCGCTGGGCACGGGCCTCCTCTCAAACTGAGAGGGTTTCATAGTCCACCACCCTGGGACAGTGCGGGTTGGCGAACTTCACACACCTTCGAGAAACTCTTAGGCATGCAGGTTTCCTCGCGATGTTTTCCTTCATCGTTAAAGCAAGTGATAGTTAATTTTTAATACGCACATGATTTCGAAAAGACGGAGGTGCGCGCCTGGGTTTGGACCCGAGACTTCTGACTTTGCAGTCAAACGGTCTAACCACTAGGCTATCACTGCAAAATCATAAAGAACACTAAGCGAAAACAAAGTACCTATATTAGATTCGTGGTAAACTGCGGGTGAAACCGCGGGGCACAGCTATTTTAAGATAAACTCTGTAATTGGACAGTCGATATCAGGGAGTGGATTGGATTTGTGTCGGCTGGTCGTGACAGTCGATGGGTGTTTGACAGGTGAAATGTTCTTGAGAGGATAAGAGATTTAATAATGAAAATAGGAATTCTGTTGATTTAAAACGAGTAACGATTTTTATTCGTTGAAAAATTTCACGCAAAAAGACATTTTAAATCGCAAAAATAGAAGGATCCGTTCAATCAAACTGCAATCATTTATTTTTTATAAACCTACGGAGGCACTTACAAATAATCATTTGGTAATCACATGTTAATCTGAGCTGCCACAGTCTAAATAAAAAATATCTAACTAAAATCTTCAGATTGACGTTGTTTGGTACATTTGTTGTTCGTGTCAGTTCAAAAATTTTATCGGAATACCGTTTACATTTTGTTCAACTTTCGATGCGATGTTGATATTTTAGGAGAATATCATTTGTGAGAAACAACTATGACAGTGGAGGAAGCCAGAGAGATATGTAAGGAAAGAACCTGTTGGAACTCTGTACTCTCTGCCTACCCCGCAAGGGATCTGCCGTAATGATATAGATAGATATAGAATACCATTTATGAGATTTATGATATTGAGATTAGATCGAGACTGCTTTTTAAACCCTTTTAGTTACGGTGTCTGTTTTCACGCCCAACCCGCTAAACAGATTTTGATTGATCGAATTCGGCAACGATATAGATTTCATCTACGGGAAGGACATAGGGTACATTTTGTCTCAAAAAAAGAGCTTAAGGGTGTGAAATACACACCTGAAAATAACGCGTTCGAAGTTACTAATAAAGCTAGTGTGCCATAAACGTAAAAAGATTCAAAATCCTAAAGTATAGGGCTACTAACAAGACGATAGGCGCCCTTCTCTCAACTTCTTCCTTTCTAATTTGAGATCAGTCCCTAATTTATTACACGAACAAATATGCGCTTTAAAAAATTTATTACGCACTTCCGGTGTAACAAAGGTCCATAACACGGCTTTAGTTTGCCAAGTCGAAATAACTTAAAAGAAAGAATTCTCGAAAATTAGTGCGAGAACGACTCATTTTTGCCTTGTTTGAAGAGCCACGTGGTAATCATGTGAGAAATAGTACCCGATCGATATAAGAGATCGATTTAATTTGAAGTCCAAGACCTACGTTGATTTGGTGTGGACACGTGGAGAGGTAAAGTGACAGAGACTTACGAAAGGAATATTTAGAACTAATGTGAATGAAAGTGGGAATAGATCGAACAAGGATACTTTTTAGAATTAATTTCATCAACCGATGCTATCTTCCTACTCTGAAAATACCTTCTTTCACAAACTAAGATGAGACAGAATATATGGTACCACAGTACCATGAATCCAGTACAAATTGAAGAAGAACTTACCACAAAAGTCAACTGGGTAGAACTTTTTACTAACAGATTTTTTTTCATAATTTGTTCTTGGTAATTAAATGAGAAATAGTGTGATAAGAGATCGATTTAATTTGAAAGATAATGCGGTGGTGAAGTTTCCAAGACCTACGTTGATTTGGTATGGACATGTGGAGAGGTTAAGTGATAGAGATTTAAGAAAGAAATGTATTTAATTATGAGAATGAAAGTGGGAATAGGTCGACCAAGGTGACTCTTTTTTTAAGTAATTACATCAACCGATGCTATCCCACTGCTAAGAAAATACCTTTGCTCACAAATAAAGATGAGAGAGAATAAATATTACCTCAGCACGTGAATCCAGTACATATTGGAAAAGAACTTACCACAAAAGTCAAGTGGGTAGCAATCTTAACCTACAGAAATGCGTGTGGAGATGTACGAATGTAGCGTGGTATGTTTCTATCTACCCCTGTGGGATACAGGCGTAAGTTTATGTATACATTTTATAGCCAATTTCGCAGCAAAATATTTATTAAACTCTGAAACTACTTCATAAATTTTCAGGTATCTACCCAATGTATCTACCTATTTCACGAGAATTGGTAATAAAAGTGTTATTTTGTGTAATATCAAAATTGTTGATCTGTACTTATATTATATTGAAATTGTAATAGTTTTGCAATATTACTACAAAAGTTATTTTATGATAATCGGATTCTCGATCGCGCAGAGACAATTTTCGAACTCATAAAATTATTATTTACCCACGTTATACCCAATAGAGATGACTTTAGGTTTTTTCTATCAGAAAATTTTGTATGTAGATGTACGTAAGGAAAGAACTGTTCGAACTCCGTACTCTGGCAAGGGATCTGGCGTGATGATATAGATAAATAAATAGAAAAAAAATTTGCATTTTACCAGGCTCTAAAATATACATTCAAAAATCATATTTCGAAATATTAAGTCCCTGATCCATATACTTCTTGAAGTGCATGGAGAACAAAAACTCGCTTTTTTTGGGGTAGCCCCTTAAGTCAAGTCTGAAACTTTTGAGCAACTTGAACTACCCAAGCCTAATTGGCCACTATTGAAAGAAAAAACTGTCGAACGTTCGACCCGATTATAACTTAAAAGAAAGAATACTCGAGAATTGATTAGAGAACGTCTCATTTTTGCCTTGTTTAAAGAGCCACTTGGTAATTAAATGAGAAATAGTATGATAAGGGATCGATTTAATTTAAAATAATCATCTTTTGGGGTGATGATCGCATCACCGCAAAAGATGATTATTCAAAGAACGACGTTGATTTGGTATGGACATGTGAAGAAGTTAAGTTACAGAGACTTAAGAAAGGAATATTTAGAACTAATGTGAATGAAAGTGGAAATAGATCGACCAAGGATACTTTTTTTAATTAATTTCATCAACCGATGCTATCTTACTACTCTAAAAATACCTTCTTTCACAAACTAAGGTGAGACAGAATATATGGTACTGTGGTACCATATATTCTGAATCCAATACAAATTGGAGAAGAACTTATACAAAGGTCAACTAGGTAGCACTTTATACCTACAATTTTTTTTTTCAGAATTTGTTTTTGGTAATTAAATGAGAAATAGTATGATAAGGGATTAATTTAATTTGATAGATGATGCGGTGAGGAGGTTTCCAAGACCTGAGTTATTAGTATGGACCTGTGGAGAGGTGCCTGAAGTACAAAACCTCGTTTTTTTCGGGGGTAGCGCAAGTCTAAGACCTTTGAGCGACTTAACCTGCCGAAACTAAATTATAATAATAATAATAATATATAGGCCCGCAGGGCAGCTTGTGGCGAGCTGTTGGTGAGTAATGACACCACGGACCCGAGTGCTTCAGAGAGTCGGTCAGGGCCCCCAACTCGGCGTGTCTTCGTCGGTCGAGTGGAAACCGAAGGGTGCCCGCAGGACTCTCGGCTCTGGCTAGCCTTAATTGGCCATCCAGAGAGGAGCCGTGAGAGCTATATCGACGTAGGAAGATAATGCGTTCCTACATCGATGTACTCCAGGGGTGGAAGTGGCATAACGCCGCGAGTAACTTCGGAGAAAGCGCAGCACACCTCTCTACACCCCTGAGCCGCTCACACCGGTGTTGCCCTCAGTTGTCCTAGTGCGACCGTTTGAGGGCCCATCTAGTAAGCGGCGAGTCATCGCCGGCCACGGGTAATTAGGTATCACTAATTATGGCTGGTGTCCGTCCCCTTTAAAATAGTCCAGCTTTTGTCCATCAAACCTCATTTGCATAGCCCTTGTTTTCTTTCCATAATTTACAATAGTCCTTGCACCTGCCGGGGTCAGTTCGCTGGTTATGTTTCTTCATTTTCAGCAAGTGATCTCAGCAGGTGGCTTACATAACATTAACTTCTCGCAAAGGGCCTCTACGTGTTGCCCCCATGTCCCCTTGCAAGCCTTTCAAAGGTACGGGTAAAGCCCGTGAATCTCAGCGAGATACATAATAATATAAGGTCAATTTGGTTATTTGGCCAAAGCACATCGCTTTGTGATCAAGAGGTCCTGGGTTCAAATCCCAGGTCGGAAAAATGTAGTTTTTCTAACGAAAAATTCCCAGTATGAGTCATGAGTCTGGAATTGTGCCCGGTACATGGCAATATGCTCGCCCCCTATTACATGGAACCTAACATCGTCTGAAAAACGTGGGTGTACTCAGTACACCTCTGCCACCCCCGCTTGGGGAATATAGGCGTGACGGTGTGTTTAATAATAATATTTATTTGTTTCTTCGCAAAGATTATCAGATCTTAAATGTTAGTACATACAGTGTGCTTAATCTGAACTCCTTTGAGAGAGGCTGGTGCCTTCACTAGGCAAACCTGTGTTACAGGTAACCAGGCTCTCACCCCTTAAACAAGTACTGCATTAATAAATAGAAACATGAAGCAATTAATACGTGACACAAAAACTTTGTACACATTTTTACGAAAATTGCGCGGACGGAGGAGTATGAAATTTCCCACACTTATAGTTTATATAGAGAAGGAGTGCAGAATGCTAATATTTTTTTAAAATTACGCATAAAACATACATTAAATCAATGAAAAAAACATTACACACACTACCATGTATTTGACACAATACACGTCAAATTGATGTTTGTCTTTAATAATATTTGTCTATAGTCTTACTGAATGTCAAACATAACCAGCAAACGATGAAAGAGTAGGTCGAATATCGGACCTATGGGCGACCACTAGTAATCTTAAAATTGGCTACTATCGAAAGTAAAAACTGTCGAATGTTCGACCCGTTTTTAGTCGAAAGTAAAATAATCTGACGTATGACAGTCCAGTGGTAAAGAGCTGAAACCGCTCCTTTGGATCGAGTAGACGCAGGTTTGATCATGTGACAAATCTTTGTTTGTTTAGCTCACGGTGTTTGCTGTTAGATTTTATGCTTGTAAGCGCAACCACGATACAGAACAAATTTCTAATGTGGGGTTACGTTTTACATAAGGACATTTTCGAACCATAATAATAAGTAATTTTTTTTTGATATCTACAGTTTATTTGTATCATTAGGCCAAATTTCTTGCGGGGTGGGCAGAGAGTACTTACAAAATTCGAACAAGTTATATCCTTACGGGCCTCTCTGGCTATTTCCATTCTCTTGAGGTTTGGTCACATAGCCGACGGAGCGCGACGTTAGCCATCGCGCCAAGTGGGCCTGCGCTGTGTGGCGTCTCCCGTACACTTCAGTACATTACAACTACCCAAGCCGCGCCACCGTCGCGCTCCCGTCGCGCTGCGTCGGCTATAAGGCTTTAATCTATCTTGATTATAAAATTGTCTTATATGACTTAGAAAGTCAGTAGTAATAGAACAAATAATGTACAATAATTACCTACCCGTAGTTATTGTACCCAGTTTTTTTTTAAAAACACTAGGATGTATTCCTGTGTCGTGTTTGCGTTTACAAACGTGAAAATTCACCTACACAAATATCCAGACCGAAATGTGAATCACGGAAAGATTTGTCCCGTGCGGAAGCAAACCCGCGACTATTAGACACGGTGGGCGGAGCGGCTTAAGCTCTTAACCGCTCGCTAAATCGTCCGTCCATATGCCAATAGGCTCGCCCCCTATTACGTGGGACCTAACATCGTTGGCGAAAAGTGAGTGTTCTCAGTTCACCTCTCCACCCTCGTTTGAGGAATATAGGCGTGACGGTGTATAGTAACATCATAATTTTTGCGAGTCGGGTCTATACACGTTTTATTTATATTATAAAAATCTTTTATAAAAAAAGGTAAACCGACTTCAAAAAGCAAAAAATAAATATTTGAAGTCGGTGCTGGTTAGTGCAGTCGGTTACTTGGCACCGACTTCAAATATTTATTTTTTTGCTTTTTGAAGTCGGTTTACCTTTTTTATAAAAGATTTTTATTTTGCAATTTTAAGTGACCAGTGAATTATTCTATAGTAAGGTACCTATAGGATTGACGTAATACCCATAATATCTCAATTTACACATGCCTATTGTTTGTCGTTAAAGAGTTCCCTGGTGTATCTTCTAAGTCCAAGGTCCAATGTCAATAAAATTAATATGGGACCACCTTGGAGATATACTGAACCCAATGCAAAAAAAAATATCAAAATCGGTCCACAATTGACGGAAATATCCCTAAACATACATAAAAAAAAAAAAAAATAGCATACATACAACCGAACATAGAACCTCCTCCTTTTTGAAGTCGGTTAAAAATGAAGCCCTGTGCTCCGTAATACTTGTTGGCACTAAATAGAAATGGAACATTACACTTTCGGTAATAACACGGCATGTGGTGTAATTACCCATAAAAAGTATAATTTATTACCAGTTAAGTTCTTTTGCTTCTGGATCCTAATTCTGTCAAAAATCCTTTCCTAAACCTACTTATTTTTTATCTACTTGTAACTTATGTTGTGGTATTAAATAAAAGGTGGTTATCAGTTCACGAATGTTCTGCTTTTATTCAGAGTTCACAGGTTATAGTTTATTGTACATAAGTCACTAAAAACTATCACGTAATTATTGCTGGCGTATATATAGCCAAGTTGACAATCTACAGTCGTTAACGCTAATAGAAAGCGGAAAAATGTATGGGAATGACATTTTGCAACGAAAAGTCACGTGGTCAAAACAATGCGCTATCGATTGCGACAAGAGAATAGATACAAAACGCTTGCAACTTGTCTAGGCCCTCTGGTTAGCTAGGTGCGCGGGGAATGACTGACGAGCCCGCGCTGTGTGTTATTTCTAATCGCTGCGTAAGCGCTAGTAGGTAGGTATGTACCCCTATATTCTCATTATTAGTAAAGGCGTTTGACGAGGCAAAGCGATACGAGTATTATACGTAAGGCGCGATCCCCCTTAACACGGAGTCGTAGCGAAGCGCCATCCCAAAATTTCCAAGATCACTATCACTATATATTATAAACCAAAGTCTCTCTGCCGCGTCAGTCTGTTTGAACACGTAGAACTTAATAACTACCGAACGGATTTTTATACGGTTTCCACCAATGGACGGAGTGATTCAAGAGGAAGGTTTATGTGTATAATTTACCCGGGCGAAGCCGGGGCGTGTCGCTAGTTATAAATTAAAAGTAAAAAAAAAAACATTTTTAACAACAATTTTTTTATGCAACCAGCTGAAATTTAACGGACGGTCGGACAATTTAGTGCAGTGGTTGAGAGCTTAAGCCGTTCCGTCTACTGTGTCTAATAGTAGCAGGTTCGAGGCCGCACGGGTCAAATCTTTGTGTGATCTACAATTATTTGTTCCGGTATGTGTATGTGAATTTTCATGTTTGTAAACGCACCTGCGACACAGGAATAAATCCTAGTGTGGGGCTAAGGTTTTATTAATTGGCCTTTTTAAAATTTCCTATGAGTTCCTATGTCTGGAGCCAATCCTAGGTGTAGAATCAGCTCATGCGTACCATAAATATGATGCATTAGAACTGAACTAACATGTCAAATTACAACTCCCCAGAATAAGAGGAACTAGTTCTTATTCAGATTTCAAGATTTAACCCAAACAAACTTACAAAAATTTCAAGTTAAAAAAAGCGTGTAATACTTCTGAGCATTGAATAGGTATGGAACATTAGACCTCCGGCAATAACACGCAATGTGGTGTATAAACCCGTGAAATGACTAAATTCTTTCGCATCTGGTTCCTTATTCTGTCATACATCCTTTCCTACACCTAGGATTTTTTTTTATCTTATCACTAGTTTTTGCCCGCGACTTTGTCCGCGTTGACTTTAGACAGGAACCTTACATCCAGGTAATAAACTGTATGTGTGCTAAATTTCATTCTAATCCGTTCAGCCCTTTTAGTGTGATTGAGTAACAAACATACAAACTTTCACACTTATAATATTATTACGAGTTTCTGCCTGCGATTTCGTTCGCTTTGACTTTAGACAGGAATCCTACATTTTTCCAGAATAAAAAGTACCCCATAAGTCAATCTAGTAAACTGTCTGTGTGCCAAATTTCATTCAAATCCATTCAGCCCTTTTTGCATGATTGACTAAGAAATGTCCAAACATGCATACTCTTATTATTATTATAAGCCTACCCTGTCCCACTGCAGGGCGAAGCCCTCCCCTCTTTTCTTCCACTTGTCCCGGTTTGTCGTAGTAGTCCAGCTCGTCTCGCCACCTCTTTTTGGGCCTGCCGCGCTTTCGTTTTCCGCCTGGTGGCACCCACTGTGTAATTGTTTTAGCCCAATACGCGTACAGTAGGAAGTAGGATAGTAGAATTATTTAAGGCGTTTAGAGTACCAATGCGATACGCAGTGTCTTACGTTTTGTGTGTTTGTGAATGGTCTACGCTGTTGGCCGCGGGGCCTTTACAGCTTCAACGGATAAGAGGGTGAGCGTGTAACAACTACGTTTCAGTCATAAAGGAAGGGATCAACTAGGTCAAGGGCGCCTCAAGGGGGAATGGCCTCGGCTTGGGCTGTCGCTATGGGGGAGGGTGTATATTAAGTGTTTCGGCGTGGTGCTCTGCACCGGCCGGCAGGCAAGGGATTCTTCGATCTCGCTTGCGAGGTTGGTGTCTGATCCTATGCGCGTTATTTATTCCGAGAGAATGGAAAGTAAGGGCAACGGGAGGTAAGGTGAAAACAAACCGCGGACGGCTTCAGCGAGTGATAGGACGGGAGTCAGGTGCGTAGTCGGCGGCAGCTATGATCATAATGTTTAAATGATAAGACGCGTTAGCAAAATAGCGGATCGTCGTCTTTTTTATATAGGAGCAAATAAGTTCAAGATTGAGATCGGGATTGAAATATCGTACGTAAGGCTCAACTCTTATTAACACGGAGTCGTAACGAAGCAACAAAAAATACAAGCGTATTCTCATTTTGTTTCTCGGTAGAAATGTATGCATTTGGCTTAATTCATATTGGGTACATTTGGTGTACATAGTACACCTCTAACAACCTCGCTTAGGGAATAATAATAATATACCATCCAACTGTGGGGCAAAGGTCTTCTCACAAATCAAGGTAAGAGAGATTAGGTCATACTCCACCACGCCGACCCAGTGCAGATTGGTGGAGGTAGGTTTGTGGCCATCTGCTGTTGGAACTTATCAAGCCGCCCATAAGACTTTCAACTTGGCTTAACGATCACCACATTTAGTGGTAACCAGGACCAACGACTTAACGTGCCTTCCAAAGCACGGAAACGCTCGAATATGAAAATGCCACAAAATGCAGAAAATTGACTGCAAGTTCTTAACCCCATACTTACAACATTCGTCGACGTTTTGTATTCAAAGTTTCAATTTTTTCAAATAACGTCCCACACTTGTAATTATATTTATCCCTGCGCCCTTGGTGCGTTTAAAAACTCAAAATTCACAAACATTTAGACGGAAACAAAGCTTTATGGGTGATACAAAGATTTGTGCCGTCGACCGGGGATCGAAACCGCGACTATTCTGTCCACTATGAGGAGCGGTTTACGCTCTAACGAGACCAAGCTATTTAAATATGTTAAAGGAAAACGACGTGATAATATTATTATTATAAGGCTATGCTATGCCACTGCTGGGTGAAGGCATCCCCTTCCTTCTTCCATTTAAAAGTGAGAAAAAGACTTAAGAAATAATGGTCCAAAAAGTCGCGGTCTGCATCTATTTTCAAAGCTTTTACTAACTTGCACTGTCCGTGTGTCTGTCTTTATATCTTATATCTTTTTGGTTCAAATTTTGTGATCTATTTTTCAAGCGCTTGTAAGTTCGGTGAGAATGCAATATGGTACCATGTAGCTGGTCTGATGATAGAGACGAAAGGGGACCATAGGAACATTTCAATTACACAACATAACATCTAAATGGCGCCCAGACTCAAATGATCAAGCCGGAAGAGGCCATAGGAACTCCTCACTAAGCAAGATATCCCTGTAGCGTTTGCCAACCGAGCCGAACGCTGCTTAACCTTGGCGATCGCTAAGAACACGACGGTTGCACAGTGCTACGAGCGCTCAGGGTATATTGAATAGAAATCTGAATAGAAAGAAACTTATTTTCCTTTTTGTTAAATTCGCTATGATAAATTAAACGCGTAACAGGGCGCGTTCGTGATTTGATGATTTAGTGGTGGAGTACCATACAGAATACCACATCACGATTATTTCACGGAGATATCATAACGCGGCGCCTTTAGTTATAGCGAATAAGGACCCAGGACAAATAAAATTCCAGGGGCCGATTTCGTTTGGGTGACAAAAGTTGCTAAACTACTATAGAATCGTATTTTATAACCCAACCAATAATTCTGTCGGCGGTTTTGTTGGCGACAATAAAACTAAAACTTTTCGACCTTTCTAACCTTTTATGACTTGGAAGGATAAATCGTTGGACCTATTCCCAGATAGGTCTTTGGGATTCCTGTAATTATTTGGACTAGCATAGTAATAATAATACCTATTTTAGCTTGTATTATCCAAAATGCTGGATAAAAGGCCTTCTTATAAATCGAGGTGTAAGAGAGGTTATACTATTACTTTTGATTTTGATTATACGTGATGTTATTTACGGGTTATTTCCTCGTGGTTTTAGCAGAGCAGCTGCGAAGCGTTGGGTGCAGTGATGGAGTCACGCTGATTCCAGATGTTCTTTATTCGCTATTCCAAACCAAAAAAGGGCTCACAATATCCGTTACTCGTAATTTATACAATTTTAAAATCGGTGATGCCAACATTTATATCATAAATTAAATCTATCTATTTATATCATCACGCCAGGTCCCTTGCGGGGTAGGCAGAGAGTACAAAGTTCCAACAGGTTCTTCCTTACATACCTCTCTGGCTTCCTCCACACTCATAGTTCGTCTCATACACACTCGGCGGTTACGGAGAGTCTTGACTTGTCCTTCAGATAAGACTCGGTCTGTTTGGTCATGGTAAGATAGTCTAGGTCTTCCCCGGTACCTACATCCTTACACTTTTGCATTGTAGATCTGTTTAGTCATTCTTTCTTCTGACATTCCTTCTATATGCCCGAACCAACATAGCATACCCTTTCTTAACTTTACACCGATACTATCTTTCATACCTACTCGCTTTCTTACTACGCTGTTGCGAATACAGTCGGTCAGCTTCACTCCGCACATCTTCCACAGAGCTCGCATTTCCATCGCCTTTATACTTCTTTCATTCTCCTTCTTAAACATAAACTAAAATCGAAATATTACATAATCGACTATTAATTATGATACAAAATAAATCAATGAATGTAATCGAGATGAGAATAATTAAAAGCTTTTGTGCATTCCGTCCCGCTGCTACTTGTGGTTGTAACAATGCCACCACGCGGACCCAGTGCGGTTTTTATGTTTTGGAAAAACGTAGGCCCATACTAGAAATTGTTCCTGTGTGGTGAGTGCGTTTACAAGCTAGAAATTCACATGCACATACACCCAGATCAAAATAAACTTAACTCGACCGAGTTCCTCGATCCAGACCTCCTCTGTGGGGAGGACTTAGGTAACTGGGACCTTACCACACAAAAATACCTCCACGGTGGCCTTCATTTAGAATCTAACCTGGGAGCTAGTGATCACCACGTGCAGTATGCGCTATTATACCCATGAGGTAGTGATAAAATCATTATAAATAAAAATGAAATTATACCAAAAGCTAACGGATATTTATTCAAAATTGTAATGTAACGTACTGGGCTAAAACGATGGACGATTTAGCACAGTGGTTAAGAGCTAAAGCCGCTCCGCCCGTGGTTAAAAGCTTAAACCGCTCCACCCACTGTGTCTAATAGTCGTGGGTTCTATTCCCGCACGAGACAAATCTTTGTGTGATCCACAATTATCTGTTTCGGTCTGGGTATTTGTGTATGTACATTTCATGTTTGTAGACGCACCTACGACACAGGAATAAATCCTAGTGTGGGACTACGTTTTTTAAACAAGAAAAACATAAAGTTAGCGGAGTGGCTTAAGCTCTGAACCATTAAACCAAGCTATCCTCCAGATTTAGTGGACCCAAGTTTGTGGCCTGCAGTTGAGACTTATCGTACACGATAAAAGTTCCATTACTTATGCACTTAGATATTCTACCTTACGTGGACACTATCTTACCACTACCAAATATACCGAGTCTTATCTGAAGGACAAGTCAAGAGTCTTCGTAACCGGCGGGCATGTATGAGACAAACTATAAAAGTGGAGGAAGCCAGAGAGGTTTGTCAGGAAAGAACCTATTGGAACTCTGTACTCTCTGCCCACCCTGCAAGCGACCTGGCGTGATGAAAAAGATAGATAGACAGCATGTAGTGTACTACGGATTGGCAGGGACAAATCAAGATGAGACAAATGTTTAGGTCATACTCCGCCACGAGGACCCAGTGTGGATTGATGGAAGCAGGTTTTTGAAGCAATACAAAGAAAGTTTTAGACTAAATAGAAAATATGTACGCACACCCATTTAAGGGGCTACCGCAAAATAAAAATTTTCTCTACTCCATGCACTTTAAGATTTATATGGATTCATCATCCTCATCATCAGCCAAAAGAAGTCCACTGCAGGACAAAGGCCTCCCCCAAAGATCGCCACGACGACCGGCTTTGTGCTGTACGCATTCAGCTTCTACCTGGGGCCTTCACCAGGTCATCGCTCCACCTTGTGGCCTGCCCACGCCACGTCTTCCGGTATGAGGTCGCCACCTGAGAACCTTTCTGCCCCAATGGCTGTCAGTTCTACGAGCGGTGTGCCCCACCCATTGCCACTTAAGTTTGACAATTCTGAGAGCTATATCAGTGACTTTAGTTCTCCTGCGGATCTCCTCATTTCTGATTCGATCTCGCAGAGAAACTCCGAGCATAACTCTTTCCTTTACCCTTTGGGTGACCTTTAGCCTTTTTATGAGGCCCATCGTGAGTGTACCATATCTCGGTGCCGTAAGTCATCACTGGCAGCACACACTGGTCAAAGATTTTGGTATTTGAGAAGAGAAATATAGATTAGAGACTTATTATTTCGAAATATGTTTTTTGACTTTATATTTTAGAATCTGGTAAAAAGAATACATGACTAAACGAAATTTTCCCGATAGAAAAAAATCTAAAGTAATGTCTAAAAAATCTAAAGTAAAGAGATAAAATTTGTCATTAGCACATACGTCGTTTAATTCCGAGCGCGCGCTCATTATATCCGTCCCTTATTATTCTTTTGTAAAGTAATTGCATCACTGTCACTCAGCCGGTCATAAAGGGCCTTAACTTGTCAATGCCACACAGATCTTTTCCGAACTACAAGGAGCCCTTAGAACTTTGTTTCTCACTATTTACTAATGCTGATTGATTATATGGACTTGAGTGGGCATTAATGCAATTCGCAAATTTATATTGTATAGAACTTGGTATGTATGATGTATTCGTTGAAGGAAAAGTAAATATAAAAGAACAGATGTACAATGCGAAATGGAAGGATACAGGTACCGGGGAAGACCCAGACTATCTTACCATTACCAAATAGACCGTGTGTTATCTGAAGGGCAAGTAAAGAGTCTCCGTAACCGGCGTATGTATGAGACTAACTATGAGAGCGGAGGAAGCCTGAGTGGTCTGTAAGGAAAGAACCTGTTAGAACTCTGTACTCTATGCCTACCCTGCAAGGGATCTGGCGTTATGATATAGATATAAACACTTCGTTAGATATAAACACTTCGTTCGACTCTTTTGCAGTGGAAAAATCTTCAGCTGGCATCTCAATCCTCTGTGGGGAAGACAAAGGTTTGGTCAAATAGCCGACGGAGCGCGGTGGAAGAACTCGGCTACGTTCATTCGGGACGGTTGCCGTCGCGCCGAGCGGGGCTGCACTTAGTGACGTCTCCCGTGCATTTCAGTACATTACAACTCCCCAAGCCGTGCCACCGTCGCACTTCCGTCGCGCTGCGTTGGCTATGTGGCGAAACCTTTAGGTATGTGGGACTTTTAGCACATAAAAATACCTCCACGGTGGCCTCCATTTGGATTCTAGCCTAGGAGTTAGTGATCGTCACGTGCAATATGTGCTATTATACCTATTATATTATGATGTAATAGAACCGTTATGAATTAAAATAAAATTGAACCAAACATTAATAGATATTTATTCAAACTTGTAATGCGCTAAAACGACGGACGATTTAGCGCAGTGGTTAAGAGCTTAAGTCACTCCGCCTATTGCGTCTATTCGGTTCCCGCACGAAACAAATCTTTGGGTGACCCACAATTATTTGTTGCGGTCTGGGTATTTGTGTATGTGAATTTTCATGTTTGTAAACGCACCCACGACACAGGAATAAATCAAAGTGTGGGGCTTAGTTTTTTTTTTTTTAAACAGGCTTTCTATATTATCACATTCCCTGCAAGGTAGAGGGTACAGAGTCCCATCATATTCTTTCCTTATAAACCACTCTCGGTTCCCCCACTCTTGTAGTTCGTCTCATAGATGTTCGCCGGTTATGGAGATTCTTGATTTATTCATTCAGAGATAAGCCAACAGTATACATATACAACATTGTATGAGGTAGATATAACATAATGGTACAGATCTTATACGTATTCCTGTAACAGGCATGTACAGCACTCACAAATCAACAGAAACACACAGAAGTTGGTAAACTTAGGAATTATAATAACTAAGTAGGAAAACAGGTTAAATATGTATAAATTTGGCAGTGTATAAATTATGCGAATGATTTTAGTATTTTATTCCTGAAATAAGGAATAGTGAAAGATATCTAGATTATTGAGTTTACCATTCAACATATTGTATTCATTACAAGCTCGCACAATGGTGAATTTAGTCCGACATTCGTTCTAACAGCTGGTTTGCTGAAAGGTTTGGTAATGGGGTAACATGATTAGCCCTACAGTAGATTTTGTCATGATAAGATAGTCTAGGTCTTCTCTGGTACCTAAATCCTTCCGTTTTTGCATTATATAGGTAAGTCTCCTGCATTTTTCCTACCCCTCCTGTTATTTCTTTCTTATTAAATTTGTTGCGGGTTTCAAGACAATAAAAGCACTTCCTGGGTCACCCCAAGGTTCAAACCTTGGTGTCATCTAAGAAGACTATTGTGAATCCTGGCCTACAGGAGTTCCAATGGTGGGAATATGAGGCGGGCTTAGTCCAAAAAAAAATAGTCTCCTGTAAAGGATAATTACAAAGCCGATAATGGCACCACATTATTATTCTTTATAATATTAGGCCTGTTTAGAAACTGTCCTACTGTCGGGCACGGGTCTCCTCTCAAACTGAGAGGGTTTAGGCCATAGTCCACCACGCTGGCCCAGTGCAAGTTGGCGAACTAGTACATACCTTCGAGAAATACTTAGGCATGCAGGTCTAACCACTAGGCTATGACTGCTTATTATTATTCTCTGAATAAACGTATTTCATCGTAAATAATGCCTGAGCGATGTACACCCTATTCTTAAACAAATTAGATTCAATATATCATTTTCCCTTAAACGTCGCTGTGTAATGGATCATCCTATTATTATGGATATCATGTCAAAAGGACTCTGTTTGTATGTTTGGATGTGGTTTGGATATTTTATTTCCATTCCGATCTCGGTCTCGAACCTATTCGCGCCTTTATTAAAAAGGCAACCCGATATTTTGCGAACGCGTCCAATCATAGAAATCCGTTAATCGTAGCTGCCGCCGACTACGAACTTAACTGCCCACCTATCAGCCGCTACCGCCATCCGCGGCATGTTCTCACCTACCTTCCCGATGCCCTTACATCACTTCTTTCGGATACAGATACCGCACACAGGATCAGATTCGCCTCGGCAAGATTCTTCGACCTCGCCGGCGAGGTCGAAGAATCTTGCCCGCCGGCCGGTGCAGTGTACCACGGCGAGACACCTAGTATACTGGGCCATAGCGACTGCCCAAGCCGAGGCCGTTCCTCCTTGAGGCGCCCTTGAGCTAATTGCTTCTGGCTCGAACGTAGTGGTTGCACGCTCGCTCTCTTGTCCGGTGAAGCTGTAAAGGCCCCGCGGCCAACAGCGTATATCATTCACACACAAACACACACACAAAAAGGCTGCGCACGCATTAATTTTGTATTTTGACATAGGTAAATAGATAGCATTACTCCAAGACCTAAGACACCTCCATACTAAGTTTCTTACAATACCTGGGTACTTTCTTTTTGAGAAGGATTACCAGCTTATCTATTAACAATAAAATTATTGTAAAATGCCTGATCTAAACCTTTTCTACCTACTCTTCTACGTAATCTGGCGTTATAATATTTGAAAAACGTACATTGCGAGCTAAGTGTGTAACAAAGTTTTGTCAGTACATTTCGTATCAGTCTTCTCATAAGAATATACAGTTAATGTTCATGATCAAAATCGTATTTAGATATCTTAAATAAATGAAACTCATACTCCGGCAGTCGGAAAGCGTAGTGAAAGGACGTGTTGTAAAATTTCTTAAATAAAATAAAAATTACTAAATAATTATAATAACTATTTGGAACATTAGTGCAATTGTTACAAAGTACAATTTTAAGTGTACATGAAGTGCACTCATACTGCATTTTACCATCTTCGAAAACATCGAGGGGCTGTCGCACGCGCTATTTCGGATTCACTCGGCAACATTCGCACGCGTCCGGCGATAACTTAACTGCGCGGAGAATTATAAAGGTGCGTATATTATTGACGAGCGGAGCGACAAGCGGAGCGATTTCATTATCTTCGGTTAGTATTGAAGTGGAAAAGTATGAGTGTCTCACACTCGCCTACAAAAACCACTTATATGAAATCAGTGGAAGGAAGTAGCAGCTCCCAACCAGACTTGTCAAGACTTGGGGCATATTATGAATCCGACTCCAAAAATATCTCCTTACGAAAACGAAAATCACCTGAAAATGAATTTAGTTACCAATTCAATGAGTTTAAACAAGAAATATTGGGAATATTAAGGGAATCTAATACAACACAAATGGAAAACATAAACAAAATAAGCCAGAACATTACTGTATCAATTAAAGAACAACTACAAGAAATAAAAACTTCAACAGAGCTATTGGTAATTGAGAATAATAATCTTAAAATACAAGTTGCGAGTTTAACTGATACTGTCAGGACCAACAAAGAAATAATAACCACTCTTAAAAATGAAGTACAGCAGTTAAAATCAGCCTTGCCATCGACAACAGAGACAACATTACTATCAAGTCCCGATGATCTAATGATTGAACTCCAGCAACGTGAGATGCGAAATAAGAATATTATAATAGTTGGTATTCCCGAACAATACTCTGAAAATATAGAAAAAAGACGCGAAATGGATAGAAGTGAGGCAGAGAAAATAATAAACATAATATACCCGAACGGCCCGCAAGCTAAGAAAGTATTTCGAATTGGCAAATATGATGGGAAAAAAGCACGCTCAATGAAAATTTGCTTCGACTCGCAAGAAACAGCTAAGAAAATACTACGCAATAAAAGCAATCTCAAAGATAATTCAGTCCAAGTCTATTCTGACCAAACGCCATATCAGCAAAATCTAATGATAAATCTTAAAAAAGAACTGCGGTCCCGCCAGGAAAAAGGAGAAGCTAACCTCACAATAAAATACATCAAAGGAATTCCTAAAATTATTACACAACAGTCAAAAAACTAGAATTAACCAAAAGCATTATGAACAAGGCAAAGGAAAGTAATACTGTAACACATGAAATTTGTGTAAAATATGAAGATATAACAACCACAAAGAAGTCAATAAGTTTTCTATATGCAAATGCGCGTAGTATGATTAACCCTGACAAATTTGATGAAATAAAGTGCATAGTTGAAACTTTTAAAACTACTTTACATGTCATAATCTTTACAGAGACATGGATAAAAAACGAATATGAAGCGCAGAGATTACAGTTGACTAATTATACCCATTACTATAACTACAGAACCAACAAGAGAGGTGGTGGAGTATCAATCTATGTTCACAATAATTTAAAGCATGAACTGATTGAAGAACTACACGACGATGGCGACCATTACTTGTGGGTACATCTAGACAAATTTTCTTTGGACATTGGAGCAATCTATAAGCAACCTACAACAAATGTTAATAAATTTCTTGAAACATATGAAAATCAACTAACAAGCAGAAAAAGAGCTGTAATTCTAGGAGATTTTAACATAAATTTACTTTGCGAAAATAACCCTGTTAAGGACTACCGATATTTATTAAAAGCAAATGGATTTGTAATTTTAAATAAAATTGACAAAATATACTGCACACGCGAGACAGAAAACTCGAAAACAATACTAGATCATATATCTTTAAATTTAAAAGATAATTCTTATCATATGGCTATAATTGACAGCGCTATGTCAGATCACAAACATATTTACTTTGAAGTAGACAAAATATTATCGGAACGACCTAAAAAAATACAGTACGAAGCAGTCAACTACCAAAATTTATATATAACTGTTGCAAATGGAGTGAACCACCTAACAAACTTATACAATGAATACGAGGCATTGGAGAATTTTCTACTGGATGCTATCACTAAGAACAAAACTATAAAAACTAAATACCTAAACCCACCAAGATCAGAATGGATTAACAAGAACCTCATCTCAGATATAAATAAGCGAAACATATTATGGCATGACCTGAAACAAGAACCAACTGATGAAAAACTAAAGGAAGTATTTCTACAACATAGGAAACTAGTACAAACTAATATAAAGACAGCCAAAAAACAATACTACCACAAAGCCTTTAAAAATTGTGCAAAGAAACCGCTGAAAATGTGGCAGCTTGTTAATAGCCTGGCTTCTAATAAAATAAAGCAAATCCACATCCCAACAAGGCTCGATAGTCCTAATGGTCGTAACACATTTCCTAAAGATATATGCGAGTGTTTTAATTCCTTCTTCTCTAATATCGGCGTTGAACTGGCCAATAAAATTCCTAAGCAATATTATAATGATCTGACTAGAGGATTAATTGATAACAAGCAGATAAATAATCCAAAATTAACTAGAATAAAATTTGCCACTATGGCCGAAGTTTCCAAAATAATTGACAATTTAAATAGCAATACCAGTACAGGGATAGATGGAATAACTACAAAAATGATCAAATGTGTAAAAGATCTAATTATCGGTAACCTAACTAAATGCATTAATAAATGTCTAAACGAAGGACGTTTTCCAGACTCCTTAAAATTAGCTAAAGTCAGCCCTATCTACAAATCAGGCCACAAAGCGGATCCTGGCAATTATAGACCAATATCAGTACTACCAATCCTATCGAAAGTATTTGAAAAAATTCTATATCATCGTCTAAGTGAATACCTTACGTCAATGAATTTTCTTTCTCAAAAACAGTATGGTTTCCGACCAAGATCAAATACGCTTGCAGCCACTATTGATCTAGTCACCAATATAAAAATCAACATTGACCAAAACAAGATTACTCTAGGGATATTTATTGATCTAAAGAAGGCATTCGACACGGTTAGCCATGATCTGCTTTTATTGAGGTTAAGAAGTATAGGTATCTCTGATAATGCTTACGAAATTTTTAGGTCCTACTTGAACAATAGGCACCAAATTGTCAAACTCCATAATCATCGAAGCGAATCTCAAATAGTCACTTGCGGCGTTCCCCAAGGATCAATTCTTGGCCCCTTATTATTTTTAATATACATTAACAGCATACATAAAATTGGTCTAAAGGGAGACATTACATTATATGCAGACGATACGAGCTTGTTTTACTCGGGCCACTCAATTGAGTCTATAATAGAACAAGCACAATGTGATCTAGATCTTTTGCATATTTGGTTTCAATCAAATTTACTCAGCATAAACACATCGAAAACTAATTATATAATTTTTACTGCTAAAAATAAAAAACTTGGTACACACAATAACCTAACCATAAATGGCGAAATAATACATAAAATAGAAACAGTAAACTATTTAGGATTAATTCTTGATAGTCAACTAACATGGAAACCGCAACTAGAGAATATACGAACTAAACTGATCTCTCTAACAGGTGCACTACGTGGCATTGTGCGATGTATCCCAAGACATGTTAAAAACATTATTTATAATTCCATGGTCAAACCTCACATAGACTATCTGATTGAAGTATGGGGAACGGCGGCAAAAACTAATCTAAAAAAACTGCAGACATTACAGAATAAAATAATTAAATTACTTTTCCATTATGACTTTTTAACACAAACAACTAAAATATACAAAGAAACTAAAATCATGAATATTGCTCAAACTTATAAATATACTACATGCATTCTAATCAGGAAAATACTTACCAAAGATATCCACTCACAAATTGTATTTACGAAAAAAATGCACATTCAAAAGCGTATGACTAGACAGGCTAACAATATCTGCCTAAGACCACCTAGAACGAATTATGGAAAGAATAACATAATGTTTGAAGGAGCAAAACTGTACAATAAGCTCCCGAAAGACATTAAAGAAATAAGTTCGCTAAGTAGTTTTAAAAATCTGCTAAAGAAACACATTTTAGGCGATTTTTCATTAATAACCAATACATAAATTAATCACTTTCCAAATTCCAAATTTTTATAATTATTTTTTCGTTTTCGTTTTTTTGTGTTTTCCACAATATGGTATAGGCCTTAGTGAACTAGCTACCTGCAACCGGGCTCAATGCAAACGCAACCCATCCTATTTAAACAATTACCCACATTATTTTAGTTATTCAATTTTATATTTTGTTCTATTTTGTACTGTTGTAATTAATCTTGTTAGATTTTAGTTTACAAAAAAACTCATGTAAGTACAAATAGTGGTGATGATGACTATATATTCAAGATCCCACTGTTGTTGTGTTTACATAAGTGAGTATATCAGTGTTTCTACATACTAGCTTGGTATTTATTGTGTACTACGCCTACCGGCAATTTAATTTAGTTTAATTTTAAATTATGTTTCTCAGTAAGTGAATGTAAATTCTTATGAGAAATAAAGTTCTTAAACCACAATGAATATACAAAGTTTCGTGTCCTGCCATTCATCGTTAAAGAGTTCTTTTCAGAAGATACAATCCTGATTGCATCGTCGGTTAATGCACGAAATCATGTTTGAGTTAAACACTCACTCACACTCACTCAAAATCAAATGTGTATATACAATTTTAAGTAAGTGCTTTTAACCACCTAAGAGTTTCTTGTGAGGAGACGAACCTGAGTACAATATAAGTACATGGAACAAAATATGTGTAGGCAAAATCATTCATTTTACGTAATATTGCAGCTCGAGGCAACAATAATAAAAATATTAAAGTTTTACGGTTTATCCCGCCACTATCCCGGATTGATTCTTATTTCCGGAATAAAAGTTTTAAGTTAGGGTAGTAAATTTCATTGAAATCCGTTCGGTAGTTTTTGCAAGTAACACAAGGACAGACTAAAAGACAATAATTCCAAAAAAATATTGGATAAGGAAGTGTAGCACAATTAAAAATTTCAATATTCAATTTACAGATTCGGCTGGGTTACAGTTTTATATATATATATATATATATATATATATATATATATATATATATATATATATATATATATATATATATATGAAATTTACTACCCTAACTTAAAACTTTTATTCCGGAAATAAGAATCAATCCGGGATAGTGGCGGGATAAACCGTAAAACTTTAATATTTTTATTATTGTTGCCTCGAGCTGCAATATTACGTAAAATGAATGATTTTGCCTACACATATTTTGTTCCATGTACTTATATTGTACTCAGGTTCGTCTCCTCACAAGAAACTCTTGGGTGGTTAAAAGCACTTACTTAAAATTGTATATACACATTTGATTTTGAGTGTATATATATATATGATATATATATACATATATATATATATATATATATATATATATATATATATATATATATATTATAAAACTGTAACCCAGCCGAATCTGTAAATTGAATATTGAAATTTTTAATTGTGCTACACTTCCTTATCCAATATTTTTTTGGAATTATTGTCTTATCTAAAGGGCAAGTCAAGAGTCTCCGGAACCGGCGAGCGTGGATGAGACAAACTATGAGAGTGTATGAAGCCAGAGAGGTCTGTAAGGAGAGAAACTATTGAAACTTTGTACTCTCTGCCTACCCCGCAAGGGATATGGCGTGATGACATACATAGATAATTATCGATCTTAAAAATTTTTTACGCGAAATATTTTATAATGCGTATTAGAAAAACTCCGTGTTATAAATAGCCTCAAATCTATTTACAGTGATGCTCGGATTGACATTAAAAAAATCCTCTTGTACCATCCCACGCTAAGCTTCTGAAGCTTTTAGGAAGAGGAAAAAAACATTTAAGTACAGTAATTGATAAAAAGCTGCTTATTTTAAAGATCAGCTTATCTATAAATAACTTCTCCCCTTTAAAAACTATCTATCTGGATCACTACGCCAGATTCTTGGCGAAGTAGGCAGAAAATCCAAACTTTCGCTTCATTCACTCTTAAAGTCTCATACACGCTTGTTGGTTACAGAGACTCTTGAATAGTCCATTAGATAAGACACGGTCTATTTGATCATGGTAAGATAGTCTTGGTCTTCTGTTGCACCCACACCTTTCTATTTTCGATTTCAACTTCTGTTTTTTTTTTCATTCTTTCCTCCAGAGTTCTTTCTTTATGTCCACTACGTACTACTGAAACATGCCTTTTCTCATCTTTAGGGATTACCTGATTGCAGAATACTGATTACTTAAATGTGATCAGTGCCATACCATTATTTTTAACCAGTGACAACGAGGTCGGTAGTTCGATGTTCTTCAAATTAAGTCATTTAATAAACCCTACAGGACATTACAATTTGTCAGTTAATACATTTTTCTTCAAATCAAGTCATTTATAAGCCCTACAGGATATTACAATTTGTCAGTTAATACATTTTTAAATCTACTCTAGCTCTAAACTGCCTTCATATCGAAGTGGCCTCCATTCAGAAGATTTGGCAAGGAATTCGGTATTTCTTTTTTGTTTACTTTTCTTCTAATCACACTTAGACCGAGAACTTGAACCTAGGACGTTATAAACTTTACTTGCATTATGCGCAACTAAACACATTATTTGTTTGACAAAAAGGCAGTCAATTGGAATATAGAAAATATAGATGTATAAAACAAAAAAGAAGTCTATTTGAACTTTGTTCTGTATTCTTTGTTTACTCACACAAATACCGTTATACGTTTATTGCCCAAGCGAGAATGGCAGAGGTGCACTGTGTACACCCACAATTCGCCGACGATCTTAAGGCTGTAACAACGGTGAAATACCAAAAATACGACTGATTTATAGAAGATTCTTGAAGAATCCACGGCCTATTTGCTATAAAAAGTTAATATAAAAATAATGATAAGAATGTCGTGAACACAATTTTCAAAAAATAACTTTTGCAATTCCCTTTCTTAATATAAATTGTAAATCTCTAGATTTGCGCTGCAGTTTATATTAATGACTTTTTTACATTTGGCATAATTATATCTAAATTATTTGAAAAAACCTCTTAACATGTTAAGACACCAAACGCAAAGGCCCCCAGTTCCCGGTAGTCCCGCTGTCCGCTGCCACGGTAGCGGTCGCGGTAACAGCGAGGCAGGGGGTGCGAAGAATCTCCGGGCTACGACACAAGGCTACCAAAAACACCTGACCCTGGCTACGTACAATGGACACTCTCTACGGCTGGACCAACACCTCACTGAACTCGTGGTAGAACTAGGTCGCATAAACTGGCACATATTGGGGTTATCCGAAGTCCGAAGGCAGGGCGAGGACACGATAACCCTTGAGTCAAGCCACCTGTTCTACTTTCGGGAAGGTGATCGGCCCTCTCAGGGCGGTGTCGGTTTCCTGGTCAACAAAGCTCTCACTAACAACGTTGTGGAAGTAAGCAGCTCAAAAATAACAAGTCGCCAGGCGATGACGGAATCACCACTGAGCTCCTAAAAGCAGGCGGGACTCCAATCCTGAAAAAGCTAGCGAGTCTCTTTAATTCTGTCATCCACCAGGGCTTAACACCTCAAGCGTGGAGCGGGAGTGCGGTGGTTCTGTTATTCAAAAAAGGTGACAAAACCTTGCTGAAGAACTACAGACCCATCTCACTCCTGAGCCACGTCTACAAGTTATTCTCGAGAGTACTCACAAACCGCCTCGCCAGAAGACTTGACGAGTTCCAGCCACCGGAACAAGCCGGGTTTCGAAAAGGTTACAGCACCGTAGACCACAACCATACTGTTCTGCAGATTGTACAGAAGACCGAAGCCCGAGACGTGGACACTCACAGTGGGACTAGTCCACAAATTCAAAGTCGCACAGCGGGCTACGGAGCGAGCTATGCTCGGCGTCTCTTTGAAGGATAAAATTCGTAACGAGGTAATCCGACAAAGAACCAAAGTTACCGACATAGCTCGCAGACTCAGTAAGTTAAAGTGGCAATGGGCTGGTCACATCTGCAGAAGGACCGACGGCCGATGGAGCAAGCGTGTCCTAGAATGGAGACCGCGACTTGGTAAGCGTAAGGTAGGACGGCCCCCAGCTAGATGGACCGACGACCTCAAAAAGGTCGCTGGGACAGCCTGGATGCGGAAGGCGGAGGACCGTGTGCAATGGCGCGTGTTAGGAGAGGCCTATGTCCAGCAGTGGACTACGATAGGCTGATTAATTGATTGATTGATATTTGAAAAAACCTACGTTTTAGGTTCTTCAGGCACACTTTACACTATTGCCAAGGTCAGCAGAGATGGATTATTTTCAAACAAAAAATCTAAAGGTCATTCACGTTAGTATTCTTATTAAGTCCCATTTTAATAGTTAATATTATGAGCTGTTTTCCCAAGATACAAAGGTTACCTTAGTTTAGGCGAACCTCTGGCGATTATGTTGATTTGAATTTAAGATCTCAAGTGTTATAATTTAAAGCTTTTATGTAACTTGTAATGTTTGTATATCTGTCTGTCTGTCTTTCCGGTTCAAATCTTTTGATACATTTTGCGGGTATCAAATTGAAGTGAAATTTGAAATTTCAGTTTCAATTGGAGTTCGGTAACAATGCAATAATATGGTACCATGGAGCTGGTCTGATGATAGAGTCGGAAGGAACATGTCAACTATACAACGTAACCCCCTCGTGTTCTGGCTCGTTAGATTAGTATTGACAAGTACTATACAACCAGATAGTGTTTAGTGTCTGATCATGAAGCCAAAAGGTACCCAATGGAACCACCCAACCGCTCAATATAACCTGGCCGTGTTTGGGCTCGTTGAATTTGTCTTGACGAGTACTTTAGACTCGGATGGTGTTCAAGGTCTGATTGTGGAGCCGGAAGGAAGCCACAGGAATTCCACAACTAAGCAAGATATCTCTGTTGTGTTTTTGCTATAAAAGCTTCTTTTTTTATTGTCACTGTTGTGGTGAATAAATGAATTGTTGGTTATTATTAAACAAGCCTATTGCCATTAGCTGGGACCCAATTCTAAACTCCAGCCTGCTACTAAGAATTTTTGATAAATAAACACACTTTGTTCTACTTAGGGCATAAACCGTGATATAAATAAACAAGCGTCAGCTACGTCAGGTATTATAATCGGATTTATCATATAAATTCAGAATCAGGATGGATTCTTGAGACAGGGCAGTAAGGGCAGCTACCTTAACTGTTGTATATACAGGAAAACGGTCTTAGGAGACTATTCTTAACTTTTAGCGACATTTTGAGCTGCATTAAAGATTTTGAAAAAAAGATTACAGTCCGCAAGAAAAGTCAGAAATCGTGACAACGATGTCCTGCTAAATGTATAGAAAAAGGTTTTTTTGCGATTTCTGACCTTTCTAGTTCTCCAACCTCAGTTAGTCCATAGAAGTTTTTGCTCCTTATAAAACAGAATCGATTGGTATCAAAAAAATGTTTTTGTATGAAGTGCATATACTATACAAGGTGTAACATAATAATCGCAAGGTACCTGAAAGTAGTTTGTTCTAATTCGGTAACTGAATTGATTTCAACCATTTTTATCGTATCTTACTTTTTTGTTTAATTTTCAAAAAATACTGTGACTTGTAGTGCGCTATAAAAACTAAATTTATTATTGATTCATACCAACATGGAGACTTCAAATGCATTTCTATAATGTATTTCTCAATACGCACACATACACCTACAAGTTTCATTGTTAATAGGGGTATAAAAGTGCTTAAAAAAGGGGTAAAACATGTTAAATTTGGAAATTGGGTTTTAGTATTGATTTTGTGAAGCAATTATCTAATCGGGGTGTCTGCGGTCTTGCGATATATACGATACAGCTTGTATATTGTAAAATCTGTAAATGCCAAAATTTTGCAAAAAGTTAAGAATAGTCTACCAAGAACGTTGTCCTGTAAATACAACGGTTGAGGAAGCTACCCTTACTGCCCCTTCTTAAATCCACCCTGCATAAGCTGGTAAAGTCCTTCCCTCTAATATGATTGAGGGAGGTGATGGCTGCTCAAGTAGTCGTACTCGTGAACGGGTGCTGCTCGTGGAGACTGGTCCACCCAAATTTTTTTT
This sequence comes from Phalera bucephala, assembly GCA_905147815.2. Taxonomy (NCBI): domain Eukaryota; kingdom Metazoa; phylum Arthropoda; class Insecta; order Lepidoptera; family Notodontidae; genus Phalera; species Phalera bucephala. Next base: position 6,507,482 of record LR990620.1, on the reverse strand, counting down.
ATTATAACTTATATTTAAAAATATTATTATTTGTCTTATACCTCAGTCGTAAGGCATCACACTGGAGCTGGATCGCATAAATTATTTTGTATAATATAAAAATATATCTATACAGAAAAAAATGAAAAAAAAATGAAAGGAGAATTAGACAAAAAAAAGACAACCTCGCTGAGTTTCTCGCCGAATCTTCCCAGTGGAGGCCGCATTCCGATCCGGAGTAGATTAGTAAGTTAAAAAAAATGTAAATACGACAATTTGCAAGCACCCCCGCAGGGTTTATGCAAAATAAACGATTTGAGTTTGAGGCCCTTGCCCTGCAATGGGCGTCTTTCGGCTGATGATGATGAATCCTCATCATCATCCGATGATGATGAGTTTGAGTCTCATCTAAATTTTTTAGCAAAATGTTTTAATAAACTTGTATAAATAAACTTGTCAACTGTCGTGAATTAGACTTATTTCATTTAAATCCATCAATGTTCATATATACTTTATCCAAACGTTGGTTTGAGTCGGTTCTCTGACTTATTCATTTTTTTAACTTTTTCTTTGTTCTTGTTTTTTCTTTTTAATATAAATATATTTAACTTCCTTTTTTTGTTAATGTTTCTTTTCCTTTTCTTTATCCAAATTATTGTTTAAAATAAATTAGCAACTAAGCAATACGTATGCGAAAACATTTAAATGGTAGCTAAGTCATTTATTTCGTTGTTCATAAAGATTTGTAATACTCTTTGTTTTCCAAATATAATAAAACTATCAGCATCCCGGCATGGCATGATGATATAGACTTTGTACCCGGTCGACAACAGCGCACCTACCGGGTCTATATTATATAGCCTATGTTACCTCTAGATAAGGTAACCTTCCAATGGTGAAAGAATCATTAAAATCGGATGAGTAATACCGGATATTACCCCGAATTTCCAAACTCACAAACTTTACCTCTCTATAATATTAGTATAGATAAAATAAAAAATAAAATAGAATCCGTTCAGTAGTTTTTGCGTGTAAGATAAGTAACACACAATATTTATCCCCACAAATCCTAAGTCTTAATAATATTTCAAGGAAGTAGGAATGTCTATACTTTAAGTCTTTCTATACTGATAATTTTCTGCGAAAAATGGGCATTGAGCCAGTAACAGGCAGACAATATTTTGTTTTAAGGAAGGTTCCAAACACAAGAGGTGTGTTCTACTCCTAATTGAGATCTAATTAAATTTTGGTTCACAGTTATATAAATAAGCACCTGAACTTTTTGGTCTTGGTTCGCTCCAATGTCGAAATGTTAAAAGCCTTACAATTATGTCTATAATGTATAAAAAGATGTAGCTTTGAGTATAATTGCGCATCAACTTCGGTTAATAAAGAGATCTCGTTTATGTTAATATCATTTAACTAATTTAAATGTATTATTTTTGTATTTTGGGTAAAGCTAGCATACCTACTGCTCACTGAGTGAACAGTATGGGGCAGATAATCAACGAGTAATTATTTACACAGCATTTTAAATTACATATTATTACACATTAAAGTGAACTTTTTTCATAGAACTAAAGCTCGCATTACATTTTACGACACATAACATAAATAACGCCGAAACGGAAATTAGTTTGTACTAAGTTGGAAACCGAATCGAATCCAAGTATTTCTAATATGTTACCTTTAAAAAAATAAGTATATTAGCTAAAATTGCTATAAATCATTCCGATCGCTCCTCCATCCACTGTATTAAATATTTTCAACAATGATTAATAGCAACAGCATAGTGATAACAACTGTACTTCTTTACATTATTCGTCAACATGGCAAGTTATGTAGTCAATTTGGGTAACTCAGTTCTTAAGTCTTCAAAACAAGTATAGTTTTGAGGACTTAAGAATTCATAACGGATTTGTTAAGTAAAAATCTAATTGGGGTATCTGATATTTTGTGTCATTTATATTACACGTTGTATATGAAATTCAAACTTAAAGATGATTAATTCAGCGGCTCTACTCGCAAAAACATAATTATAATTAAAACACACTTCTTACCTTAAATCGTCATCCACAAAACGTCAAAACTGCACTTAAAGAACAGATTCTGAGTAAAAATCAAAGTTTATACTATAACTTCGCGTACTAAATACAATAAATGTATCACGAGGAACGCGGGCGTCCGTCCGGGGCGGCGCGAATCGCGATACTAGTAACTGAGGGTTGCAATTTTCCTTATATAAGGCTGTGGGATACGGTGTTACAACCACCTGTAGGGATGATTTACTTTTAAAAAAAGAAACGGTAATTATATGGCTTTATAAGGCATTGTTAGCAGGCATTTATTTAGCACTAATTACTTTATTCAGACACATGTTTATACACTTAGTTTAGGAAACAGGGTTCCAATTGTTACTGTTGTTATGTATTTCATTTTACCGTAAAAATTTGATACACAGTAAAAATGTTTATGCCTGTACCAGGGAAGACCTAAATAGTCTATCTTTCCAAAACCAAATAGCCAGTGTCTTATCTGAAGGGCAAGTCAAGAGTCTCCGTGACCAGCGAGCGTGTATGAGGCGTACTATGAGAATGGAGAAAGCCAGAGAGGTATTTAGGAAAGAACCTGCTGGAACTGTACTCGCTGCCTACCCTGGAAGGGATCTCGGCATGATAATATAGGTAGATAGATTAGGTTTATCTTTCTTAGACCAATAAACATTACTAATATGTAAATTATTATCGTCATTGGATATGAGTGACCGAGAGTCGGAGCAAGAACTTGGGGTAGATTCATCATCAGATCATGTGGTAGATCATTCAGCTTCAACTGTTTACTCTAGCTCATCAAGTGTTCGCCGTAATATATAAACAACTCGAAAAACAATCGAATGATCTATGAAAACACAAAGGTTCCCGCTCACCCCGCTGTCATCAAGTTGCCCGCCATTTTGTCTGAAATAGCTTCTCGAGAATGTGGGTCTTCAACTGTACATTTTTTTTTCCAGTAGTAAATTAGATTATTATTTAAGTAAAATTGCTAGTTACTACTTACTTTATCCATGTCTCCGGCTGCCGGAATGTATCTCGTTGATTAAATTTATATATATCCTGTTTGTTATCCATCTGAATCTATCCGTGTCCCTTTTACTTAAATCTTTTGAAATAAATAATATTTCATATCTATTATTATGAGTAGAATTTTATAAAAAGGAAACACGTTTGCCGCCTTTACGGTGTTCTAATAAAAGTTACTTTTTGTATACTTTATGTTGCCATGATTTTTATGGTTTCGAGGCAGCTAACATGTTTGTTTGTATACACAATAATACGTTTCTTTGCCGCGGAATTGTTTTAAATTTAGAAATTCAAAGTTTTGTTTGTTTTATACTTTTTAAGTTTTCGTTCTCTCCGGCCACAACGTGATTTGTTCGTAAACGTTGGACATTAAATTTCGACACTGTTGCTAATTTTGTTTATTTTTTTACATTCCGGTCAACGTGAATTCTTTTTTTTTTCATTTTTGTGACTTTCCAAGCAAGTAATCACGTTTTTTATGATGAAATTCAATATTTTTTGTTGTTTTGTGATATTTTTGTCTGTTTTAACAGTTGGTCTCAAATATGCCCCACTTCACACAATTTCACACTGGATTTGCGTGGTGGATTCCTATTCAATCTTACCACAATGATGAAAGAAGTTCTGTGCTTGGAGATTGCTGGAAATAGGGCTGTATAGGTTGATTTATTTTAAAGGTATAAGCTAGTTGGATCAAACGCTTTCTATCAATTTTTTCACCTTACCTAGCCCACATTCCTCCTTGTATATAATATAAGTGTTTAATTTTGATACTGTTCCTGAATCCACTTAACTCATTTGTGGGACACGATAGTTTTGATATCAAATTATAGATCTACTAGTAGTGTTGCGACCCACACACACCGCCGCATACGCACGGGTGGTGGCGCGCGGAATTTTTGTTTGAAAATTTCCCTTGTCTGATGTCCTTGATAACAGTGAAAAGTGTGCTCGGAAGACCCAAAATTCACGCTTTTTGATATAATATATTAATAAATAAGACCGAGACCTTTGACTTTGCAGTCCAACGGTCTAACCACTAGGTTATAAAATATACACGAATATATCATATATAATATATTAAAAAAAATCATCCACACGAAATATAGCTATATATATCTTAAGCTTTTTTCGTGTATATTTTATAACCTAGTGGTTAGGCCGTTGGACTGTAGAGTCAGAGGTCTCAGGTTCCACCCCAGGCACGCACCTATGTCTTTTCGAAAGCATGTGCGTATTAAAAATTCATGATCACTCGCTTAAACAGTAAAGGTAAACATCGTGAGGAAACCTGCATGCCTAAGAGTTTCTCGAAGGTGTGTGAAGTTCACCAAAACGCACTGGGCCACCGTGGTGAACTATGGACTAAAACCCTCGCAGTTTGAGAGGAGGCCCTTGCCCAACGGTGGGACAATTTCCTAACAGGGCTAAAATTATTATATTTTCTACGTATCTAATCTACCATTGAATAGAACATTTGCGATATATATTCAAGATAGAGTTTTTCAAAATTATTATTTTGGAAAATTGAATAGGTACGTAAAATTAATCATTATATTAATACGTGAAGCATAAACTTTGTACCCCTTTTTACGAAAATGCGCGGACGGAGGAGTATGAAATTTCCCACACTTATAGTTTATATAGAGAAGGATTGCAAAATGCTAATAATTTTTTTTAAATTATGCATAAATAATACATTAAATCAATAAAAAAAAACATTACACACACTACCATGTATTTAACACACATTTGACTTTTGTTTATTGTTAAAGTCTGTGGTCAAATTGGGAATAGATTAATATTGTTTGTCTCTGATACTATTTGTCTATAGTCTTACTGAATGTCAAACATAACCAGCAAACGATGAAAAAGATACTCTTTGGATGAAAGAGTAGGTCGAATTTCGACCAATGGGCGACCACTAGTAATAATAATTACTCCATACGTTTATTCACGACTTTTTCTTCTTAAAGAAGAAGAAGAAAGAAATTTTATTTGTCACAGCATGAGAGACACGATATTTAGCGGATATGACACACACATATAGGCAATATAACCATACAATTACAAAAAGTACAAACTAAAAAAAAGTACAAACAATGTTAATACATTTTAAATTAAACTATTAACTAATTAATATTCATTATATATATATATATATATATATATATATATATATATATATATATATATATATATATATATATATATATATATATATATATGCAAGCAACTATGCAGTACATTCATTAACAACCTTCTCTAAATAGAGCCTATTTTTGGGAGTTAGGCTAAAACATCTCTCTTATTCTATCGATAGATTCTTTCCTGGTTATGACATATCTTATTGTTACAAATTGGATACACACCCTTGTTATACGGATGTACAAAAGAAATTATAACCCAGCATTTTGAAATAGCGGAAGAGATATAGGACGATTTTCCTCTATTATTTGGGATTAGATTCTGCAATATTCGTCTGGGTACATATTTCCTATACTACTTTCTAGTACTCTTTAGGTTCTATCATGATGATCATAGAAGGAATATGCCGACATCTTCAAAATACTATAAGTATTCCAAGATTCTATGGTGGTGCTTTTCAGTACCCAGGGTCACAGGGAAGACTGAAGTATTTAACGTCTGTTCCCGTTGTTATTCCGGGCAGAGATGGGCAGAATGTAATCAGATTAATGATTGAAAAAGCATTTTGTAATATTCATTCATGATTCAAGGTAAAAAGTGTAATCGTAATCGTTAAAGACTACAAAATGTAATTATAATCATTAATACACCGTCACGCCTATATTCCTCAAGCGGGGATGTTTAATCATTAATCTGATTACATGTTGCCCATCTCTGATTCCGGGTTATGTTAAAACTTTTTCTATAATGAGATCACGGTGTCTTAAGGTGTTGCAGTGTTTTGGTTGGTTTTAGATTCAATTATACTGATTTAGGTTGCCTACCTAGTGATCTGGCGTGATAATATAGATAGGCAGAATTTAGAATTCCAAGTCTAGAATAGACAATACTGAGATAAAGGTGGTTTTAAATTTCAATGCGGGCCATTCTTGAAAGAAACCTAATTGAAATCAGGTTTCACGAGGACTTGTGAATTATCAAATTGATGTTGATTTTAATGCTGTTTTTTTAATATCATAATGTCTAGTTTCTTTTTGTGTGAGTGTGTGTGTGTGTGTAAATGATCTACGCTGTTGGCCGCGGGGCCTTTACAACTTCACCGGACAATATGTCTCGTTTCCTTCCGAGATCCAATTAAACATTGTAAGTTTCCTGCAAAAAAATCGATGGGAAAGGTACTTTTTTAAATCATTGGCCTCATTTCTTTCGATTTAACAAATTTTAGTTTCATACTGTCGATATCTATATTAAACAAGGTACCTAGCTAATTCCGAAATATTCTCAAGTTTCCGCCAAACAATACGCGCGGATTACATTCCTACAGATCTCTTTGAAGTATTAATATCCGGATCTCAGAATGGGAACAAGCCATCCATTATTACTGTAAGTGGAGACTTCAAGAGATTCGGCTATTGTTAACATATTTACTGGGAACATGAAGGGGATGATGCCTGAAATAATCCTCGTAATATTTCGGAAAAGCTGCAGTATATTTTTTGTTAAGGAAGATCTATCCTATATGGACAGCAGTGATAACCCTATTAGTTCAAATCCCGACTTATGAGTTCGACAGAAGTATGTATGCTTCTAGATTATTAAAACCTATATCTTAACGTGACCTGTAATTTTTATTACAATGAACTTCTTATACTTTAATCTTACCAAACATAAAATCGTTTTTTTTACAACCGTGATCATACACTTGTGATGTATTGGTAGGCCTAAAACGATATGCGATTTAGTGCACAGTTAGAAAGTGGCTAACGGTGCAGTAAATATTTGCGAGAGAACCTTAAAAGAACTAAGGACTCATAATATGGCGGGAAAAACCTCATATCACTTTGTCCCATCTAGGATACGAACTCAGACCTCCATCGCTATCCTCAACAGCGCCACTAGTAGTGTTGTAAAAACGCTCGAGTCGGCGCTTAAAATGTTAGCGTCTTCTAGGAGCTTCAAAGCTCGTAAGCGTCGAGTCAGCGCTAAACGCTCGACTTCAGCGCTCATTTTGACAACACTAGCCACTAGTCCACCGAGTCCGAGTCGACTGAGTCTTCCAGTACGTGTAGCCTCTCCATAACCTTTCTACCCCAACGTCCATCAGTTTACGGACGATGTGCCCAGCCCATCTAAGTGGCAGTGTCACTTAGATATGATAGAGTTATAACTACTTACTATCGATATCATTTCATTCTTTACAATTGAAAATAGTCTCCTCTGGTTTGCACAACGAAGGTCTTTCATTATTCTGTAGCTTGAATTAATTGCGATCAAAGATTAAAAAACTGGAGACATGAACTTAGCCACCTATAAACTGATCATAAACATATACCGTGTTATTAATAACCGAGTAATTTTAACTTCGAGTATTTTACTTAAGTTTTATCATAATCATTATCTTTGATTGCTTTGTCAGTGTAGTGCAGCTGGCAATCACTAGGTCCTCGGCTGAAATCTTAGGTAGATAAAAGTGTGTTTGTTTGCTACAGAAAAACTTCAGTCGCAGCTGAGAGATTGGTATTTTAAGAGATCGGTATATTTAGCAGTGGTCTCGCCCCCTAATACATTCGGACCTTACATCGTCGATGATGGGTGTACACCGTACACCTTTATCATTCCCGCAGAGAATATAAATACGCGTGGTAGTGTTTTTTTTATAAATTTAAAGTGATTCTTTATTTCGTATCCACTAGAGACACTTTACAATTTTTATACAATTCCATCAACACCATATCAAAAATTAGCTTCGCAAAAAGCAACTGTTTCGAGAATATTACCACTCAAATATTCATATTCCATCATATTTTTTTATCAGCTTAACGGTTACAAATAGCATATAAACCTTCATCTAACACTGCGTGAGGGTTTGTAAAGGAAGTAAGTATCCCAGTAACAACGTAGGTACTGTTATAATGGTGAAAAAATATGCAAAATAACAAGGCTGGAACGTGCTCTGGTTTCTAACGAAGGTTTGGAGTTTCACAAATTCAAAGGAATATCTTATTATTCCACATTTTTTGCTACGCTATATGACAATGGGTGTGCTGAGGGCTAAGCAATTTTCATACTTCAAATTTACTAAATATAGATGAATATGACAGTTTTCGAAACAAAGTTACGATAACAACAAATAATTGTGGTGCTCAACTTTCAGGCTGGTTTACAGGTGGTCAATCATGATAATCCTGTCGCTCTCACACACCTACACACACACACACACACGCACTCACAGACACACACACACACACACCCACACACACAACACACACATACACATACATACACACACACACACACGCACGCACGCACGTGCGCAGGCACGCACACACGCACTCGTGCACGCAGGCACGTTTGCACGCACACATAAACGAACAGGTACACAGACGCACAAACACAAGAGCTTTTAAGCTTCAGGAAAAGGCTATTCATATAATATATAATCTCGCCCCATGAGTTTGAAAGAATTTAACAACTAAATTACCCATACTGTCGTCAAACTCAAACTCAAATAATTTATTTTGTATGAACCCTGCGGGGTACTTACAAATATCCGGCGAGATAGTCAGCGGGCTTGTCTTTATTATTTAATTTTGTTACTATTTTTTTTATTTTTTTTATCCTATTGTGTGAGTACTATATCCATGTTACAATTAAAGAGTCAAGATATAACTCCAGTGTGATGCCTTAAGATCGAGATATGAGACTAACGATGTTATTTCTAAAGGGTAAGTGGAGGGAAGGAAGTGACCCGCACCAGACAGCCACCGCAAGCAAAGACATTTCAAAACAGCAATACCCCGAGCTCGTTAGGTACAAAACGTTACGCTTTAACATTGTTATATTTCTAAGAGCAAATTAAATAACCTCACCAATATTTAAAGCCAAAGTGCCATTTAAACCCACACGGTCTTTTCTTCTCGTGTTTCAATTCATATACTTAGGTGAATCTAATATTTGTAACAAAAATTTTAGTATCTTTAATAAATATAGAGACATTTTTCATTGTAATACACCGTACAGAGATAGTCTAATTGTACATTCTCCTTATCTCCAAAGAATTAGTACTTTCGTTTCGTTTCTGAAACATATACGCTTGCACATCTCTGCTCATCATCATCATGCTCTGAAACATATAACTGTCCAAGTGAATAGAGTGATATTTCACAAAAATTATTTTAAATACCTATCTCATGGATATCTATATATAAAGATTCTTGAGCTAACTTAATAGAAATGACTCTTCGGCCGCGACAGGTGGATTTATCTATGTTAAACAACTTTAGTCCTTAATTATCTCATATCGAAATTGGTAAAAAAGTTCTGATTTTAGATTTACATGTTGAAACAAGCTTAACCCCACACAGTTTCTCGTGCGATAAGAACACGGAAAACATGAGATCAAATTACGTGGTTCGTTGTCATGGAGGAGAATGTTCACGCTTATAATTGATATTACACTTCACGACCGTGCAGACAAAGGACTAGCTTTTATAACCCACATTGATCAATCAACACTAAAATCAATAAGGTATACCCTGAATTAGCCAATGTGGATTGCTGAAAGCAATTTCTGGCCACCTGCTAAAATGCTGTTAATTTGGCTTAACCACCACGAACCAATGGCTTTACAATATGTACATGCTCGAAAATGGAAATGCCACAAACGAACATTTCAGTTAAACTGACCACACCGAAAACTGATATTGACTTTAACGTCGATGATTGCTAAGTTACCGGAGTGCTTTAGCACTGTTAATAGCATGAAGTGACCCTCGCTCCTCTAATCACTACGTTCGTAAGAAGGACGCGAGACAAGTTTCTGCCTCGTAGGTGGGCTCTTTGGAGGGTGGTGCAGAGTGGCGTCAGTGTGTTTCTCATGGAGCTGCCCATTGGCCCGTAGGAGCTTTACACGCCCCGCTGGCTACGCCCGAGCCTTGAGGAATTCCTATGCCGGTTTTTTCCAGGTAAAAAGACAAGGTTAGTTAGATTGGCGCGAACTTATGATGTTTTTGGTCGAATTATTTACAGATATTTTTAAGCTTAGGTTTTCAGATGCATTTCTTGAGTCTGTATAGATGTCTCTGAGACTACAAAAATGATAGTAATCCGAGCAACGAAGGGTGAGCCTTACGTCGCAACAAGATGCTCTTGAATTCATGATATTTTAATACATTTATTGAACAAAATCCACAGCCCTTAAAATACATGTGATTAACTTAAACTTAAACATTCTACATATAGCCAATAACGGATTTACATTTTGTGTACTAACATATTTTTGAGCGACCAATCATTACATACGTGTAGTTTAAAATATTAAATTCAATGTAAAAACCAAAAAAGGACAAGGAAATTGTTAGACAGTGTTTTGGTATGTGTGTGTAGATATGTGTGTGGAAGTGTATGTGTAAGTTGAGTGTGGGAGTGTTTGTGCGTTAGTGTATGCTATATTATAACATGCCATATTTTTAAAACCTCTTATTCAAAATGTTACATACTGTAGTCCTGAAGGTGTGTTTACTATTGTGGAAGATATCCGTGCAACTAAATCTTTTATTATAATTTCTTTGCAACCTGCTGACAAGTAAGTTTAGAGCATAATTTGTACTTGCATGTGGTACTGCAAATAGATTTGTGTGCCTTGTCCGCGTTCTTGGTACTCTAAAACATAATATTTTATGTGCTAATTCAGGACAATTATGTAGCCTTACATATGCCATGTAAAAAAGCCATATCAGCAAGGGTTCGCCGATCTCCGAGTGTCATAAGATGGTGAAGTCGACACGATTTCAGGTAATACTTAGAGTAACAGCCAGATCGAAAGTTTAGGTGTTTCACAAATTTATTCTGTATGTATTCCAGATTCTGAGCATAAGTTATATACTTTGGACTCCAAACACAACTACAGTACTCAAGTATGCTTCTAACATATGCATTGTACAAAACTTTCAGGCATCCCACATCAGTAAACGGTCGACTAAGACGTAATCCGAAACCAAGACCTTTGTATGCTCTATTAACTCTCTCAGAACTCAGAAAACATTAAATTGGAGTCTATAAACACGCCTAAATCTTTTACTAAATTTGATTTGATTATTTTAATAATATTTAAATGATATTCATAATTTGTTGGATGTTTTTTTCGGGTTAAAGAGACAAATAAACATTTGCTTACGTTAATACCAATCCGGTTATAAGAGTAATAGTGACTCAATCTATCCAGATCTGCCTGAAGGTTCGCGCAATCATAACTATTTCTTACTATCATGTAAATTTTGGTATCATCTGCATACATGAGGAAGTGTGCGTGCTCAAAACAGCTACCCACGTCGTATAGATAAGCAGCATACTGAAGTGGGCTGAGAATGTAACCTTGTGGAACCCCAGAAGGAACTCCAATAAAGTTAGAGCAAAAACCTCCTATAACAAATGTCTGTGAACGGTTACGTAGGTACGACTGCATTCATCTGAGTAAGTTGCCCCGAATACCGAGTGTAATAAGCTTACGAAGTTGTATTATGTTATCAACTCGGTCAAAGGCTTTCTCAAAGTCCGTGAAGATCACATCCACTTAAAAGCATCTATCCATGCTACTTGCTATGTTGTCAACAAAAACTCCTAGGTTGGTGGTTGTAGATCGATTCTTCATAAACTCATGCTGTTCTATTGGAATTAATGCAGATATTATTGGGTATATACGCATGTGGACTAATCTCTTAAATAGCTTACTTAGTTCATTTAGAATATTAATTCCATTTTACTACTTGGCATTTATTTTTGGGAAAACAAGCTATGACAAGTTTGTTTTAAGTACTTTGACAGAAATTCTCAATCCACAAATATATCAGTAAAGTCGTGCGACTACATTAGACTTTTCTTAGATATCTTGTCAAAATTCTATGTGATTCATCTGGCTACTTACTACCTACTTCATTGCTGCGGCGTTATTTGATGAAGGTTTATAATTTATACAGGATAATCTTAAAGCTACAAAATAAACGAGATTTCTGGGAAATAACTAATAACGAATGAATGTTGGGATACATTTGTTTTGCATTGCATTTGTTACGTAGCAGTTATTAAAATGCATAACTTGTCAAAAGCTTGCTTGCGAGTAGCTAAAATAGTTGTAAATAATAAAAAAATTATTGGCTTAGATGGTTCGACTGTTTCGTTGGCCTAGTGGCTGACAACGCGTGTAGGAATCCCGATGTCCTAGTTTTGACTAAAAATACAACCTATCTGTTGAGTTTTAATACTGCCCATGTTAAAAAAAAACCTTAAAAGACGTCATTAAGCCCAAAAATTTCATCTCTACTTGTAACCATATTTTCCTCGCAATTACCAACTGTCCCGTTCTTCCGTATCGTTTGATCCACGTCAAAACGGTCAAGAGTACTCGGTATACAGTAGAATTATTTTGTAGCCCAAAATACTCAATACTCTCCTAAGCGAAAAGGCTAATCGGTTGGATGGCCCATTTATTCGGCATTGGATAGGTAAGCATAATTCATACATGTCCAGTGTCAAATAAATAAAATCTAGATATAAGTACCAACATAGTCTGTAGAAGATTGTTACTAACAAATTATGGATTTAATTATCTGAAAATAAATTATTATTATTATTAAAATAAATTGTACTTGACGGAAGAATTAGCGCAGTGGATAAGAGCTCAAGCCGCTCCGGCCACTGTGTCTAATAGTTACGGGTTCGATTCCCGCACGGAACTAATCATTGTGTGATCCACAATTATTTGTTCCAGTGTGGGTATTTGTGTATGTGAATTTTCATATTTGTAAACGCACCCACGACACAGGAACCAAACCTAGTGTAGGGCAACGTTTTAAAAAAATATATGATAAATAATATAATAAGTGAGAAAGGCCTGTAAGGAAAGAACCTGTTGGAACTCTGTACTCTCTGCCTACCCCGTAAAGATCCCTTGCTGATGATATGGATAGATAATGAAAGTAAGCGGGCTTAAGTTAGGTTTAAGTAACTTATCAAATTTCGGTAGAGATTAATTTAACACGTTTATAAGTTCACATATTGAGTTCTTCTTCAGCACCCATGGTCCTTCCCGTGACCATGGATGCTGCAAAGCACTCGAAACTTCGGGAACTCAAAAATAAACCGCGATAAAATCCGATAAATCGTGTTTTTCACGTGTATAAGTGTTTTATATTAGTTTCACGTTTTACTCTCTATACAGCAAGGGATCTGGCATGATGATGAACATTAGTGGACTTTAAAATAATTGAATAGTTGTAGCAAAATGATTTTTCCGGGATTTTGATTTGTGAAATTTACATTTGACTGAGAAGGAACTTATCAAAATTTATGGTAAGTACTATCTTACAATTCTCTTATCAGTAAAAGGACTTTAGTGACTATGGATATAGTACTCATACGAAGTTGTCATTCTGTTGATTTATTATATATTATTAATCTTTGATCATAGTGAATAGTTTTCATTTACCGGCAACTGCCGTATCCAGATACCGGTAATAATACGCTATTGAATGTAAACAATATCATGGGGATTCACAATGTGAAATTGGATTGAATTATTACTATAATGTAGGCATGTTTCCTGCAACGAGTATTTTTCTTGGGGCAAATTCTTCAAAAGATTTCCAGTTCTTTTTTGAAGAATGCTATGAGTGGTGAGACATTAAGCTCACAAAAAATCACGCAGTGGCCTTCTTCACTTTTATAAAAACGTAGCCCCCATACTAGGAATTCCTGGGTCGTGAGTGCGTTTACCAACATGAAATTAACATACACAACACCCAGTCAAAACGTCAAATTATTTCATTTTTTTCATCTACCACCGGCTCGAGACGCAGCCTCCACTGAGAAGATCCGGCGAGAAACTCGGCGAGCTAGTCTTTTATCTTAATTTGCTTGGCCATTCTGATAACATTTGTTTATCTTTTTCAAAATTCTATTATACAGCATTGTTTAATTTTGCTGATTAGGGAGCTGCTTAAACCCAATCTGTTTTATCGTCAAGATAGAAGAAGATTGTCCCATCAAAGAATTACTAATTCTGTGGAGACGAGTAGAACAACACACAACTTTTGTCACACAAACATTTGCCCCGTGGGTGTATCGAACTTGCAACTACTCAATTTAGTGGGCGGAGCGGCTTAAGCCCTTAACCACTAGACCACGGCTTTGACACAGCAGAGGGACACCGGCTTCTTCAAACCAAACCCACCGGTGCCTTTGTATTTTCTATCTATCTATCAATATCATCGCGCCAGATCCCTTACGGGGTAGGCAGTTAGTACAGAGTATTGTACTCCTTTGTATTTTAATGATCATAAACGAGCAACACGCAGTAGTTTCAGGTTTGATCCGTTGCTCGGCAATCAAGACGCCGTTTAAATGCGCCCATGAAAAATAGTATAGTATTTTAATATCATGCGTAAAGATTGCTATATTATTGATGCGACTTTCAAACCATTAACTTTGAAAACGACTGTCTAGTCTGCGTGTTTCTGTGTTTTGCATTGTATCCTAACTTTTGTTTGCCACTTAAATATGAAATAATATACTTATGTACCTAAAGGGAATTCTAGTAGGGTTCTTAATTAACAGCTATTATATCAATGCGAAAGTTGAATGATGTAGGTACCGGGGAAGACCTAGACTATCTTACCGTGACCAAATAGACCGTGTCTTATCTAAAGGGCAAGTCAAGAGTCTCAGTAACCGGTGAGTGTGTATGAGACGAACTATGAGAGTGGAGGAAGCCAGAGAGGTATGTAAGGAAAAACCTGTTGGAACTCTGTACTCTCGGCCTACCCCGCGAGGGAGCTGGCGTGATGATATAGATAGATAGATATTATATTAAAGCTCTAAGCAAAATTAAAATTTGAATAACAATAGAGCTTAAAGTGCTCACATTACAAATTTAATTTGGTCTCTATACTGTATAATGCTACGTACTCCGTAACTATTTGCAACGGAGCCAAGATAATGCTTTGCGCATTTTCCATTACTACCCACTTTAAAAATATTTCTCATTTTCTCTGCGAAGAAATAATATATTCTTTTTGCTTGCACTTATTATTTTAATTTCCCAAGAGAGGCAAATAATTATGCAGAGCTCTAATGGGGTATGTAAGCGTTAGCGCCAACCGTAGTTTTTGCCTACCCATCGTTTTTACCTAGTAAATGATCCCTGCGATAATCGCCTACCCTTGATCGATCCGCAATTTTGTCTAGGTTGCCAAATACTTCTCTTTATTATGATGTTAGATCACATGCGAATTTTTTACGTTAAAGTGACGAACTTTGCGCGCAAAATTTCCTTATCAGATCCGATTGCCTAAGGAAGAAACTTATTGTAGTCATAAATCAAAAAGTTCACTGTACAATAGTTGATGCCTTTGATATCATAATGTTTTTAACGTTAACAGTCGCGCATTTTCTGTGATAATAAAATACTGTCCTCATTCAATTTATTAAATAGAGTTTGTAATTAATCAAGAACTACTCCACGCTGCTGTCTGCCGAAATACTTGCCTTTTTCCTTCTATTTACTGGTCTTTTTTTTATTTAGTAGCTTATTCTGTATCCCACTGCTGGGTAAAGACCTCCCCTTTACGTCGATCCAAATCGATCCTGGGCCTGTAATATCCATGTCTTTCCCACATAAATGTCTAAGTCGTCACGCCATCTTCATTTCAGCCGTCCACGGCGTCTGTGACCGTCCTCAGGGGTCCATATCGTGACGATGTTTGCCCAGCTTACAATTAGAAAAGGTTGATCTAATCTAATTGATTAGAACCCCATCTAAACTACGGTAACGTATGAATTCATACGTTCGGCGAGTTCATTTTTCTTATCGAATTTGTGGCTCAGCACTAAATCGTAGCCAGAGACAATATTTGGGTTAACAAAATGTAGAGGATACTATTATATACTTATTCTGTTGATGTATAATACTTTACAGTTTGTGTTAGTGATATTGTGAATGGATAACGTAAACATCCGATAAGCGCGTGCCCGTTAAGTGGCTGTCAAGTGCCGTGACAATAACAAATAAAATGTGTTATTGTTATTGATAAATAAATCATATAATAATTATTAATAGAATGTATTAGGAAAACGTTTGTGTATATTTTATTATCAGGAGTTGAAAGATGTAAGTGATAAACAGTGTTTGTTTGAGATTCTCAACGGAAAAGGTAACCTTATCTACGGTATGTCACCTTTTTGTGAGTTTAGGTTATAATTTCGTTTATGAGTATATATTTCTGTGTATAATGCTAAAATAAGAGGTATTCTTTCTATTTTGGCCAAAAAAGGTCTTAAACCTTTCCACATACAAAACAACTTCTCTCAAATGCACAGTATGGCTTTCGCTCAAAAAGATCGACTTGTGATGCTGTCCATGAAGTCACGGAGTCCATAATAGGTAAAATGGAACAGAAACAAAAAGTTATTTCTATATTCCTGGATATTGCAAAAGCCTTTGGCATGGTTTCTGCTCCACTTCTGCTGCAAAAGTTAGAAAACATGGGAGTTACAGGAACTCAATTAAAACTTTTTAAAAGCTATCTAGCAGATCGTCTCCAATGCGTTAAAGTAGACAATTGGCAAAGTCAAGATCTGCCGATACGGTTGAGAGTTCCACAAGGTAGTGTGCTTGGTCCGACCCTCTTCTTGATTTTCATAAATGACCTGTGTGAACTCCAACTGCTAAATGGGAAAATTGTTACCTATGCAGATGATACGGCCCTCATATTTAATGGTGGTTATAGTAGACAGAAACTTAAATTTTATAAATCACCTTAATCTTGTTACATCTAGAATTAGGAAATTAATATGTTTTCAAAAATTTACAACATGTAGAAGACTTCTCAATAATTAGGTCAGCTTATCTTGCCCTTTACCAGTCCCTATTAACCTACTGTATAACAGTGTGGGGCGGTAGTTCTAAAACAACTATGATTACTCTGGAGAGGGCTCAAAGAGCAGTTCTCAAGGTAGGTCATTCTTTGCCATTTTCCATCCCACCACATAGCTGTATCAATCCTGCAAGGTTCTGTCTATCAGACAGTTGTATATTTTATACGCTGTTTTAAAAAAGCATTCGGGAACTACATACAACCCATCAGAACTAAGGCGTAAAAGTAATTTTATTTGTCCATCAAAACTCTTTAAAACTAGTATCTCACACAAATTGTTATGTTTTCTTGGCTCCTTCTTATACAATAAAATAAATAAAGTCCTAAACATATACCCTCTACCAAAATCAAAATGTAAGCAGAAAATGACATTATGGTAACAAGAACTCGATTACGATCAACCTGAACAAATTTTGAAAACTATAACGTAATATCCCAACTACATACAATGTTTCCCCCTTTTGTACATATAGTGTGTATGTATAACTCAAACATTTAGTATTCTCGTATTCTCATATGCTATCTATCTCAAGGAAATCATTTATAAATCCACACACACGCAAACACACATACACACACACACACACACGCGTGCGCACAGATATTCAACCACACACGAATATAAATTTAACTTACACAATATTTCTAGCTTCACTAATCATTTCATGTCATAGTTGAGGGCCTGGTAATCTGTCGGACAGGATAACTTTGCTAGTGCAGTTACCAAAGGTGATATTTGTATCATTAAGATATAGACACGAATTAGATTGTAAGTACCTTTTGTGAAGAGGAATAAATAAACTATTATTATTATTACATAGGCGGAAATCTAGGCTAGCTAGCTAGGCTTTTTTGGTAGCTTACGAGGTATATTTAGCTGTCTTTTATTCAGAGGACCTAAAATTGATGTACAGGTTTATTCAATAGTTATTTACGATTAGAAAGTGCAATAAATAATTTCTCAAAATTTTCCCAAATATATTTGTTTACGTGAAAATTTTTGGACTTTTCGGGTCCGTATGTTTAAGTTAGGAATGTTAAAAATATTAGGTGATAAACATTGTAAGTTTGTACTTAAATAAAACACGTCATCATAAAGTCGTTTACTTTTTATTTGAAGAGAAAATTCGCAAAAGTTTTTGAATTATCATTTTTTTTTGCGAACGTCGACATAAAATGACCTCGCCTGCCCTGGCCGCTTCCGAGAAAGTACTGCAAACTTTGGCAATGTTTTCCAATCACAGGGGATATACTTGCTATTCATGTTGATGCCTTAGCCTCACCGGCCCGGAAACTTGAAGACGTCGTCAACGCGTTTCGAAGTTTTGAAGTTATAGCGTCTCTTTATCTCACTATGGTTTTACTTACTTTACTTTACTACGGTTCGATAGGTTAGGTTCCTTCTGGAGACTGGAAACGGACTTCCAAGATTTTATTTTCATATGTTGGTGTTTAGGTAGCAATGTTTAGGTACTTCTTCGGTGTTAGTTAAATAATTAACACATTGATAGTTTTATATTATATTGTCCGAATAGTCCTACCATATAAAAGTCAGAATGCATAGTACGATAGAAGCACAAGCACATGAATGTTGTAGCATGACAGGAAACAGCCGCGTGTACGCTAGCACAGAGAACAAGGACTAACGCTTCGCGTCGTAGCTAAGTCCCGACTGGCCGTGACATTATTATGTGGTGTGCGGGCGCAGTCCGCAAGCCGTACCTATAGGATCGTGTTCTGCATCGAATAATTGATGGGGTCGAAACGATTAATCTCAACGGTATCGATATATTGTTTTTAAATATAGTGATGTCGTTAGTGAAGTATAAGTGTATTATATATGTATATGTGTAATTATATATATTATAATAAATATTATAATATGCGAAAGTGGAAGAATGTAGGTACCCAGTCTTATCTGAGTGTGAAGGAAGCCAGACAGGTATGTAAGGAAAGAACCTGTTGGAACTCTGTACTCTCTGCCTACCCCGCAAGAGATCTGGCGTGATAATATAGATAGATAATCAATATTGACACGCTACAATAAAAAAAATCTCGACCGTCGTAGAGTAAACAGTGTAATAGTTACGTGAGCAATTTAAAAAAAAAATTCTGTGTTTAAAGTACTTACTATTACGAGTGTTATATATGTCTGTGAAGTTCTTATGGTGAGCCGTATGGCTGTGTGATCACCGTCACCAAATATCAACAAACCAAGGAGTAAGGACAAATTTTTATTCTAATAACTACGTGCATATTATCTTGCCTACCCACAACCTGCTGTGATCGTGCACTGTAGCGCTGATTTCTTTAGCGCCTGAATAAATTACAAGAGCACTTCTAATTAACAACAACCATATTGAATTTTTTCGAAAGGCGTTGTTGTGTCTACAAGCCCTGCCAAGATAAAGATAAAGGTAAAGGTATATGATCTGCCTCGGTTCCAGCAGAAGTAAGACCTTCAATGCGCTAATCTCTCACCAAAGTGATGAATGATGAGAATAGGCGTAGTTGGAGATGTTTGAAATGCAAGAGCAAATTACCTAAAAAAGATAATACGAACACACCTGTACGTTCGCTACATCAGTCGCAGTCTACTTCCGCCGATGATTCGGACAATAATAATGTAACGCTGAGAAAAAAAACGGAAACCACGTTTGGTTACGTTACAGAAGATAAGCTGAGGGAGGTTTTAGAAGCCGAAACATTGGAAATCAGCACCGTTATTGAGTTAAGCCTGAAAGGATTATCTGAGCAGCTTGTTACAATAAAGGGACAATGCTCAGGGTATCAGGCTCTACGGAGTTCATGAGTAGACAGTACGACGAGTTGAGAAAAGATCTAGTGGATTTGAAAAAGCTTCTTGCGGTAACTTCTTCTGAATTAAAATGCTTCAGGGAAGAAAATAAAACCCTCAAGAATAGCCTTAATGCTCAGGCTGCTAGAATTAAGGCATTGGAAGAGGAAAACTTGAAGCACCAACAGTGGTCAAGAATGCAGAACATCGAGGTGACAGGTATTCCGGAAAATAAGGCAGAGGATACATTAAAAATTGTGATGAAATTTTCAGAACATATTGGAGCTCCTCTTCGGCCTGCGGATATTGAGTTCGCACATCGGGTGCAGCCGCGCCGTACCGTGAGTGCTGCTCGCGCACGCCCCATCATTGTCCGTTTAAGACAGCGTGCTATCAAGGACAGTATCGTGGCAGCGTCTTGTAAGCATCGCACAATGAATGCTAGGGACATAGGAATAGGTGACGAGACCAATCGAATTTTCATAAACGAACTTCTTACGAAAAAAAACAAAATTCTATTAAATTCTTGCAAACAAAGAGCCAGAGAAGCAAATTATAAATTTATCTGGACAAAAAACTGTCGAGTCTTTGTCCGAAAAGACGTGACCTCGCCCCCCATTCCAATACCATCGTCGGTGGATATATCCAGGATTGTTTAAATCGCTTTAAAGACAATTACTATTTACAAATTCTTAAATTAAAAAGTAAACTGCATACTCAGAGCATTTTTAACACGCCTCATAACACAACATTACACAAATACATCATATGCACATCTTTCTCCGCATCACTCTTTTTTTTATTTACGTCACAAATACTTTGCCCCTTTTCGCAGAACTCATACTAGTCTCCTAATCTGTTGCAATACAAAGTGCAACTATTTTATACGCACATATTGTTTTATCAAAATGTCCGCAGTTTGAGAACAAAAGCTAACACTTTCTATCTTCTTCTTCTGGTGCCTCTCCTACTAGTGAAGGTTGGCTATCAATTTTTGGAAATCGTCCTTATCTTGTGCGGCACAAAAGAGCTGTACCGCGCTAGCAATTCCCGTCCACTCCCGGATCTTCGGAGCCACGACTTTTTTCTGCGGCCCACACGCCTTTTACCGGCAACTTTGCCCATCATAATGACCTGTAAAAGATGATATCTATCGTGCCTAAGCACGTGGCCGAGGTATGCAGTTTTTCGTCTTTTTATGAGGGTCATAATTTTCCGTTCTTGATTGACTTGTCGCAGAACTTCTTGGTTGGTGAGTTTTAGCATAGTATTGAAGGCAGTTCGGGAAATTTCTATGCGGCTCTTGATCTCTAGGTCACAGTCCCATTGTTCTGTTAGCCATGTGCCTAGATACTTATATTCACGTACTCGTTCCACCATCTGCCCAGAAACCCTGATGTCGAAGTTAGTGTCGGAGTTTCTGGAGATGATTCACCATGAGCTTAGTTTTCCCAACATTCATCCTCAGACCGGCTCTCTCGCTGTACTCATTCACTCTATCGACTATTATTTGGAGATCTGCAGCAGATGACGCTATCAGGACGGTATCATCAGCGTATCGAATATTATTAATGATACAGCCATTGATGTTGACACCACAGTCAAGGTCCTCTAGTGCTTCAGTCATTATTGTCTCTGAGTATAAGTTGAACAGAATAGGTGACAAAATGCAACTCTGTCGAACTCCTCTCTTTATCTCAACTTCCTGAGTGCACTCTCCGTTAACTCGAATAGTCGCCCGTTGTTTCCAGTACAGATTTTGAACAATGCGGATATCCTTGCTGTCTAACCCGATTGTGCTTAGAATTTGAATAAGTCGGTCATGGAGAACCCTATCAAACGCTTTTTCGTAGTCTATAGAACAGAGGAATATGTCCTGTTGCATATCTCTGCACTTTTGTATCAAAACTTGTACCGCAAACAAAGCCTCTCTCGTTCCAACTCCGGACCGGAATCCAAATTGATTTTCTCCGAGCTGTGCGTCACACATAGTACTTGCATAGGTATCTCTCAATACAATACCCTTTTAAACAGTTACAATAACACTTTTGACCTGGTGTTTTAAACTTTTCCTCTTAAAACTCAGAAATATAACTTTATACTTGTCACCGAGGACTCTTATCATCCTTCAATTGACATAACTGCCACTAACATATTGGTACCCTCACTCAAGCCTCGTTCCACAATAAAATATCAGTTTGGACGGGCAGACTACTCTAGTATTTATCACAAATGACAACAACTTAGAAGAGACTGTTAAAAAAAATTACTTGTTAATTAATGACTTGATCGATAGGTATGTACCAAAAGTCTGTTGAAGTGGTGCTTATTGGTATCCTGTCTGGTATAGCAGAGCTCTCATTAAATTAATAAAGGAAAATAATAAAATACACAGTAACTGGAAAAAGTATGGAAATGCGATAGACTATGTAGACTTTTCGGAATTAAGGAAACGACAGAAAATATTACAAGAAGAATGTTATAAATTGTATTTAGCACACACTCAAGAAAAAATCCAACCCTAAAGCGTTCTGGAATTTCGTTAAATCTAAACGTAAAAATTGTTCCGATGACCCTTTACATATGACATATGGTGACATGGAACTGAACAACGGGGATGATATTTGTTCAGCTTTTAACCAATTTTATAAGACAAATTTTAGTTTACCAAATAATAATTATTTATCTGTGCATAATGATTATTCACATTCACATAATATTATACATGATATTCAAATTACTTCAGAGGAAACCAAAAAGCTAATAAGTAAGCTAGATACTACAAAAGGAGCACGACATGATAAACTACCACCCATCTTCGTCTTTCCCGATAACATTACTCTTCACCAGATATCTTCGTGATGGTTTCTTTCTGAATATTTGGAAGAAAGCACATGTTGTTCCTACATATATAAAAGAGCTCAGAACCGGTATTGAGAACTACCGGCCGATATCATTACTCAACGTCCTTAGTAAATTATTAGAGAAAGTTGTTCACACTCACGTATATCCCATTGTATCGCCTTCAATACCCTTAGCACAACATGGATTCATTAAAGGACGTTCTACAGCATCAAATTTGAGTACATTAATTGATTACGTAGCCACGAACATGCACGGTGTTCTCAAGTGGATGTGGTCTATACTGATTTTGAGAAAGCTTTTGACCGTGTAGACGACATCATACTATTACGTAAGCTACATGAACTCGGCATACGAGGTAATCTGTTGCGGTTCATGGAATTATATCTACAAAAACGGTCTCAAGCAGTAGTTGTGGGAGGATTTTGTTCTAACTTTGTGGAAATTACCTCTGGAGTCCCTCAAGACTCTATTTTGGGCCCCCTTCTGTACGCGTGTTACTTGTATGACGTAAAAAAGTGTTTTCATTATGCTAGGTTCCTAATGTACGCTAATGACACCAAAATTTTATGAAAATCAAGAACCACTCCGACTGTAGAAAACTGCAGGCCGATCTTAATAGGCTTGGAAATTATTACATAGATAATCGTATAGGAATTAATGTCAGTAAATGTCATTATATCTCTTTCACGAGAAAGATGCATCCGATTAAATTTGAATATTAAATAAATCTATCTATCTATCTATCTATATCATCACGCCAGCTCCCTCGCGGGGTAGGCAGAGAGTACAGAGTTCCAACAGGTTCTTTCCTTACATACCTCTCTAGCTTCCGCCACTCTCAAATAAATCAATTTAATATAAATACAGAAAAGCTAGTAAAAGATCTAGGAATCCTACTCGATGATAAATTATCATTCTCTGACCATATCGATGCTATAACGCGCTCAGCCTACAAAAGCCAAGGCTTTTGTAGGCTGAGCAAGGCTGAGAAAGGTAACTGCATAAAACTACTTTATTGCTCGTATGTCAGAAGTATTCTCGAATATTGCTGTACGATACGAAACCCTCATTACATAACGCATGTCAATGATTTGGAAAAAAATCAACATAAGTTTATAAAATACTTAAACTTTAAAAAGTTCAGAAATTCCAAAGACTACGAAGCATCATGTAGGTATCACAATCTCACAACGCTGGGGAACCGCCTTACATTACTGGATATGGTTTTCTTACATGGATTGTGTAATGGGAACATTGATTGTGCAGAGTTGATTGATAGAATCCTCTGTTTCTGTGCTCCTAAAACTCGAACTAGGCACACAAGTTTGTTTGCTGTGTAGATTATCAACACATTATGCACAAAATTCTGTAATTAACCGCTTACAAAAAGTCTATAATAAGAAATTTCACTTCACTGATATATTCCACACTAATAAGAGTGCATTGAAAAGAGATATTATGCAGTTTTTAAAGCGGAAGGGCAAATAATAGCGATACATATATACGCAACACACATATACGCACACACACACGAATACACACACATATACAAACGCACAACATATGTAATATTTTCTTATAGATATGTAATATTCGTTCACAAAGATATTTTCTTATTTAGTTTATAATGTTTTATATTACTCTACTAGCTGTTCGATTATAATAAAAAAGTTAAAAAATGTAAATCCTTTCTTAGCTGTAAGCTTAGAAGATAAGTTGAGATTGTAATATATTTAAGAGATGTGGATTACAGTATCAATAAAAAAAACTCTTCAACAATTCAAAACGGCACTGCTGGAGAGTAGTCTCTTCAAGTGCTAGTGAACAACCTAGGTTTCAATCGAAAAGAATCGCGAGCCTTCTTTCAATGAGTATCCACCCTTCAAATTCTACCAATATTCCCTTAGAATAAGACTATTTAACATTAATCAAACAGCTGCCTCCTATTACCAGATTTATCCTCCCTAAATGATTAAAATGATCAATCATTTCATTAAGTGTTGTTCGTAAGTACATTAAAAGCTACACATTTTGAGTATTCAGTAACAGATTTATCTAGATTTCTGAGATGTCTGGATTCTCCGCAAATATTCGTAAAAGTATTTTTAGAATTGAGGAATCTACTCAATTCTAAAAATACTTTGATGTATTTTATTCATAAAGGCAAAAGATTTGTAATCTCTACAAATTGAAATTTACTTTATTACGTACTCTACAAATTTACGTTATTACGTACGGTATTTATTTATTGGGAACGTGCTTTTAGGTATTGTACTAACTAAAGTTTTGCGATATCGTTTATGCGATGTCTCTCGTCGTCGCGTATTAAAAGAAAAAAACGTATCGTGTCGGATCATATACCGGTAGACCCCTTTAAATTGCAAAGCGATGGAGTTTGGAGTAAAGATCAGTAGAATTGCAAGTATTGTTCACTGAATTTCGTCGTTTCACAGTCCAATTTCAAAACGTTAGCTGTGTTCGCCTGTAATTGGGCTTCACTAATACCTGTGCATGTAAAATTATTACCACGTGATGATAATGCAAAATTTTTGAATAAATAAATAATATGAGAGTTAGCTCTACGCCGTTTCTCTCCAGCACAATGACTTACAATTTGCATTTAAAACGCACGACTTGAGTTTCAAGTAAATTTCCTCATCTGAACAGGTCCGTATCTTTGTCCTCAATTAATTATTTACCCGATTCCTTCATTTCCTGTTGAAAGAGACTGTACTGTGTAGAACTTTCAAAGTAGTTTCAAAGACTAACGCTGGAAAAAAGGATACTTACGAGATAGTGTGTCTTAACGAAGGATTTTTTCCAAAGTCTTTTAATTAAAAAACTTAAATGAAAATAACTCTTTCCTAACAGTACCTACTTTAGATTTATTAGGTTTGATGAAAGCAAGTTCTGTGCAAGGAAAGTTTAATTTTCGATTAAGTTTGACTTTGTCTCCTTTTTTTGGGTGGGGTAAATCCTTCATAGTATTCGGGCACAGTGCTCGTAGAACTGACGGTCTTTGCGGCAGAAAAGTTCTCGAGTGGGGTCCTCGTACCAGAAGATGTGGAGTAGGTAGGTCAAACTCAAATAATTTATCACTGCGGGGCACTTACTCTTCATGAATTTACGTGTTTTTTTTTACCTAATCTAACTACTAATATACCACCGGATCGCAACGCGCGCTCTACTGTAAAGATCCGGCGTAGAAAGTCGGCTTTGTCTTTTTTTTTTTTTTTTTTATACACGTTGAAGACTGATGACTTGGTAAAGGTCGCTGGTTGCATACAACACAAAACCGGTTGTCCTCACCAGAATACTAGCGCTGGTTGCTTAAACGGTTGAGGCGAGGGCCTATATGGTACTCATAAGTAAATCTACAGGCTTCGTGGCAGTATGATTCCTATTTTACTATTACACTAGCTGTAGCTCGCGACTTCGACTAGATTTTAACAAAAAATCTTGTTCTAAAATATAGTAGCCTAAGTTACTTCTTATAACATAAGCTATCTGCCAGTGAAAGTCTCGTCATAATCGGTCCAGCCGTTTCGGAGATAAGCTCCAGCTAATCTCGGATTCGAAACAAACGGATAGTTACAAAATTTTTAAAATTGTGTATTTGTCATAAGTACCGCATATACTTTCATATGCATTTAGTAAAAAGCTGTTATTTAGACATTACAAACAGTCACTTCAATTTTATTTATTTGTATTAAATAAAACAATAGTATTTAGTTGCCATTATCACTTTTTGTGTACAGTGGCGTACCATGGGAGAGCCCTAAGTCCAGCTGTGGACTGTCACGGGCTGATGATGACCCCCCCCCCCTCGCCTATTCGGTATAGCACCAATCAAACCAATAAACCGAATTTTTCGTATAACCTAATACCTACTCGTAACACATAACCCGAAAATCGTAAACAAGTTATTGCAGCATTCATCTATCATCTAAAAAATATTCGGTAAAGCTTAAATGCTTTACCGAATATTTTTTATGCTTAACCAAAGATGTGACTCTTTATTAAACAACGTAACAAAAATGGCTCGCCAAAGGTTGTTAAAAACCCAATATTACGAAATGCTAGCACAGATTAAAACAGATCCTTTACTCTGTGCACGTAAACGCGATGTTTGAGTAGGTATATAGTTACGGTGTTTTGCGTGCGAGCGTATTGTTCAGCAATGCCAGCCTGAATGAGTCCCGATATAGATCACATTAGCATTACGGCTGCGCGCTATATCGTTATCGGTTCAAGTGGAGATGAGAGATATCTTATTTTCATTGGAGTAGGCGCAGAATAAGTTAACGGTAAGCTGCAAGTAGGTACATGTACACGGTGTAAGTGTAGTCGTTCTGGAGCGAAAGCCCTAGTGATGTATTCAATGCCCACTGTTTATTTGGTACTAAAAACTGAAAAAAGAACACTTCAATAACTAAAACCTCCACAACAATACTAATTTAGTGCATTTGCAGCTCGTCAGCTGGCCGGTAGGTACTTTCGGTGCTCAGAATTTTCACCCTAGTTATGATATTCGGCTTTGTCAGTAGGAAGATGTTACTTATTGAAGTTTACTTTTTACAAGCTTTTATTTAACCTGCAATGTTCGTATTTATTATTTATTTATTTATTTACGATCACAACATAATGCACAATATAAAAAACATCGCCCCACAAAACTGTGCAACCAGTTTGACTGTGGGGTCAGTTGAATCTACAAACTTAATATAATGGTAACACTAACTGGTGTAAAAAAGGAAAATACCTATTTACATAGGGCCAAATGGTTCCACGCCACTGTCAGTTGGCAGTGTACCTAGAACGCTGGCAGCATTGCCGCGCTGAATAGCAATGCTTATATGCTGACCAAAATACATACCAGCGTTCCGGTCGCCAGTACACTCCACCAAACGTTTCGAAATTTCTCGAAACATCCGGTGGGCTCCCGGCCCCCACGGACCCAATGTCTCTACCCCAAACGCCTCAAATATGTATCCCGAGCCAAGGGAATCATATTTGCGGCGTTTGAGGGATTCTGCGCTCAGTGCAGCGTTGCCTGCCCGCACCGAGGACGCTGGAAGATGAGACGGAGCGAGAGTGTCGATGCATGTAGCGTCCCACACTAACGGCCGTCCCATCTTCCAGGGTACCAGCGTCACACCATCGGGCCTCTTGCCATCATCTCGATGGAGACCAGCCGGTTCAAGGATGGCCGCCATGTTGACGTTGGCAAGGGCACGGCGTATGACCCCGTTGAGACTGGCATGACGCGCAATCCGTCCGGCACTTCTGCGGCATGAGAGTCCGTGGTGGCCGAGCTGGTTGACTCTACTACCACACTGACAATGGTGTGGAACAAGACAAGGAACCCCTAAACGAAGACATAATGCAACACGAAATGCAGTGGGGTCTAATAGGGTCCCAAGATGGACAGAAGGGTGCGCCTGTAGCCAAAGACCCGACTCCCACTCAGAAGCAGCGAGGATACGAGCGCGATCCGCAGAACTAAGGGACGTTTCAATAAGGTTTTTCCGTGTAAGTTCGCAGATCGGGCGATCCCACTGCTTCTGGGAAGTCGGATCTGTGGGAGGAGTAGTGTTTGGACAGGCCAATAGCCAAGCATCCTTGCCTTCATCCAAATATGGGATTCTGAAGTTGGTCAAAGAAGGTAACAAAATTCTTTTTACTAGACCAAGTGTGCTATGGACTGAAGACAAGAAGGCTGGGAGCGATAAACTTGAAATTTTGCGAATTCCCAAACCTCCTTTCCTGACCGGAAGAGAAGCCTGGGACCACGCGCGATCATCTAGACAACAATTTGAAATAGAGCTGACTGTATCTCTCACGATGTTGTCAAGCCTCTGTAAAATGTCGTTATGTGTCCAGAGGTGACAACATCGAAGAGCATACGTAAATTTAGGAACAAAAAGACAGTATTTAATAATGTTGAAGGCCATGTGAGAATTTATTTTGAGCAAGCGATCCGAAACAGACTCAAAATTTTGAATTTTTTCGTCAATAAAGTCCTGAAAAGAATCATCGAGGATGGGACTTCCTAGAAGACGGAGGTTACTGCTATTAATTAATTTGATATTAGGTGCCAAATCATTGAATTTTTTCTTAATGACGTCTTTATCGGAAACGGTATCAAATAAATAGAGTTCGCACTTTTTATAGTTTAATTCCAAACCGATGGATTTGAGTTCTTCTATCAAGAATGTTTTTTCAGATTCCTTTTATTTTTTTTTATATTTGTCTCGCCCCTTATGGCCGCCGGCAGACTATTCAAAATGAATGGGATGCGTTTTTTTAGCGCCCTGTCACCGAAGTAGTTGGTCACCCTTGGTACATTGTATCTGCCGTCGGTCACCAAGCGCGTACTGTACACATTGCTTACTGGAGTTAAAAACTCTCGACGGTCACGATTGTTTACAATCAAAAGAAATTTGTGTTTTAAACTGATTGGAAGAATTTTACAAATTTGAAATAATTTTCTATAGTTATCCTTACAGCTATTTTTAATCTTCCTATTGACAAGTAGTTTTAGAAATCTAATTTGAAGCGTTTCTAATTTATCCAGGTTTGTTTTAAATGTAAGACCGTAACTATCGAGAGCATAACTAAATATCGAATCAACTAAAGACATATATAAACATCTTAAGAGTATTAATAGGAACTCTGTAACTAAGATGGTAAAATTTACCAAGTAATATTCTTAATTTATTGCAAACATAGTCTACGTGCTGAGACCAAGAGAAGTTTTCATCAATTTTCATACCTAAATAAGTTATACATTTAACCTGTTCGATAGGTTTACAATTACAATTGGTTAGATTGTTATGCATACATGAATAGTCGTGAGTGAATAAGAGGGGGGGTTCTAAGGATAAGTGTAAATAAGGTGAGTGTATAATCATTAATTTTGTTTTGTCTGCGTTTAACACGATACCATTGTCATGCGACCATTTTACTACTGCATCTATATCTTGTTGCACTAATCTGCAACTGTCATTGATGTCAGTGCCCGCACGCAGCACGCAAAGATCATCTGCGTACATGAATGCCGAGCAGTGCCTTAGTACACCGCACAAGCTATTTACGTGACAACTATGAGGTAGCAGACAGGCCCACACCCCGATCCCTGTGGTACGCCGCACTGCACTGTCATACTGTCACTGTACGCCTCGCCCACTTTCACACGATAAGAGCGTGCTGTGAGATAGTCGCGGAACCAATGATTAAGCGGCTCTCTCACTCCGCACTCAGCCAATGCACTAAGTAGGATTTCCGTTTGTAAAGTGTCAAACGCTTTTTTATAATCAAAAAATGTTGCTACTGCAAACTTTTTATCACCTAAATAATTATTAATTTCATCTGTGAAATTTGCCAATAAAGTGTTTGTGTTTTGCCCTTTTGAAAACCGTATTGACACTTGTTTAATACATTATTAGCCTTTAGATAGTCCCCTAACTGCTTAACTACACAATGCTCAAATATTTTATCTATGCTTGACAATATAGATATAGGTCTGTAGTTGGATATATTTTTCGGGTCTCCTTTTTATGAACTGGGCGAACTATTGCCTCTTTTAACTTCATAGGGAACACGTAATTTTTCACAGATAAATTTACAAGTCTAGCCAGGACTGAGCTAATCTTATCACAAACATGTTTTAAATCGGACATACGCACTAGATCGCTACCCGGTGACTTGTTAATATCCATGTTTTTAATTGTGTTTTTAATATCTAAACTCGTCACTGGTTGCCATCTCATGCTTACGTCGACAGGTTTTACATAAGTTGCTCTAGTTAACCATTTTCTTTACACTTATGTAATATATTATTAACTTCATCTGAAAAAGTTGTAGCAAAATTATTAGTTATATCTCTGGCGTTTCCTTGCGTTTTCATATTTGACATAATAAGTGCGTCTATGGTCTGTTTGTTATTTCCTAATAGTTCGTTAATTTTTTCCCATACCTGTTTAATATTCTTATGACATTCTAATATGCTATTCTGATCATAAACATTTTTACTTTTATTAATAGCTTTCTGGCACTTATTTCTATATTTAGTGTAAGTAAGACGCTTTATCATATTTTTTGGGTCGTTACTCCATAATTCAAAAGTCTGTCTTTTCCTCTTACCATATTCTTCAAACTATATTTATCCATCCTTTGTTATTTCTATTACTAATATTGACAGTTTTATTTGTATAACAATCATTATAAATATCATTAAATAATTGTGTAAAGGAGTTATATAATTCAGTTGGGCAATTAATCGATAAGAACCTCTCAAAGTCTGAATTTAATAATTTGTCTCTGACCATTCTATTTGTCTGTCTGTCTTTCCGGTTCATATCTTGTGAGTCATTTTTCAAGCACTTGCGGGTATCCGATTAAGCTCAAATTTAGCTTGCGTATGTAAAGTTGGTGACAATACAATAATATGGTACCATCGAGCTAGTCTGATAATGGAGTTGCAAGTTGGCCATAGAAACTTGTTAACTATACAACGAAACCTCGTCGTGTTTGGTCTTGTTGGATTGATATTGACAAATACTATACAACCAGATAGGGTTCGGGTCTAATTATTAAGTCTAAACGTGGCCAATGGAACCACCCAACTACTTAATATAACTCCCATGTTTGGGCTCGATGGATTTGTCTTGACGAGTACTTTAGAACCGGATGGTATCCAAGGTTGGATGAAGGAAGCCATAGGAATTTCTCAACTAAGCGAGATATATTCGTTGTATTTTTGCTTTTTAGGGTTTCGTACCTCAATCAGTAAAACAAAACCCTTATAGGATCACTTCGGAGTGCGTCTTTCCGACGGTTATCACCCTTTTTCTCAGGAACGGCTAGAAGTATGAGGTTCAAATTTATATCAAATATGAAGGTCTACGGTCTCCCGCTGGTGTAAAAAAATGAAGTTTCTAAGGAAATAAAAAACCCAAACAAAATATATTTTATGGCACTTCCCGCTGACCTAGAAGCATGGAATTCACCAAGAAGCAAGGTTTTAAAGTACAAGTAAAGTAAAAAATCCGAAAATATAAATTTATAACTATATCATATAAAAAATAATTATTTTCCTTCAAATCCGATGAAAAATTGAGATAGCGCCGTCTAGTGACCTTTTGTGGAACTTTTTTGTATGGTGTAAACACCATACAAAAAAGTATTTATAGTAGTAGTAGTAAGTAAATTTGATAAGATTGTCGATTTCTTATTTTATGTCTATATGGAATGAAAATTAAATGTAGTTAATTTAATCACACCTAAAATTTTACAAAGAAAGAGGGTTTTCATAAAAGTTATTTTTATGGACTGCCTCGTGAGTCTAGTAGGTACTGTATAATGCATGTAATGTGATCTCATACAGATTTAGGGGGCGAACAAAATGTAGTTTTTCTATTGAAAAGTGCCCTGTATCAGTCCGGTGTCTGAAATTGTGCCCGGCATAATAGGAATAGCCTCGCCCCTATTACATTGGCACCTAACATTCTCAGCAATAAGTTGGTGTGTGCACATAGTACACCTCTACCACTCCCGCTTAAGGAATGTAGGCGTCTCGGTGTGTGTGCATTTTTATACGGAAATAATTGAATGTCAACATTGTTCATTTAAATTGTAAAATATATAAAAACAAAAATAATAAAAATCGTGATCGGGATTCGAACTTAGGACCGCGTGATCGCTACGCGCATTATTCGCCAATAGACTTATGCACTGTTCGTATGTCTGTCTGTCTGTCTTTCCGGTTCAAATCTTGTGATCCATTTTTCAAGTACTTACGGGGATCCGATTGGGCTGAAATTTGGTGTACGTATGTAAGTTAGGTGACAATGCAGTATATTGGTACTATAGAGCTGGCCTGATAATGGAGTCGGATGGTGACCATGGGAACATGTTTACTACACAACATAACCACCTCGTGTTTAGGCTTGTTGAAATGATATTGACAAATACTACACAATCAGGTGATGTTCAGGGTCTGATAATGAAGTGGAAAAGTGGCCAACGGAACTACCTAACTATTCAATATAACCCTGCCGTGTTTGGGATCGTTGGATTTGTATTTAAGAATTCTGTAGACTCAGGTGGTGTCTAGGGTCTGATGATGAAACCGTAGGGTGGTCAACGAAACTACCCAACTACTCAACACAACCCCGCCGTGTTTGGGCTCGTTGGATTTGTCTTGACGAGTTCTATAGACCCGGATGATGTCCAGGGTCTAATGTTGAAACCGGAGGGTGGTCAATAGAACTTCCTAACTACTGAACATAATCCTGCCGCGTTTGGGCTCGTTGGATTTGCCTTGACGAGTTTTATAGATACGGACCGTTGATGCTGGAGCCAGGGGGTAGCCAACGAAACTACTTAACATAACCCCGCCGTGTTTGGGCTCGTTGCGTTTGTCTTGACCAGTTCTGTAGACCCGGATGGAGTCCAAGGTCTAATGATGGAGATGGAGGGTGGACAACAAAACTACATAACTACTCAACATAACCCCGCCGTGTTTGGGCTTGTTGGATATCTCTTGACGAGCTCTGTGGACCCGGATTATGTCCAAAGTCAAATGATGCTAAAAGGTGGCCAACGGAACTACCCAACTACTCAACATAGCTCCACCGTTTTTGGGCTCGTTAGATTTGCCTTGACGAGTTTTATAGACTAGACCATAATATCCAGGATCTTATAATGGAACCGGAGGCTGGCCAACAGAACTACAAAACTACTCAACATAGCCCCGCTGTGTTTGGGCTCATCGGATTTCTCTTGACGAGCCCTGTGGACCCGGATGATGTCCAAAGTCAGATGATGGGGCTAAAAGGTGGCCAACGGAACCACCCAACTACTCAACATAGCTCCACCGTGTTTGGGCTCGTTGGATTTGTCTTGACCAGGGTCTGATGATGTAGCTGGAGGGTAGCCAATGGAATTACCCAACCAATCAATATAACCTCGATCGCTGTACACACAAAGCAGTACGTCGAATGCAAGTACACACAAGCACAAAACGCCGGCTATCATTAAAGGGGTGGAACCTTCTAGACGTTTCAGCACTTAAGCGCGGATTCTAGATCTTTCCAGACAGATCGCTTGGGGACCTAAGTGTATGTAATGCATTTTAAAATTAACATTCCCCGATAAGAGGTTTACGAGATATCGGGGTGTATTGAAGTCGTAACAATAGGAATGGGTAGACTGAGTTATTGTGAGTTTATGACCTCACTATAGAACTAAACAAAATATTAACGGACGCCAAAAAGGAGTTTCACAATTAATCTCTATACATATTTTTTATGTATGTTTGACGATACCTTCTTCGCTCATACACCGATTTTAATGTTGATAAATAATTATAATTAAAAAAACGACGGAGATATTTTACAAAGCTGAGGAGTTACTACGGCCTCCTTCCGCCTCAGACCCTGTTCGCTCCCAAGGTATATGGTACTTGTACTACCACCACTAGATAAATCCTACGAGGCCAAATTGTATTTGAGTTACGTTGTATATTAGGCGAATTTCTATGAGCACCTTCTGTCTCTACCACCAGACTCTGGAAACTGAAGTCTATAGAACTTATCAAAACAAATCCAACAAAACCAAACATAATGGGGCTATCTTGTCTAGTTGAAAAGTTTTTAGGGCCACAATTCACATTATCAGATCCCTACCTAAAACTATAGTAGGTACTAATCAAGACAAACCCAACAGCCTCAAAACGAAAAACTTTTTTGCTTGAGGGTAGCCTAGAGTGAACACAACATTTTAAAGTTCTTACGTTCTTACTTTATTTTTATTTAAAATAGTACTATATTACATTTGATGCTACTTACGCACTAGAACTTATATTTGTCCTCCGGTGCACTTAGTTTCACTACAGTTCTCTCTTTGTTACACATTTTTACGTCACTTTCGTCTCACTGCATAATATGGATCTATATGCAAAGTTGTCGAGTTGCATGGAGGATCTATCTGCCACGTTTACGTCACGCATGGACCAGTACGAGGAAGACTTGCAGAACTTCAGCAGCAATGAAACAGCACACAAGACCATGGCCAGTCTTTCACGGGAGTTCACTGAATTTAAGTGTCTTATTTGGAAGACAGTCAGTGCACTTAAATCACAAATGGAGCTCCTGATAATGGGTTTGGATAGACATGAAATGGCGTCACGGAAGGAAGTCTTGCTTCTTCATGGCCTTCCCGAACAAAAGGATGAACAACCAACATCCGTGGCTGTTGCTGTGCTGACAGGAAAATTGAAGCTGACAGATGTCTCCTTCACGGATATTATAGCTTGCCATCGCCTTGGTGTCAACACAAGGAAGCCTCGCCCACTTCTACTGCGCTTTCGGAGTCAAACTTTACGCAGACAGGTTTGGAGCAATAAAACTGCACTAAAGGGTTCTGGCCTAATATTCTCCGAGTTTCTTACCCAGACACGATACGTTCTTGGACGCTCGCAAACACTTCGGTGTAAAGCAGTGTTGGACCTCTGAGGGTAAGATTATCATCCTGCTGCCGGATAAGACTCGACGAAAAATTGAGTCCGCGGCCGAATTACGAAAACTTGCAGCGCAGTTTCCGATCGCCTCTTTGAAGAATGATGAGCCCTCAACTTCAAAGATCAAGCCGGCTGGTGACAAAAGGCCACGCAATAAAGCCAAGTAACACGTAGGCAGTGATAAGAACATGCTCTTTGTAGATGCATACTTGTCGCAATATCTTTTTAATTATTTTTTTTCCTTTTCTTTCGGACGGTCACTCAATAAAAAATAATAAATAAAAAGACAAAGATTATACATCTTTGTCTTTTTATTTATTATTTTTTCTTTGTTATTGTTTGTTTTTTTTTATATTTGCTTCTCTCAAATGTCACTTGTCACTCGTTCTTAAATAAACTCAGATTGGTCGGGAATTTGTTTGAGTGACGTTCAAGCGCTCGTTCAGAAACCATTTAGAAACGATTACAAATTATAGATACGAGTTCTTTAAGCTATTTTGTCGTGAACTGGTGAGTGCATCGAGGACAGTTATCGATAGTTTTATTTTATTTTCGTATTTTATTTTATATATATATATACATATAGATAAGTATTGTACATTATTGCAATGTGCGATAATATTGATGATAGCTTTTTGTCTTGTTCTTCTTCTTGTTCATCTGATGAGAATTATGCGAGCGCGTTCAGTGATGATTCTGTCCATTTACGTGATCGACTTATTTCTACTTTTTCTGGCCATAACAAGTCTTTTAATATAGTTCACATTAATGCTCAAAGTGTTCCTGCACATTATTCTGATCTATTATCTTCCTTCGATTCTGATCTCATTCACGCTATCCTCATCTCTGAAACATTTCTCAAGCCTGTTCTTCCTTCCATTCAATACTCTTTGCCCGGCTATAAATTAGTGCGTAATGACAGAACAGGTAAGGGGTGCGGAGGCGTAGCTATTTATCTCCGTGGAGATATAAATTACAAGGTCATCGATCAGTCTCCGAGTAATTATTCTAACTTTGCTGAACACTTATTTATTGAAATCGCCTCTAATCCTACAAAACTTCTTTTAGGTGTCTACTATAGTCCCTCTAGTCATATTGATTATTTTTCTTCATTCGAATCTAAATTAGAATCTTTTTCTTCTATATATGACGACGTTATTATCCTTGGAGATTTCAATACTTGTTTGCTCAAGGATAATGAGCGCAGCCGTAAACTCCGATCTCTTGTCTCTTCTGTCAATATGCATATCCTTCAGCTTAACGCTACTCATCATGCTCCCCATTGCACTCCTTCTCTTTTAGATTTAATTCTAGTCTCCGACCCCAAAAAAGTAGCCGTGCATGGGCAACTCGCTGCCGCTTTCTCGTATCATGATCTCATATTCCTGTCTTATAAAATTCGCGCTCCTAAACGCAAATCCAAATTTTACTTACTTCGCAGTTTTAAGAACATTACCTTGGAACGTTTGAGGGAAGACGTGAGTTGTATTGACTGGTCGCCAATATATAGCTGCAGTGACATAGACAATAAAGTGTCTGCTTTTAACAAGATTGTCTTAGATGTGTATGATCAACACGCTCCTCTGAAGAGGGTAAAAGTAAAGCATCTACCTGCACCCTGGTTATCGGATACCATCAAAAGAGAAATGTCAAAAAGAGACAAAGTCAAGAGACGTTATAAAAAACATACTACTAATGAGATCTGGTCTCTATACAAAAAATTGCGGAATCGTTGTAATCGTCTGTGTAGGGATGCTAAAAGACGCCACATTCATAACTCCATCCAAAACTTCAGTACGAAACAAGTATGGCAATTTCTCAAGTCTCTGGGTATTGGAAAAACGTCTAGTAATGACTCACCCAATAACGTAGACCTTAACACTATAAATTTGCACTTCTCCAAGTCACCAGTTACCTTGGATGACGACATAAAATCCTTTACTCTCAATAATTTATCTAATCTTCCGTTGCCTAGATGTACTTCATTCTCATTTCAGCAGGTTACAGAGGGGGAAATTGAGAAATTAGTTTTATCTGTCTCCACGAAAGCGGTGGGTCATGATGGTCTTCAAATCCAAATGCTTCGTCCCATCTTAGATGATCTTATTCCTGTCATACACCACATCGTTAACTATTCTCTGCAATCTTGCACTTTTCCTTCAGCCTGGAAGAAGGCCCATGTTATACCGCTACCCAAAGTACCTAATCCTTCTTCTGTTTCCCAATTCCGTCCTATATCCATACTCCCAATTTTGTCCAAGGTCCTTGAGAGTGTTGTTCAAAATCAACTGTCTCACTATCTCTCCATTAATAATCTGCTTAGTCCCTTACAATCAGGATTTCGCCCTGGCCATAGCACTGTAACAGCACTGGTTAAGATAACTGATGATATACGTATGGCCATGGAAAATAAGCTTCTCACTGTACTGGTTCTACTGGACTTCAGCAGCGCCTTTAATTCAGTTGATTTTAACATCCTCTTAGGAATTCTCTCCTCCCTAAATGTCTCTCCTTCTGTAACTGCTTGGTTCAACTCGTATCTTCGCGGTCGCTCGCAGTCGGTTCGTTCTGATGAAGTCTCCTCTGAGTGGTGTAATCTGGCTGCGGGGGTTCCGCAAGGTGGCGTACTCTCTCCTGTGCTTTTTTCCATTTTTATTAACGCAATCACTAATGTTATATCTTCACACTATCATCTCTATGCAGACGACTTGCAAATTTATCAGCATTTCAAAGTCGATGATTTTACCGCTGCCATCGCTGCCATCAATAATGATCTCCAAAATATTAATAACTGGGCAAAAAGCTTTGGCCTTTTGATAAACCCGGCAAAATCACAAGCGCTAAT
Source organism: Phalera bucephala (assembly GCA_905147815.2). Classification (NCBI taxonomy): domain Eukaryota; kingdom Metazoa; phylum Arthropoda; class Insecta; order Lepidoptera; family Notodontidae; genus Phalera; species Phalera bucephala. The sequence continues at coordinate 6,469,318 of LR990620.1, read as the reverse complement.
TATTGGTGGCAGATATTTTAACAACCTTTTAGATCGCCAGTCTCTTCCGCAAGTTGTATATGATGCTATACCGATCCCTTTTTCAAGTAGCGCAAGAAACTTGGGCATCTACATAGACAGCAATCTATCGTGGAATGTACACGTTTCGGAAGTAAGCAGGAAAGTTTATTGCTCATTTCAATCTCTCAAACGGCTCCAAAAGTTCCTGCCATTTCAAACCAAGGTAACTCTTGCTCAATCTCTTCTATTGCCACTTCTTGACTATGCCGATGTCAGCTTTCTCGATGCAAGTGAGGAACTTCTGAATCAACTCGAACGGCTGCAGAACTTGTGCATCCGCTTCATTTTCATACCAGCCAAAGGAGCGGACGTGATCGTTACCTACGTGTCTTATTAAAATTGTTTTAAATAATTGCAATGCAGAGGAATTGTCGAGCATGTGGTATCAAGGTGCTAGATGGATTGTACATGAAATGTTGCAAAGAAAAGTGCGATAAAGTGTACGATCTAAAGTGTCTTGGATTGACAAACGATGAGGTCAGTGCTTTTTCCGAAAAATATACACAGGAATGGGTGTGTCCGGAGTGCGTGTGTTCAAAACCCAAACCTAAACGTAATGACCCGGACACACCAGTCCGTAGCATTCCCGGACTAAAGATCTGCCCGACCAGCACCAGCACCAATGTAAACACACAACGCGGCAGTCGTTGTAAAGTATCGGATGAGTCAATAACGGATTATGAATACATTTCGTTATCTGAATTTAGAGAGTTTAAATTAGAAATGTTTAAGCATCTAGAAGTACAAACAAATATGATAAAACAACTTCAAGAGATTTGTTTTTCGTCAAAATACCAACTGGCGGAATTAAAGACAAATATGAAGGTACTTCAAGAAAAATTAGACCAAAAGAATTTGTCATTAAATCAGAACCAAGCTGCTAAGGATATCCTTAGCGCATCAGAAATTACAGACCCAATAGTGGAGATGACTGACAAAGTGGAAGTTCCAACTACATTCGCTGAGGTGGCTCAGAAAAATAGTTTTGATAAAGTAAACAAGCAAAATATTACTACCCGCTTTAGTAAAACGTGTGAGGCCACGAAAACAACGTTAGTGCATAAAGTCGTCGAAGCCCAGCAGCCTGTAGAACAGTTGAATATGAAATCTATGAACGAAATTAATAGTAACGAAGAGGAAAATGATTGGATCAAGGTTCAAAGGAAAAAGCGAAACTCTCAGTCTAAAATTGTTCATAGAGGAAATAATATTGATTTGGCTGAAATACAAGCTATGGAAAGAAAGAAGCATCTTCACGTGTGGCGATTGACTACTGAAACAACAAATGAACAATTAATAGCGCATGTGAAAAAGATATGCGGCTCAAACGTGCCTGTCAAAATAGAAAAGATCAAGCACAAGACAGAAAGAGATTATGCTTCCTTCATTATTTCTGTACCTGAGTCAATGTATGGTATGTTATGTCAACCTAATAGGTGGCCTGTAAATGCTGAATTTGGCGAATGGGTTTGGTTTCGGAGACCCACAAGAAAACCAGTCAAGGAAAAGTAGTGGTTTTCATATATATTATCAGAATGCCAGAGGACTTCGAACGAAACTAAATATTTTCCATAACAGTATTGAATCGCTTAGTGCTGACATATTTGCAATAACGCAAACCGGTTGCAACGATTCTATAATGGACGCAGAAATAGTACCAGCTGGCTATCAGATTATACGATGCGATCGTGCGGATGGGCGCAAGCAAGGCGGCGCGTTTCTTGTGGCCACACACAAAATGCAACTGAGGCGAGTGCAGGTACCCGACGATATCAATGTTGACAAATGTACATTCGAAATAGTTTGCGCGACGGTACATGTAAAATGTAGGTATTTGTTTTTGTGTTGTGTTGTTTATATACCACCAAGTAGTAATGAATGTGAATACATGCTTTTATTTGGAATAATCGAACAATTATGTGTAAAGTATAAACATATCATTGTTGTAGGTGATTTTAATTTAAATTCAAGTAGTGAGAATATAAAAAATTATTTTGAATATTTTATGTCATTTTGCGAATTGGCTCAATTAAATAATGTTCCTAATTGCAATAGACGACAATTGGATTTAGTACTGTGTTCGTTTAGCTTATGCGACAACATGCAGGTATGTGAGGCAGACGCGACCCTGGTGCCAGTAGACGTATATCATCCGCCCCTTGCGATCAGCTGGCGACCTGCCCCTACTCCGACACTGTCCATGAATCAGGACGGTGAGGCATCCTCTAGTAAAATAAACCAACAATGGAATTTTTATAAGGCTGACTATAATTTATTATATTCTTTATTAGCGTCTATAGACTGGAGTCCGATATATAAATTGCAATTACCGGAAGACGCGGTAGAATATTTCTATAGGATTTTTAATAATATACTTGAAACTAGTGTACCTAAAAAACAGCAAAAGACAGTGGATCATAGGTATTGTTATCCAGAGTGGTATACGAGGGAGATAATTAGAGATATTCAATTAAAGGCGAAACTTCATAAGCGATATAAGTCGAGTGGATCACGTAGGAACTACGATATTTTTTCTAAGTGCAGGGCACGAATTAAAGAAAATATTGACCGGGAGTACAAAAAGTATCAAGAGCGGGTGGAGAATAATTTAGCTAGGGATCCAAAATCTTTTTGGAACTATATTAAGGCAAAGAAAGGATCTAATAACAATAGAGGAATTATAAAGGATGGGGTAGTATTATCAGGCTCGGAGAGTGCGACGGAGTTTGCGAAATATTTCTATTCGGTATATAATAATCAGCCGGCGTCATTGGACGTGGCTGAGGCGACAGCAGTGAGCGGCGGCACGAGTGGCGCGCGCGTGCACGTCTCACGGCTTACGCTCGAGCAGGTGCGGTCAGCACTGGTCCGGCTCAAGCCGAAACGCTCGGCAGGCCCTGACGGTATTCCGGCATTTGTTATTCGAGATTGTCGCTATGTAATAGCAGAACCACTCGAACACATATTTAACTTGTGCCTGGATACTTCGCACTTTCCAGAGCGTTGGAAAGTAACTCGCGTTATTCCAATACCGAAAGGGGGGGGATCAGACGTAAATTATTTTAGACCAGTGGCGATCCTGTCATCTCCAGCAAAGGTATTTGAGTCTGCTATACAACGAAGTGTCCAAGAGCAGGTAGCGCCGCAATTGTCGGACGCTCAACACGGCTTTAGACCGGGATATAGCACTACCAGCAATCTGCTAAATGCCATAGCGTACTTGGTCCCTCATATTGACGCAGGGTTCCAGGTGGATGCCGCCTACTTTGATTTCAGGAAAGCGTTTGACCTCGTAGATAACGATATCCTGTTATCAAAGTTGGCGAGAGTTGGTTGCACAAATAAGCTGCTTAGGTTCTTTGCGAGTTACATGAGGGACAGGCAACAGTATGTGGACTACTGCGGATATCATACTGAGCCTTACTTCACAAGGTCAGGAGTAAGCCAAGGAAGCAATTTGGGGCCGTTAGAATTTATTATAATGATCAATGACCTGCCCGAAGTAATGAAGGAGGCCAAGTGTTTATTGTTTGCAGATGACCTCAAGTTGCTCCTGGCTATTGAAACTGAGGATGACTGTCGGCGTCTTCAGCAGGATATCGACAGAGTAGTTGATTGGAGTAGCAGTAACAAGCTACAGTTTAATGTTGCCAAGTGTTCAGTAGTGGCGTATAGTCGAGCAAGGACACCGCTCCACTATAGTTATAAGGTGAATGATACACTTATTAAAAGGGTGGAATCAGTGCGAGACCTTGGCGTTCGAATGGATGCTCGGTTGACATTCCGCGAACACATACTGAATGTTTGTAAAAAGGCATACAAAAGTCTTGGATTTGTACTTCGCAGAGCAGGAACATTCCAAAATATTAAAGCGATATCTATATTGTATAATGCTCTAATACGAAGTCAGCTGGAGTGTAATGCGGCCGTATGGGCTCCACATGAAACTAAATATAGTCTCATGTTGGAGCGCATACAAAATAAATTTACAAGGTACCTATACTTTAGATTGTACGGGATATATCCTTTCTATCCGTTGATGTATCCAACCTTGTTTGTGTTGGGCATGGTCGGATACAACAAGCTGGAAACTAGGAGAGATCTGTCTCTGGCATCTTACGTGATTAAGGTATTCCGAGGTGATATATACAATCCAGGGGTACTGCAATGGTTGCGCTTGTGTGTGCCTGATAACTATGTGCGGCGGCGCCGACTACCGCATTTGTTCGCAGTGCGTCGCGGCAGAACTAAGCTATTGGATACTACGCCTCTGACACGAACAATCGATACATTAAATCTGGTTGCCACTAAACTGGACGTTTTTTCATGTTCAATGAGCGAATTTGCAAAGGCAACGTTACATGTTTTATGCTATCCAATAAATTATTGACAATTGTTCGAAATTTTTATATTTAATGGTAATCTATTTTATTATTCAATTTATTATGTTTATTTTTAAATATTATTATTGTTTTATTTAGCTTTTTTATGTTTTATTTTTAATGTCTAATTAATTTAATTTGTAATTATTATAAAAATAATCAATGTTAATTACGCTACTAAATTGGGAATTCCTGTAATGGTAGCTGTAAAAATGTGTGAGAAATAAATAAATAAAATAAATAAATAAATTTTTGGCCTTCGGAAATTCGACCATGTGTCAGAATTTCGTAGGCGGTTGAAGTGGTTGCCTATTCGGCAGCGTCGGGATACTCATATTCTTTCTTTGCTTTTCTCTGTTCTTAATAATCCAAATTCCCTAGTATACCTTCGTGAACGCTTTGACTATCTTGTCCCTAGGGGAAAACCCTGTCGCTCCACCTCTTCTCTTTTACTTAGTACACCCCGACATACCTCAAGTCGATATGATAGCTCATTTACTGTGCGTGCTGTGCGTTTATGGAACTCTCTCCCTCACTCTTTACGTGATAGCCCTACTCTACAGATTTTCAGGAGAAGAATTAGACAACATTTCCTATCTACGTAAGATGTTTGTATGTATGTCTGTATATGTCTATGTAGTATATTATTTTATGGTATTGTATAGTATGTAGTATATTTATGGATATATATCTGTAGTTTATACCTCTAATATCTTCTGTGTTGTACACTTACTATCCTCCTTTTGATGATTTGTTTCTCTTTCACTCAAAGGTTTGCTGGTAGAGAACTCGACTTTGAGTTAAGCTCGCCTTTGTACATTTACCTATTTTAATTTTAATTTTATAATTTGTTACTATTTGTACAATAAAGAATTAAGAAAATCGATTCAAGTGCAATTAATTAGAATTAATTCAAAGATAGATTTTATTTAAATAAATCAGCATACCTGGGCCATAGTTCAGTCATTTTGACACTCGCCTATAAGGCGCCGAAAGGCCACCCGGAAGCTCACGAATGTAGTTTTGGTTTCGGCTGGTTTTTTTCCGAAACCGAAACTACAATTTGACGCTGAAACTGGCCGAATCCGAAACCGGTAGGGAACCCTCAGTGCGCGAGTCGTACTCGTACTTGTATAGTTATTTGTTTAGTTTGAAATGTTTGTTAGTTTGTTGGTTTAGGTCAAATCTTGCAAGCTAATTAAGAACCACTTCCTCTTATTCTACGGACTTGAAATTTGACGTTATTTCAGTTCCAAACACAAATCATTTTTATGGTAAGTATGACCTAATTCTACACCCAAAATTGGCTCCAGATAAAGAAATTCCTTAAAGGTCAACAGCATAGTTACGAAATGTTGTATTAAGTATACATGATTTAACATGGATTGGTAATTTTAATTAGAACCCTTATCTGGCTGCTACACCCAAGGTTGGCTCCCGATGAAAGAACTCCTCAACGGTCACGATCACAGACACAAAATATTGTATACCCATTTAATCATGATAGCCTGTTCCAAGTTCCACCATGACATGGCTACAGTTCTAAGGGTTGACTCCCGGCGAGGGAACTCTTGATTAAAGCATACACATGAAATTTTGTAAGAACATTTAATTTTGATTGGCTGTTTTAAATTGCACTATTACCTGGCTACATAAAAGCTTGTTCCTAAAAAGTATGTTTTTTATTAATTTTCTTATCACCAATAAACAGTGCGAAATCATAATGACCTGGGTTTTCCCTCCAGGACGGCTAAAATGTATAGGCAAAGAATACAGAGTCGGTATGTAGACAAAGAATATAGCTTCTTTCTCATCACCGCTTTCTTTGAAAGACTTTGCCCAATTTACTGTGGTTCTAGCGCCGATCAGATGAACTGAGGTATCTCTTATATTCTGTAACGTAAGCTAACAAGCCCTTTCCGGTGTTAATTGGATTACCATGGATTAAGCCGGATCGCTTTGGATCGAACTTTTTCAATTTTTGTCAAAGGTTAATAATCCGAAACTAAATGGATGAAACTGGATAAACGTATAAGTCGAGTTATGTAGTGATTTTTTGGATTAAACTGTGGGCTGACTTACGTAAACATACCATGATACTGTTGTGGTATTAAAGTGGATTTACTCGAAAGGGCGGTGAAATAATGGTTTAAAAACATTAAATTGTGAACAAACAGAACAATTCATGTTATAATCTATATTTTTTACAATCTTCCCTTTTCCATTGTTTGCTGTTCTTGATTTATATTAACATAACATACACATCCTCTCACACTCACCCTGAGTGGGTGAGTGTGAGTTCACACATAACTCACAGAGAGGTCACACTACACACTTTTTACAATATAGGTAATGAAATAATAATATTAGCTCTGTTAACAAACTGTCCCACTGTTGGGCACGAGCCTCATCTCAAACTGAAAGGGTTAAGGCCACAGTCCACCACGCTGGCCCAATGCGGGTTGGCGAACTTGACACTCTTTCAAGAAACTCTTAGGCATGCAGGTAATATATACATTTATAGATATATAGGATGTAGGTAATATGTACATTTTCTTAGATACTACCTACTCGAGAAATGTATCATATTTATTTCATAAATTAAAATTGGAAGAGCATGTCTGCAATACAGGTTTCAAACCTAGTGCAGGCTCAGTTTGTTCAAAATGTAATGCTACATATAAAAGCCGTACCTATATTTATAACTTTTAAATTTGTAAAGTTATTCATTAAAAAAGAATGATTAAAAAAATAAATAAGTTTGCCAGTATGACGACGGCTTGGTCCATTAGATAAGAGCTTAAGCCACCACTGGATCTAGTTGTCTTGGGTTCAGACCCGTCCCTTTATAGGTGAAATCTTTGTGTGACCCACAAATATTATCTTCGGTCTGGGTCTTGATGTGAATTCCACCCATCATATTGGAATAATTCTGTAGGGCTTCGTTTCTGAGGAAGAAGAAATATCCTAGAAGGATTGATCAGTCAAATTATTCGAATTCTACCAAACTGATCTTAACAGCCCATAACATAGGGGGCTAGTTTCCACGAAGGTATTTCTGTGATTTTCTGTATGTAATCCCTTTCTATAATATCTACCAGAAATGAAATTGGCGCTATGCGTGACTATGCCATAACCACCCCAAGGCACCATCATCATCCAGTTCTAAATTATGTTTAGAGTCTCTAGCAAAAGCTAAATAATATAATATAATATCAGCCTATATGGTTGGTTGTGGTTGGTAACGATGTGCTGGAGCAAGTGAATGAGTTTGTATATCTTGGATGCGCCTTCAGTAAGGATGGGAAAGACACCGCTGGCATAGAGAGAAGAGTGTGTGCAGGGAACAGAGTGAATGGTGCGATGGGAAAGCTACTCGGGAGCCGGCACTTAAGCCATAAGGCGCAGCTGGCCATACATAACGGAGTTCTTGTCCCAACGCTGTTATATGGTAGCGAGAGCTGGGTATGTAAGAAGGAGAATGAAAGTAGGATAAATGCGGTAGAAATGCGAGCTCTGCGGAAGATGTGCGGAGTGAAGCTGACCGACCGCATTAGCAACAGCATAGTAAGACAGCGAGTAGGTATGAAAGATAGTATCGGTGTAAAGATGAGAAAGGGCATGCTCCGTTGGTTCGGGCATATAGAAATAATGCCAGAGGAAAGAATGACAAAACAGATATACAATGTGAAAGTGAAAGAATGCAGGTACCGGGGAAGACCTAGACTATCTTACCACGACCAAATAAACCGAGTCTTATCTGATGGAAAAGTCAAGAGTCTCCGTAACCGGCGAGCGTGTATGAGACGAACTATGAGAGTCGAGGAAGCCAGAGAGGTATGTAAGGAAAGAACCTGTTGGAACTCTGTACTCTCTGCCTACCCCGCAAGGGATCTGGCGTGAGGTTATAGATAGATAGATAGAGCCTATACTATCCACTGCTGGGCAAAGGCCTTCTCCAACAAATCGAGGTAAGAGAGATTAGGTCATACTCCATCACGCGGACCCAGTGCGGATTGCTGGAAGCAGGTTTGTGGCCACCTGCTGTAGGAACTTATCAAGCCGCCTTTAAGGGTTCCTACTCGGCTTAACGACTACCACATTAAGTGGTAACCGGGACCAACGGCTTAACGTGCCTTCCGAAGCACGGAGACGCTCGAATATGAAAATGCCACAAACGGTCACCCATCTCAGGTCGACCGAGTCGAACGCGGCTTAACCTTGGTGATCGGTAAGAACACCGCGGTCGCACAGCGCTACAAGCGCCTCGAAAGTTAATAAAAAACGTAGTTATATAATCCATACTGTATTACTTATTAATAATAGTATTAATTCGAAAGTAACTCTCTGTCTGGCTGTTCATCTGTTACCGTCTCACGCCGAAACCGCTGAATAGATTTTAATCAAATTCTATTCTATTCTATATCATCACGCCTGATCTCTTGCGGGGGAGGTAGAGAGTACAGAGTTCCAACAGGTTATTTCCTTACATACCTTTCTGACTTTCTCCACTCTAATTAAATTCGTTAAGGAAATAGATATTATCCAGGGGAAGGACAACAAAAACAAACTCAACGGTGAGAAATACATACCTGAAGATAATGCGAACGAAGTTGCGAGTACAACTCGTATGTATATATAATAATAATATATAAAAAAATATCCGCTTTATAGACAAAACATAGGCATATATGGCACATTTGTCATGACAACAACTAACAAGATTCTGTAGTACCAAGCATTACGAAAAGCTTATAAATACGGTTTATTTCGTTCTCTATTTACAGATTTAGTAGCTTCGTTTTACCCTGGAATCTATTTTCATATAATAATAATAATTATAATATCAGCCTATACTGCCCACTGCTGGGCAAAGGCCTTCTCTCACAAATCGAGGTGAGAGAGATTAGGTCATACTCCACCACGCGGACCCAATGCGGATTGGTGGAGGCAGGTTTGTGGCCACCTGCTGTTGGAACATACCAAGCTGCCTTTAAGGCTTCCAACTCGGCTTAACGACTACCACATTAAGTGGTAACCGGGACCAACGGCTTAACGTGCCTTCCGAAGCACGAAGACGCTCGAATATGAAAAAATGTCACAAATGGTCACCCATCTCAGGCCGACCGAGTCGAACGCTGCTTAACCTTGGTGATCGGTAAGAACACCGCGGTCGCACAGCGCTACGAGCGCCTCTTTCTATTTTCATGGAACTTGATTATTAAAAAAAACTGTAATATGAAGACTTATGATGATAAGACGATCTCTGATGGTGGAGGCGGCAAGAGAGATTTGTAGAGAAAGACTATATCGCACAAAGTATCTGGCATGATGATAAAGAAGTTATATGCACTCGTATGGCAGGGATTTTTTACGCCATCGTCACATAGGTAAATATTGTGTTTTCTAATATTAACTTATTGATATAGATCATTTTTATCAACAATTTATGATTACTAGTACTATTTAGTTATCGAATAGTGTAATAATAAAATAACAAAAATAAAAAATCCTTTTATTCCTAGACTGAAAAAGAAATCTTAACAAAATATGTTTTAAACAAGAAATCATGAAATGTTAATATTGGTTTGTTTAGTAGAATAGTTTAGGACATCTTCTAGGTGAAGGTCTCATCTAGCTTTTTCAGTTTTTCTCTGTCTTTTGCTATTTCTAACCAATTTGATGGTGTTCTCAGAATTTCGTCGTTCCACCTAGCTTTTGGTCTCCCTTTCTTTCGTTTGCCCTTCGGGTCTTTCCACAAAGACACTAATTTGGTCTAATATTTATTTGGCATTCTGGCTACATGGCCAGCCCATCGCCATTTGAACTTTAGAGCGTGATCTAATGCGTCAATTACTTTTGTTGTTTTTCGTACGTCTGTAGTTCTTATTTTTCAATAAGTTTTATTGTTAGTAAGTTTCATTCCTTTCATGTAAGGATTGTGGTTGGTAACGATGTGCTGGAGCAAGTGAATGAGTTTGTATATCTTGGATGCGCTTTCAGTAAGGATGGGAAATACACCGCTGACATAGAGAGGAGTGAGTGCAGGGAACAGAGTGAATGGTGCGATGGGAAAGCTACTCGGGAGCCGGCACTTAAGCCATAAGGCGCAGCTGGCCATACATAACGGAGTTCTTGTCCCAACGCTGTTATATGGTAGCGAGAGCTGGGTATGTAAGAAGGAGAATGAAAGTAGGATAAATGCGGTAGAAATGCGAGCTTTGCGGAAGATGTGCGGAGTGAAGCTGACCGACCGCATTAGCAACAGCATAGTAAGACAGCGAGTAGGTATGAAAGATAGTATCGGTGTAAAGATGAGAAAGGGCATGCTCCGTTGGTTCGGGCATATAGAAAGAATGCCAGAGGAAAGAATGACAAAACAGATATACAATGTGAAAGTGGAAGGATGCAGGTACCGGGGAAGACCTAGACTATCTTACCACGACCAAATAAACCGAGTCTTATCTGATGGAAAAGTCAAGAGTCTCCGTAACCGGCGAGCGTGTATGAGACGAACTATGAGAGTCGAGGAAGCCAGAGAGGTATGTAAGGAAAGAACCTGTTGGAACTCTGTACTCTCTGCCTACCCCGCAAGGGATCTGGCGTGAGGTTATAGATAGATAGATAGATAGAAGTTTCATTCCATAGCGCGTTGAAGTGGTATATTTTGCCTGGCTAATTTTAAAAATTGGGTAGTATCGCCAAGTAAAATTAAAACATCAGTTCAGTATTGGGTTGGAAATAAGCTAAGACCGCATTAAGCGGAACTTCTTCGGCACTTCGACGGACGGCTTGGTTCAGTGGTTAAGAGCTTGAGTCCCTCCGCCCACTGGATGGAGCAGTCGTGGGTTCCCGCTCGGCAAAAATCTTTGCCTGACTCACAAATATTTGTTTCGGTATGTGTTTGTGTATTTAAATTTCATGTGTGTGTGTGTGTGTGTCAGTGATGTACGCTGTTGGCCGCGAGGCCTTTACAGCTTCACCGGACTTCATCATCATCATCTCAGCCTATACTTGTCCACTGCTGAACATAGGCCTCCCCAATCGCTTTCCAGCGTAACCGGTCCGATGCCACCTGCATCCAACGACTTCCAGGAAGTCACCGGACTTAATATCATAAATTTCATGTTTGTGCACCCGCGACACAGGAATAATTCTTAGTGGTGTTAAAAAACGCAATGCGGCGCCTTATACTGTTTATATAAGACTAGCTGTTTCCCGCGGCTTCGCACGTATTTATTTTGTAATTTGAAATAGATAGGTAGGACTTTTTGGAATAATAATTTTCCAAGATTTAAGAGACATATTAAGTTTCTTTTCAATCCGTTCAGCTGTGTTAATATGGAGAAATAAAAGCAACTATCCCCTGAAATCTTGCATTTCCCAAGGTAAAAAGTAGTTAACAGTGTCTCAGAAATCCTACATTTTCCAATGATAGTGTATTTAAAATCGGTTCCACCGTTCTGGATATTAACACGGACAAACTTTTTTTTTATTGTGCCTATATGTGCATAAAATATATTCTTTATTTCAAAATCACAAATCCCAAATCAATATTCCCGTGTGCTGTGCGGGGCTCGTACCTGCGACTATTTGACAAAGTAAGTAAGGCGGTCTACGTTTTATCGATTAAACCAAGTCGTCTTTGTTTTCCAAAAGTATTTATAAAGTCGACTTAAATATGAGTAAATTTTCGCTGTAGAACAATTTCCGCAGGTCCCCAGACTTCCAGTCGCCAATGAAAAAAAAAGGGAAATCCACGGATAGCCAGGCTTTTCTTTCAACAAAATAAGATTAATATCTTTGGACCTTCATGCAGGCCGGTTAAAACCCACCAAATGCGTAAAATGCAGGATAATATCGGCATGATCTAGTGTGTAAACAAAGTTACATATTTCATATTATTATTTCACGACTTAAGATACTTTAATACTATCTACCAATCTATGTCACCACGTCTGATCCCTTGCGGAGTAGGCAGAGTGTACAGAGTTCCAACAGGTTCTTTTCTTACAGACCTTTCTGGTTTAACCACTCTCATATTTCGTCTTATACACGCTCGCCGGTTACGGAGACTCTTGATTTGCTCTTCGGATAGAAATGGTCTATTTAGTCATGGTAAGATAGTCTAGGTACTCCCCGATATCTGCGTCCTGTTCTAGGTACACTACCAACTGACAGCGGCGTGGAACCATTTGATAACCACTTTGTAAATACGTATATTCCTTTTTTCACTACTGTTTTTATTGATATTTCTTTGCTGTTTTTTATGTAATGTATGTTGTACATGTTGTAGATAATTTGTGAAACTATAAATGGTTGTTGTTCTACGTCCTTTCACGTCTTTTGAATTTGTATATCTGTGTGGTTTCTTTCATATTAAGTTTCTTTATAATCCGTTAGGTACGAAGAAATAATAGATATTCCACAGAAGTCGTGCTATTTTTCGATATAAAAAGTATCTCGATTATTATTTCGAGACCTTAAACATCTTGAAAGTGTAAGTAAGATCCATGCTGTCATTTTATTATGAAGAAATAACAGCTAGATATCCCGGGAGAACCTTGTAGTAAATTTATTGTATAAGCATTATTCCAAGATTGAAGAGACACCTCCAAATTCAGTTTCTTCTAAATCCGTTCATCCGTGTCAATATGAAGAAATAAAATCAACTATCCCCCAGAAATATTGCACTTCTCGAGCTAAAAAGTATTCTTGAATAATCTCTGAAAATTCCCCCATTTTCCAGTAATAATCTTTTTAAAATCCGTTCCACCGTTCTGGATATTAACACGAACAGACAAACATATTTTTATTGTGCTCATATGCACTTAAAATATCTTATTTATTTAAAAATCACAAATACCAAATCAATATTCTTGTACGCTATGCGGGGATCGTACCTGGGGAACTATTCGACAAAGTAAGTTAAGCAGTCTACGTTTTATCGGTTAAACCAAGTCATCTTTATTTTGCAAAAATATTTTAAAGTCAACTTAAAAATTAGTAAATTTTTGTTTTACAACAATTTCAACAGGTCCTCAGGCTTCTAGTCACCTGTGAAGAAGAAGAGGGAAATCGAAGGATTGCCAGGCTTTTTTAGCCTAAATATGATTAATATCTTTGAGCCTTCATGCAGGCTGGTAAATATCCACCAAATGCATATTGGAGTGATTTTATACACCACTTACACGTATAGTATCGGCATGATATTAATATTAAGTTACCTATTTCATATTGCTATTTCACGACTTAAGATACTTCAATTCTATCTATCAATCTATACTATCACGTCATATCCCTTGCAGGGTAGGCAGAGATTTCAGATTTCCAACAGGTTCTTTTCTTACAAACCTTTCTGGCTTTCTCCATTCTCATAGTCCGTCTTATATACGTTCGCCGGTTACGGAGACTCTTGACTTGCCCTTCTGATAATACACGTTATATTTGGTTATGGTAAGATAGCCTAGGTCTTCCCCAATATCAACGTTCATCCACTTGCTCATTTTATATCTCTGGATTTCTTTCATATTACGTTTCTATATAATCCATTCAGCCATTTTAGTATGAAGAAATAATAGATATTCCGCAGAAGTCATGCTATTGTATATTTTGCTATGTTATATACTTTTCGTAATAAAAAGTGTTTTGTTTTATTTTACAGTGTAAGACACCTTAATATAATTTTTTTTAAATTAAATTCATTTAGCCAACTATGTCGCAAGAACCGTGATTCTTTCTGGGATAAAAAGTATCTCGAATGTACCTAGAAAGTGTTAGTAAGATCCATTCTGCCATATTCGTATGAAGAAATAACGGCTATCCCGGAAGAACCGTGTGTGAATATATTGTATGAACATACAATATGATAGAGATAGTTGATACAGAAATATTTCTGTATCAACTATCTCTATCACCGGGTTCAGTCTCAACACACCACTAACGCCGTCTCAAAAAGTGTTGGTCTTCTCGTAAGATATTAATCGTCGTTGAAGTTTCATATCGTTAGAGTCATCGTCCCATTCATCGTTAGAGTCGTCTCCGGAAGAAACAATCCTGAATGCATCATCGGTTCATGCACGAAATCATGTTCTGTGTTTAAATCAAACGTGTATGAATAATTTTCAGTGAGTGCTTTTAACTACTGCATAGTTTTTCATGAGGACTCCATGAATTGATTGATGATGAATTGGACTCAGGTTCGTCACCTGAGTCCAATTCATCATCAATCAATTCATGGAGGAATTCATGTGTAGGCAATTCACATTTACACAGTTTACGTCGTAAGATTGCAGTTCGGGACAAACAGTAATAAAGTTTGGGAAATATCCCGCGACAATGTAGCAGCTTAAGTTGTTGTGCAACAATGAATGATTTATCAAAATCGACTCTTTTTTTCTTTTCTCAGAAACTGTTACATTTCTCGAAAATATAAGTATACAGAGGTGTGATCCTCAGTACAGGCTACAACTATCCCAAATTTCATTGAAATTCATCAAACAGGTATGGGGTAAAATGTCTTTTTAGTAATTCAATGTTTCGCGTATGTTCTAAATCGGCAACTGAAGCAATTCCAACAATTTTTAAAGTTAGTTACAATATTTTTTAAATAGTCAAAAATTATTGTTACCCTTTCGGTTCGCTGTATTAAACCAAATTTAATAATTATTCAAAGCAATACGGCTATTTCAAAGACTTTTTAATATACATACCTCAATACGCCCACAAAAGTAATTCATCGTTAATTAGGGTACCAAAGAGCTTAAAAATTGCAGAAAACTCCTTAAAATTGGAAGATTAATTTTCGTATTGAATTATTAAAGCAATAATCTAATTGGGGTGTCTGAGATCTAACGTTATATATGTTATACCTTGTATAATAACGCACTACGAGAAAACTACCACGAGAAACGCACTACGCAGTGGAACTACGAGACGCGACTAGTGTTGTAAAAACGCTCGAGTCGGCGCTTAAAACGTCTTCTACGTGTCGTTGAAGTCGAGCGTTTGCTCGACATCAGCGCTCATTTTTAGAACACTAAACGCAACACGGGGCTACAAAGTTGGCTTACTGACAGAACCGACCGCACCGTGTTGCCTCGCGTAGTTCTGTTGACGCTAGTACGCTAGATTTACAGTGCGACAAAGATCTTTGGCTCATGGATAATATTGAAAGGAGGGTGTCGGTGTGAAATTAAAGTTATCAGTAAAATTTTCCTACTTCCAAGGAGATATTTCAACAAGTACCCACCTCCACTCCTCCCACTGCCGCACGGTTACTAATCCTTACTAATATTATAAATGCGAAAGTAACTCTGTCTGTCTGTCGCACTTTCACGCCAAAACTACTGAACCGATTTTAAATGAAATTTGGTACACAGATAGTCTAGAGCCTGAGAAAGGACATAGGCTACTTTTTAATGCGAAAAAAGGACTGTAACGGGTTGAAGGGGGGGATGAAAAGTGGAATGGAAGTATCGTCATTTTTAGAGCTAGGAGTTTGAAACTTATTTTTTAGGCTGTTGATTCGATATACATAAATATGATATTCAAAGTTTGTAAAAGTTTTACGCTCAAGGGTGTAAAATAACAATAGAGAATAGGGGATGAAAGTTTGTATGGAAATATGTAAGGTTTATGTGAATGTTTTATAAGTTTGCGACAAGAGACAAAATATTAAATGCTACGCAAAGACACTATTTCACGCGGGCGAAGTCGCGGGCACAGCTAGTTGGTAATAAAAAAAAAAAAAAGAACTTGGGTAAAATTCATAGCAAACTGCAACTCTGACACTGTCATCAAGGAACATTTCACTTAATGACAGCGTTAGTTCCGATTTTGGCCGCGGGCCACAAGATACTTGTATAACTGTATTTATCAATTTGACTTGCATACATTCTGCTCGAATTTATGCTTCCAAAACATAAAATTTAATTGAGAATTGCGTCAGAACGTGCACATAAAATGTGTTTATAGTATTTTAATAAACGTTTGAGAGAAAATCATAAAACCGTCTTTCTTAAATATTCAAAAAAATTAAGAAAAAAAAATGGGTACATTTCATAGAGTAAGACCGATCGGGCGACGTAATTTTATCAGAGCTAGAATTTGATGCTATCGTACTCTAAGCATTTTTATTAGCATGATTTAGGAGCACTCAATGTGTCTCACCGATTTCCTCAAAACACTTGCAAAGAAGATTGCAATTTTCCAATTTGTAAGTTTATTGTATAAAGCTTTAACGTAACATTATAGTTTACAAAAAAATACTTTAATTAAATATGTAATACTACTCTGCGTTAAAGGTTAAGTACACCAAAACACACGCAATATTTCAAAGAACAATACCAATCTTTAAAAATTTTCTCAACGAATAACATCGGAATATAATATAAACAATGCTAATAAGCTTAATTATTGGTAACACCGTTGTTTCTCTGTCAAAGAAAAACAAATAATCATGGGCTTTAAAACAAGATACTGAATCATTATTATCTAACACAGAATTTTTCTATTTCAAAATCTGATCACGCCTACGGCGTACAATCCCGAATTAGGATAAACAATATTTATTTGAATAGCGTTTTTTGTGCGTTTGATGATTACAAGGCAAGGCAGAATGGGACTTGGATACATAATTATTGTCCATGTTATTTAAAAAAAGCTAATAAGTGCGAGTAGAACTTGCGCTCTGAGGGTTCCGTGGCATCGCCACTAAATGTCACTATTTTAATTTTTAGACTTTTTTACTAATACTGCTGCTTTCCCTTTACTTCTTGCCTAATTGTATGATTCTAGGTTAACGAAAAGTACCCTATATAGTTCCATCAGTAAGATAAAATTAAATAAGAACCTGTGATAAGCCTAAAGGGGTGACCATAGAGCCTAACTCAAAACTTTTTACGTATAAGTAGAGGTATACAACCTCAACACGAAAATTTTGGTGACATATGTTAATTTGACTATCAATACCAAAACCACGTTGTGTATTTCTGTTTGAAAACAAACAAAGCAACGATACATTGCGAAGTACTATAATTTTAGAACTTACATAATATTGATAGAAGGCAACCTATTTAGAAATAGTATCAAAATGGCCGTATTAAGTGACTTTCCGGTAGTGGACTCATTCTTCGGCATCGATCTGAAGACCGGCTCCATGATTATCGCGGCTCTTGGGATTGTAAGTACACTCACCACCAACCGAATGATTTCTACTTCAAGACTAGGGTCTTCCCAAAGATTGTTACGGCGACCAACATTGTGCTGGACGCATCCAGCTTTGACCTGTATCCTTCACCAGTTTCTCGGTCCCATCTTGTGGGGAAGCCTGATAAATCCACGTCTTCTGATACGAGATAGGCAGAGAGTACAGAGTTCCAACAGATTCTTTCCTTACAGACCTCTGTGGCTTCCTCCACTCTTGATAAATTTATCTTTTTGATAAATTTAAGACGTAGAATCCTGTTATTAAGCATGGTGGGGGTTTATGTAAAAAAAAGAATTACTTTAAATCTATTATAAAGTAGCTGTTACCCGCGGCTGCGCACCCGTTTGAATGGGAAAAAGAAAAATGCGGTTTTTACGTTTTCCGTGCAATTTTTCTATTTTGTCTCTTGGTAAGAACCTTTCTCGGACTTCAACGAATATTTAAAAAAAAAAAAATGCCGACTGGTCCACCCGTTCTCGAGTTTTGCGCTAAGCAACACATATAGCCATTCATTTTTATTTATATAGAAGATAATGACCAAGGAAACGGTCGTGACAGGCTTGTTATAAATAATTACAAAGGAAGCCGTTGTGGCAGGGTTGCCAACGCGTAAGTAATATTATAAGCTGTTTGTCCCATTCAAATAAGTGAGCCCCAAAACAATTCAAAAGCACCCAAAATATCAAGTAGCCAAAACGCTTCACTTCCCTCATCCTGAAGTAGCGATGCATATAAACCGTCATAACTAAATCGACCCTTATCTAGTTTATCCAGAACACAAGGGTTGCGAGCCAACCGTTATTAATAGTAATCGCAGTAGGCATTTTTGTGTATCTCCAGCGACCGTATTATAAAGTTTGGTCAAATAGCCGACGGAGCGCGACGGAAACGCTCGGCTACGTTCGGTTGTGACGTTTGCCGTCGCACCGAGTGGGGCTGCGCTGTGTGGCGTCTCCCGTGCATTTCAGTACATTACAACTCCCCACGCCACGCCACCGTCACGCTCCCGTCGCGTTGCGTCGGTATGTGTCAACCCTTAAGGAATTTAGGCTCTGGACACTTATTCGTCATGACCAAACGCGGCGCGTTACGATAACTTCGTGAAATGCTCGTGTAATGGTATCGTATATGCAATCGGTGTACTATTTTTTTACCTTTATTAGAAAAGACGTAGTCTCATAGGGCGGGCGGAGCGTCTTAAGCTCGTAACCACTGCGCTAAATCGTCCGTCAGATATAGTTATCGTAACTCGCCATGTTACGAGTTAAACTGATCATAGTTAATAACAGCCGAGAACGTTGTATATATTTAAGTACTGTTTGATTTATGTGAATAGCTTGCAAGAATAATAACGTTGTATTAAGAAGGACAGCCTGCTATTTTCTGTTCAAGAAAAAGGAAAGTGTATATAATAATATCAGACTATATTGTCCCACAGCTTGACAAAGGTCTTCTTACATAAATCGAGGTGAGCGAGATTGAGTTATTCTCCACCACGCAGACCCATTGGGGATTGGAGTCTTCTAAGTATATTCTCTTCTAAATAAATGCTAAGCTTAACTAAAATTTATCTAATTATATCTACGTGGGATTGGGCTGGTCACATGACCCGAATGAATGCTGACAGGTGAGCTCAAATAAGAACTGAATCAGTCCCAGAACACGGATATCGTCTTCGTGATAGGCCTTAAAAGCGGTGGCGCGATGATTTCGATGCATATCAGCCTGAATGGCCATCATTAGCCAAGGATAGAACTCTTTAGAAGGAGAAGGGGGAGACCTTTGCTCAACAGTGGAACACAAAACGATAATAAAAAAAATATATACGTATCTATGTGTGCGTAAATATTTACAAGATGTCACATCCTGTGTGTGTGTGAGAATGATCTACGCTGTTGACCGCGGGGTCTTCACAGCTTCACCGGACAACAGGGCGAGCGTGCAACCACTACGCTTGATCCAGAAGAGCAAGGGGGCAACTAGCTCAAGGGTGCCTCAAGGAGGAACGGCCTCGGTTTGGGCAGTCGCTTTGAAGGAGGGCTTATACTAGGTGTCTCGCCGTGGTGCTCTGCATCGGCCGGCGGACAAGGGATTCTTCGGCCTCGCCCGCGAGGTCGGTGTCGATCCTGTGTATCTGTATCTGAAAGAAGGGATATAAGGGCATCGGGAGGGTCGGTGAGAAGATGCCGCGGACGGCAGTAGCGGCTGATAGGAGGGGAGTTAGGTTCGTAGTCGGCGGCGGCTACGATTAGCGGATTTCTATGATTGGACGCGTTCGCGAAGTAGCGGATTGTCACCTTTTAATATAGGCGCGAATAGGTTCGAGACCGAGATCGGAATGACTATTCCTCTTTTATCCCTCAAAATGATCGACAGTCGATAGAGGAATTTATAATGCAGTAGACGTCTTTTGACTGGTACTGTATTCACTTCTATTTATCCCTGACCGAATATAATGGTGACACATCTCATAAATATGATTGTTAAATTTCTGTCTATCTATATCATCACGCCAGATCCCTTGCGGGGTAGGCAGAAAGTGCAGAGTACCAACAGGTTCTTTCCTTATAGACCTTTCTGGCTTACTCCTCTCTCATAGTTCGTCGTTCGAAGAATCCTTGCCCGCCGGCTGGTGTAGAGCACCACGACGAGACACCTAGTATATGCCCTCCCTCACAGCGATTGCCTAACCCGAGGCCGTTTCTCCTTAAGGCGCCTTTGACGCTTGCCCTCTTATCCGGTGAAGTTGTAAAGGCCACGCGGTCAATAGAGAGTAAATCACTCACACACACAAAGAATATTAGTAAGTAATATATTTTTTATCAATCAGGTTCATCCTATGGCATATGGCTGTTCATTCTTCGTACCCCTGAGCTACCTTCTAGTAACGGTATGGATACTGGTCGCGTTGTATTTCGCTGCTAGCATAGGCCTGTTTTATGGGCTTTCAGAGGTTTGATATATCTATATAACTTGTATTTTGACTGTCAAATAATCTTTTATATTTTTCGGATGCGTAAATATAAAGACGGAGGAGAGACAGGCACCCATAATCTATGATACATATTTTTGCAAATGACTTAAAACAGACTGCCTGGTTGGTCTAATGACGCCGTAGTATGGGTGATGATCACAGATTCCGGGATATAATTCTAGATCGGACAGTGTTTTTTCAAGCGCTTTCTTATTACTAGAACACCTTGACAGAATAACTTTTAATCAAAACAAAACGACCTGCTACCTAATATTTTACCAGTTTTTAGTACCAGTCCGTGAAGTTGAGACGTGCCTCACTAGCTGTCTTGGAATCTCGCAGAAGTCTTGTGTCGGATTCTTTAGAGAAGCAAAAAAAGGAAAAATCGCATTAAATAACCTGCATTTTCTCTTAACTTAACATATGAGAGAAGGCATTTTCCCAGCAGTGGGACAGCACATAGTTTATTTATCTATATCTCTACATGTAATAAAACTGTAACCGAGCCGATTTCCTTATTATTAATATAGAGGCCGAAACATTTTTTTTTGAATTATTGTCTGTCTGTCTCTTTGTGTTTCAATCACACAAAAACTACCAAAGGGATTTTAATTAAATTTGGTATGGTAATAACTTACACCCCATCTTAAAATAATAAATACTTTTTATTCTGGAAACAAAAACTAATCCGGGATAATCGCGGGACAAACGATAAAACTTTATTATGTTTATTATTGTTAAGTATCGAGCTGCAATGTTACGTTAAAATGTGTGATTTTGCCTACACATAAATTCCTCCATGAACTGAAATTTGATTCAGGTTCGTCTCGTCATGAGAACCTTTTCAGTGCACTCACCTGAAATTATGCATTTGCACATGCACGTTTAATTTAAACACTCAAACATAATTTCGTGCATGAACCGACGATGCATTTTGGATGCATTTGTTTCTTTTGGAGATAACTCCTTAACAATGAATGGCTTGGATACGAAATTTGTATATTCATTTATTTAAGATATCCTAACATGATTTTGATCATAAACGTATATATTTGCGAGAAGACTGACACGAAATGTACAAAACTTTATTACATGCTTAGCTCGCAATGTACCTTTTTTTAAATATTATTACGCCAGAGCACAATCTTTGCCAGAGTAGGTAAAAAGGTTTAAATCAGCCATTTTACTAATAATTTTATAATAAATTGGGAAACTGGTAACCCTCCTCAAAAAAAAGTACCTAGGTATTTTATATGTTTTTTTTAATAAGTTAGCGTTCAATAAGATCGCGCTTTAGAGACCTAACATAGGTAGTTATAAAATAAACGCATGCGCAGCCGCGGGTAACAGCTAGTATATTATATTTCTAGGACAACTCACTCCTGTGCATTATATGGGTATGGTATTCTGCGATCTTCGTCATCGCGATGCTGTTTATGATGTTGCTTATGGCGCTGGTCTTCACCTCCAGGAACCAGAGGAACAGGGTACTCGTCGTGATTTTGGGCATGCTTTGGTATATATGTTAGTATCCCTATATTCCAGAAAAATTCTGTTGTTCTGAGAGTGATCCTGGCATCTGGATCCTGACGACAAATCTTTCCAATTATACCTGGTTTAGACTAGGTTTCAACCCGCTAAAATTGGATAGGTTTGAATGAAAAAAGTTATAGTAGCTTTGCAAAGGTAGAGTTTGCTTTCTATTGTTTCGTCATCATCGCCATTATCTCTGCTTATACTCATCCACTGCTGAATATAGGCCTCCTGATTATGTCTCCAGCGCAACCGGTCCGATGCCACCTGCAATCAACGACTTCCTGCGATCTTGACAAGATCGTCGGTCCATCTGGCAGGCGGCCTTCGTACGCTGCGCTTGCCAATACGTGGTCTCCACTCTAGAATCTTTCTGCCTCAATGCCCGTCCGATCTTCGCGCTATGTAACCCGCCCATTACCACTACAGCTTTCTAATCCTGTAGGCTATAAGGTCACCGACACCTTGGTTTTTCTAGGAATCTTCTCATAACTGATCCGATCAGTAGAGAAACGCCGAGCATAGCTATTTCCATAGCTTAATGCGATTTTTATGGGACCTATTGTAAGAGATTACCTCTCTGATCCGCATGTCATCACACATTGACAAAAAACCTTTGTCTTAAGGCACTGAGGTATTTTGGATCAGAAGACGTTGCGCAGTTTTCCTAACGCTGCCCAGCCGAGCCATGCCTATTCTATTTTTTAGTTTTATTTAATACGCGCCTGCTTAAAGTAGTCCCTCTCTAGATGCACAGCTTTCTTGCTATCGTCAGAGGTTTCCATTCCACTAAAAATTTAATTTTACTGGGAATTTTCTATGTTTATTTACAAAACAAGCGATGCGTCAGAAAAATTGTCTAACAAATCGCTTAATTTGTCGACCACGTAAATATTATTATTTAAAAATCTATGTATCTACGTTTTTTTTACATGCTTTTATTAGCTTGACCTGTTACATATGTGTTCACATATGGACCGGAATCTTCCAACGTAATTGTTTTTATTAATTTCTTCACTATGAGCAAACCATAGCTTTGAGGCAGATACTTAGAATAATATTCGTAAAGATATTACCATTCGATTTTGGAAATAATTAAAAATAATTTATCGATTATAACGATTTCAGTCTCTCAAACTTAAACCGTTCTAATTTACATAACTGAGTAATATAATTTTGTAAAGTTTTAAGTTTTTTCAAAATAATTACGCAAATTTATATGCATTAATATTCGTGTTCATTTTCTGGATTCCGTATTTTAAATATTCCGGGATACAATATGCAGAAAATTGGAATTTAATCAATTGTAACCGTACCCAAAAAAAAGTAAAAAGGACTATACTTGTATCCAATAACATCAAGAAGTTTTCGATTACGGAAGAAAAATAACAAAAACAATTCATCTTAACATTTTGACAAAGTTTTTATTGAGTGTACACTTAGCAAAGCAATATTACTCGTAAAGTTCCTTTTATTTATGAAACCCTGGTATATTGATTTGTAGCGATTTACTTTGAAA
Source organism: Phalera bucephala (assembly GCA_905147815.2). Lineage (NCBI taxonomy): Eukaryota > Metazoa > Arthropoda > Insecta > Lepidoptera > Notodontidae > Phalera > Phalera bucephala. The sequence goes on along the minus strand of LR990620.1, from coordinate 6,445,640 downwards.
TATATCGTTTTCGAAGTGCTCGTCATCACGCTATCATGTTTGTAATGATCACCAAGGTTAAGCAGTGAGATGGGTGATCTTTGTTGCATTTAAATTTTTTAGCAACTCCGAGCTATGGAAGACATACTAAGCCGTTGGTCTCGGTAACCGTTGTTTCTAGTAGTCGAACCAAGTTAAGTTCCAACAGCAGGTGGTCACATACCTGCCTGCACCAATCCGCTCTGGGTCCGCGTGGTGGTGACCCATTGACCCATTCTCTCTCGACTCAATTTGTGAGTGGCCCATACTATGGGATTGCCCAGCCGTGGATTAGTATTATTATATGCTTGTCTCCTATTTCCGTAGTTAAGCAGTTATAGTACTTGAACACTTGGCTTATAGTCCCGAAGTCGAAGGCAAATCTCGCTCGCTATTTTTTCCAAATTTATATATGGATCATTCATTGTGAAATGATTTTAATTTTATGTCGATATTTTAATCAAAAATGGGTACCCTCTCAAGTATGAGACTTATCCAAACCTAAATTAAATTTGTATACATTATTTTGGTAATATTTAATAGTTTAGAAACCGCCTCTTTGTTTGCACTAAGTGATAAAATGTACAATACGTAACATGACAACATTATTGCATATAATACGTTTTGCGTATAAGTTCTTTCTTCTGTACATTCTACGTATATATGTACGTAGAATATACAGGGTACATTTTTGGGATGGCTCAGTAAGGGTATCTTAACCGGTACCTTAACCGTTGTATCTACAGGAAAGCGGTCTTAAAAGGCGATCCTTATTTTTTTGCGATATTATGAACTGCATTTACAAATTTTGAAAAAACTATAGTCAACAAAAAAATGGGCAATTTACACAAAAACTTTTTGTGATGCCAATCGATATTTCTATATCCTGTTTTTATAGGGATCAATAACTTGTATAAAAGTCAGAAATCGCAAAAACCTTTTCCCATAAATTTTGTAGGAAATCATTTTTTTTTGGAAATTTCTGACTTTTCTAGTACTGCAGCTCAAATTGCCACCAAAAATTAAGGATAGTCTGCTAAGACCGTTGACCTGAATCTACAACGGTTGAGGTAACTAAACCCTTACTACCCCATCTCAAAAATACACCCTGTACAATACGCAAAATGTGCAATACGCAACATGTGCGAATACCATAGGAGTGTGCAGGATGTACTCACTGCTAATTGTAATTCAAGATCCATAAATATTATTTTATATATGATTTCAATTTTATTTCAGTGACTATCTACTTTATACTGGTAGTGAACAGTTATCGTAAACAGTTGGAAGACAAATCTTGAGCTAAATCGTATTCGTAATAAATCATTTGAAACATTACAATAAATATTCTATTATTTCTATATCATCACGCCAGCTCCCTCGCGAGGTAGGCAGAGAGTACAGAGTTTCAAAAGGTTCTTTCCTTACATACCTCTCTGGCTTTCTCCACTCTCATAGTTCGCCGGTTACGGAGACTCTTGACATGCCCTTCAGATAAGACTCGGTCCATTTGGTCATGGTAAGATAGTCTAGGTCTTCCTCGGTACCTACATCCTTCCACTTTCGCATTGTATATCTGTTTTGTCATTCTTTCTTCTGAGATTCTTTCTATTCTTCATTCATTTTATTATTTCAAATCAATTTTTATCTGTCGACGTATGTCGTGGTACTTTTATTGGAAAATAAAATCACAATATTAGTATAATAGAGAGCAATATAAAAGTATGATGGGAAGTCAAGGATCTCCGTAACCGACGTATATGGAACGATCATGGATATATCACCCTAAACGGATTGAGCATTCTGCGAAAGAACGTGACGACAAGGATACTCATTCAGAGGCTTACGTCTCTTTCATTGGTACGATTACGGCCTTGTTGACATATAATTAACGTATAATAGTCGGGCACTGTTTATTGCTGTAATTATTTCTTTCTACACATATTCCACATCTTCAATGAGTAGTAGACAAAGTTTTTAAGTAAATTGCCCATTTTCTTGCAGACTGTAATTTTTTTCATAATCTGTATTTCAGCTCCAAATGTCGCAAAAACTGAGGAGCTTCCTGGGGCCGTTTTTTGTATCTACAATGGTTGAGATAGCTGCCCTTACTGACCCATCTTCAAAATCCATTTTGTATACACAGACGAATTCAGAACATTGTTCTTTTTGAACTCGGTTATTAATGCTGTAAGCATATTTAAACCATATCATAAATAGGTATAATCCGTTTTAGTTCTACCTTATGGTCACCGTACTGCATCCTAATGGGTGAGAGTGTGACACCAAGCTCCAGATTATTGCTCTCATTCATCATGGTTTCACGACTTGTTTAAATCGTAGAAAATTCAGTGTTATGTCTGTAAGTAAGAGTTTAATTTTCTCTATAGCTCTCAAAGAGCAATATTTTGACATTACTCAATCCGTTTTGGGTCATAAATTCATTCATTCTATGAGTGTGGAGGGAGCAACAGCGATCTATTACGAAAGAACCTGTTGGAACTACTCCCTGTAGTTCCAACTGATGATATTATTGATTAAAAAATCTAGAACATAAATTGTTGTTAATAAAAGTAAATATTCCTGCAAGGTTATAGGTATTTTACAAGTAACCCTATATATAGAAGCAAAAGAGGAGTAATGATAGGCTTGGTTCCCGGTGGTTTCTATGCAGTTTCAGGAGATTCCCTGCCATTCTTCAGCTCCAACCAATATCCGAAACCGATGAGAATACCGTACATGAGTATAGCTGGAACAATATTAACTCTATATAATCTAAACTCTGAACCTTTTTATTCATGTTATATATAGATCAGGGCTTAAGACGGAACGTTTCAGACCATACTTTAACTTTGTTTTGGGAATAATTAAAAATAACAATAATAAACACCCACCTATGCTTTTCACATATCGCTGACGATGTAAGAACTAATTGTTTTAAGAGGCCAGTTTATTAATATTATACCAAGCACAATCCGGATTCCGAACTGCTAGTAAGATGCTGTTGACGATTTTTGAACCATACTTTGAACAACCTATAATTCGAAGTCAGGATCTCGTGATCACCAGCCGTTTAACAGAAAAATATACTGTCCCATGTCAGGAGCTGTGCCCTATATAGTAGTGATACGCTCGTCCTTTATTATAAATTGATCTGACCTTTGCGACCAAGCTCGTCCTCTATTACATTTGGATCTAATCTTTGTGACCTCTACTTGAGCAATATAAGCGTGACGGCGTTTATTTAGTTTTTACTTCCCTGTGCTGCCATGGGAGGCAACTAAATTTATATCTGGAGTAAAACAAGGTAGAGAGGGAAGTTTATCAATAGGTCAACAACAACACTCATCTGTTATTGGAATACTATCTTCATTAACTTTATAGAAGAACCAGCTTTTATTATTATCGCATGGCAACCTTTTATCAAAATTTCTTTGTAAGTCCATGATTACAGTAGTCCAGTTATGCAAAAATCAATTTTAGGTTGGGTACGATTAAAGTATATTATTGACTACAGAAAAAAATATTTTATAAGGTATTAGCTGGTCATGATGGAATTGTTAAAAGTTGGGAGGATGAAAGAAAAATAATAATTTAGTCTATACAGTTCCACCACCTGGTAAAAGTCTTCTCTCACTAATCAAACGACAGGCAAACTATAAATAGAAATGTAGCCACAAACTGACCTCCACAAATCCGCAATGGGATCGTGATGTAGAGTATCTATACTCCACTTCTACATTTTCTCTCACACCTCGATTTGTGGAAGAAAGCCTGTGCGACAGTATAAGCTGATTTATATTTCCGTACCAATAAATGAATTTTAATTTTACAGACCTGCCTCCACCAATTCGCACTTATATGCATGATGGAGTATGACCTAATCTCTCTCACCTGAGTTTGAGAGAATGTCCTTGCCCAGTGACAGTACAAGCTAATAGCCTCATCATCATTTGATCAATTTTGATTTTGGCTATTCATATTTGGAAACCAGAGCTAACCCCTCTCAGGAACAGATTACGTTAACGTAACGATGTCGAGAGAGCATGCTGTTACGTTTATCTTTATTTTTATTTATATAAATTTATTGTGCGTAAAGGATGGTATATCAACCGCATGGCGTTACGTTCACAACAATCTGATTATGCTTAGCCGTCAGATTTCGGATGAAGAATTGTTATTTTTATCCCAGTGTATTTCAACCTATACCCAAGACGCGATCCCTTTAGTATGAAAGAATTTTTCGCGACCCGACCTCCGCTATTTGTAATTTGTATTTTATCATGTTACAAGTATCAAATAGCACATTTTTATTATTTTTTATAATTAGGTATCGGCAAAATACATAATTAAATACCTATAACAGACATATTCTTACATCGCTTACATCGTCAAAAGCCTCCATGAAAATTTAGAAAACGATTTAATTCTATGTCTAGTAAAAAAGGTATCAAGATAAGAGAAATTTGTTAACGAAAATATGACTTGTGTTAACCTGCCTTAGTTATGTCCTTTAGTTACCATTCTCCTAATATATTTCATCTTATTTCTTACTAAGGCTCCGCGGCCCTCTTATAGAGGCTTCGCGACCCCTCAGGGGGTCGTGACCCACAGGTTGAAGTACACTGTTTTATCCGACACTGATTTCGAAATGAAACCGTGACACTAGCGAGTAAGCGTTCTGTCACGTGCATGTTTATTTTGTAAATTTGTCAATCTTTTCATGCTTAGCTCTCTGGTTTCGAAAACGACCGAATCAGTTATGTACTCACAGTATAATAATTAACTAGGAACGTAAAGGTGCCCGGTATTGCGAAGTCTAAGATTAATGGTATGTGATTAACTAAAAGATAAAATAAAACAGAACGTTTCTTACCTTCGTCCGATACTAAGAAACTGGCAATCGACTGATTTATTGTATTAGAGACCCGTAACCGGCGAGCGTGTATGAGACGAACTTCAGGAGTGGAGATAGCCACAGAGATCTTTAAGGAAAGAACTTGTCGGAACTCTGTACTCTCTGCCAACCCCGCAAGGGATCTGGCGTGATGATATAGATAGAGACCCAAAGTTGAAAATATATATTACAATAGTTCTCATGTGATAATTCATCACCTCTATGATAGTATCCTACTCAAATATTTTAGTAACTAAACGGGTTTTGGTAATCTCATATATTGGCATCTTAAAAGCTTGGTGAATCCGAATTTTTGAAACAAAGGTATTTTTTACACGTTAGTAAGAAGATATAAGTCACAGAACATTCTCAGTTTTTGAAGTCATTTTCCACTTTAGTTTTTCATCAAGTCCATTATTTTTCGTGATCTAAATATGTTTCAAATATTTAGTTCTGACAATGTCCATCAACATTGGTAAAATGAAGAGAAAAAACAAGTTTTTTAGCAAAAACACGATGAGGCATGTATCTTGCTTAGTGAAGCAGTTCCTAAGACCACCGTCTGGCTCCATACCAAACCCTGAATACCGTTTATAGTATTTATCAAAACAAATTCCACGAGCCAAACACGAGGGGGCTATGTTATTTAGCTGACATTTTCCTGCGGCTAACTTCCGGTTGCGTCGTCAGATGTGCTTTACGGTACCATATTATATTTTATATTGTCTATTGTGTATGATATTGTCATCAAAGTTACATACGTATGTCAAAGGACAGTTCTGCGCCCATACATGATTTGCCCGAAAACCAACAGCAATGAAAAAATACTTGTATGGTTTCAAATCACCCATAAGCTCTCTGAAGGCATTTATTATGAAACAGACAAATAACAAACAACAATTATAATTCAGTAGTAGTTAATACATATTAGGTTATATTGTGTGTTAACATTTAGTAAAAATGTCGGCGACTTCGACATAAGTACTTTAAATACTTTTAAATATTCGTTTTAGGTTGAAAATTGTCCGTTAGATACGAATATTTGCCATTATTTAAATAAAATAGATAAATAATGATGGCATGGGTCAAATGCTTGTTGGTTTTGTGGCAATTTTTGACAATGTCTTTTTAGCACAATTAGCATTAAAACAATGGAAGTTATATAAAAGCTTATAAAAGCCATAGAGATAGGACTTAAAAACCTAGAGAGATTATAAACCTAGTTCAGCTGTACAGTTTTTGTGGACACTTGGTACCATTTAAGCAGCCAATTTAAAAATCCTTGTTCTTACATAGTTATAGTATTTTTTACATAGGATGGGTAGTGACAGGTCTTATTGTCAAACGAAATTAATATTTAATTCAATGGCATTAAGGCATAAACCAAAAGGATAGCAACACACCATGCCTCTTATTGCCATTGAATAAAGTATAATTTCATACTGAGTTCTTAGATTTACGCGAATATTACACATGAAATAAAACTATTTTTTCGGATTTTATCGCGGTTTATTTTTAATATAATCAAATCTAAAACCAAGCATAACACTGCAAGACCTTAAGACACTGTGAGCTCATTCTGCGTAGATCGGACCAACACAAAATAATAAAGAAGTTTGAGGGTACCCCGGAACAAATGCCTTTTGGATGTCTAACACCTCAGTCCTTCCCGTGACCACCCGTCACCGGTTGACACACCGTCGGGAACTTAAAAATCAAAAATAAACCGCGATAAAATAGTTCAAGTATAATTTCGTTTGGCAATTAGAGCTGTCACCACCCATCCTATGTGCAAAATACCATAGTACTTCCTTATTATTCAAAAAATTATGACTGTTCATTTTGACGTAGGTTGAACGCAAATTTATCGGTTAATATTTGTTTGTCTAGTGACTGTGTTCTCGATGACTTGTTATTTGTTTTAAGTAATAATTAATGTCAAAATAAAGTGTAACTGATTACGATAGATTCGTCTCCTTTCTTATCACTGACACGACATAAGTGTAAGCAGTGCAATTATATAATCTTGTTAACGCTCCCTCTATGCTTCAAGTACTTCTAAGATATAACCTTGTAAAAATTAAATATGTTCAGCCATTTATATCTCTGGCTGTAACATTAATTTCTTTCTTAGTTTAAACTGGAGAGAATTACAAGATAGAATTAAAAAATGCTAAAATAATTGAATTAAACCACAATCCGCCAGTGACGGTTTAAAAGAGCCTTAATTTGGTCAGTATCCGTCATGTGCTTTAGGGAGAAATGGAAGGTAGGGAGTCACGAGAGAGTGAAAAATATAAATTTTCACCTCTTCCAAAATTTGTTATTATTCATTTTTTTCATTACTATGGTAATTATTTTTAATAATAATAATAATAATAATTTTTATTGTCATAAAATTGAATACAATATTTTGTGAAGTCCCTGACATCTGTGCTAGGTAATAACCTGTGTTACAGAAGTCAGTGCCCTCTCCCATGGTGTAAGGTGTTAAATTATTTCATAATATGAACAAAGCAAATTATTATATAAATAAAAACAACAACAATGAATAGAAATTAGACAAGGGAATTTAAATGTTAAAATTCTTAAGCTATAAAATATAAATTCTGTGCGCGCGCGCGCGCGTGTGTGTATGTGTGTGTGTGTGTGTGTGTGTGTGTGTGTGTGTATGTGCGTAAGTAATGTAGGAGAAAGTACGTGTTTACTAAAAGACAAAGGTATGAGAGTCTTATGAAATTGCTTTTAGTATTCGTTCTGTGTCTTCATAGTTTAACGACTGCAGCCATTTATTAAGTTTCTGTTTCACCGTGTACCGTGTATGTTTATATATAAAGAGACTTTTGTGTATTTTATTGTAAATCCGAGAGCTTAAAGCACAGAAGTGTCTTCGCGCAAGTGCAGTACGACACTTAACCAATTGACAGACTGGAAATCCAATTCGTCGATTTGCTAGATTTTTATCAAGAGCTAGCATGGAGTGTCGCCGCAACACAGTTCGAAGGATGTAGAGCTGCCTTACAGTAAGAACTTGAGCATCTAAGTACAACTGAGTAGTGGGATAGTCTCTTTTTTTAAAAAATATTACCTTGAGGACTGCTCGCTGAGCTCGTTCTGCCCTCAGTATAACAGTTTTAAAAGTCCCACCCCACACTGGTATGCAGTACGTAATTATGGACTCGCATAGACTGCGATAGACTAGTGTAGATGTATCATAGTCAGCGGAATGTCTAAGCTCCTTGAAGAGATATGTTAGTTTTCGAAGTCGAGAGCAGAGGGAATCAATGTGTTCACGCCAGTCCAACCTTGCGTCAATATGCACTCCTAGATATTTTATATTAGGAACCATAGCAAGACAAGGACAAGTACACTGTGAATTGTCCACACATGTGTGTGCCTCAATCTTATTTGATTCAGGAGGTGTTTTGGCTGAATTAGGTAGGAAAAACTGGATAACTTTTGTTTTTGAAATATTAAGAGTGAGTAGATTAGAAGATAGCCAGTCCATTACCGTGCGCAAAGAGAGTTCAGCTCGTTGTCGGGCCTTAATCCAATCATTGTCGTATACAAGCAGGGCTGTGTCATCTGCATATACGAACGTGTCACATTGTTCGAGGGGTAATAGACACAAATCGTTTATATAGATTTGGAATAATGTGGGCCCCAAAATACTACCTTGCGGAATTCCGTAGCTTAGGTTATTTTCATTACTAATGACGGAATCAATTTTAACTAATTGCCTACGTCCATTGAGGTAATCTTTGTAGATGTTTAGGGCCAATCCACGTATTCCAATATGTTCCATTTTTGCCACAAGTCTGGGGATAGAGACCGTATCGAAAGCCTTAGTTAGGTCTAAAAATACACCGTAGCATTTAAGGCGATTATCTAGTTTTTCTACTAAGGAGTTTGTAAAATCGGCAACGGTATCTTCTGTAGAGATTCCTGATCTAAATCCATATTGGTTGCGTGCTATTAGACTGTTTTTACTTAAAAATTTAACCATACTAGTGTTTAATATACGTTCCAGAATCTTGGATAGGGAAGTTAAAACCGAAATTGGACGATAATTAGATACATTGTCTCTAGCCCCACCCTTGTACACAGGATGAACTAAAGCACGTTTAAAAGCTTTAGGGAAGGTACCCGAGTTGATGGCATTATTACACACGTGAGCTATATACGGAGAAAGAGTGCAGCTGGAGTTTTTTAGGACTAGAGCTGGAATATTATCCCATCCGGTTGCACTATCTCTGCGCAAACTGCAAATTATGCTTTGCACATAAGTATCATCAACGAATGGTATAACAAGAGAGTTGCTAGGAGATGAAGATGAAAGTCTGGAAACGTGTTGATTGATTGGGGAAATTTTTGACGCAAGGTTCTTACCAATATTTACGAAGAAGTTATTGATGCTGTTTATCGATGTTAGAGGATCGGCAGAAGAATTAAGTAAGATATTGGCTGGTTGCCTTTGACGACCACTGTGTGTGATATTTTTGACAACGTTCCATAGAGCCCTTGGATTGTTTTTTGCTTTGCAAAGTTCAGATTTTTCATAAGCTCGTTTTAATTTCCTGAGCAGCGAGTTACAAAAGTTGCGGTACCGAGTGTACGAGGTTTTAAAAATAAGATCATGTGGATTCTTGCTGACTTTTCGATGCATTCTATCACGGTTCCGAATGCAGCGAAGTAGGCCAGGGGTCAACCATGGTTTAATCAATATTTTTCTATTTGAAGAATGGACTACTGTACTGTTATCATTTATGGCAGTCTGAATGCCTGTAATTAAAAGATTAGTTGCTAGATCTGCGTCAGATGTATGTAATATGGGGCTGAAATCGTATTTTTCTATGTCTTTTTTTATAGATTCATAATTATATCGGATTGATCTGTTTTGTGCTAAACATATGATTGGTTTGGTTATATTCAAAAATAAGGCAATAGGTAAATGATCCGTAATGTGTGTATCTAAGACCATAACTCTAGCTGATGTCCTGCTTTTCATCATGATATGATCAAGACATTTGTCCATTCTAGTAGGAAGCACATGAGCGGGTAATAGACCTAGCGTAGCTTAATTATTACTCGGCAGTGGGTAAATATAGGCCGACTGATGATTATACGGGATTTTTATGGTAATGTCTGTAGTCCGTACTGGCCCTGTATCCATGTGGACTTTCTACAATCGTTAAAGCTAATATAAAATGAAAACTTGTACGGGAATTACATACTGCAACGAAAATTTACGTGATGAGAGCAATGCGTTGTCGATTGCGACAAGAGAACAGAAACAAAACTCTTGCCATTTGGCTAGGCCCTCCTATGCCCGGTTACTGAAGCTGTCAGCTCAGTTCTCAATATCTATTGAATCAATAAAGTTATACATTAAGGAACTTTTCCTTTTAGACATGAGTAACTCGAGCGAAATTTCTGGCGTTTACTTAGTAACTCAGGCGCAGTTTACTGCGCCGCACTACGTGTTATGAACCCCGGTTGTCGAACACCAGGGAAATATTAATGATAACATTATTTGAAATGCACGAGTAGAACTTCCGTGTCACAAATATGCTTGGTTTATGAGAAAAAAAAAACTGCCTTTTTACCGGATAAACCAAAAAAAAATTTGGTTGTAAACTAAGACTAATACGTAATAATCTTGATTGTAGCCTAAAAGTGTACTTCAAACCTGATCTTTTAAAGTAATTAAAAACCCCTAGCTTTCTTAGAATAGGAGAAATAAATGGTTTATAATTTTTCGTTTTTGTTTTTTCACGAAAATTCTACCATATTAGGAAAAGTTACAAATATGACAATTATGCGTACACATTTCCACATTAACTGTTAAAAAATTGCATCCTAATCTCATGGAATTTGAAAGATATGCGCAATTAACTAATTTAGTTAGGGTTGTCCACTTTAAAAAAAATGTCCGAATGTTTCCTAACTTTTGTGATGGACCAGTCATGTGTTGCTGAATTAGGAAGAATTCACGACGAAATGCTTTTTTTAACCGACATTACAAAAAGGAGGAGGTTCTCAATTGTATTTATTTTACGTTTATTACCGCATAACTCCGTCATTTATAAACCGATTAAGAAAAATCTTTTTTTGTTTGAGAGGGTATACTTCCTATTTAGTCCCATTTAAAATTGAAGAAGAAATATCCCTAAGTGTGGAAAAAGTGGGGATGAAATTTTTATGGGCTCGAATTTTATTGTGTATATTGAGTTATAATGGATATTATCTCAATTCTGTACTTACTTTACTATATAACTAAGCAAAACAATCTAATATAGGTATATAAATAAAAAATTAATTCACTAATCACTCAAAATAGTAAAATTAATAACTTTTCAAAATAAGCGAAAAAAAACCGACATCAAAACTAAAAAGTATAAAATAAATGTTTGAAGTTGGAGCTAAGTAACCGACTGCACCGACCAACTGGCGCCGACCAAATGGCACCGACTTCAAATATAAATTGTTTGCTTCGACACCGACTTCAAATATAAGTTTAGCGCAGTGGTTAAGAGCTTGAGCGGCTCTGCCCACTGTGTCGAATAGTCGCGGGTTCGATTCCCGCACGGGACCAATCTTTGTGTGATCCACAATCATTTGTTCCGGTCTGGGTATTTGTTTGTGAATTTTCATGTTTGTAAACGCACCCACGACACAGGAATAAATCCTAGTGTGGGGCTACGTTTAAAAAAAAAAAATTCTTCCACTAGTCGCTTCTTTTCATGTTTTGCCTAATTTACGTAATGCTATCGGCACGGCACGTATTTTTACTATGTAGTTTTTTATTTTCTTCAATAATAACGTAGCCCCACCCTAGGAACTATTCCTGTGTCGTGGGTGCGTTTACCAACATGAAAATTTATATACCCAAATACCCAGACCAAAACAAATAATTGTGGTTCACATAAAGATTTGTCCCGTGCGGGAAACGAACCCGCGACTATTAGACACAGCGGGCGGAGCGGCTTAAGCTCTTAACCACTGCGCCAAATCGTCCGTATGCGGGCAGACTTGAGCAAAATTCCTTTTTGATTAATAATTATGATTACATTTGTAATCTTCGCGATTACAGAGTAACGAAATTAATCAAAATCTGTCAATCAAAATAATTTTCGATGGTAAATGATTATTAGTTTGTGATAATAATCATGACTTTTTATGATTGATTGATTTTTATGATTGATAATATGAATTCACTTGAAATTCACTTGAGACCGCGTCTTATCTGAAGGACAAATCCGTTTCCGTAACTGGCGAGCGTGTATGAGACGAACTATGAGAGTGGAGGAAGCCACAGAGGTATGTAACTTATTAGAACTCTGCACTCTCTGCCTACCCCGCAAGGGATCTGGCGTGATGATATAATAATTTTATGACCATTTCTTTGTTCCTGTGCACAAGTGGATTAAATTTAACCCAAAGTTAGAGTACCTTCAGGTTACAATACGGAAGTTATAATACTTAAGTCCGAATTACAAAACGAAAATCAGCCGTAAATCTAGTTTTAAAAGTAACATTTTAGTACAAACAACTTTTTTTAAAAATGAATTCATAACTGATTTCCGTCCTGTAATATCGGCCTTAGCGGCATAAGATTTAAGAAAACAGAGTGAACTAGCCCCATACGCAAAAACTGATGATAAAACTTTATATATATATATATATATATATATATATATATATATATATATATATATATATATATATATATATATATATATATATATAAAGAGCTCAAGTGTATTTTTTTGTGGCAATTGCGTTTACATTATGCCATTGTACAAAGTTGACGAATATTCATTCCCAAATTAATTCAACTCCCCAATGAACTTGATGACAAAGATGATTATGAAATTGATGAAGTGCCCCACCCTGGATAGTAAAGTGATGGATACTTTACATACCAATTGCGACGGCCGTTTTGAGGGAAATCGAAAAGGCACGTTTTATCACTTTGTTACAATTACCTTCACTCATGCACATATAGGAATACATAATGGTTAATATTCCACCAACATTACACATTATAATTCGAAATAACACTAGTTTTGGAAATTAAAGCAAATAGACAAGTTCACTCTTCGATTTCCCGCCAAAACTCCAGCTCATGTGTTGAAGTTAGATTATAAATCCCATTATTAATAAAAACCCGAAGAACGACGAATAATAAATCATTGACGGACAATTTAGCGCAGTGGTTAAAAGCTTAAGCCACTTCGCCCACTGTGTCTAATAGTCGCGGGTTCGATTCCCGCACGGGACAAATCTTTGTGTGACCCACAAATATTTTTTCGGTCTGGGTATTTGTGTATGTGAATTCTCATGTTTGTAAATCTACCCACGAGACAGGAATAAATCCTAGGATAGGGCAACGATTATTTAAAAAAAAAATTGTCTATTTGAACTACTAGCCAGTAGTCAGTAAAGTCAGACAATTTAATCCTTTACAGCAAAATTCGAATTTCCCTATCGGTAAAAGCCAGTACGTACCTAATTTCGTAACAAGAATCGCAAAAGTCTAAGGTATTGGTACTTAGCATCCTAAGTAGCACAACAGCTGCTTAAGAAAGGACGTATAAGTACCGCTTTACGGGTGTTAAGGGTTTGCGCAACTCTCTTATACAGCTTGAATATAGATTAAATCTGTAAAAGAACAATTACTTCCTCCCTTAAGCAGCAGTCGTCCTACAACGGATCTAGCTAATGGGGTGATCTAATTTGACACGATAAATTATACCACACGGAAAGGTGGTGAAATTTGTACTGCAGCAATTACGTACAACCCTTATGGTAGCCTCTTTCGATACTGCACAAGAGCTACAAGATTTGCAAACCCCCTTTTTTGTGAGTATACCTCTAAGAAAAACGTCCGTAACCGATGGAGCGGCTCATTCCTGAAACCCTCAGACATTAAAGCTAGCAGATGTATTAATCAATTTTATTGTTTTAACGCGACACATAAATTAGTAAGAGTTACGATTGCCATATCAACAATAATTTTATGTACTTTGATAAAATCGCCTGATTATTTGCAATCTCGGACCATTCAACAAATTTATTGGTTTATAGATATCCTATTTAACTGAATAAACTAATTCTCTTAATGTTTTATAAAAAATAGCTATAATTTTATGGTGTATGTAAATGGTGTATGTAAATTCTATCTATCTATATCATCACGCCAGACCACTTTCAGGGTAGGTAGACTGTACAGTTCTAACAGGTTCTTTCCTTAACACACCGTAGCTTTAATTCAAATTTGGTCTAACCCCATAGTTTTGGTATTTGAAGTCTTTTTTAATCTCATGTACCTATAAGACGGAGGATATGATACATCAAATCGGGGTTCATTAAAGCTAATTATTTTCGTAAACTGATGCACAACTGTCAAAGCTCAAAATCTGTGCTCGATTTGTATGCAAAATTTTCCCTTACCTATTGAACTTAAACGAAAAGGCCCCCTACTATTCATTATTCTTATGCCATTGACCAGGACCCTTAGTACGAAATACTTGTTTATTCCAAATCAAGGGAAGTGAGACACTTAAGATTCTAATTACAGGCTCGACTCCACTTAAACCATCGAGTGCATGCCTCCCTCCCATTTTCATTAAGCCCTTCCCATCTTCCCGTCCCATCAACTTTTCCCATCTTAATCTTGGCTCTAAGGGTTGTGAAATTAGTATAAAATGGCTAAAAGCCACGGCTCCGACATCTTTGTTTGTAAATTATATAGATCCATCGCTAACAGGTTCAGGTGCTCACTTAAAGAGCAAAATGTTAATTCCTTCCTCAGGCTGGTTCATTCCTTGAGTCTGTAAACGTTACTCTTGGATTTTCGGTTCGTTTATTCATTGTTGTTTGTTTCCAGTATCTTGTTAAATAGCATCAAATTTGTTACCTAGATTGTTTCTAAGAGATATTTGCCTGTGAGAAACTCCTGCTTTTGTTATTTCTGTAAACGAGGATTTGCATTTCCTCGTTTTAGCTCATAGTATGATGAGATTAAGTGAGATTAATAAATAACCAAAGATTAAATTTCAGAACGTTATGAATTTGAATCTTACAGTTTTGCAAATCCGGTTAGTGTGGCGATATTTCGGGATATCATTGTTCTGCAGTGGATCTCTTTCGGCTGATGATAAGTTGTGCATAATATAGAAGTATTCTCTCTATGCACGTTAACTATGTTTGTTTCACCTTTTATAGTAGGTAAGCTAGCAAACAGGTTATAATCATCAAGTAAATAGTTCAGCCGCAGGTTAAAAATATGAATTACTTTGAATGTGTGCATTCGGCCACTTCTCAAGTGTTGGCCACTCAATTGTTTTCTGGCTTCGCGCAACGACTGCAATTCACTGGCAACCGCTGGGAATTGTGGAAAAACCTGCTCTTCAAAAGGTAAAGATATTTCTAAAATAAATAATTAACCAACACTGCAAAGCATCTGATGATGATCTGGCATGATATAATAGATAGATTAATAAATGACCAGTAGTTACTCACCTAACGTTGCTTAATAACTCCGATGGTCAATGCAACTAGTTGACGCTACAAGAGTTACATGACTTCAAGACTTACCAAAAGCTATAAGTCCGAAGAAAAGAGCCATAATCCATTCGAGGAAGGAAGTTACTGTGCTGTACAGGAATATTAGCACAGACTCGACGATTAAAGTCTGCAGCCACCACATCAACGTTATTACCACCCAACACAGCACCACAGTTGACTTTTCCTAAAAAAATACTGATAGTCTTAACTGAGCCGCGTCTTATCTGAAGGGCAAGTCAAGAATTTCCGTAACCGGTGAGAGTGTATGAGACGAAATATGACAGAGGAGGAAGCCAGAGAGGTCTGTGAGGAAATAGCCTGTTGGGACTCTGTACTCTCTGCCTCTGCCAAGGGTAGATAGAAATACAATTAGAGTGTTAAGTCAAACCACATAGCTCAACAAAATATCAATAACCGGACTGTGAGTATAATGGGTGAAAAGTTTATGGTTAGGGATATTTATAAAAAAAAATCTTACTTAGCCCGGCTGAAACCGAGTGCTTAGTCCTGCTAGTCTTTCGCCATACTACCGGAGGCACGGTAACCCGTAATTAATTTATACAAGAGTCAGCTGGACAAGTTCCAACAACAGGTGCCTGCAAACATGTCTCAATTTTCTCTATCACTATAAATTGCTGAGAGAAGGCCTCACTCTACTTTCCACTCTCAAGGTGTCCACTTCATTCCGTTATCTCTACCTGGTTCTATTACGTGGGGACTACTCAGTTGCCATTTTGACCCATTAATTCTATTTCATACTCACAGTTTTCACACCCCAAAGAAACCACAGGTTGACTAAAACCATAACGAAGCAGTAGATCAAAGCATTTATACTGAAAGCGATCGAGTTGTGTATCATTCTGTAATGGCATGTTTCACATTTGTTGTATTGTAACACCTGAATCGTTATGACAATTCCACATATTATCATAATGCCCTGAAAAAATCCTTGCTTTAATTATTTTGACGATGACTTGGTCTAGTCGTCTGAGAGTGTTGGGCTCCCTTAATCGAAAAGTTGTAGATTTGATTGCCGCTCGGGATAAATCTTTTAGTGTTTATTAGATGTTTGATTCGATCTGGGTGTTTATGGTACGGGACGACGGGAATCCTAGATCGAATAAAGTTTATTGAAGTTTTTGTATATCTTCTCAGCAGTAGTCCGGAGTTAGGATTTGTACCCGGTAGAATGGGAATAAGTTCTTCGCCTATAACCTCGCGACTAAAATTATTGATAAAATGTGTGTGGGTAAAATGTGCGTTGATAAAATACACGCCAAGCTTTAGCGTATCGGTGCTTAGTCTTTTTTAACCGACTTCAAAAAGGAGGAGGTTCTATGTTCGGTTGTATGTATGCTTTTTTTATGTTTGTTCACCGATATTTTCCTCAGTTGTGGACCGATTTTGATGATTCTTTTTGCATTGGGTTCAGTATAGCTCCAGTTGGATCTTGGACTTTGTAGATACACCAAGGAACTCCTTAACAACAAACAATAGGAATATGCAAATTGAGACAATATAGGACGTCAATCCTATAGAATGTTAATCAACTTCAAAAAAGGAGGAGGTTCATAATTCGTCTGTGTTTTTTTATAACTTATTTGCTTATAAACCAATTTGGATGATTCTTTCTCTGCTGGATTCAATATAGTTTTAAGGTGGTCCCATTTTAAATTCATCAGTATTGGACTTTGAAGATACACGCGAATGCGTAGATTGAGATATTATGGGTATTACGTCAATCCTATAGGTACCCTACTATAGAGCTAAGCAGAATGTTAACCGACTTCTAAAAAGGTTCCTCCTTTCCTATACGGCAAACAGCATGAATGTAAAAATTCAGTTATTATGAGTTTTATATCAATCTTGTAAGTACCTCACTGTATAAATAAGTAGGTTAATAAAAAGGAGGTATATAAATAATAATAATAAATTCACTCATCACTAAAAATTGTAAAATAAAAAACTTTTTAAAATAAGGGGAATCTACTTAAAAAAGCAAAAAATAAACATTTGAAGTCGGTGCCAAGTAACCGAATGCACCAACCAGCACCGACTTCAAATATTTATTTTTTGCTTTTTTAAGTCGGTTTCCCTTTTTTTTTAAGTTTTTTTTAGAAAGTAAGGTGAATGTTAGCTTCACAATTTCTGTAAACATCCAGAGAATACAATGATACATAAATGCGAACCTCATTTGGACCCCATAACCCTAACGTTTCAACCTTAAACGAGAACATAAAATAAACCGTGATAGTTTGTATGTTTATGTTAACTAAATTTTAAACTACTATAGTGGGCAGACCCTCCACAGGTTGGACCGATGACCTGGTGAATGTTGATGTTAAAAAATGGATCTATACAGCATAAATCGTAGAATTTAAATTCAAACGCAAATTGTTTATTTTGCATAAACCCTGCGAGGGTATTTACAAATTGTCGTATTTCCATTTTTTTAACTTAGTAATCTACCATCGGATCGGAACGCAGCCCCCACTGAGAAGATCCGGCAAAAAACTCGGTGGGTTTGTCGTTTTTGTCTAATTCTCCATAAATATTATTTTTTTCATCATTCACATACATTTTCATATTATACAAAATCATTTATGCGATCCAGCTGCAGTGTAATGCCTTACGACTGAGATATAAGAGAGACTAATAATAAAAATAATTTAGGGCAGCTTATGGCGAGCTGTTAGTGAGTAACTCACTAACAGCTCGCCATAAGCTGCCCTGAGAGTCGGTCGGGGCCCCCACATCGGCGTGTCTTCGTCGGTCGAGTGGAAACCGAAGGGTGCCCGCAGGACTCTCGGCTCTGACTAGCCTTACCACTGCGACTCGACTATATTACAGGGAAGGAAGTGAACCGCACCAAATAGCCACTGAATCGTGGAAAGATTTTTTTGCCTAAAATACCTAGAACTACCTACTATATCATCATGCCAGATCCCTTGCGGGGTAGGCAGAGAGTACAGAGTTCCAACAGGTTCTCTCCTTGCTTCCCTCTCTGATTTTCTCCACTCTCATAGTTTGTCTCATACACACTCGCTGGTTGCGGAGACTTTTGACTTGTCCTTCAGTTAAGACTAGGTCTATTTGGACATGGTAAGATAGTTAAGGTCTTTCCCGGTACCTACATCCTTCCACTTTCACAGTGTATATCTGTTTTGTCATTCTTTTTTCTGACATTCTTTCTATATGCTCGAACCAAGGGAGCATACACTTTCTCATCTTTACACCGATACTATCTTTCATGACTACTCGCTTTACTACTACTTTATATAAGAAACAATGTTATGCAATGTGTGGTCGAATTTAAAATAAAATTTAATGCTACTATAATGTTTACCAAAAAAACTATCTGACTCCCTAACATAGATTTTTTTTTGTTTTAAATTTTACCTTTGACATTTATAATAATATCAGCCTATACTGCCCACTGCTGGACAAAGGCCTTCTCTTACAAATCGAGGTGAGAGAGACTAGGTCATACTCCACCACGCGGACCCAGTGCGGATTGATGGAGGCAGGTTTGTGGCCACCTGCTGTTGGAACTTATCAAGCCGCCTTTAAGGCTTCCAACTCGGCTTAACGACTACCACAATAAGTGGTAACCGGTAGCCGGGACCAACGGCTTAACGTGCCTTCCGAAGCACGGAGACGCTCGAATATGAAAATGCCACAAACGGACACCCATCTCGGGCCGACCGAGTCGAACGCTGCTTAACCTTGGTAATCGGTAAGAACACCGCGGTCGCACAGCGCTACGAGCGCTCTTGACTTTCATATTGTTCGATTAATACTGAATTAAGAATTTTATTTAGACAGATTGAATTTTATTATAATTTTAGTAATATCTTAGCAAGACGAATACTACAATAATACAATAAATAGTTTCTTCTATTCTATACTTTGCATGTCAGCATGTCCTTTTTATAGGTATTAAAATAAGACCGAAAATGTAACTACCAACTTTTATGCAAATAAATGAATGCGGTCGTTTTAGCGATTTTTGAGGGAGGCCTATGTCGTTGACGGCCTATATGGGCCATTATCAAACTGACGCAGATGATAGTGAAAGATATATCCATGAAAACAAATCTTTATATTGCACCGGATTCTAATTCTTTAAGGTTTTACTCACCAACATAAGAAACCCGAAGATAACCGCACCCAACCTGAGAGGAAACCTACAAAGGAACTTTTTAGGAGTTATAGATGTCAACCACATAACTTTAAGAATTTTTCTTTCAGGAACATTAATCATTTGTGTTCAATTAGGGCATGGCCGATGCGATTTTTTAAATATACCAGCAATGACATTTTATATACAGGGTAATTTTTTTAATACTAATAACCTCGCAGGCCTTTAACTAACATCATAAACAAGACCTTGTGTTGTAAGATTTTTAATATGAGCAAAAAAGCAGCTGTTTTTCGCATGTCAATATTTTTTTTTGCTTTCAGACTGCTGATTTAGCTTGATTAAGAAATTGAATGCCCACGCCTACGTTTAATATAGACGATTTATGAAACCATCTCTCAATACTTTTGTCTTCGTCTAGTGCGGCTGATGACGAAAGGTTCTGGGTTCGAATCCTAGGTCG
Source organism: Phalera bucephala (assembly GCA_905147815.2). Taxonomy (NCBI): domain Eukaryota; kingdom Metazoa; phylum Arthropoda; class Insecta; order Lepidoptera; family Notodontidae; genus Phalera; species Phalera bucephala. The sequence goes on along the minus strand of LR990620.1, from coordinate 6,425,549 downwards.
GACAAAATAATTGATTTTTTTTTACAAAAAAATTTCAATAGCATTCCGGATCCTGGAATTTTGCCCAGTAAGTAAAATATATTGTCAATAGACTCGTTCTTATCAAGTACACTGGATCTATCATTGTCAGCGAGTGGTGGGTATACAATACACCTCTACCAACCCCGCTTTAAAAATATAGACGGAGTATAAATCAATACACAGACTGTGTTTTCATCATCATTATCATCAACATCTCAACCTATATTCGTCCAATCACTCTTCAGCGCAACCGGACCGATACTACCTGCATCCAACCACATTGTCGGACTATTTTGAATCTTTACAAAATTGACTGGAATAGCTTTAATGGTAATACTAAACACAAATTGATAGAAAAAAAAGAATAGTCTAAAATTCTTATTCAAATTTTTTAACCACATTTTGTGTGTTGTTGCCCAGCGTATATGTCGGCCCAACCGCGCAGTCGGGCGGAGTGAAGCTCACTTAGACTAGGTTCTTACCGAGATTATTCTTTATTGTCTAACTAATGAATATTAGATAAAATCTAGAGCCAAAACAAACAGTGTGCTAGTAATTCTGTTCTCAGTCTATTACTTCATAAATTCAACGAGAATATAACTCGGCACCTTTTAAATACACCTATTAGCCCTGTTAAGAAACTGTCTCACTGTTGGGCACAGGCCTCCTCTCAAACTGAGAGGGTTTAGGCTATAGTCCACCACACTTGCCCAGTGCGGGTTGGCGAACTGCATACACCTTCGAGAAACCCTTAGGCATGCAGGTTTCCTCACGATGTTTTCTTTCGCCGTTAAATCAAGTGATAATCAATTTTTAATACTTACATGCTTTCTATAAGACATCGTGCCTGGGTTTGACCCCAAGACCTCTGACCTTGCAGACCAACGGTCTCACCACTAGGCTAGCACTGCAAATATTGAATCTAGTATAACAGATAGCTGTCGTGCTGTGGATAAATGTTTTCTGCGTACCCTGCGACGCACGTGACTAGACTTGAAACTAACTGAATATACTGATGGACTGGAAAATGAGAAAAAATTACGCGAAGCCGTTGTATTTTGTGATGACATGTAGTATACTCGGCGACCGGGAAATCTAAGCCAGAAATTTTTAAATTTTCGTCAATTTTTGGGACATTTAAATTTACATTTGTAGTATAATATTAAAAAAAATACCTAAAAATAGTTTATTTCTCCTCACAAAAAGTAGACCTTAAAAATACGTAGGTTCGTACATATTAATGCTTACACATAATACTTGTTTACTAGTCTATACTAAATGTAAGGAGCTAATGTCTGAAGTAGGATAGCCCTGTATTACAGATCATCAGGTTCTCACCCAACGGAATGAGATATTACAAATTTTGACGTCAAAGCTTTATGTCGATAAAAAAAATGTATAGTCAGCAAGAACATATTATGTACATTTTTTTAAAAACGCCCAACTGAGTTTGGAGTACTAGAAAAGTCAGAAATCACAAGAACATTTCCCTGACATTTTGTATGAAATCATTTTGGCTTCGACAACCTCAAACGACGCCTTTACTACCCCATCTAAGAAATTCACCCTGTATACTAAGCGTCGCGGAATTTGGGCATCATAGCGAAAGTTGTCGCATTTATGTCATTTCTATATAGGAATGACATATAAGTGCGACAACTGTCGCTATATATCTATATCATCACGCCAGATCCCTAGCTTAGTAGGCAGAGAATACAGAGTTCCAACTGTATTTTGAGAGTTTCCTTACAAACCTCTATGACCTATATCATCAGTCTAAGCGACCTTAGTTTAGACTTTTTATTTCTTCGCATTTGAAGTGAAATACCTACTTCCCCTTACAAGTCGATTAGAAGTGGCGTGTTGGAAGCTCGGAGGTCGCATCGAACCAGCTTCGTGATCTTTCTATTTAAGGCCCGGTGTTCTGATAAGGTTGAGGGAGGATTTTGGCGTCGTTCGCTCAAAAGCTCCAGAGTATCCCTCGAAATATATAATCGACACGCTGGGCATGCGGTTTGGCGATCGCAAGGCGTAACTTCGCACGAGTGACAGTGCTGCCCGTCACCGATGTGGTTAAAATGTTGTTACGCCATATTTGATTGTTATACCGCCATTGTCGGTCGTCAGAGCCTCGTCCGTTGGTCAGCAGGATGCACCGCGGGCAGGAGAGGTTGAGTTGGGGAGTGTAGATGGTAGGTGTCCCCCTTGCTGATATTTGAACAATCCTATTGTTGGGAGGTTCATTTTAGTCCGGCCTTTGCGATGAGTATCTAAATACATCACAATTTAACCTACATTTTTAACTGTTCTATTTATATTTATAGTATTTATATTCTTGCATGACATCTAAAATCCGCCGTTGCCGGTACCAAGCCCGGATGCGAAAGGAGGAGGATTAGTCTGGAGGGACTTGTCCAGCTGTAATAAGTCCACGCCGAACATCGGGCGGCGGTAAAGTAACCCTACTTTCGAGGATTTCAGTGACTCTGAGCGACTAAAAAGCCTCAAAAAGGCTGACGTGGAAGGACCTCGGAACCCACCATGTATAACCCAAGAAAATTTCATGATGCCGACAGATATTGGAGATTACGTCATGCGACCCGACTGACTATCGGCGTCACTCGCTATCCGGGGCGAATGATGTGAAATTGGCTACCGAAGCTTTTAACGAAGCGAGCCGCCATGCCTCGGACGGAAAATTGTTACTAAGGGAAACAAAACCACCACCAAACACATCTCATTAAGAAATCAGCACCGTATTGGTACATGGAACGTTAATGGCTTACCACTGACGGGGAAATTAAGCATAGTCGAAAAGGAAATGGAAAATAGAAACTTTTCCATTCTTGGCATCTGTGAAACACATATGCGATATAATTTATTAATGACGTAGTTATCTAACTACTAACCCGCTTTATCGGAATATTGAATGAAGTGTCCGGCGTCCTGTCACGTAATTTAAAGTGCTCTGTTGAAAAATCTAAAAAGTATTGTTCTTTGAAGATTATTTAGTGGCAAATTAACCCCGTGGTCTTACCATAAAACAGACCATACTTATGTGATTATAGTATAGTTATAGTAGTGTTTTACGAATAAAATCAAGGACAAATCACAAAAAAATAGTAAGAACAGTTTAATTATACTGTGTCCTTCGTTCTCGATATAAACTATATTAGCAGATCTCTCGAGTCGCTTGGCAACCGCGCGTCATTCAGACAATTGAAAAGTCAACGCCGCCTCTATGGTATCTGTGGACATAACCTCTGCAAGCATTCTTTTGAAAGCGCGGCAGCCGACGCTTTGTAATAAAGTTTTTGGTCGACATTTAATTTAATAATCTTGTTATGGCACTGAAATTATATAACAAAAAGGTTGTAATATACTCAAGTGACCTTGTGAAATAAATTTAAAACATCGTATAGGCAAATTTAGAAAAGTTAACGTCCTGGCAAAGAAGTACATTCTAAAAAGATTAACCGATAGTTGTTTATTTGTGGTGTTTTTCAGCTTAACTTGTTTATTTATAAAATATCTAATATTTGGAGACGTGAGTTTCGTCATATTAAAATTTGGGAAAGCTTCGTCGTCCGAAAAGTAAACTTATGAAGTCTATGTCCCTATTCGTGTACAAACAGTTTAACACGAAATATACCTGAAAACGATTATTAACCGTCTATAAATTGGCAATGTTATACCTCCAATAAGAGAAATTAGGGGGACGTTCATCAATTATGATGATTGTTCAGGATCGATGGCATTTTAAGGACACGGGTGATGTACGAGATACATCGACGTGGTCCGCAAGACTTGACGATAATTCAAGGACACGAGTGGTGTACGAGATACATCGGCGTGATCCGCAAGACTTGGGGCCCATACGAGATATGTGCTGAAGGTCATACTACTCATAGGTTTCATCCATGAGGTGTTCCTGTGCAGTTCACATTTCTACAATCGTAAGAATCAAAAATGTTACCTAAAATACATACCTTAAACATGCCTAAAACAGTAAATACAAAGACTATGGCTATAAACTATAAGCAATTTGTCATATTATATCTCCAAAAGGAGACTTACTGAAAGGGTAATTAAAGTGACATTGTTTATGTATAACAATACATTATTAATAACAAAAGTCACTCCTTTGCAGAAACATAGTGTTTTTATTGATTTCATTATTAGACATACTTGTATAATAATACTGAAATAGCCCAAACTGGAGCTTATTACACAAAGAATTGTGCAAAATTATGAGTACTTGTATTAAAAAAGTTAAATCCAGCAATACTTATTCCTGAACAGGGTTTATAACCAAATAAGCCAAAGTAATATACTAATGGCAATGCCTGTTGTAACTGACAAGCAACAGGACTGTGGATACATTCCAAATATAATATCTTATCCTACCGATGCTGCGGCAGGCAGGTTGTGGGATTATTTGTGTTATGCACAAAGATACTTAAAAGATAATATAAAATACCCAGTTAACATAGAACTAATAATTATCTATCAATATTATCAACCTAGACTCCTTGCAGGGTAGCCAAAAAAGATTAATCCTAACAATACAGTCATGAAACCTTTATTGAGATAAGAACCTTTAAGGTCAGCAGTGTATATTTTGCATAAAAGGAGTGTTAATATAGTGGATTATCAATATGGAATTATTAACTAGCTAGTCATAGCCAGTAGTTAAAATTTCATAAAACGACCACCGTTGTAACCAATATAGAACAACAATCCTCATCCTGGGTATGAAAATATTAAGTCACAGTGTACCTATCAGTTCACCAAAAACAACATCACGTTGGACATTGGAAATCTCCTACCAAAGAAAGTGAGGTACAAAAAGCATGATAGGCATTTTACACAAGGACTTGGTTTTAAGTTGCTGAAAAATTCAGAAAAACAATCAGGAATACAACATGGGTTTTACAAAGAAACCATAATATTGGAGGCTAAAGGTATTCACTGACGGTGGTATGTATCTATGACACTGATGATGATGATGATTGATCCGACCGATTTCGGCCATGGCGACCACTTTAAAGACCCCTAGTCAGAGTAATGCCGCTGATGCGCTCGAAGATGGCTTATGTAGCCTATCTTCGCGGCGAAACTCCGTGCACATTGAGGGCACGTAAGTACGCCGTTCTCATAGTTGTATGATATGGCAGCAGGTGGGCGGGCCTTTAACTGATTGCGTTTGGCGTCAAGGTCAGCTTTACGCTGAGCCTCGAACTCGTGTACTTGGCTGTTCACCATCCTGCGCCATTCTGGCCGCTGTGCTGCCAAACGTTCCCAACGAGAGGGCTCTATGTTGCATCTCTTCATGTGTCGCTTTTGGACATCCTTGTACCGGAGGAGGGGACCGCCATGATTCCGCTTGCCCTTCTCCAGTTCAGAGTAGAAGATGCGCTTCGCCACTCTTTCCTCCGCCATACGAGATACGTGACCGCACCACCGAAGCTGTCGACGCATTAAATAGGCCTCAATGCCACCAACATTGGCTCGTCGCAGAACTTCGGTATTTCGCACTCTATCGGACCATCTGATCCTCATGATGGTACGGAGGCATTTAAGGTGGAAGCGATCCAGAGTGCGAATGTGGCGGCGGTATACACACCACGTCTCAGAGGAGTATAGGAGGTTTGGCAGCACGATTGCCATATACACCGATATCTTAGTGGGCAACTTAAGGTTATGCGAGCAGAAGACCTTGGTACATAGCTTGCCGAATGCCGCAGCTGCGGTACCCACCCTGCTATTGATCTCAGCATCAAGGTCACACTTGGATGTTACAGTGTTCCCCAGATAGCGAAATCTATCCACCTGCTTTAGCACATCCTCACCAAGTTTTATGGTCAGTGTCTCGTGACCGTGCATGTCCAGGGACATCACCTCCGTCTTATTGACACTGATCTTTAAGCCAAACTTACGGCAGGCTTGGTGGAATGCGGACATCAGCTGTTGCAGGCCGTCTAGGGATTCTGATAGGAAGCACAAGTCATCAGCATACATGATCTCAGTGATCAGTGCGTAAGAGACTTTAGTGCGAGCCTTAAGTCTAGCCAAGTTGAAAAGGCTGCCGTCTGTGCGGAAACGGATGCGGACTCCCTGAGAAACAGTGTGTAAGACCTCTCTAACTACCACCGCAAAGTATAAGGCGAACAGAGTAGGCGCTAAGACACATCCTTGCTTCACCCCACAGGTAACGGGGAAGAAGTCTGTCTGTTCACCGTCTACGGCAACGCAGCATTGCATGTCGTCATGCAGGAGTCTAAGAAGTCTCACAAACTTTTCCGTGCACCCGAGCTTACCTAGCACCAACCATAGAGCTTCCCGAGGCACGCTATCGAAAGCCTTCTCCAGGTCAACAAAGCAAAGGTACAGCTGACAGCCCTGTTCCCTGCTCTTTTCTTGCAGTTGACGCACAGAGAATATAGCTTCGCATGTGCCTCGGTCCGGTCGGAAGCCAAACTGGGTTTCAGGCAGAATCTTTTCAGACAAGTTCTTTAGGCGGTTTAAGAGAACTCTAGCAAAGACCTTTCCGGGGGCTGAAAGGAGCGAAATACCGCGGTAGGAGTTGCAGTCAGATCGGTCACCCTTGTGCTTGTAAAGAGCACTTATGCGCGATACTTTAAAGGTATCCGGAACGCGCTCCTCCTCCCACATGCGAACAAATAGTTCCCACACTAACGTGTGCAACTCCTCTCCGCCGTATCTTATCAGCTCTCCCGGTATAAGGTCAATGCCAGCCGCCCGTTTGTTTTGTTGCTGTCTGATGGCAGTAACAACCCCGTCACGCAATAGAGTCTCGTCCAGCTCAAAGGCGATAGGGAGCTGAGGCATTAAACCGATACTTTGCAGATCAGCTGATCGATCCACATTTAGCAGAATGTTGAAGTGCTCCGCCCAGCGGTTTAGTATATCCTCCTTGCTTGTCAACATGTGACTACCGTCTAGAGACCTTAAAGGCACCCGAGCTTGGTAGGATGAACCAATCAGCTTACGTACCTCACTGTAGAACTCACCCAGCTGGTTTGTGTCAATGAGCCATTGCATGTGACTAGCTTTGTCCTGCCACCACTTGTCTTTCATATGTCGAGACAGCTTGCGCAATTCGAGGTCACTAGCTTTAACAACCGCAACGCTTCCTCTCTGCCTTTTGTGCTGTCGCAGGAGATCTCGGTGTTTGTCGAATGCTGCCCGCAGGGTTTCATCATTTCCATCAAACCAGTCTTCGTTGCGACGGATTTTTTTACCCAGTACAGTTGAAGCGGTATCCATGATATGAGATGACATAGTTCCCCAGGCAGCATCAACATCACCTACCTCATTAGCTGGCATCAGCTTTTCAGACAGGGCTTCAGCGTATTTCTCCCTGACCGCGATATCTTCTAGCTTATCCAAGTTCAAAGAAGCAAGCTTTTTTATAAGAGATCTACGCGGGCGACGGAGGCGGATTCGTAGCTTAGTGACAATAAGTCGGTGGTCAGACTAGCAGTGCGCACCACGCATCACGCGGGTGACCTGTACTTGGCTGAAATCTTTTTGTCTCACGATAGCATAGTCAATCAAATGCCAATGCTTAGATCTTGGGTGCATCCATGTTGTCTTGTACTTGGCGGCAAGTCTAAACATAGTGTTCGTAATTGCCAGACCGTATTGAGCACAAAGACTGAGCAGCAACTGACCATTGCTGTTCATGTTGCCAACTCCATGTCTACCCAGAACTCCAGGCCAAGCCTCATAGTCCCGTCCAACCCTGGCATTGAAATCGCCCAGCAATAAAACCTGCTCCCTGGCGTTGAAGCTATCGAGGCAATGTGTCACTTCCTCATAGAACTTTTCCTTGATGTCATCAGACTTGTCTAACGTTGGAGCATAGACACTGATGACATTAAGGTAGTTGTCTTTGTCCAGGTGAAGGCGCAGTGTGGTTACGCGGTCTGAGATATGTACAGGGTACTCCTCTAAATGCTTTGCTAAGTGATTCTTGATGGCAAAACCTACCCCTGATCGTCGAGTTTCGGAGGCAGCGGTACCTTTCCAGAAGAAAGTGTAGCCGCCACCTGCTTCCACCAGCTCTCCTTCATCGGGGAGATGTGTTTCGCTGAGAGCAGCCACATCCACGCTATAGCGATGAAGTTCCCGAGCTACTATGGCGGTCTTACGTTCGGGGCAGGCGTTGACATCTCGATCAAGAAGCGTTCTCACGTTCCACGCGCCGAATGTCATAACAGGTGTTCTTTTTAAATTTCCTTTGCGGCGTCGACCACGATTTAAATGATGCGATGATAGCCGCGGTTACTACCATCTGCCATGTCGGGACGAGCATTTTTTAGGGCACCTTTTCTAGCCCCCTCCCCAGCTGAGCGGGGAAAGCAGTGCCTCCCTAAACAGGGCTGCTTTGACATCCCAAGTGCTGCCGAGCCCGTGCTGTCGTCCCAAATGTGCAGCTCGGAAACGACCACGGCGTGTTCTCACGCCCCCGGGACCGCCTGCGTGCAGATATCAGACAAAGCCTAGTTTGCATCAGGCTAGACCTCTCTACTTCTACCCATCGCCACAGGACTTTTGCGTACTCGGAGTCCAGTAACGGAAGCGGTCAGATGCGCAGGAAATATTAAGGTGCACAAGTGTACGCGCGAGACACAGGTGCACATACTCATCCTTATCCTTCTGGGCCCAGTGGAACGGAGACCGTTACGACCGGAGAAGGACTCAGACAGACGGAGCAGTATCACGGTGAGAAAGATACAAGGAGTCAGTATTTTCTCACACTCCCTTAATCGCCTTCTACGATACCCACGGGAAGATATGGGGTGGCGCTATTCTGCTCTGCCGGCACCACACGGCAGATCTATCTATGACACTAATAATGCCTTCAACGACAAACATAATTTTATTGGTTTTTGTGCAAGTACTTGCACTTCAGACAAGTAAATCTTGTCCTACATATGTTTAACATTATGTATAGAAACATTATTATTAGAAACACTATTGTTTAATAATCTGAAATATAATTTTAAGCTATTATTATTAAAAAAAAAAAAAAAAAACTTAATGCTAACACGCTAGACCTTACAGTCATAATAAATATACTAATAGAAAATTTATTAGTACCTATTCAGTTTTCTATCATGTAATGAGTTCAATGGTTTTGGGTTCTTGATTTTTTCCTGCATCAATTATAGTGTACTTAATAATATTAGAAATTTGAGGCACACACAATGGAAAGCTATACATCAATTCAACATTTGGAGAATTAGATGTTTTTACTGTATTTTTGTTTGATCATATGATAATCAATAAATAATATGTAATTAAATAAGATTATTCAAGAAATTAATAACTAACGTTTTATAAAAAAAAAAAAACGTAAATTAACGTTTTATAAAAATAAAAAAAAAAACGTAAATTAACGTTTTGTAATTAGTTTGGAATGTGTACAGTTATTTTGAACACCAGTGATGTTTTCTGGTATAGTTATGATAACACAAGCACAAACTGCTACCATTAAAGTAACAAGTTGGTTTTAGAGCACTATATATGTTGTAATTTATTTAAAGGTGTTTCAGTAAAAAATATTGGAATGAGATATCATACAAAAATTTGCAATTTTGGTATTGTTATATTTAAATTATTACATCCACATGTTACATGTATCTTATAAATAGGTATCTATATATAAAAAGAAAATAAAGTCATGCAAATGACTTGATAATAATATCCATTTGAAAATTTAATGATATTATGTTGACAAGCTACGGTGGATGAAATATTGAGTTACAGTATTTGAAAGTATGGATTATCTTAAACAAGAATAATCAAAAGTATATTCTTATCACAGGTATGATAAATATTATGTAGTATCAGCAATAATCTAAGTCCTAAGGAACTTGATATTATTTATTCATTATTAATGGGGGATACATAATAATAAGTTAAGTAACACTCAACGGTTCTCACGGTTGGACATCTAGAACTAACTAGAAAGTTACCCATTGCAATTTTTGTTTTTACTTATAAATACAGTCACATACAAAGAAGCAAAAGGAAGTGTGGTATGAAATGAAAATTTCATGGATGAAATAATTCAGTTATGAATAGGATTCCCAATATGATACAGTTGTAACCCATGGTTCGGTTTAGTCGACTGTAACTTATTCGCTTCTTAAGTTATTACTAAATTAGGAGTGTATTTTTTAGTATTTTTAGTATCAGTAATGTAATTGGTTCAGGAGTGGTCCAATCGTATTGCCAAAACGAACGTTCGCGGGCGTTATTGCGCAAGAACGAATCGTTAAGTAATACATAAATATTTATGTAGCCAAGGATTTATTTGTCGGCGCACACTCAGAACATGGCAATGATTCCGGGATAGTTTCGAAATTTAAATTGAATTAATAATAGTGGTATAGTAATAACACTGGGGTAGGTTATGTTTGTTTACCACGCATTAGTACTGCCCTTCATCCAGAATCTAAAATTGGTGGGGGGGGGGGGGGGGCGAGATTATATAGGTAAAGCACATAGCCTTATGGGAGGAATATCTCCAGATAAGGTGTGTGTGTGAGTGATGTACGCTGATGGCCGCGAGGCCTTTACAGCTTCACCGGACTTAATTCCATATAAGTTTATTAGTACAAAGGCCTCTAGTACAAAAAAAATGTTAAATTTTGATATATGTACATCTTTAAAGATTAAAAATATAACTAACATTAAATATAGCCGAATGTTGATATTAAAAAAAAAAAAAAAAATCATAAATTAAATATGTAATGATAGCAAAACCATTCTTATAATCACCAAGTTAATTCGTAGCCTTCGTTTGGTACCGTACTCAAAAGGAGATCATTTGACAAAAAACAGTTGGAAGACACATTAGTGGGGAAATAGGTTTCCCTGTTATATTTGTATCATATTGTTATAGTTTGGGTACTAACAGACTTTGTTTTCAGATCTAGTACACAGTAAGGGTTTCTAGCTATCTATCTATCTCTATCCATATTATGACGCCAGATCTCTTGCGGGGTGGGCAGAGAGTGCAAGGTTCCGACGGGTTCTTTCCTTGCATGCCTGCCTGGCTTTCTTCACTCTCATAGTTCGTCTCATAATGGTTGTCAATGATACAAGAATTATTATAAAGGATTTAATTTTATATAAACAAAACTCTAGATGGGCAATTCCTCAACTCTTGTTATATAGAAGATATCTATAGAAGAAAGATCTCTATAGAAGACATAACAGATAGAGACTGCACTGATATCTGATAAGTAATGATTGATTAATATTACCCGGTATTAATGAATTTTGGACAACAGGTGTGGTATAAAGGTATATAACAGGTGCTTTAAAGGTTTTGTTGGGATGGATCTACACTACATAACATAATATGTTGTAGAATTTAATTATATAAATTTATTTTAAATAAGTTAGACAGACTGGTTGTAAGAAACAATATATGTGTATATATTTGTTGTTTGTGTTGTATGGCAAAACAAAGAACGGGAATGTGTTATAGTACAAATATACTAATGATATGTTATTTTTTAGAGGTCACGCTCAAATAAAAAAAAAAAACCTTTATGTGGTATACTTCAACTTTACCCTTATAGCTCTAAACAGCTGCTAATATAGTTTATATCGAGAACGAAGGACACAGTATAATAAGTGATCAAACGAACTTACCTGAAGTGAAGTTCGATCATTATTATACGAAGTCCTTCGTTCGAAGATATAAGTACCCAACCCGCCCTGCCCGTTGGTAAAGTTGAAATGTACTACTTCTAAAAGGCATGCTTGCAGAGGTTATGTCCACAGATACCATAGAGGCGGCGTTGACTTTTCAATTGTCTTAATGGCGCGCGGTTGCCAAGCGACTCGAGAGAGCTGCTAATATAGTTTATATCTTCGAACGAAGGACTTCGTATAATAATGATCGAACTTCACTTCAGGTAAGTTCGTTTGATCACTTATTATTAAGTGAATTCCAAAGTATAAACTGTTACGCGTAAGCGACACGAACTACATGGCGCTTACGACCTTTGGGTCGCTGATATCTGTGCAAGTATTGAGTCCAATCCAATCCAATTTATAATCTCCTATGGCTCCATCGTTAACCGATGATTCTGCCAATGTCAAGTTTAAAAAAAAAAAGTGACGAACAATCGGTTTAAGTATGCATGAGCGGTAAACTTAACGATAAAACACCAGAACATCAAATTAACTTGGGCAATAAAGAAAACTTGGTAAAGTAGGTACGAAAAACTGTTTTTTTTTTAATGAATTGCGGCAAAGTCAAAATAAGTAAAAGTAAAAAAAGAGGATAAAAGAAACGCTTATGAAGCATAATATGAAAACAAATATAAGCTATAACCTAATATGATTGACACTGATAAACGGAAATAAAAGAAAAGCCTAAGGCCTTAACAGCTACAATATGTAAGCCAGGATCATGGATAGGAATAAAAATTTGAGAATATATAATTGAACGACTTACTAGTAAAGCACATCCCGCCCTGCCGTCATTTCTGTCATCCCGCAGGCAAGAGAAGCCAGACACTCCCCACAAATGCCATAGACAAGAATTGAAATGAGCGTTAAATTTATCTAAATACACCAAAACATCAAATTTACTTTGACAATAAAGAAAACTTGGTAATAAACTGTTTTTAGTGAATTGCGGCAAAGTCAAAATAAGGCGAAATAAAAGTAGAAAACAGAGGATGAAAAAAACGCTTATGAAACATATCATGAAAACAAATATTAGCTATATCTTAATATGATTTAGACTGATAAACTTGTATAAAATATTAATTAACGGAGAATGCGCCAAAGACAGCATATATGGGATGTTTACCGGACGAGGGATACTGGCTGCTAACAAAATAATGTATTATCTATAAAAACCCAAACATCTCCGCTAACCCCGCGGTCTTGAAATTGCGTGTCATTTTTTGTTCGACATAATATCTAGTACGTAATACATATTATAATGCGACAAGGATCTTTTGGCCATACATTTTGTCGAATGTCAATGATTTTTTAATGAAACAGCAAATTTTTTCCACTAAAATTAAAAAATCTCGAAATATAAGTTGTTGTCAATTGATAATGATCATTAATGATATTGTGGATGACATTGATAGGAGGGCGTTAGTGTGAAACTTGGATTAGCAATTAGTAAAATTTTCCTATTTCCAGGAAAATGTTTCAACAAGTTATTGTAACCGAAGAAATAGACTAAATATATTTTAAATGCCCATTTCAAATATTTAATGTGTGAAAATCGTACGAAGACAAATAAGATAAAACACAAAAATCGGATATAGGTATAGAATTATCTATGTAGGGATTTCCGTGTGTGTATAAAATCCGATTTTTGTGTTTTATCTTATTTTTCTTAATTACATAGTATTTCAAGTACCGAATATAATCTTAGGATGTTTATCAAGAGCGCCTTGTGCGGATTAAGTAAATAAAAACGCTCAGTTATTTTTTTGAGTTATTTTAAAAGAGACCCCATATTAAGAATTATTTCTATGTCGTGGGTACGTTTACAAACATGAAATTTACGTGCACAAACACCCAGACCGAAACAAATATTTGTGAGTCACACAAACATTTGTCCTGTGCGGGAATCGAACCCAACTGGTCCAAGCCGTCCGTCCTAATTTCTATTTATTTTTTTAAACTTAGCTTCGTACCAGGAATCTTGTATCGTAGGTGCAAATATTAGATTCACACACACAAATACTCAGGCTGAAACAAACATTTACGAGTCACACAGATTTGTCCTGAGCGGGGATTGAACCGGCGACCCAGTGAGCGGAGCTAACTACACTTCAAACCACTAAACCGGCTTGATTTAGTGGTTTGAAGTCGTCACCTATGTCGCCACCTTTCCAAAGAAAACTAGAAGTTCCTATATTTAGAATAGAATATAAATAGAAAACTCTTTATTGTACACCAAATTCATTACAAAGTCGTGATAGTAAAACAATTATAACAATTTTGTCTTATTGCTAATAGCAATTTCTACCAAACAACCAAGTCGAAAGAAATACAACAAAAGTAGAGGACAGTTGGTGGCGTACATATATACAGATATATATATATATATATACATATATAATAAAGGGCAACTCTACGACTGTCATGAAGTGACATCTCACTTGACAGCGTTAGTTCCGATTTTGGCCATACCTACCCAAAAAGATTCTTATATGACAGTAATAATTCCACAGCCTTTTTTTTTTTTTCTTGGCAATTGCGTTTACATTATGCCATTGCACAAAGTTTACGAATATTCATTTCTAAATTAATTTAATTCCCCAATGAACTAGATGACATAGATGATAATGAAATTGATGAAGTGCCCAACCCTGGATAGTAAAGCGATGGATACTTTACATACCAATCGCGACGGCCGTTTTGAGGGAAATCGAAAAGGCACGTTTTATCACTTTGTTACAAATACCTTCACTCATGCACATATAGGAATATATAATGGTTAATATTTCACCAACATAACACATTATAATTCGAAATAACACAAGTTTTGGAAATTAAAACAAATTGACAACATCACTCTTCGATTTCCCACCAAAAAGTCCATTCCATAGCCTTTAATTGTAAATTTTATTGTTCCCGTTCTGTCAACAGTTTACAGTCTCGCAGGATTTATTATGAACTGACGCTGCTTACATTTTACGGTGACATATACACCCTCTACTATAACTAGATTACGTCCCCAGTTCTAGTAATCACCAATTATCTTTTGAGCAATACAATACTTGAGGGAGTGATTGTATAATTCAATTGGAGCATCTGTCAGATACAGCCGGCCATTATTATACTCCCGTTACTGATTCAGATAGATAAAGTGTCTGTATTGTCGTCATAACAATAAAGTAAGCCTATTTGTGTTTGTATTATAATAGAGAAGCCACCGGCAAAACGGAGAGGGTTGGAGGCGTAGCATAGGCTTTTAATTCTACCAACAAAAATCGCTATGAATTTCAATGCGATTGTGAAAGTATGTATATACCGGAAAGACGTACAATCAGATGACAGAGATGGGCAAAATGTAATCAGATTAATGATTAACCACCCCCGCTTGGGGAATATAGGCGTGATGGTGTATTAATGATTAATGATTACAATACGTTTTGTAATATTTAACGATTACGATTACACTTTTCGTCTTGAATCATGATTAAATATTACAAAATGCAATTGTAATAATTAATCTGATAGCAGTATGCCCATCTCTGCCTACAATATCTTCCCATACTCAAACTCAAACTCAAATAATTTATTTTGTATATGCCCTGCGGGGGCGCTTACAAGTAGTCAATTTACATTTTTTTTTAAACCTAATTAAACTACTAATCTACCACCGGATCGGAACGAGGCCTCCACTGAGAAGATCCGGCGAAGAAACTCAGCGGGCTTGTCTTTTTTATTTACCTCTCTTTCTGTCCTTTTTTTTAATCATATTGCGTGGATACAATGTTTAGGTTACAATTAAATAGTTTATGACCTAGCTCCAGTGTGATGCCTTACGATCGAGATATGAATCTAATAATATCTGTAAAAAGCGTCTAAAGGATTCCAGATGGACCAGTCCCCACAAGCAGCACCCGTTCACGAGTATGACTGCTGGAACAGCCATCATTCCCCACGACCATATGGGAGGGAAGGGAGTGACCCGCGCCAGACAGCCACCGCAAGCAAAGACATTATAGTGAGCATGACCAAACCAGAACCCCAAAGACGGTAGCCACATTGTGTCTACAAAGCAGCAAAACCCCAAGCTCGTGAGGCAGAACACGCTACACTTGACGAAATAGACCATGGAGAAGGGCAGGCCAAGAGTCCCGTAACTAGCGAACGTGTACGAGACGAACTATGACAGTCATCATCATCTCCGCCTATACTTGTCCACTGCTGAACATAGGCCTCCCCAATCGCTTTCCAGCGTAACCGGTCCGATGCCACCTGCATCCAACGACTTCCTGCGATTTTCACAAGATCGTCGGTCCATCTGGCAGGTGGTCGTCCCACGCTGCGCTTGCCAATACGCCAATCTTCGCGCTATGTGGCCCGCCCATTGCCACTTCAGCTTGCTAATTTTAAGGGCTATGTCGGTGACCTTGGTTCTTCTACGAATCTCCTCATTCCTGATTCGATCACGTAGAGAAACGCCGAGCATAGCTCTCTCCATAGCTCGCTGAGCAACTCTGAGCTTTTTTATGAGACCTATAGTAAGAGACCACGTCTCTGATCCATATATCATCACTGGTAACACACATTGACTAAAAACTTTAGTCTTTAGGCACTGAGGTATTTTGGATGAGAAGATGTTGCGCAGTTTCCCGAACGCTGCCCAGCCGAGTTGGATACGTCGATTGACCTCTCTCTCAAAGTTGGACCTACCTAACCGGACTACCTGTCCCAGGTAAATGTATTCGTCGACAACTTCAAGAGTAGAGTTCCCAACGGTGAGTGCGGTGGGTACGACATGGACGTTACACATTATTTTCGTTTTGTCCATGTTCATTTTAAGACCCACTTGTTGAGATACTCTGTTGAGGTCGCCAAACATTCGTCCTAGATCTTCCAGCGACTCCGCCATGACCACAATGTCGTCGGCAAATCGAAGGTGAGTGATGTATTCGCCATTGGTGTTGATGCCAAGTCCTCGCCATTCCAAGAGCTTGAAGGCGTCCTCTATGGTGGTCGTAAACAGTTTCGGAGAAATGACGTCTCCCTGTCTTACTCCTCTTTTTATGGAGATCGCCTTCGTGCACTGCCCTTGTACTCGGACTGACATGGTGGCGTTATTATACAAGCACTTCAACACTTCGATGTACCGATAGTCAATGCGGCATCGCTGGAGAGATCTAAGAACCGCCCAAGTCTCGATCGAATCGAAGGCTTTCTCATAGTCCACAAACGCCAAGCATAGTGGCCGATTATACTCCTCGGTCTTCTGTATAATCTGCCGCAGTGTATGTATGTGGTCTATGGTACTAAAACCTTTCCGGAAACCGGCTTGTTCGGGAGGCTGAAAGTCATCAAGCCTGTGTTCGAGACGATTCGTGATGACACTCGAAAACAACTCATAAACATGGCTAAGCAGTGTGATGGGCCTATAATTCTTCAGTAAAGTGTTATCACCTTTCTTGAAAAAGAGTACCACCACACCCCAGTTCCACGCTTCCGGCGTTTTTCCTTCGAGCAAGACGGAATTAAACAGCCTCTGAAGGACTTTAAGTACCGGCGATCCGCCCGCTTTCAGAAGCTCTGCGGTAATTCCGTCTTCACCCGGCGCTTTGTTGTTTTTAAGTTGTTTGAAAGCCATCCTAATCTCGTACAGGCTGATGTCCGGGATATCTTCAGTGTAGTGTCGGGTTAGCTTGGCTCTTGGGTCTTTTACCAAGTCAACAACAGGTTCAGCTACTGAGGTATACAACTGCCCATAGAACCTCTCTATCTCCCTGAGCACCTCTGACCTATTCGACGTTACGTTTCCGTCCTCCGTCTTCAGCTCCGTCAACTGGCTTTGCCCAATAGATACGAACACTTTGGAGCCCTTGTTCTGCTCTATGGTCTCCTCAATACGTCTTGTATTAAAGGACCGTAAATCGTGTCGCAAGGACTTCAATATCTGTCCATTGAGCTGCCTATTGGACTAGGAGCATCATCGGAGGTTTGGAGTGTCATGGTACGTCGCTCAGCCATAAGGTTTCGGGTGTAGTCAGATAGCTTTTGAGGCCTATTTTTACGGTGGGGCTTAAAATGCTTAGACCCGACCATATGGACAGTCTCTACCAACCTATTGTTGATTTCGTCCACTGATGCGCTGCTGTCTAGCAATTCGAAGCGGTTTGACAAATCGAGTTGAAAGTTCTCGGGGTTTTGGATATGTGTATTAGAAGGTCGAAGCGTAAACTTCATCAGACGCGATCTTTCCATTGTGACATTAATATTTAATGTGCCTCTGACCATTCGGTGATCACTGCCGGTTTTTACCCTGTGAATCACGGAGACATCATTAAATATTTGTCGCTTGGTGCTCATGATGAAGTCTATCTCATTTTTTGTGGAACCATCAGGGCTCATCCAGGTCCATTTCCTATGAGACGGCTTCTGGAAGAAAGAGTTCATCATAAAGAGTCCCTCCTTCTCCAGAAATTCGGCCAGCCTCTTGACCCCTGGGGTTGCGCTGCCCATATCCAAATTGCCCCACTCTCAACTCATCATCGCCCCGTTTGCCCAGTCGCGCATTGAAGTCACCGATAACTACTGTAAAGTGTGCTTTGGAAGTCTGTATGGCTCTACTAATGTCCTCATACATAACTTCGACCTCATCATCTGAGTATGCCGAGGTCGGTGCGTAGACCTGTATGACCTTCAGCGAATATCTTTTGGATATTCTGAGTATCAGGTACGCTACCCTGCTCGACAGACTAGTGATGGACACAACGTTGTTTATGAGTGACTTGTGGACGATAAATCCGACACCACCTTGGGACTGCTGTTCGCCCTCCCGGTAGTAAAACAAGTTGCCGGATTTTAAGGTTATCGTGTCCTCGCCCTCTCTTCGGACCTCCGATAAACCAACAATACTCCACCGCAACTTGTTTAACTCTTCTTCCAGCTCAACTAGCTTCTCATCTGTCCTCAATGTGCGTGCGTTGTATGTCACCAGGGGCAATTTTCGGTTTTGGTGGTAGCCGAATCTCTGCCGGAGATTCTTAGCACCCCTTGTCCTGTCGTTACCATGGCTGCTACCGTGGCCAGGACGAACAGGACCGCCGGGGACTAGGGGCCTGGTTTTTCTACTTTCTTCCATAATTGGGGGTGTTTGCCATACTCGCCACGCTTGGCAGGCGGGTTGGCGAGCGCAGTTATTGGTCGTCGAAGTGTTAAGGGAACGCTGCTGCCCATTCCCTAGTTTTCCCTTAGTCGCCTTGTACGACACCCGATGGGATGAGATGGGTTGGTCCTATTCTAAGCCGGGAACCACGCGGCAACTATGACAAACTATGACAGTGGAGATCCGAGAAATATGTAAGAAAAGGACCTGTTGGAAGACTGTACTCTCATCATCATAGCCCATCATCATAGTCTCATATTAGATATAATACACTTAATTATTTTACCCTACTGAAAGCTCGCCATGTGTGTTTGGTACAAAGAATAAAGGTTTGTTGAAATAGTCATCAGAGCGCGACGGGAGCGTGATAGAAGCACTTGTTTACGTTCGGTCGTGACGTTTGCCGTCGCGCCGAGGGGCCTGTGCTGTGTGGCGTCTCCCATACATTTTATTACATTACAAATCCCCAAGCCACGCCATCGTCGCGCTCCCGTCGCGCTGCGTCGGCTATGTGGCGAAACCTTAAAACAAAGAAAAACTATACGTGAGCACCGATACGCGTAAAATTTATCGTGTGTATTTAATAACATGTAAACAAAGCTTTATTTAAACATTAATTACTTTTAAACTGAAGCGTTGTTTGTGTACCCAGCTTTAATAATTTGTTTGCATAGGCCTTTATAGTGAAGTTTATGAAATTTACCAATACCTTATTAATTTTACATAAATTATTAATTTTGTGTACAGTTCATCGGGTCTCCAGGTCTTACGTAGAATATTCGAATATTAAACTACTGCAGTTTCAGTAAGAGTTCGCCGGTTACGGAGACTCTTGACTTGCCCTTCAAATAAGACTCGGTCTATTTGGTTATGGTAAGTCTTTCCCGGTATGAGCCGAACTATGAGAGTGGACGATGCCTGATAGGTCTGTAAGGAAAGAACCTGTTGGAACTCTGTACTCTCTGCCTACCCCGCTAGGGAACTGGCGTGATGGTAAAGATAGATAGATAATAAAAAGTTTTATAGTTCACTATTCAGAATGGTGATAATAAGATGGTATTGGCTCACGCCAAGAGAAAGAGAATAGTGGCTGTACAAAAAATCCTACCTGCTCTCAAAAAGTAATTAATGCCACTGACGATGTTGCAGAATGGAAAGATAATAATATAGTTTTACCTCTTCGTCCATATTATTGTAAGGTGAAACTTGAGCAAGATGATACAAGCACAAGTACATCCTACGTAAACCGAAAATATAAGGCATTAAAATTGATGAAGTGGACAGAATCCAGTAATCACGTAATAAAAGTGGATAAGGGAGTGATGGAAGATTTGGTGAATACCGCAACACATTAAGAAAAAATAATATATTTGTCGTTAGGCGATACTTTAATGACCGACAAACATTATGAGGCTCCAAAGTCTGGAGCCTCATCATTTGGATTAATTAAAACATTTTAAAATTGTTAATTCGTTTTTATTTTTTTTATTTAAGCCGAGAGAGGTATTTTAAGGCAACATTTTACTGGACGAGGGTTTAGCAAATATTGGTACAGTGGACAAAATCCATTAATCACGTAATAAAGATGCATAAGAGAGTGGTAAAAGACTTGATGGATACCGCAATATTTTAATGACCGACTTTATTTATTGAAGCATTTTAAAATTAGTAGGCCGGAAGGTTTTCTGCGGTTCCCTGGATCTGGAGAAGGCGTTTGATAGAGTCGTGCGAAAGAGACTTTGGGACATTTTGCCAGAGTATGGTATAAACGGCACTCTATTGCGAGCCCTCCAGTCCACCTACGTAGGAAGCAAGTCACCCTGGTTTGATGTTAAAATCGGCGTCAAGCAGGGTTGCGTGTCGTCCGCTAGACTGTTTATAATATATCTGGATAAAAGTCTTCAAAGACTGAATGCCATGAATAAAGGGGTAAAAATGGGTGATCTAGTGCTAAACCACCTATTATATGCAGATGACGCGATTTTAATAGCGCCAACAGCCACTGACCTGCAAACACGAGTCACAGTTATGAAAGACAACTGCATGAACAATGGCTTACATTTAAATGTGAAGAAAACCAAAATTATGGTCTTTGAACGGGAAGAAACGAGAACGAATTCAAGGATTATGATTGGTATCAATGTGCTGGATCAAGTGAATGAGTTTGTATATCTTGGCTGCGCCTTTAGTAAGGATGAGAAATACACCGCTGATATAGAAGAAGAGTTAATGCAGGGAATAGAGTGAATGGTGCGATGAAGGCTACTTGGGAGCCGGCACTTTAGCCAAAAGGCGCAGCTGGCCATGCATGTCTCAACGCTGTTATATGGCAGTGAGAGTTGGGTATGTAATAAGGAGAACGAAAGTAGGATACGTGCGGTCGAACTGCAAGCTCTGCGGAGTCAAGCTGACCGACCGTACTCGCAACAGCGTGGTAAGAAAGCTAGTACTCGTAGGTATGAAAGGTAGTGTCGGTGTATTGTTGTAAAGATGCTCCGTTGGTTTGGGCATATAGAAAGAATGTCAGAAGAAAGAATGACAAAACAGATATACAATGCGAAAGTGGAAGGATGTAGGTACCGAGGAAGACCTAGACTATCTTACCATGACCAAATAGACTATGTCTTATCTGAAGGGCAAATCAAGAGGCTCCGTAACCGGCGAGCGTGTATGAGACGAACTATGACAGTGAAGGAAGACAGAGAGATATGTAAAGAAAGAACCTGTTGGAAATCTGTACTATTTGCCTATCCCGCAAGGGAGCTGGCGTGATGATATAGATAGATAGATTTTAAAATTTTAATTTGTTTTTTTATTAAAGCTGACAGAGCCATTTTAAGTCGATGTGAGAAATCAACACTTAGTAATTAAACTCCATAGTTTTATTTAAAGTAAGTTTGTGTACCACATAATTTTGATAGTAATATCGAACTAACTTCGACTTTTTCGAGTCAAATTATCGATGTTTTAGATCGATATGATAAACAATATGTACTAGGATTATTACTAAATATGACTAAAGCAGATGCCTACTAACTACTATACGGGTCAAGCATTCGTGGACCTGCTTATGAGTGGTTTAAGTCCTATCTGAATACCGGAATTCCAATTGTCCAAATCGAACACTACAATGAAAATAATAACCAAATTAAAACCATACGATCTCAATTAAGAAAATGATCGTGTTCAATTCCACTAGGAATTGTATTATGCTGTATATTATTTTTAATTTATATAAATCACCTACTTAAAATCTTAGACAACAAAATAATTACGCTGATTTTATATGCAGACGGCATTTCTATTTTAATAAAAATTCAGAACGAAAAAGACCCCATTACACCACTAAAAAACACCTTGCAGAATGTAACGCAATGGCTACAGGAACATAATAGCCACCTTTCAGCTCCATCATCGGACCCTGGACTACGGACCCAGAATACGACAAATTCAACGAGCCCAAACACACGCACACGCACACGCACACGCACACGCACACGCACACACACATACACAAATGAGAAACTCCTTTGCCTGTTTACCTTTTATCTATTTTTATTCATTCAATAATGCTCACAAAGCCACTTTACTATAATTTTATAGTAAATGTGTGATTTTTTTATTTATTTTGATTATTTTTAATGTTTTAGTTGAAATTTTTTACACGAGGCGCTCGTAGCGCTGTACGACTGCGGTGTTCTTACCGATTACCAAGGTTACGCAGCGTTTGACCCAGTCGGCCTGAGATGGGTGACCGTTGTGGCATTTTCATATTCGTGCGTCTCTGTGCTTCGGAAGGCACGTTATGCCGTTAGTCCCAGTTACCACTTAATGTGGTAATCGTTAAGCCGAGTTGGAAGCTTATAGGCGGCTTGATAAGTTCCAACAGCAGGGGGTCACAAGCCTGCCTCCACCAATCCGCACTGGGTGCACGTGGCGTGTGACCTAATGTCTCTTACCTCGATTTGTTAGAGAAAGCTTTTGCCCAGCAGTGGGCAGTATAGGCTGATATTGTATATTGTAGTTGCAATTTCAATCCACAAGAAGTGAAATATGAAGGCGACAGTGTTTTCGAAGATTTCGACATAAGAATTTAACATATTTTAACTTTTATTTATCTGATTTTTGATTTATGTTTACAATCATAGTATACAAGAAATGTATGTTATGGAAGAGCAAAGACTCCTAGCACAGGCACAACATACTTGAAATGAGTCTCTAAATACGGTTAATTTGTGATATGATTTTAAGTTAAGGAAATAAATATTTTTGTATTTTGTAAAAAAAAAATGTATCGAAACTGACATTAGCCTGAAGTGGATAATTTTATGTTGGGTGATGGGTTGTTTACTAAGTTTAAAGTAGTGTTGCGGCGATAGTGATAGTCTATCGATATTATCGTGACCTCGAAAACTATTCATAAAATCGATTGTTCTATCGATTACATAAACACGTGGCAATTACATCAATATTATCGATATTATTGATGGTACAAAATGAGTAATATTATTGATAAACGGTGATACTATCGCTAGTATCGATAGTATTATGAACAATACTGTCGATACTATCGATAGTAATACGAATACATGTACCATGCAACATTGTTGACGCAAAACTATCGACAGTATTACTAGCATTAGATACTATTATACTATCGATAGTCATTAATTCTTTGATACCATTGCTCCTTTTTGTAAAGCAATATATGATCATTCAAATTCTGCCTTTTAAGGAATGATTAGAAAAGTTTTTATTCGTTTTGTAGAGTCCCTCTGTTATTAAAATCCACGATCCACTTAGTTAAGTACTCAAATATTTTGATATTTACATTATGATGGATATTGCCAAGCAGATTAAATCCCTTATATGGTTATTTTTCGAAAAAATAGTGACTTACGTGTTTTTGGTAAACTATGTTAACAAACATATAAATTAAGCAATTCCGTCTTTCGGATACAGATGTTGCACGTGTGAGATTTAAAAAAAGTAGAGCTAGAATGAAAACACAGAATAGGTAAAATAAAAGGTGTAAATTGTAACACCTTTTATTTTACCTTGACCATGTTTGTCAATTTTAATATAATTACACAAGGATATTTTAAATCAGTCTTTACTCTCCAAAAGAGACACAGTAATAGGGTTGATACAGGATAATACTTAACTTAAAAATGATGTTAGAATTCAAAATCTGCACCTTTGATCAATGCATTACCTTATATACCCTACGTTCCTAATACAAATTATATTAGTCTGTTCTGACCAATCACAAATATGTGTTGTTTTTACTGAATAACTTATTAATATAATGTTATTCAAATACAATCCATCCAAAATGTTTTAAACCAAGTATCGATGTCTTTTACATATTTTGGAATGATAAAGTTAGATATAAGTCTAGTTATTAGCTGGTTTCGGAATCTACCAATCAGAGACTTCCTAAATAGTACAATATTTATGATCAAATTTAAGTAATCAAAAACTATTTAAAACATTATAAGACATAACAGATATACTTATAAAGTTTCGAACAGCAATATTTCTCTAGTTATTTGCTTAATATGAATTGAACCAATCATAGATTACCTTAAATTATTGTTCAATATCTCGAAACATTACTGTTATTAATTAAATGTAGCTATTCAAAAACTCTTTGAAACATGGTAAGATAATAGGTACGGTCTTGGAATCTTATTAATTGCTATTTATCTAGTTATTAACGTATTATGAATTGAGCCAATCAAAGGCCACCACAAATATTATGAAACAATAACTGTAATAATAAAATACACCTAGGCATAAGTTTTTTTAAATCGAATTACTACTGCCTACCCATTATTACTGCCTACCCCGCAAAGGATCTGGCGTGATGATATAGAAAGATATAGATAGAATTATGTATTCTGGATATGTTTCGCAATACATAAAAGGTAATTAATGCTTTTATGTTCTGAAACAACTAAGATTTTAACAACAAGAAGAATTTTTATAAATAAATTTGCCATTTATGTCCAAAAACTTAAAGTAAAACACAATTCACAATTAATAATTGTTGCAAGTAAGTATTAATTAATAATAATATTGCCTATACTGACACACGCAGGATCATTCACTAAATTCGCAGTCGATGAATCCCTTTCCCATCAGCCGATGCAGCGCTTCACGGCGAAGAAGCCAAAGCCGTTCGTCCTTGAGACGCCCTTGAGTTAACTTTTCTCTTCTAGCTGGCGTGTATTTGTTGCACGCTCGCCCTCTTGCCCAGTGAAGCTGTAAAGGCTTTCTGGCCAACAGTGTAGATCATTCATACAGATATACACACACACACACAAGCTAAATTAAGTCTCGAGATAGAAATTCGTGGATAGCGCTATATATTGTCATACGGTGCCAATCTCAAAAAAATGTAAGCAGGCCAGGCGGGCAGTGAGTGGATGCCCCTCGGTCTACAGGTGAACGCCGCATGGTCAAATAGTCGATCGCACATGATCAACAAATTTCAGTAGTCGGTCACTGATTCCCAGCAGATCTACTTGTATTCAAACAATTCATAAATGTGTCCTTGATTATTGAGCAACTCACAGGCGGCGCTTGTATAGGATCCTCTTGGGACCAGCGCCCTGGCTACGCGCGGTCTCACCCACCAAAAGCAAGCAAGCAGTGTACTGTTATCAAGTAGTCCACATACGAACACCTTGCGAGCGAGGCAATGGGGTGAGGCTGCGGAGTTGATAAGTAAGCACATTTAGGTATTTAGAAGTCCATACTAAAACAAAAATTAGGATCAATATAGAACCAAGATTATAACCTTTTGTTATGTAGTACAACATATGTACAAAAACGAAGCACAAGAATTCAATCTCCCTTTCTATTGACTACCTAAATTACCTTATATTTAGGAACAATAGTATCGAATACTTGAGGACTATGGATAGCCTTAAACCACCGATGTATGTATAAACAATCGATACTTTCGATAGTTTTACGTCATCAAGTACTGGTTTTAACAATACTATCGATATTATCGACAATATCGGCCAAATTAGTATCGATACTATCTATAATATCGCCTTTACCAATAGTATTGCCCAATTTTTGCAAGCGATATAATCGATAGTATCGATTTAATTGCCACGTGTAAATACAATCGATACTACTATCGATATTATGACTGATTTTTGAGGTCAGCTATCGATAGTCCAACTATCGATGGTTCCACAGCACCAGTTTGAATTGTTTTTGAATAGACTATACATACTATTTTTTTTATTATATATAATTTTATGTATTATATAATTTTAATTAAAAACAAGCTTTTATAGCAAAGACAAAGGAGACCGACATGTGATATGGTGTTTGTGAAGACAAATGTAACTAGCCCCAACTCGTCGGAACTATGTTGAGAAGTTGGGTAGTTCCGTTGGTCACCCGCCGGCTCCATTATCAGACCCTGTACATCATCCGTGCCTATAAAACTTGTCAAGACAAATTCAATGAGCCCAAACAAGGCGGGGTTATATTGAGTTAGTTCCGTTGGTCACCATTTGGCTCCATCATGAGACCCTGAACACCATCCGGGTGTAACGCACTCGTCAATACAAATCCAACGAGCCTAAACACGGCTGAGTTATATTGAGTACTTATGTGATTCTATTGGCCACCTTTCGGCTTCATCATCAGACCCTGAACACTATTTGGTTGCATAGTACTTCTCAATTCCAATCTAACGAGGCTATACACCAACGGGTTACGTTGTATAGTTTACATGTTCCTATCGCCACCTTCCAACTCCATCATCAGATCAACTGCATGGTACTATATTATTGCATTGTCATCGGATTTACATTTGTATGCCAAATTTCAGCCCAATCGGATACCTGCAAGTGCTTGAAAAATGAATCACAAGATTTGAACCGGAAAGACAGACAGACAGACATGCGAACATTGCAACTTAAATAAAAGGAAGGAGGCCGGCGTCATAGGCATCCCTAACCCCGGGAACCTTGTAACCGTCCCACGACTTACCGCCCCATTAGTCCTCTCAACTCCCGGGCAAAGATCTACGAGCGCCTGCTCCTGGCACGGCTCAAAGTATTTGTATCGTCCAAGGGTATTCTCATTAATGAGCAGTTTGGTTTTCGAGCCAAACACTCTTGCGTCCATCAAGTGCACCGCATTACGGAGCACATCCTCACTGGCCTCAACACACCCAAACCCGTCTACACAGGTGCCCTTTTCTTCGATTTCGCGAAGGCGTTGGACAAAGTCTGGCACAACGGCTTGATCTACAAGCTTTACCAAATAGGTGTGCCGGACATCGTGCTCATCTTACGAGACTTCCTGTCGAATCGCACCTTTCGGTACCGCGTCAAAATGACGCGCTCTACCCCCACTCCATACAAGCTGGTGTCCCACAAGGTTCAGCTCTCTCCTCCCTCCTATTAAGCCTTTACACGAACGATATTCCTCGTTCGAATAAGGTGAATCTAGCCCTATTCGCGGATGATACCGCTCTCTATGTCTCTCATAGGAATAAGGGTTTCATTACCAGAAACCTTCAGGCAGCCGCCAATACCCTAGGAGATTGGTTCAGGAAGTGGCGTATTGAGGTGAACCCGGACAAGAGTGCTGCGGTGTTCTTCTCCAGAGGTACCACCCCGCGCCCCTCCCTGCGCCACTCCAGAAGTAATCTCGGTCAAGTGACCATGTTTGACCTACCTATTCCTTGGGTCAAACAGGTCAAATATCTAGGGGTCACCCTAAACAATACCATGACCTTCGGACCGCACATCAAGCGATTCCGTAACCGAGCAGTCTTTGTGCTTGGTCGTCTTTACCCGATGATCTGCAAGCGGAGTAAAATGTCCCTTAGGAATAAGGTATCACTTTACAAAACTTGTATACGGCCTATCATGACGTATGCTTATGAGGTGTTCGGGCACGCCGCCCTCTCTCAAATCGATATACTCCAAACGGTTCAATCCCGTTTCCTCCGCAAAGCCGTCGGAGCCCCGTGGTTCATACGGAATGTAGATCTCCATTCCAATCTCGGTCTTGAACCTATTCGCGCCTTTATTAAAAAGGTGACAACCCGATATTTCGCGAACGCGTCCAATCATAGAAATCCGCTAATCGTAGCCGCCGCCGACTACGAACCTAACTCCCCTTCTATCAGTCGCTACCGCTCTCCGCGGCATGTTCTCACCGACCCTCCCGATGCATTTACATCCCTTCTTTCGTATACAGATACCGCACACAGGATCAGATACCGAGAATCCCTTGCCCGCCGGCCGGCTCAGAGCACCACGGCGAGACACCTCATATACGCCCTCCCGCATAGCAACTGCCCAAGCCGAGGCTGTTTCTCCTTGAGGCGCCCTTGAGCTAGTTGCCCCCTTGCCCTTCTGGCTCGAGCGTAGTAGTTGCACGCTCGCCCTCTCGTCCCGTGAAGCTGTAAAGGCCCCGCCGCCAACAGCATAGATCATTCACCTACAAAAAGTTAAATAAAACCTTGTAAAAACAAAGTCTCCCCGCCGCGTCTGTCTATTTGCTTGAATACGATGAATTTAATAACTACCAATCGGATTTTCATAAGTTTTTTATCAATGGACCGAGTGATTCAAGAGGAAGGTTCATGTGTATAATTCACGCGTGCGAAGCCGGGGCGGGTCGCTAGTATAGTATATAGATATAACAAACCTATTTTCCAAAATAATCGTGGATACAATAACAACTAAAACTATCAAAGATTAAAAACACAAGAGCCCTTTCACGTAAATATATTTGCATTTCATTATACGTTCCGCAGATAAAGCCATGTACACATTAGGTGGAACGAGACACTCAAGACAAACGGAACATCGAAACTCGCCTTCTGTTCCATTTGGAACAATAATAGTAA
Organism: Phalera bucephala; assembly: GCA_905147815.2. Taxonomy (NCBI): domain Eukaryota; kingdom Metazoa; phylum Arthropoda; class Insecta; order Lepidoptera; family Notodontidae; genus Phalera; species Phalera bucephala. The sequence goes on along the minus strand of LR990620.1, from coordinate 6,396,735 downwards.
CATAATGAATGCAGACTCTGCGAACAGAACTTGAAGATAAGCATATAATATTAAGAGAATGTAATTTGAGTTTTTGGAACGTAGTTATTTAAGAGTGAATAGGCTTTTTTAAGTACTTAAAATTTAATTTTAAAATTTGTTTAAACCCGGTTCAATAAAATGTAACTTGTTGGAAATATAATTTTTATAATGCTTTAATATTCAGTTACAATAGTAGACATGTAAAAGAAAGCTCTTAACTTACTAGAAAATCCTGAATAATTTTTGTTTCGTCTATTATGTTACTTTAATTGCATGTGTGAGGAATTTATTCTTAGGCAATCGATCGCTTATGTAATCGACGTTAAACTGTATTGGCTTCATTCTTTGTTTTTTTCTAAGAATAAATTTTGCTTTTGGTTTAAAGCCGCGAGCGCCCACCAAATTAAAGCATGAATTTGTACAGGAAATGCGAGTAGTCATACGTTAACGCCGTAACCGATGTGCGATATAATGTGCTTTGGGCGTGTCAAATTAAATTGAATTATGCCGTCGTGTGTCGTTCCTGTCTGTAAAAATACTGTTAAGTTCAAAATGAAACATGATGGGATTGTTTCAGCGCATTTAGCGCAGCGCATTCAGGTGCCGTATTTACCGTATATTATTTGAATGTTAAATGAATTATTCAGTCTGTAATTGTCTTTGTGTTATTACAACTTTATTTTTCACTACGTTTTTTGCAGAAGACCTTTTTCGTTCTAGTATTAAATATTAATTATTTAGTTAACTACTAAATCATGGATTTAATATTTACTTACGACGATGAAAATATATTTTAACTACATAAACTACTAAAACCCTTAATAGTTAAAATATATCTCTTTCTTGTATTAATATATATACAAGGTGTAACATAATAAACGCAAGACCTGATTGTAGTTTGTTCTAAATTGGTAACTAAACTGATTCCAACAATTTTTAATGTTTCTTAATTTTTTTTTTACATTTGCAAAAAAATCTTTTTTTCCTTCAGTGTGCTATAAAAAACTAAATTTATTCTTGATTCATAGCAATAAGAAGATTTCAAATGCATTCCTAAAACGTATTTCTCAAAACGCACACAAAAACTTACAAGTTTCTTTGTTAATATGGGTATAAAAGTGCTTAAAAAAAGGGTAAAAACCTTTAAATTTGGAAATTTGGTTTTCGTTTTGAATTTATGAAGCAATTCTCTAATCAGGGTGTCTGAGGTCTTGCGTTTATTATGTTACACCTTGTATATATATATATTACAAGGTACCGCAACAAGATTTTGTTATCATTCATGCACATGTCATCAACATTTATCCCAAAACGTGGTAAGTCCTTCCGAGCTACCAACATTGCGAGGGTGGGAAGTGCGGTGAGTGCGGATCGTTTGTTAAATTTGTAGTTTCACCGCCCGGCGTGAAATTACGACTGGTCGCGGCTGAGTTTTACTAACGAATTTTAGATAATAAATGTTATAACACTGTCACGCCTATGTTCCCCAGGCGATGGTGACAGAGGTGCATTGTATACACCAACTTTTCGCCGACGATTATAGAAATAATTATTATAATACATTTAAATGTTTTAAAGATAGAAAACATTATACTCATATTTATCTATTTTCTAAAACACGATTAGATTGCTTGGAAATAATTTACAATATTCTTTAAAAGTACAACGACGGTCGGTCGTGGTGAGTTTTGAGGGAGACTGCTGTCTTGTGTGGTGTTTTTATTGCTTTTTCAGCTAATAATGATTTTTTAAAAATTATGATCACAGATCTTTATGATAAATTATTTCCTCATGATATATACTCATAATGCAAAACTCCATAACCATTAAACATCGATAAAGCGACCAAAACATTAATTATTTAAAATAATTTGAATAATAAGTGGTTTTGAAATAAACCAATATTTTGCATTTACTCGCGGTTTATTTTTTATTTTAAGTAAGATCAATTGTTTTATTATTCGTGTTATATTCGCCTAAATCTAAGAACTTAAGAAACGGTTTTCGGAATACACACATAATTAGAAACATAGAATTAAACGTAAAGTGGTAGTGTAACTAACCCCTAACATAGCTGTCAAAACGCTTGTCTTGGAGAACCGTGCCTCATTTCCTCCGTCTGTTTTACTAACACAGTTGCTTTTTTAATACCTTGTGCGTGGCCACGAAAGACAAAAATGAAGGAAGTAGATCTTTGTGTGTGTGAATGATCTACGCTATTGACCGCGGAGCCTTTACAGCTTCACCGGACCAGAGAAGGAAGTACCCTGAAGCTACCTCAGTACCGGAACCGGTGAAGACAAATTCGCACAATAACAAACTGTATAATACCCCGCAATAGTCAGATATGTTTATAGTTTTACGTTAAGTTCTTTCTTCTGATATGGTTAAAGTAGTTATAATTTCATTTGTTTCCGCGAAGAAGTTGCTTGTAGGGTATGTGACCGCGATTGCGCCTTACTAAAGAGCGGTATGAGATAGTCTAGGCTTAGGACTTACTTATTGCTAGTGGCAAAAAAACGTAGCCAATCCTTGGTTCAAATCCTAGGGGGGACAAAGTGGAATTATCGATAGAAAAATTCCATGTATAAGTCCAAAGTCTGGCACTGTGTCCAGTTTAATGGCACTAGGCTCCCCTCTTTTACATTGGGACCTAACATCGTCGACGAAAAGTTGGTGTACAGAGTACACATTTCTATCTCTACTTGGAGAATATAAGTGAAAAGATGGCGATGATGATTAATGGACGGACAATTTAAGCCTCTCCGCCCACTGTCTAATAGTCGCGGGTTCAATTTCCACACGGGACAAATCTTTATGTGACCCACAATTATTTGTTTAAGTGGGAATTGACATGTTTGTAAACGCACGCACGACACAGGAATAAATCCTAGTGTGGGGCTATGTTTTTTTTAATTAAGGAGGAAATAATGATGTATATTTTTCCCTATACCGCAAGGGATCTGGGGCTTTTTTAATTCATACTGGATTAACATCTGTGAAGACTCAGGAAGGTCCAGATGAAAATCAGCGTCTCGCACTTGTGCCTGACATTAAGCTGATCTGGATACCTATTTGGCTCAGCTTTGTTGTGTTCCATTTTTGTTTTTTTTTTCTCATGTGTATTTTTTTAGAGACAATATTAATCGTTTGTACTTTTCGTAATTTTATAGTTAAATTGCTGATATGTATGTGTTATTTCAGCTAAATATCTCTGTCTGTGTCTCTCATGCTGTGACAAATAAAATTTCTTTCTTCTTCTTAACTCTGTTATTGCTATTTAAATAAAATGTAGTTCATTGACATTAAAGTTGTTGATTTCTGACAGATTTGGTAATCCTATAACTAAATGGTGGTCACTATGGGTTTTCATAGGCATACCACTAGTAAATAATTGTTTGGTAATCTGGTAAACAATGACAATTTAATTGTTTGTTTATTCGGTACTCTGTTATTATTTTGTCTGTTTTTTGACAACTTAAATGCAATGATCGTCTTTTTACACAATCCAATCGTACCTACCACCTTTTAGCACAATATCAATTAAATGGCTATTGCAGCCTGTAATAATGACAAATTACGTAAAAATATCAGAGCTAAATTCCGGTGAAGGAAAACATCGTGAGGAAACCTGCATGCCTAAGAGTTTCTCGAAGGTATGTAAAGTTCGCTAACGCGCACTGGGCCAGTGTGGTGGGCTATGGCCTAACCCCTCTCAGTTTGAGAGGAGGCACGTGCCTAACAGTGGGACAGTTTCTTAACAGGGCTAATATTATTATATAGCAGAGCTGAGGCCCTGGGGTCGCGACATAAATAGATAGAGATTTTTCTATCTATGCATATCATCAGGCCAGTTCCTTAATGGGGAATGCAAAGAGTACAGAGTTCCAACAGGTTCTTTCCTTACCGACCTCTGGCTTCCTCCACTCTCATAGTTCGTCTCACACACGCTCGCCAGTTATGGAGACTCTTGACTTGCCCTTCAGATAAGACACGGATAGAGATTTTTATGTTCAGTATCTGCCGTGCAGTAACTGTACGGCACTTTCTCTAGTTTTTTTCATCAGTCTAGTCTGTACCCAGCCTCAATGAGCCGGCCTCATCATACCTCTTAATTAATGTTTGTTTAAATTGGGTTTAGGTTTTACAAATTGCTTTTGTTTAGAGGGCAAATGGTTTTACGGTCGAAATGATATCAAAATAAGAAGTTTGAATTTTAAAGGTTATTTGGCAAGAAAATATTTGGTTTAGATTTATTTGAGGTTAATATTATAATAATTTCTGGTGATCTGTAATACAGGTTAACCCCTATAATAGACACCAGCTTCTCACAAACACCTGACAAAATTGTTCACTTAAATTAGTTAAGTTTCTATTATAAGTTTTGTTGTGAGGAGAAATAAATAAATTTATTATGATTATTATTATATACTGCTCAGCGAGCTATGGAAAGAGCTATGCTCGGCGTTTCTCTACGTGATCGAATCAGGAATGAGGAGATTCGTAGAAGAACCAAGGTCACCGACATAGCCCTCAGGATTAGCATGCTGAAGTGGCAATGGGCTGGCCACATAGCGCGAAGATCGGACGGGCGTTGGGGCAGAAAGATTCTAGAGTGGAGACCACGTATTGGCAAGCGCAGCGTAGGACGACCGCCTGCCAGATGGACCGACGATCTTGTGAAAATCGCAGGAAATCGTTGGATGCAGGTGGCATCGGACCGGTTACGCTGGAAAGCGATTGGGGAGGCCTATGTTCAGCAGTGGACAAGTATAGGCTGAAATGATGATTATATATTTAGGATTGTGTAGTTATTTGGATATGCTTTCGTTTTTCCATGTTATTTTGAAGTTGGCGGAGATTATAAAAATAAAGGCAAATGTGGATTTGCAATTTCTATATCATCACGCGAGATCCCTTGCGGGGTAGGCAGACTGTACAGAGTTCCAACAAGTTCCCTCCTTACATATCTCTCTGGCTTCCTCCACTCTCATGGTTCGTCTCATACACACTCGCCGGTTACGGTTACTTTTGATTTGCTCTTCAGATAAGACTCGGTCTATTTGGTCGTAGTAAGATAGTCTACCTCTTCCCCGGTACCTAGTTTCTTCCCCTTTCGCATTGTATATCTGTTTTGTCATTCTTTCTTCTATTTTATAAATCAGTTTATACTGTCCAGAAAAAAAACCTGTTGGAACTCTGTACTTTCTGCCTACCCTCCCACACAAAGATGATTTACGCGGCTTCTCGGCAGGGCCCCGCTAAATAAAAGTGACAATGCAACAGGTGACAAATTTGTCAATAATTAGTCATACAAAACTTCTTTATTAACAAATACTTCTCGTAGTAATGCGACAAATTTATTATTTCTTTACAAATATGTCGCAATTATTAAATAGGATCCAGATCTCACCGAAAAGTTGCGTAGAGCGTCCGTCTGTGTGCGTCTTCATATCATATGTTTATAAGTGTTAGTACGAGTGACTGTACCTAGAAATTATGATGTTATTTTGGCTTCATTCAAAGATATGCTCGTAAATTTCTCCCATTTTTCTTAAAGTTTTCAACCACTTTTCAGGCTTGAATCCACCTAAGGTTTTTGAAATGAATACGACATTGATTGTTGCTTCTCTATTCGATTGTGAATCAGTTTTGTCATCTATATACGCCGATCCTATGTACTGGTATCTCCCATTCGACCCCATACGATCAGACCACATATGGGGTCATACGGCAACTGGTTGTAAAATACTGCAATTGCTACGGGATATGTATAAATTCAAGTAAGTATTTGCCAAATTGTTATGGTCTGATATATTGTTATTCGTATATTATTTTTCATAATTTTGTTTGTCAGTCTGTGTATATTTAATAAAATTGACAATGCGCCATTTTTTTGAAAAAATAATAAAATTGCCGCATAATGTGTTTTGGTACTATTGACCATATTAAATTGTCACATTGTCACTTATCTTCTGTCATTGTCGCTTGCCTTAAACAGAGCCCAGCAATCATTCCTAGCTTATACAATTTATAATAAATTAAAAAATAATTATATTTCAGTAAAATAGAAGTGACAGTACTTTAAACTTCTCAATCCTTCCGTTCCTAGCCACTTTCGTCCAATTTCCATACTTCCTTTTCTCTCAAAAGTGCTGGAAGCACGCGCTCATAAACAACTTTCCCAATTCATGTATACCAACAATTTCATTAATCCTCTTTAATCCGGTTTCAGGCCTGGTCATAGTACCGTTTCTGCCTTTCTTAAAGTGACTGGCGATATTCGGTCAGGCATGGAAGATACCAAAGTTACAGTCCTTGTGTTGGTTAATTTTTTAACGCCTTTAATACCCTACTCACGATATCCTCTTATCCATTCTCTCCTACCATTTGTGCTCTTAAGAGTCGTTGGACTGGTTTTCCTCTCATCTTCGGGAACGCCAGCAGTCAGTTTTGGGTGATGAAACGTCGTCAGCTTGGCGCTGCCTCAATACTGGCGTTCCCCAAGGCGGCATACTTTCTCCCCTTTTATTTTCAATTTTCATTGATATGATAACTCAAGAACTTCAGTATGCGTATCATTTGTATGCTGATGACTTTCAACTATACTCGCAAGATAGTGCTGATAGAATCCCTGAAATTATCAGCAAAGTAAATCAGGATCTCAGTGCTTTTAATAATTGGTCCGACGGGTTTCGTCTCACGGTAAATCCTAGCAAGTGCCAAACGATTCTTGTGAGTAGCTCTAGATTGATATGTAGGGTGAATAGTGCTACTTTACTTCCAATTGCATTTAATGGGACAGTTATTTCTCTAAGCTCTAGTGTCAAAGATCGTCTGCTCATTGACACGACGCTTAGTTGAAAGACCCAAGTTACGGCCGTCGGTCAAAAGATAACTGGTGTATTGCGATATCTATGTCGATTAAAAAATTTGCTACCTTCCAATACAAAAGTAATGCTTGTACAGTCCCCGTCCCGTTCTCAGTACAAGTGGTTGCCTATTCGACAGTAGAACTCTGAGGGCACTGACAACATTTTCTATTCTTCATTTTTCAACCTCGCCTACTTATCTTACTTCTAAATTTCAGTATTTGTGTTCCAATCACTAGAAAAATCTTCGTTCCTCAAGTAAAAGTCTTCTTCAGTGCCCTTCTCATCGTTCTGATTTCATTCATTCCTCCTTCTTCATCCAATCTATCCTTCTTCCAAAGCACTGCCTCACTGCCTCTGTTTCTCATTAAAAAAAAACTACAGAAGTACCTACTCAAAATGTGGGCAGAACCCTCTCAATGTTAGTTTCACGTTATTTTGTCGCACAGTCTATTTTATATATTGTATGGTATAAATATTTATTTATTTTCTTACATTTTTTTTAACTTCGTGTGTGAAAATTCACACCTACCACACATGTTTGTTTGTACACCACCCTAAGGTAGACTGGGAGAAAATGCCTCAGGCATTAAGCCCGCCTATGTACATTTGTGCATGAAGAATAAAATAAAAATAAATAATAACATTAAGAAAAATATTTGTTTTACCCTCAAATATTTGTTTCTGTCTGGGTGTTTGCGTAGTGAGTTTCATATTTGTAAAAGATCATAGGAACATAAGAAAAAGAGTGGGGCTTATTTATATAAAATACACCTATCTTAATTACCCATACATAGTTTAATTTATATCTATCTTCGTATTTCTTAGCTTTGACATATCTCTTTCTCTTGTATATTATTCTATTTACCACAATGAAAAAGAACCAAATAAAACAGGAATCTTTCTCATTTATTACCATGTGTAAGGTTTGATAGCAATGCGAAAATACTATCATTTATCACTCTATACACATATTTTATGGTCTCTCTGTTTTGTTCTTTTATATTCGTTAACACATGCCAACACTGGTTAGTCCTTGAACAGATTTTTTTAATATACCTACGTGTAACAGACATGTAAAAATTCAAGTACGAGGTCAAGGCGACAAGACGGAAGAGACGGTCTTGGATTAGCTTCAACGTTAGGGGAAAAACTGTCAAAATATGTTTACTCATTCCCAAAAACATTCTACAAATTTATTGGAAATATTATTATCGCTACATTACATCAAATTTTGTCTATGAAAATATTGTGGTGATAAGAATTTAGTTCTGAGACACTCGTAGAGTTAGGCAACTTTTGACTCTGTTAGTCTGAGATGGGTTTGTAGGAATTCCATTTTCGAGCGCCTCCCTGCTTCGAAAAGCACTTTAATGCGTCGGTCCCGTTTGCCATTTAATGTGGTAGCTAAGCCGAGCCGTAAAGATCCAGGACACAAACTGAGTCCCCGTGGTGGATGGACTATGACTTACTACCGGTTTCAATATTTAACTCGAGGGTAGATTTGTCTACTACGGATAGAATTTTGACATATTTAATCTGTCAAAATTCTTCTGACAGTAAGCAAAAATATCCATATTTTTACAAAAGATGGCATTTGTTCTACAGTAGGATCAGTTGGGGTGGGATACCTTAGCAGCCTTGATAAGATATTTGATTAATATTGAATAGTTTTAGGGGAGGGGAGCCGCCATTTACCGTTTCTCTAACAAGAAAGAGTGGCGATTTTCTACTACCCCTGTAAATATATAAGAAATACATACTAATAAAAATAGATATAAAATGTGATGTTTTTTACTCTTTTACGCGAACGGATGAATGAACGAGCGGATGAACGGAGCTAGTACAAGCATATTTTTGATATTGCGTTATTTCTTACAGTGTGTCCTACATCCACGAAGATACAGAATCATTCGTGGCGAAAGCAATCAACGGATCGATTACTCCGTATTTGCAAAATCAAACTATTGATATCTATGCAAGGCCCATCAGCATCAGAACCGAGCTTTTAGATTATCTTTATCCATTACAACCTATCAACACGTGGCGGTAAGATCTATTTTAGCTTAGCAACTGATTGCCATGTCAATAAAAATCTTGGAAAAAAGGTTTTTTCAGAAGCAACTTCTTAAAGATTCCTCCACATTATTTTAGGATTTATATCGTCACGGGGTAATTTAAAATTACGAAGCAATGAATGGCTTGGTTAGACAGTTGGATCGCAAATTTAAAGGTCTCGGGTTCGAACCCAGGCACGCACCTCTATATTATTGAAAGCATGTGCGTTTTAAAAATTATCTATCACTTGCTTTAACGGTGAAGGAAAATATCGTTAAGAAACCTGCGTGGCTACGAGCTCATTGAAGGTGTGTGAAGTTCGCCAACCCGCACTGGGCCATCGTGGTGGACTATGGCCTAAACCCTCTCAGTTTGAGAGGAGGCCCGTGCCCAACGGTGGGACAGTTTCTCAACAGGGCTAGTATTATGACTTATTATTAATTTAAAATTAGTACCCCTTTTTTGAATACTTACTTTTATACAGGTTGATTATAGAACATGCAGCTAAAGGAAAAAACTGATTTAACATCAGTCAAGAAGCTTACCTGAGAGATCTGGCTTGACCATAATTCGGATAGATACATAGATCTTATTTACCTTAGCAGTAGTATATCTTTAAATACATTAAGTCAATCACCACACATATACAATTACATAAATGAACACTTAAATATCTATCCTAAAACATACCGTGAGATTAAAAATCTAATAATTAATTGGTTAAAAACGAAAACATATGAGGAAACTGAGGATATAATGTATAAATGTTAAAAAAATACGCACGCATGTAAACACACACACACACTCACATACTGAAACATACTCAGACGCACACATACATACACTCAATTTCACACACACACATACACACAAGCACGCGCGCGCGCGCAGGTACACCACACATTAACTCACTTATAATTTTAATTTAATGTTCGTACCTACCTACCTAGTTATAAGGAGAAATGAAGTATCTAGCTATTATCCTTAAATAAATAACTAAAGTGTTACTACTTAAAATACTACCGCATGTTAGAATATATTTTGTTCATGTAACTAAACTCACTATTAATGGAGAGCGGGATCCCCTAGCACAAGTATAATATTTACTTAAAAGGGGATTTCAACCACTGTTACTGTAATTTTTACTTTGTTACTGAATAAAACATTTTTATTTTATTTTAATTAAGTGTTTGAGGTTTGAAGCGAATAAGGACGGTTTGGTCGAGTAGTTAAGACCTTTAGTAGCTTTGCCTATTTGATCGTGTGGTCGCGAGTTTGATTCACCCCACGGCACAAATCTTTGTGTTTTCTTTTTTAGAAAACGTAGCTCTACACTAGTATTTATTCCTGTATCGTGGGTGCATTTACAAACATGATAAAAAAAGATTTGTCATGTGCGGAAATCGAACCCGAACTATTAGACACAGTGGGCGGAGTGGCTTAAGCTCTTAACCACTGCGGTAGATCGTCCGTCATTTGTTGCGATTTGGGTATTTGTATATGTAAATTTCTATCTATATCATCAAGCCAGATCCCTTACGGGGTAGGCAGAGAGTACAGATTTCCAACAGGTTCTTTCCTTACATACGTCTCTGGCTTCCTCCACTCTCACAGTTCGTCTCATACACGCTCGACGGTTACGGACACTCTTGACTTGTCCTTCAGATAAGAGGTATATGTAAATTTTATGTTTATAAACGCACCTACGACTTAAAAATAATTCCTAATATGGCGTTAGGGTTTTTTTTAAATACCGCTTTTTTCATTTGCTGACAATGTTGTTAACATTATTATGTAGCCGTTTTAAGATTTTTTATTTTTTATTTTGATTTTTTTTAAAAACGTAGCCCCACACTAGGATTTATTCCTGTGTCGTGGGTGCGTTTACTAACATGAAAATTCACAAACAAATACCCAGACCGGAACAAATAATTGTGGATCACACAAAGATTTGTCCCGTGCGGGAATCGAACCCGCGACTATTAAACACAGTAGGTGGAGCGACCTAAGCTCTTAACCACTGCGCTAAATCGTCCGTCAAGATTTATTTATTAACTTCATGGAAAACAACAGTTAATAACGGAAAGCCTATTAGTCTTCACGGATATGAGATTGATTGGATTCTGTTACAGATTTGGATTCCTGCTTCGTCAGCCTGACACTGTCATCGTCTTGCACACGTTTTACAGCAAACCATTCACGAGACCTGCTTGGAACTGCCTTTATGGCTTAGCCCTGATTTTCGCTACGGTCTTTTATTTCCTGAAACGCTGGGAGAGACGGATCCTCGGTGGTCATGAGAGCAGCTTCAGTTATGAAATACTGATGGTTATCGGTGGTTACTGTCAGCATAGTAAGTAGAATAATTATTTATTACCTTAAAACTAGAAAAGGTTTGCAAAGCTCGTCTGCTTTCTGATAAGGTATTCTGGTTTTAGTGTAGCAGGTAGCAATATCGATCAGAACATGAACTGTTCGGTTGACTGAGTGCAAAAACAATAAAAATTATAGGTTGATATGAAGAATTAGAAACACACCGTCACGCCATATTCCCCAAGCGGGGGTGGCAGAGGAGTACTGAGTACACCCACGTTTCGCCGACGATGTTAGGTCCCATGTAATAGGGGGCTAGCCTATTGCCATATAGCGGGCACAATACAAGACTCTGAACTCGTACTGGGAAGTTTTCGGTAGAAATCTACACTTGTCCGACCTAGGATTTGAACCCAGGAGCTCGTGATCACAAAGCGATGCGCTTTGCCACTAGTCCAATGAGGCAGTCTTAGAATGTAGTAGTGAAGTGTTAAAAATAGGAACGAAAAAGCAAAAATCCCTTTTGCACCGTTTTCAAAAGTCGACACACCCAAAATGAAAAAAAATCATAAAATTTTTTAAAACTTACACTTGTGGATCATGTGATTCGATTACTACTTTTTAATATTCATTACATTTAAAAAGTTATACTGTATGACATCTACTGAACATTTGAGTCATCTAGAAGCAACATCCATATCGATCGATATGAATGTTGCTGGTTTTGCTTCTGAAGTGCAATTTGCCCTTCCAGTTTATAGGCATCGGTACATTACTACAAGATTTTAGAGATGCTGGTCTCTTATAGTAACACCATCATGCCTATATTCCCCAAGCGGGGGTGGCAGAGGTGTAAGAAAACCAGTAACACCCATATCGATCGATATGGATCTTGCTGGTTTAGCTTCTACATGACTTATGTTTCGGTCTGTAAATTTGTGCATTATGAAATTAGTATTTGCCAATGCATCCCAGACACAACAGAGAATGAGGTATGTATTATTAAAAGGTGAAGGTGAGAAACCTACATGTCGAAGACATTTCAACAGTTTTTATCAGAATATAATTTTCCCGAAAAAATACGAGGAAGTCAACACTAAAATGTTTAAATTCATTGATTCAATTAACTATTTAAGCGAGTTAATTTCTTCTTCAAACCAACTGTGTAACCCATATAATAGATAAACAAAATCTAATTGACTCTATCGGTAAAAGGTTTCCAAGCTTCTTAAGGCATTAGGCAATGAAATATTTATATCTTCACGAAATAAAATGGCCTTTTATAATTTGTTTTTAACTTGTGATACTCGAATTGATTTCAAAATGTAACTCTCAGGTAATAGGATAAAGACTTCCCTTTATTGGATACGGACAATGAAGAATGATGCAGAAGCTATTTAGGAATGATCAAGAAGTCCCGCCATAGGCTTTTTCTTTATTGTATGGGCTGGTTTAGGGGTATTTTTTGCATGGGATATTTTTGTCCACAAAAGCGTAGTCAAAACTGCACATTGTTCAAGTACTCATATTTCCCGAGGTGTTTTTAGTCCCTATGAGGTAGAGGTGTGTCACGACGATCGCAGAAAAATTTTCAAAAACTAACAGCGGTACGAGCTGATGTTTGATCTCTGGATCTTGTTTGATCACAAATCGAACATTCTAACTCGGCTGTCAATGTTTTTAAGTAACACAAACTATAAGAGTGGAAGGATGTAGGTACCAGGGAAGACCTTGAATACTTACCATGACCGAATATACGGTGTCTTATCTGAAGGTCAAGTCAAGTGTCTCCGTAACCGGCGAGCGTGTGTGAGAAGAACCATGAGAGTGGAAGAAGCCAGAGAGGTCTGTAAGGAAAAAACCTGTTGGAACTCTGTGCTCTCTGCCTACACTGCACTGGCGTGATAAGAGTGAAAGAAACATAAGGAGTCTGTATACAAAGAACCTGTTGGAACTTTATAATCTCTGTCTAACTTGCAAGGGATCTGAAGTGGTGATAAAGGGAAATATATAAATAATTAAAATATTTTATCATTACAGTTCCACCTCTAGAAGCTACTTTGGTCTCCCGAAGAACTGCCTACTTCATTTTCCTAATTTTCGCGTACCTGGTATATACATTCTACACTTCGAATCTGCTTTCCACCCTTGTGAATGAAAATCAACATGACATGGACTTAAAGGGACTAGCAGAGAGCGACTATGAGTGTATCATTGTGGATTATATGAAGACAGCAATCGTGGGAAACGTAAGTAACTAAGTAGTCAAGTAGAAAGCTTCTCTTGTAATCACGAGACTTGGGATTTAAATCCCAACTCACCTCTTCGAGCTTTTCAACATCGTAAAGCGAATCGCCAATATTTAACAAAGCAGCACGAGCAAGACTTCTTGACAGAGAGAACTGAACAAGTTTTTTGAAAGAAATGCGAAATGATGTGAAGAGTGCAAGGGTTCTGGCGTGATGATATAAATATAGAGTGAAATGATGAGTCGATACAATGGCGACTAACTTACCCGTTATATTTATATCTGGAGCACGGTAGTGCCCCCGCCAAGACGAGCCAAGCGAAGCCCAAGGGCACTACTACCTTTTCACGAAGCGTCGTTTTTTTTAAAAAGCCCTTATAACTTGGGTTTAGATTATACCAGTTAAATAAAATTCTCGCGATATGATGTCAATAGTAGACTCATTAAACATATAAAGTTTCAATTGCATAACTCTTATACTTTAGATTTTATTAATATCTAAAAAACCCCGATTTCGTCACTGGCTCTCCGATGATCATCAAAATTCTTAGGGTACTTCCTGAAGTCCTAGAAAGCTGAAATTTGTGTATGTAAGGTAGTATGAGTACACAAACTACAAAAAGAATCTGAAGCTTGGAACTTTTCCCCCCCAGCCCTTTAAACTAGGGGATGGAAGTTTATATAAGACTTCCGCAAATATTGATGCTAGAGATCTGATAATTGATTGCTCCATGTTATAAATAATAATAAAATACACCCCAAAAAATGTTAATTATTTGGGGTGATAAAATATTTTCATTAGAAAAAGATGTGAAATCCCACCAAAAACATTTTCATGTTAAATGTTGCCAAGACCTTTTTTTTTTTTTCCTGGGGAAAATCCTGCATAGGACTTCCGTGAGCCTTGGGGGAAGCTCGCGGGGCGTGTCGGATTCCTACCGACTAAAAACCCCAGGGTGGCCGACATCAGCACTTTGGAAGGGCTCCGGGATCTCCGTATGGAACGCACCGGTGCCTCGCTCCGAAGAGCCCGCCATCGGAGGGAGACTTGATGTCATGCTCCCTCCCGCACCGACGCGGTGCTCACAGTGACGTGGGCCACACCACGCCACCGTCCTCCTCGGGGTTGCTCGTGAAGGACGCTCAGGGCCCCCGCCCCTTGCGTCCGCAACCCCGAAGGCCCCCCTGCTGATGTTGATGCAGGGGGGGGTCCCCCGCCAGATATTACGGCGGGGGACGCGGGTTAGCCCGTATTCTAAAGCCCCGGGCTATTGGGCTGAAATGTTGCCAAGACCTTGCCCTAACTTTCACTTTACAGAGTTAGGGTGTGTAGAGTTAGAAGCTTGGCTCTACATGAGATCTGATAACTTTTGGATACTGCGGTCTCGTCTTGGCAACATTTTACATGAAAATTTTTTTGGTGGGATTTAACAGTAAATACTGTTATAAAAATCATTATTCCCTTTGTATATATTTCATTTTTGCTTCTAGTTTCAAGGTTACAACCGCAACTATAGCATCATGGTTAATAAGCTGATCAGGATGCCATCTATGAGCGTCCCCGCAGGGATGAAAGCTGTGAAGGCTGGCCGAGCTGCCATCCTATCAGACTACACCAGCTTATATCCTTATATAAAACGAAGTAAGTACCCCAAAGCTAAACATATACATTACCCGTGCTTCAAAATTTAAGGCTGCAACAAAAACATGGCTGGTGTTGAATGATTCTTAAAGAAACTACGGCCTTTTTGTTATTATAAGTATATATATGAAAATAAAGACAAGAATATCGTTTGCTTAACGTATTCAACAAACTTTAATTGAATGTATTGACATTTTTACAGCAATAACTTCTAATAAGCCCTGTTTTAAAATCAATTGTAAATTCGATGAGCCAATTTGTATAAAATATACACTAAAAATACTTAAGATATGCGCTACAAATTCCCTTCATTATTTGGATTATTTGAACAAAAATACACATTTTAGATCCTTCGAACACACTTTTCACTGTTGTCATGCAGGCAAGGAAAATTTTCAAATGAAAATTCTGAAGCTCATTCACGTTCGTAATCCTCTTAACAATACATTGAACTCTAGTTTTCTCAAAAGCGCACGTACCTGATATTTGAGTACGCCATTTATTATTTATTTATTAACTAGTTTCTGCCCGCGACTTCGTCCGCGTTGACAGAAACCTTACATTTTTCCGAGAAAAAAGTATCCTGTGTATTAGTTAGTTAGTAAAGTTATTTTTAGTGTGTTATGTGCGAGCACCTCATCACCACATGTGGTTAACAGGGGTCGGAAACCCAAACTGAAATGATTGTCGTTTTTGGTTAGAGGTTACCGTTCAAAACCTGAAACATTTCAGTTCCCGTTTCCACTTTCTGTATCAATTTTAGAGTCACTTTAACTGATATTAAAACCTAAATTAACAAGTTAATTTGAGAAAGCCTTCGCTCATTGACTTTCTCAAGGTCACGATCGTATAGAATCGTTAGAAATAGGAACATTTGTCCATAAAATTAAAAGACGTACGCCGCGCCGTCAAAAACGTCGTGGCCACGTCTGAGTTTAACCGGTTAATTTCGATATTAAGAACCGATAATCGAAATTAATTTCGTTCAATTTGATAAGGTTCCTTCATTAACCGGTTAATAAAATAAAGTAATTTTTAACCGAACGTTTTGAACCGGTTTTTAAAAACCGTTTTCAACACCTGGTGGTTAATTCGATCTAGGTTAGTCTATCTACCAGTAGTTAAATTATTGCCTAGAAATAAAATGTTAATTTAACTAGTCTCTTTTGTTATACTAAAGCTTGACTAAGATTGTCGTTATATTTGAGCTCTAAATTTTTGATGACGCTTTGGTTCCTACTACTTTAGTACTACTAGAATTTATTTGAAAATCGAAAAGCTAGGTCGGACCAAAATATATTTTTTTTTATAGTAAAAATCCTAGTATCAGCCTGTAGTGCTCAATATAATGGCATTAGGCTCGCCCCATTACATTATTAGCGAAAAGAGGGTGTACACAGTACACCTCTGCCACCTCCGCTTGGGGAATATAGGCGTGCCGGTATTTTTTTTTAATTCCAATTATATGTAAGTGTGACAGTTGTGAAATTATTAAGGCTTGTAACAAGTAATTTAATTATGCTTATATTATATTCGTTGCAGCTTTCGACAATAACGAAATTTGTGAACTGATACAAATAGACCTGTTCTCAAATATTATGAAATATTTGTACACATCCAGGAATTTCGCTTTCAAAGAGCAATTTAAAATTGGGTGAGTATCTATGTATGGTCAGCAACATAAATCGATTAACATTCTCAGTTTTTTTCAAATCGCTTGCACACTTTTATTTCGCATCAAATCCATTATTTTTGGTGATCTAAATAAATTTGAATATGTTGCTAATAATTTGGCTTTGACAATGTTTACCTATGATGGTAAAATGAAGAGTATAACCGATTTAAAAAGCTGAAATTGTTAAGCGACTTAAGTCGCTGACTGTACAAGGACGTCGCCAGCCGATGGTTGGGGGGTTGGGGATGGTTGGCCAAGTTGATATGTGATAATCATAAAGTAGGTATGATAAACTACTACAAGGCGCGGTGTGCGTATGCGCGTGTGTGCGTGTCCTCTCATCGACTAGTTCACGTACACGCTGCCCGAGGACAAAACGGCGGGTTAACGGCGGCCATTGTCCTCACGCTGTGTGCTCCTGTAGCATTTGCATGAAGAACTGTAGCGCAGTTGTATGAGATGGCGTTTGCCCAGCAGTGGGACTATACAGACTGATTTATTAAAATAATTACTGCCAATGTTAGGCAATATTCAATCTTTTCTTTATTTGGTAGAGGTATACGATTTAGCGCAGTGGTTAAGAGCTTAATCCGCTCCGCCGACTGTGTCTAATAGTCGCGGGTTCGATTGCCGCACGAGACAAATCTTTGTGTGATCCACAATTATTTGTTCCGGTCTGAGTATTAGTGTATGTGAATATTCATGTTTGTAAACACACCCACAACACAGGAGTAAATCCTAAGGTGGGGCAACGTTTGAAAAAAAAAATTGTAAGGAAAGAACATGTTGGAACTCTGTACTCTCTAGATAGATTTTCTTTATTTGTAGGATCAATCAATTGAAACTTCCATTGCATTTAAATTAATTCCCCTAAGGTACCTCGGAATAACAATGTCTCTTGGACGTCAATCGCCTCAGTCCCTGACCATGGATGCACCCAGAATGTTAGAAACTTACAAATCAAAATTA
The DNA here is from genome assembly GCA_905147815.2 of Phalera bucephala. Classification (NCBI taxonomy): domain Eukaryota; kingdom Metazoa; phylum Arthropoda; class Insecta; order Lepidoptera; family Notodontidae; genus Phalera; species Phalera bucephala. Next base: position 6,378,937 of record LR990620.1, on the reverse strand, counting down.
ACCGCGAAAACTCTGCGCAAACGATGCGCGTCAATGCTGAGCAGAGTGCGGACCAGCAGCAACACAGCTTTGGCCATCAGAGCCAATAGACTTGACTGTAGCTACGTGTGTCACTGGATCAATGTCCATATGACATTAATACGGGGATCCGTGGTGCCGGCAGGGGCCAAATGTACACATAATAATAGTATATCTTGTAATACTAACTATAGATATAAGGCATTACTAACTCCGTTGGATCATGGTTACCTGAATAAAAAAAAATATTATTAATAAAAGCTGAAATATTATATTGCAATTAAATGTTTTCACATTAAAATTAATATTTCCCAATTAATAACGGCTGCTTAATATTGGCATCATTTTTAAAAAATATATATTTTATATGTAAAAGAGACAAATGAATTGTTTTTAATTAAAATCCTTACAATAAATAATTTATTCGTATCACAAATCTAAGTCTTGTCGGCGTGGTATGGTAGCAAGAGCGCAGGGTTCATTCCCTCGCTGAATAACCATGCTAATTTTCAAAGCGAGTAATAAGCCAGCCCTCTTGTCACCTGTGGAGGCAATTCATTTAGGTGTTATATTTCTTACATTTTTTGTTGCTTAAGTACTCCATTTTATTTTAAGTTTAAATCCCTCTTCACATAGTTTTGTACAAACCAGGTCAATGTATAATATTATTTATTTACAAGTGCTACCTTTAATGAGTTTCACATATTTTTTTAACAATGAAAGAGTTTTTTTCATTAAAAAACGTCGCACTTTCTGGGATATATATGTTTGAATATGTGACAGGAAAAAATAAGTTTAGAGTTTTGTGCATCCCTTGGATTAAATTGCTCGCAGATTTTTTGGTGTGCCTAGACTAGAGTGGCGTGATACATAAATTACCAAGAACATTTGTATTTACTGTGGTCGATATCACAATATTTTGTTCCCATCATATCTATGTAATACTTACATAAAATGTTTGTTCAGAATTACATATCCACGCAGAGATGAAATAAAATGTTTGTTGTTGGAGAATGTTTTTTTATAGTGAAATTTTGTCTAGTTTTTGATTTAGTGGCGAATAGTGGCAATCTCAAGGAATACATATCTTAGGGGAGTGTACTTTTTCCTAACTGGAAGTCAAGATTTGAACTGGGTATACAAGTTGTAACATAATAAACGCAAGACCTGAAAGTAGGTTTTTCTAGATCGACAACTTAATTTGCACAAAATGCTGGTAATCCTTTAGTGCGCTATAATAAACTAAAATAAAAAAAAATATGTTTGATTCAGATCTATACGAAAATTTCAAATGCATTTCTGAAATGTATTTCTCAATACGCACACATACTCGTACAAGTTTCATTGTTAATTGGGGTATGAAAGTGCTTAAATATTTTAAATTTGGGAAATAAGTTTGTGTAATGAATTTGTGAAGCAATTATTTAATGAGGGTAATTGAGGTCATGCGATATTTACGATTTACCTCGAATAATTACAATAGTCTCCCCCCTTATTACTTTATCATACTTGGTCATAATAAAGTAGTAAGTGGTCAAATGCGTTAAGGTTATTTTTCTCTTTCAGCACCCTTCGAGCGAAAGAGACGGGTATACTGAAACGGCTCGTCTCCTTAAACATACACGTGCCTGAATGCGCCGAGAGTCAATTGATCCAGACCGGATTCATTCAGATATCCACACCACTGATGGTGCTGCTTAGTGCTTACTTGGTCTCCGTCCTCATCCTTGTAGTTGAGCGAGTCCACTATAAAAGAAATAAAGTGTGGCCATATGTCGAATAAAATGTATAGGTATATACTGTTTAAAAGAATGATGTATCGCGCCCTTAATTGCGATGTATATCGATGCCTTAATATTTCATATTGTTGCGTTGGCTAATAGCACCTACGCGTCATTGCCTCGGGCCATAGGCGTGCGCTCGCGCGCCAATCATAGCGTTGCCGCCTGGCCATCCGCCAATCACAGCGTTACACGATAGTTGTCACTACTGACAGTTTTTCTATTATTCTCTAGCAGAGTCTTTGGGAGTCTGTAAAAGTGCGTCAGGAGTTTTGGCGGGAAGTCGAAGAGTGATCTTGTCAATTTGTTTTAATTTCCAAAACTTGAGTTATTTCGACTGATAATGTGTAATGTTGGTGGAATATTAACCATTATGTATTCTCATATGTGCATGAGTGAAGGTAATTGTAACAAAGTGATAAATCGTGCCTTTTCGATTTCCCTCAAAACGGCCGTCGCAGTTGGTATGTAAAATATCCATCGCTTTACTATCCAGGGTGGGGCACTTCATCAATTTCATATTCATCGTTATCATCGGGTTCATCGGGGAGTTGAATTAATTTAGAAATGAATAGTTAAATTCGTAATACTTGACACTGGCAAGATACGCGTCGTCGTAATGCCATAAACAAAAAAAAAGTGCGTCGAAACCTAAATTTATTGTTATAAGTTAATATAAAGTGAACATGTATGTCTAAGTTTAATGATAATATAGTGTGCTCCGTGCTTATCTTGTGTGTTTATTCTAATAACCCGAATCCCAAGAACACCTCTGTTAAAATAGTAGTATTATGCGTACCATACAGGGTTACTTATAAAACACTAATAGGGAATATGCGTGTAATTCAAATAAGGGTCAAATATTTTTTTTCGCATCGCATTAGAATAATGTCTATTCCAATATTTTTTTAATATCATTACTTTTTTATTAAGAAAATAATTCTTGAAAGTACAAAAAATGAGAGGGAAATTCAAAGTAGCGGGAACGCCACCAGATCGAATATGACGTCAAATTCTACAATACAAATGTGAACAAGTGCATATTTGTTGGATGTTTGCTATTGAGTTAGTTTTATTGTTATTTTTTGTTGTCGATTTACACAAAGACAAAATTTTAGTTTAAATTATTTAAGTTAATTCTTACGTTAAAGTGATCTTCACAGCAATATAAACAAGTTGATGGAGATACCATGTCTCTTTTTCTGATTTTACACCACTTTCTCCTTATGTCCGCACCTATCGGGTGCATTTCTTATTGGATTTTTACACTTAGGCACAACACAGTGTTGTTCCATTGTATAATAGTCGCAAAATACAAAATAAAAATAAATTGCAGAATAAAATACTTTTACAGCTGTTCACTAATTGATTGTTATAATAGATTGTGACGTCACGCCAAGCGCGCCAAAATGGCGGGCGTTTAAAATGCTTTTATCTGTTTGCTATCTTCAACATTTTTTTTGCCCTTTACGTTTTGTTTTTGACGCTAAAAATTTTTTTGCAGTTATATATTGATGTAATCTATCGTATAAAAATATAAAAAAATACACGCATATTCCCTATTACCCCGCAGGAATATATTACTAAATGTCTGTACCTGCAACTACATTCGCGTTATTTTCAGGCGTGTATTTCACACGCCTAGGTTTTGACAAAGGCTAGCCTATGACGCCCAGGGGAAAGCTCCTTGATGAAATCTATGTTCTTCCGAATTTAATTTAAATCGGTTCAGCGCTTTGGACGGGAAAAGATAACAGACAAACAGACCATGGATATACCCTAAATGGATTGAGCACTCTGCGAAAAAACGTAATAATAAGGATACTCACTATGAGCCCTAAGTCTCTTTCTAAGTAGGGTGGCTATGGACATGTAATTAACGTATAATTCGTTTATTGCCGTAATTCTTACTTTCTACAAATATGCCACATCTTAAATGAGTAGTTTTAAGTTATTTGTTCCCTGAATTTTTTTTTCAGAATCTGTAAATTCAGCTCTAAATATCGCGAAAACTAAGGATGTCTAACAGCGTATTTAAACCATATCATAAATAGGTATAGTCCGTATTAGTTCTCCCTTATGGTCACCATATCGCATCGTAATAGGTGCGAGCGTGACACGGGACTCCAAGGTATTGCTCTCACTCGGCATGGTTTCTCGAGTTGTTTAAATCATAGAAAATTCAATGTTGTGTCTGTAAGAGTTTAATTTTCTTTAGCAATATTTTAACAGTACTCAATCCGTTTCCCTAAACGGATTATTATAAATTCATGAAACAGACAGACATACAGGCAGAGTTGCTTTCGAATTTATAATAGTAGTAGTATAGATATCATCAACAACATTTGTTGGTTTTTTTTTTTTAATTTTAGAGAAAAAATCTGCTGTTTCATAAAAATATATTCACACTCGACAAAATGTATGAAAAAGCTGATTTATTTCTTTAAAATTAAAAAAATCTCAAACAAAAGTAGTTTTCTATGTTGTTAGTAATATGTAATTTTAATTATGTTTTACTCCCTCGTTGGTCAAGTAGCAAAGCGCATCGCTTGGTGATCACGAGGTCCTGGGTTCAAATCCTAGATCGGACAAATGAACTTTTTCTAACGAGAAACTTCCCAGTATGAGTCCGGAGTCTGGAATTGTGCCCGGTATATGGCAAGAAGCCTGCCTCCTATTACATGAGACCTAACATCGTCAGTGAAAAGTAGGTATACTCAGTGCACCTCTGTGACCCCCGATTGGGGAATATAGGCGTGACAGTGTTTATTATGTTTTACAAGTAACCCTTACCTTGTATAATTGAGGTGCAGTCCCACAAGGATCTTCCTTCCCTCTAATATGGTCGAGGGAGGTGATGGCTGCTCAAGTAGTCATACTCGTGAACGGGTGCTGCTTGTGAAGACAACATATATTTAAAAATATTATTATTAGTTGTAAGGCATCACACTGGAGCGGGATGGATTTGAATATAAATATAACACATAGTTTTAATTGTGTTTATAATTTTTCCGCTTCCGGTTGTCAAGCAGTAAACATCGCCTTACAACTTGTCTATCGAATTAATTGTGAACACTGGTTTATCCCCATTATTATAACAAGTTCAGTGCTAAGTGGAAAGATAAAGTGATTCGGAACACTGTGGTAAATATTAACAACGAAAATATTCGCAAGATTTCACAAAAACAAACGAGGTTATCCAACTACGGAGGTACATCTTCTTCTTCTTCTTCTTTATTTAAATAATGGCCGCACACTTTAACAGTGTATTTCGCCAATGTCAAGTAGTAATAGAGTATAACAGTAAATTATAAAAATTGGCTTCTTGTCGCCATTACGGCAAAAAAAAAAAACCAGGTACATCTTTGCATTCAACTACAAGCTAGTGACATCTGTCAGAGGCGGACGGTGACATCTGCTGCCACCGAACGTCAATGTATTTGACGTTAATAATATAAGTCAACGTCACACGCGTCAGTGTTGCCAGCCAGCAAAGAGAAAAAACTGCCAAATGGAGGGACAATTCAAATTACTTTTCGATGAAATGAAAATCGAGATGGAGAAACAGACAAATTGTATATTCGAAAAAATCAACAAACAACTAGAACCGCTGATAGAAGAAACAAAAATCATGAAAAGTAAAATCGAGGTGTTAGAAAGGAAGATCGAATATTTAGAGAAGGAAAAGAAAAAAAATAACATTCTTGTTTTTGGTTTGGAAGAAAAAGAAAATTCTCCTCTGGAGTTATTGCAAGCAGTGCAAAATAACATCAAAACAGACTTAAAAATTACCTTGGAACCAAACGATGTATCGAAGATTCACCGCATCGGAGCTATTAAAGAAAACAAAATACGGCCTGTGCTTATCACTTTTACAAACAGATGGAAGAGAAACGAGATAGTAAAAATGAAAAGGAGCCTAAAACAGGTATATGTCACTGAAGATTTCCCGAAGGAAGTGCTACAAAAACGAAGAGAATTGCAACCAAAACTTAAAGAGGAACGTGCGAAGGGAAACCTTGCGTACATAAAATACGACCAACTGATAGTTAAAGAAGGCAATTCAAACAAGGAAAAAAGGAAGAGGGATCAGTCGATGTCACCCGAAAATCAAAACTGCGCTAAGAAGCCAGTGGGCAACTTTTCGTTAATAAAAGAAAACAGGAAAAATGCATTCGATATAATGAGACCTAGATCAAATTCACTATCTCAGGTAAAACCCAACCAAAGCAAGTAGCAACTAGACACCAGCAACCAGAAGCAGAACAACCCCAACCCGGCTGGTCCCCGTGGGGTTGCTAGACCATCACCCCCTAGAAATGTGTTCATAAGCAAAAACAAGAAAAACAAAATATATCTTGCAACCCTAAATGTCAGGACACTAATGGAAACCCATAGATTAGAAGAATTAGAATACGCTATAAAACAAAATGGGACATCATTGAGCTTTGCGAAGTCAGAAGAGCAGGAGAAGAGATAAGAGAATACAACGAATATATTTTTTATTACAAAGGCGAGAAACAAGGGATGTATGGAGTAGGATTTCTAATAAAAAAAATACCTAAAAGACAAGATAGTTAGTTTTGAAGGAATATTAGACAGAATTGCAGTTCTCAATATACAACTGCCTGGATCTAAACAACCGTCTTCATTCATTCAAGTCCATGCACCTAGAGAACAAGATATGAAGGCAGTGAAGGACGAATTCTACAAAAAAATTGACTGAGGCAATGCAAGAGATTAATAAAACCATATTTGTAATAGGAGACTTTAATGCAAAGACAGGCAGCAAATCAAATAAGGACGAATTTATCCTAGGAAAATACAGCAGTGGGGAAAGAAATGATAACGGACAACGGCTCATAGATTTTTCCTTCGCATTCAACCTAAAAATAATGATCAGTTTCTTCAAAAAGGGAAAGTCAAGGAAGTAGACATGGATTTCTCCAAATGGCAGAGATAGGAACGAAATTAATTTCATTCTGACAAGAGAAAAACGAATATTCAGCGACGTAACCACAATAAGCAAGCTAAATTTCATTACCGATCATAGAATGGTTAGAGGGGCTATAACATGTGAAAATAATAAATCAAGAAAACATATCATACCAAATAAAAATGTCATAGCACAGCCCTTATTACAAAATATTCTAAATGAATTAGAGAACACGTTACTGGAAATCGACACACATAAGACGTTACAGGAAAAGTATGACTTCCTGGAGAAAACACTGAAGGATGTAAACAAACTACAGACGAAAAGAGGGAAAAGAGATAAATTAGGAGATGAAACAAAAAACTAATGGAAGAGAGAAATAAATTGTTAGAGAAAAGGAAAGATAATCGTCAAAACATAGCTATCATCAGCAAGAAAATCCAGGCATCAATAAGAAGACACAGAGAGAAGGAAAGGCTGAACGTGCTGAAGAAACAAATAATGGAAACAGGCGGAATGAAAAAGGGCCTAAAACAGCTCAAGGAATATACGCAATGGATACCTAACATCAAAACCCAAAATAAGAAGGACACTGGACAGCTAACTACAAAAAGATTATCGATAGCTAAAGTGGCGACAGAATTCTACAAAAAAAACTATACACAGAGAAGAACAAAACAATAACTACAGAAGCAAAGAGATACCTTATTAGAAATGAGATACCATGCATATTAGAAACAGAAGTTGTAAGTGCTATCCAAACACAAAAAAGTGGCAAAGCACCTGGAGATGATAGGATTTCGAATGAGCTACTGAAAGATACAATAGCCGTAATCTCCAAACCCTATTTGTTCAATGAAATATTTTACACTAAGCAAATACCAATCCAATGGGCAAAGTCCACCATAATCCTGCTGCATAAAAAAGGAGATAAGAGTGATGTTAATAATTACAGACCAATATGCCTAATGTCAAATATATACAAAGTGTTCTTAAAAGTTGTACTTGGAAGAATAACCAAACAACTCGAAGCAAACCAACCAAGGGAACAAGCAGGGTTTCGCCATGACTATTCTACTATCGATCATATTCATGTAGTAAAACAGATCATAGAAAAATATAATGAGTGTGATCAAAAGTATTATTTGGTATTTATAGACTACAGTAAGGCTTTCGATTCCCTGAGTCACACCTACATCTGGAAGACACTAGAAGACCAAGGCATAGAAAAAGAGTACATAACAATCATAAAAGAAATATACAAAAATTCCACAGCAAAGGGAACGGGTAGGAGAAGAGTTTGTCATCGAGAGAGGCGTCAAACAAGGAGATCCACTCTCGCCAAAACTTTTTATAGCAGTGCTTGAAAATATATTTCGAAATATAGAATGGGAGAATTTTGGAGTAAATGTAAACGGAACCAATCTAAATCACCTAAGATTTGCGGACGACATTGTGCTATTTGCCGACTCACCAGAGACACTCAAAACTATGATACAATAACTGGATCAAGAAGGCAGGAAAGCAGGCTTATCGATGAACCCAACAAAGACCAAGTTAATGACAAATGCATCACAAGAAAACATAGAATTGGGGCAAGAAATTATCGAATATGTCGATGAATACATATATCTGGGACAAATAATATCCACAAAAGACCAATATACAAAAGAAATAGACAGGAGGATAAGCAACACTTGGAAACGCTATTGGTCTCTAAAAGAAACATTTAAAAACAAAACCATGCCCATGTCAATAAAAAGTAAATTATACAACACATGTATTCTTCCATGTCTTACCTATGGTTGTCAAACGTGGCCTGCTACCAACAAAAATAACCAAAAACTTGTAAGTTGCCAACGCCACATGGAACGAAGTATGTTAAGTATAAGGCTAAGTGACCGGTGTACCATTTCAAAAATAAGGAAGAGAACAAATGTAATTGATGTTTTTAAAACAATTAAAAAATTAAAATGGAACTGGACCGGATACATTATGAGGACAAATAAAGAAAAATGGACGAAAGACATCATGGAATGGTACCCGAGAAACGGAAAAAGACAAAGAGGACGTCAAATAAAGAGATGGGAAGATGATTTACCAACGATGGAGATGGAGAAGATTAGCTCAAGATAGAAAAGTATGGAAGAAACTAGGGGAGGCCTATGTCGAAGGAAAACCTGACTAACAAACTGGTTACTGGAAAATAATGTTTCTTTACTTATAATTACTATAGTTTTTAAACCATTCATTATTATTATTATTTTATTAATACGTTAAGATACTCATATAGTCAGCGAATAAAGGCTATATCTATCTATCTATAATAAAAACGCCAACCAAAAATTGACGACAATGTAATTTTACATTACCTGGCCAAAATGAAGTGCGCGCACACATCTACTCACTGCGGCGTCCTGCGTCGATATAAAAATAAGATTGAGTAAAAGAAACATATTAATAAAGTTTAAATGCTTGGTGAATAAATCCTGTAACTACTTACCCTTGTCACAATAAGCCCCTTGTACTATGACCTGTTTTAGGTTTTGAGCACCAGTCTCCTAAACTCTGACTCTTGAGCGTTCCAAGGCTTACGATATTAAATATTCAACGATATTATATATTCTGTTGGTGATCTATAATAAATAATAATAATAAATAATTTATTTCAAGCAACTGAGGTTTAATAAAATAATTGTTTGCAACTTACAGACCCATAGAATATATACCTTACAGACTAACATACATATAATATATAAAAATCTTATAAACTAAGTCACATGTGTTGTGGCGACATGTTGCGCTGTGAAGGGACGTCTCGTAATCTTCCTCGAAATAAATAAAAGGACAGTCCTCGTGTCGTCCTCGAAGTAAATAAATAAATAAATTTTATTTATTTATTTATAACCAACGGAGTACGCACTTAATTTTCCAATTTTATAATACTTGTTTACAGTGTATTGCTTAAATGTTAATCCGATTATAGGCAACCACATCATGCATTCTAATTAATTATAATAAACTAGTAAATAGGAAATAACAATCATTATCTTGGTTACTTGCTTAGAATTGGAGTACAATGTCAGAGTGCTCAAATGAACTTGACATACATATTTCGATAATTTAATTAATGATACAAAACTTCTTTGTAAGCGATGTTTTTTGTAAAAACTCTTTCATCGTTTGCTGGTTATGTTTGACATTCAGTAAGACTATAGACAAATAATATTAAAGGCAAACAATATTAATCTATTCTCAATTTGAAGTGTATTGTGTCAAATACATGGCAGTGTGTGTAATGATTTTTTTATTGCTTTAATGCATTTTTAATGCATAATTTTAAAAAAATATTACCATTCTGCACTCATTTTCTATATAAACTATATGTATGGGAAATTTCATACTCCTCCGTGCGCGCAATTTTCGTAAAAAGGGGTTCAAGTATTTGCTTCACGTATTAATATAATGGTTAAAATGTCACTGAATAATTTGAAACAAACCCTATACGAACCCGTCTGGCCAGCGTGGTATAGAAGGCCAAAACCTCCTAACATGGTAAGGCACCTAAAACAAAGGCCCCCAGTTCCCGGTAGTCCCGCTGTCCGCTGCCACGGTAGCGGTCGCGGTAACAGCGGGGCAGGGGGTGCGAAGAATCTCCGGGCTACGACACAAGGCTACCAAAAACACCTGACCCTGACTACGTACAATGGACGCTCTCTACGGCTGGACCAACACCTCACTGAACTCGAGATAGAACTAGGTCGCATAAACTGGCACATATTGGGGTTATCCGAAGTCCGAAGACAGGGCGAGGATACGATAACCCTTGAGTCAGGCCACCTGTTCTACTTTCGGGAAGGTGATCGGCCCTCTCAGGGCGGTGTCGGTTTTCTGGTCAACAAAGCTCTCACTAACAACGTTGTAGAAGTCAGCAGTGTGTCTACACGGGTAGAGTACCTCATATTTAAAATCACCAACAGGTGCACCCTGAAGGTGGTACAGGTGGTACAGGCGCCGACCTCGACATACTGCGACGACATAGTCGAAGCCATGTATGAAGACATAGCCAAGGCATTACATGGCACCACCAGGGCTCACTACAGCGTTGTTATGGGGGACTTCAATGCCAAAGTGGGAGTACAAGAACGTGGAATAATCGAACCCTACGGCGTGGGGCGCCGAAACCACAGGGGGCAGATGCTGGTCAACTTTCTGGAGCCGCAGGGGCTCTTCTTGATGAATTCGTTCTTTAAGAAGAAGCCTCATAGAAAGTGGACATGGCGAAGCCCCGACACTGTGACGAGGAACGAGACTGACAGGAAGTCTATATTTAGAGACGTCTCCGTGATCAACAGGTTTAATACCGGCAGCGATCACCGACTTGTCCGAGGCGCTCTAAATATAAACTTCAGGGCCGAAAGGCGTCGCGTGATGAGGTCTACTCTGAGACCTACTGCGCCTCAAAAAGCTTAAGGGTTCGAAAAGTTCCAACTGGAGCTTCAAAATCGTTTCGACCTGCTGGAAACCGAAGGCAATGTTGACGAAAAACCGACACAGTGGTCAAAACGCTACAGGAGGTGTCTCGAAGGGTGTTTCGCGGCAAAAGCGGTAACAGAGAGTCTAAACTTTCGCTCGAGACTCGAACTTATGAGGCAGAGACGAGAAATGTCATCCACGCAGGCGTTTTCGCCGGATGGGAGGAACCTCAACCGGAAGATCCGGAAGCTGGTGCGACGTGACCTCCGATGTTCCAACACCCGCGCCATCGCGGCTGCGATTGAACAGAACAGAGGCACCAAAGTCTTCAATCGCCAGCTAGGTAAATCCCATCTGCCGAAACTTAATACTGCAGATGGCAAAACCGTGACCTCCAGGTTCGAGATACTCGAGGAGATTGAGAGTTTCTACAAAGACCTGTACGCATCACGGATGACTAAACCCACGAGACCCAGCGCTGACAACCACAGAGCCCCACTCGCACGCCACTACACGGAAGACATCCCTGATGTCAACCAGGACGAGGTCAGAGTGGCTCTCGAGCAGCTCAAAAACAACAAGTCGCCAGGCGATGACGGAATCACCACTGAGCTTCTAAAAGCAGGCAGGACTCCAATCCTGAAAAAATCAAATCCTGAAGAACTACAGACCCATCTCACTCCTGAGCCACGTCTACAAGTTGTTCTCGAGAGTACTCACAAACCGCCTCGCCAGAAGACTTGACGAGTTCCAGCCACCGGAACAAGCCGGGTTTCGAAAAGGCTACAGCACCGTGGACCACATCCATACTGTTCGGCAGATTGTACAGAAGACCGAAGAGTACAATCAGCCGCTGTGTATGGCTTTCGTGGACTACGAGAAAGCCTTTGACTCCATCGAAACCTGGGCGGTTCTGGATGCTCTGCAGCGATGTGGCATCGATTGGCGCTATATCGAGGTGCTGAGATGTCTGTATGATACCGCCACAATGACCGTCCAGCTCCAGGACCAAAAGACCAACCCGATCGAGCTGCGTCGAGGTGTAAGACAGGGGGATGTAATATCCCCAAGCTCTTCACCAATGCACTTGAAGACGTCTTCAAGACGCTGGACTGGACTGGGCGGGGCATTAACATCAACGGCGAGTACATCTCACACCTTCGGTTTGCCGATGATATCGTCATCGTGGCAGAGTCACTGGAACAGTTACGCGAAATGGTGCATAGCCTAAATAAGGCCGACAAGTTGTCCAATTTGGTAGAAACAACTTCGAGAAATAAATCAACCGCAGGATCCAATTGGGTTGGGCAGCATTTGGAAAACTACGTCACGTTTTCTCTTCGCCTATACCGCAATGCCTGAAGACAAAAGTGTGCAACCAATGCGTCCTACCTGTTATGACCTACGGGGCCGAGACGTGGCCACTCACAGTGGGACTGGTCCACAAATTTAAAGTCGCACAGCGGGCTATAGAGCGAGCTATGCTCGGCGTCTCTTTGAAGGATAAAATTCGTAACGAGGTAATCCGACAAAGAACCAAAGTAACCGACATAGCTCGCAAACTCAGTAAGCTAAAGTGGCAATGGGCTGGTCACATCTGCAGAAGGACCGACGACCGATGGAGCAAACGTGTCCTAGAGTGGAGACCGCGACTTGGTAAGCGTAAGGTAGGACGGCCCCCAGCTAGATGGACCGACGACCTCAAAAAGGTCGCTGGGACAGACTGGATGCGGAAGGCGGAGGACCGTGTGCAAAGGCGCGTGTTAGGAGAGGCCTATGTCCAGCAGTGGACTGCGATAGGCTGATTGATTGATTGAGTAGGAGTAGGAGCATGACAGTATTTTTTTCTTTATTTTTCTCGCTGAGATTCACGGCCTTTACCGGGACCTTTGAAAGGCTTGCATGGGGACATGGGTCCAACACGTAGAGGCCCTTTGCGAGTAGTTAATGTTATGTAAGCCACCTGCTGAGGTCACTTGCTGAAAATATTTATTTTTATTATCCTCATGATGAATACTTGTCAATGCTTAAAAACTAACTAACTATACTGTAGCTGTACCATATACCCTACCACCAATAGACCATCAAATAAATGTGTTATGAGCAAAAACTCCAGCACAATACAACAGAATTGCGTATTTTTAATCTTTTCAACAGAATCACAATCGTATAAAAATCTTAAAAGTGTTTTCAGCTAACGTTTTTATCACAATCTATCCTTTTATTTATCAAAAAAAAACTCGCCAAAATAAAGTTTTTAAAAGCACCGTAATCCATTGTTAAAGCTGTGTTTATCTTATCTCCTATCCTTAGGACTGCTTGTCCTTTGAATGTTTTGAGTAAGGTTATGAACGTCCATGAGTAAGGCATAAGAATTCGTGAAATCATGAAAATGTATGTCTTAAGTGTTCGTTTCGTTTTCCTTGTGCGCCACGTTTTATTCAAGGTGGCAGAGGTGTACTGAGTTCACCCACTTTTTGCCGACGATGTTAGGTCCCATGCAATAGGGGACGAGCCTATCGCCATATACCAGGAACAATTCCAGCGGACTCATACTGGGATTTTTTTTGTTGAAAAACTACATTTGTGCGAACTAGGATTTGAACCCACGACCGTGATCACAAAGCGATGCGCTTTGCCACTAGACCAACGAGGCAGTCGTTTTATTCAGGGTTTTTAAACGTAGTCCCACTCTAGGATTTCTACCTGTTTTGTGTATCTTGATATTGTATATCTTGATCTATCTTAAGTTTCAAAAGATAACAACATTAATATTTTCTCTAACCCCCAAAAAGAATGTGTGAAGATTCTGAACTTCGTGCTTGGGAATTAATATGTTTGTGAATAGTGAGGTTAACTTGAGTGGGTTATCACAATTACAAAGGTAGACCACAGACACCAATTTGTAGTAGATAAATTTACTTTTCTAATCAGAGAGCTGTATCAGCAGATGTTTACTTGTCAAATACCAACTTGGAAAATAAAAGAGAGGAGAAATGAAAAAAAATAAGGTGAGTTGCCCCATCAATCGGGATTTGTGGATTTTTGCCCACAAATCCCCATTGCCGGCTGATTTCCTTGTTAATGGGGATTTTTGGACAAAAAATTCCCAGATCCCCATTAACATCTCATTGAGTTGTGAATGCGGATTTTTGGACAAAACTCCATAATTCCCACCACCCACGACGTCGGAGATCCGACTTTAGGGATCCTTACCGTGTTTACCTACCTTTGCGGGTCCATACGCACGGCATGTTCTGCCCAATCTCACTACAGTTTGCCGACTACAAGCTTATATCCGTAACTTGAGTCATGAAACGCTGCATGGATGATGTTCTTGATGCCGTCCGTCCATTTACCATCTAAAATGGTGCGTTCCATTACTCTTTGGCAAACTTTAAGTCGATCAGTCAGCGATCAACCACGATCAAGATTGAGCACCGTGGGATAGGTCGGGCAGAATGCACGTATCGACGAGTCTACGGTTGAGAGACAAGAGAAGGTCACGTTTCATCATACCCTACATGGACCAGAAGCTATCCGTCTAGTGACCTCTTTGTCTTGCTGATTTTGAAACGAGACAATCTGGCCCACATAAGTACACTTATCGACATATTGCATCATCTGCGCATCTACCTCTACATTACATACTTTATATAATATAATAGGGATTTCCTTGAAATGCGTTCATATGATTTCCTAGTCTGTCATTATGTCCTGGTACTGTGACCAAACATTTTTGTGAGAATAAAAATAAATAAACAATTAATTGTTCCTTGCACGATTGCCTGCTGAATTATCAGTTGATGGAATTTTAATAGAAATATCTTTACTGTCTTGCTGCATCCATGGGGATTTATGGAGTTTTTGTCCAAAAACCCCTATTTACAACTCAATGAGATGCTAATGGGGATTTGGGAATTTTTTGTCCAAAAATCCCCATTAACAAGGAAATCAGCCGGCAATGGGGATTTATGGGATAAAATCCACAAATCCCGATTGATGGGGCAACTCACCTTGTTTTTTTTTCGTTTCTCCTCACTTTCATTTTCCCTTTCCGGTACTTGACAAGTAAACATCTGCTGATACAGCTCTCTGATTAGAAAAGTAAATTTATCTACTACAAATTGGTGTCTGTGGTCTACCTTTGTAATGTGGTTCAAAACCGCTTCCTCCGTAAAGCCGTAGGAGCCCCCTGGTTCGTACGGAACGTCGACCTCCACTCCGATCTAGGTCTCGAACCTATTCGCGCCTTTATTAAAAAGGCGTCAACACGTCACTTCGCGAACGCATCTACCCATGCGAATCCGTTAATCATAGTCACCGCCGACTACGATCTCCCCCCCGACCCCTGCCGCCACCGCCGGCCGCGACATGTTCTCACCGACCCCCCCGATGCTTTGTCATCCCTTCTTTCCGCTCAGAATACGGGCGACGACGACGACGTAGTAGTAAATCCCCTCCCATAGCCGGCGGTTGACCGGTGCACTTAGTAGTGCACCCGTCCCCCTACAGCGACTGTCCCAACCGAGGGCGCCTCTTCGAGGCGCCCTCGAGTATGTCGCCTCTTGCCCTTCTGGCTGGCTAGAGCGTAGTGGTTGCACGCTCGCCTTTTAGTCCGGTGAAGCTGTAAAGGCCTCGCGGCCAACAGCGTACATCATTCACACACACACACCTCACTATTCACAAACATATTAATTCCCAAGCACGAAGTTCAGAATCTTCACACATTCTTTTTGGGGGTTAGAGAAAATATTAACTGTTATCTTTTGAAACTTAAGATAGATCAAGATAAACAATATAAACAGAGAACACCATTCGTTGATAGAATTCCTTCCTCAGCTTACTTTCGATCGGCTGATTGGTGAACTTTGACATGACACTTGTAAAGCAAAGTTGCCAACAGTGATTAAATATTCCGAGGTTGCCACTGTAAGGAAATCCATAGACTAGCCGTAAATCGTAATCGTAAATCAGGGTGCGTTCCAGACGCATTCTTTTACTAATATTTTGTACATAATGCCAAACACAAATTTAAAATGTCATGCCTGTAATAAAAAGCTATTCCTTCTGGGGACCATGACATGCAAATCTTGTGAGCACCAGTATCATTGCCAATGCCTCAACTTGACAGAGGCTCAATTTTCGAAGCTGCAGGCTAATTTTCTTAACACTTGGATGTGTCCGGCATGTTGTAACGTTACGCGCACAATGAAGCCCAACTTGAATGCCCCTGTAAAAGAGTGTCAGGTTCCCTGAAGCGATGATGGAGACTTTATGAACATGTCATGTGATGGCGAATCTGCCTCCTTAGTCACTGCCAGCGACACTTCCAAGACCTGTTCAGCCACGGCCTCTTCCTCATGTCCTGTCACAATGGAAAACATCTCATCTCTGCTGGACCAAACATTGAATGTTTGTATGTCGTTATTTGCCGATAGGCTTCGGGAGGACATTCGTAAAAACATGAAGGATTTCGTCTCTAAAGAGATAGAGATGCTTAAAAATGATTTCACGCAGACGACTGATTTACTGGCTCTTGAGCAGCGGGATATTAAAGCTGAACTTAAGGCGATGTCTGAGCACGTTAAGAAACTAGAAGCTAATAATATTCGCCTTCAAAACAACCTGCGGCGACTGGAAAACCGTTTATCAGCTGCCAAAAAGCTTTCCCGTAGCAGAAACTTAGGCGGTCCCGGAAAGTCGTAATGAAAATATTATGCTGATGGTGAGAAAACTATGCGAGTCTATAAATATACCCTTGAACAATTCTGACACTCAGGCCTGTCGAAGGATTGCCAAGATGGAACAAAGATCTAACCGTCCACGTAATATATTTGCATCTTTGTCATCACCTGTTCTCCGGTATCAAATTCTTTCAGCTGCTACGCGGTACAATAAGGTCGCAAAGGACAATCTTCTCAATTCTTCCCACCTTGGGGTCACCGGCGATCCGCAAAGAATTTATCTATGCGAGCATCTGTCGCCTGAAAGCAAGCAACTCTTTGCTGCTGCGAGAAAAGTTGCTAAATAAAATAAAATATAACTTCGTGTGGGTCAAATTCGGTCGCGTGTGTGTGTGTGTGAATGATCTACGCTGTTGTCCGCGGGGCCTTTACAGCTTCACCTAGCTCAGTAGGTAAGAGCACCGATATAAATTCGGTGGCATCTACATACGCAACGTAGAGAACTCAGGGGTCACACTGGTAAAAAATTATGACACTCTTGACAGATTGTAACAAATACTTATTTTTCTTTTCTCTGTTTTATTTAATCAGTATTATATGGCATTTTTTCTCTCATTCAATTATTTTATTGTTTTACCAACATGTAAATAGAATTAGAAGTAAGTTATACGAATTATATAGTAATTTCTTAAATAGCAACTTTGATATAGTTTGTCTCACTGAGACTAATCTTAATGCCACAGTGCACGACAATGAATGCTTTGATACAGTGTTTTCCGTAGAGACCGTTCGGACACTAGCGTTTCTAAGAATGAAGAAGGTGGCGTGCTTATTGCTGTTAAAAATAATGTGAATGTTGTATACCGTAAATCATGGTCTAGTGATGTCGAGGATCTTTGGTTGATTTAATCCCAACGGCTAGCAACACTGCTATGAGGTCATTGCATCATTGTGTTTGCTACCTTCCTCCTGACTTACATCCCTGCCATCTTCAGACCTTTTATGAACACTGTCAAAAGGTTATTTTGAATAATGACTCCAATGACCTATTTTCAATAATCGGTGACTTCAACACACCGAATATGACCTGGTCCCGAAATTCTTATTCTTTCTCAATGAGTCTTAATGACTGTCTTCTGCAGTCTGATTCGAAGCACCCTCGAATATGCGTCGGGAATATGGTCTCCTTTCTATGCACTACAGTCTAATATAATCGAAACGGTTCAGCGTAAATGCCTTAAATTGGCCTGCCTCCGGTTAGGAATATGCACTCGGTAATTGTCTTACAACGACATGTTAAAAAAATTTAACTTGGTAAGTCTCTCACTTCGGCGGCAGCATAGCGATCTTTTGTATTTGTATAAAATTCTGCACTCTGAATTAAATTCTCTTGAACTACTCTCATTAGTCAGTATTTAACTCCGCATTCTTAGAAACGCTAGTGTCCGAACGGTCTCTACGGAAAACACTGTATTTACTATCAAAGCATTCATTTGTAGGCTCAAAGAGAATATAATCACTACGTTTAAGAGGCAGAACTTACATGCAAAGTTCTACCAACATGATAAAATTAAATGTTATTAATGCCAACATAAAATAATGATATGCTACCAACCTAATAAAACAATACTGCCAACATAAAAAAAAAGGATAGGGATGAGGCCTTGACGTTAAATTTAATGGATCTATCGATATCGATATAACGTTTTTTCGGTTCCGTAGCTTACTGGTTTCAGCAGGTAGTAATGCCGCTTACAATGAATTAAAAAATAATGGTTTTACGTAATCACACTGAATTTCCAATGATGTGAGTATACGGAAAGATAAATTTACCATAAAACAATTTAATAGATTTTATTGATACAGCTTTTCTATAGAAATATACGCAAGTCTTCATATTTCACGTACCGCTACTCATTACGTACATCTGTGAAAAAATCTTGTTTGTCAAAAAATAGAAAAACGCCTTGTAGGTACTAGAAACTTCAGTATCATAAATTCATATTATTAACATTAAGAATGAAAGGTATCGATAACATGATTGTACATCACTATTGTTTATAATATTGTTATTTATCTGAAAGAACTATAATGCCTGTAAATGAATGTAAAATATAGTATTATAACAGAAACATACTTACCGATCTTATCCAGTGAAAATTTAGCCATAAATATTATTTTCTGGTCACCTACCCGACTTGTTTTTACTTGGCATATTTCGAATTTAATTTTGTTCATTTTGGAATATGCAACACCACAGAGAAAAGAACGCTAATTATATTTAGTAAAACACCTTCTAAAGGGATATTAAATTAACATTTGTTTTGAATTAACAATAGTAATGTAATATGCTTTATAGATACAATACTTCAATTTGTCAACTCGAAATGACAATTTGAATTGACATAGCAGATTAAATATGGGAAAACAGTATAATGCACCTAAATTGAAAAGCAGACAGTTATGTAGTTCGTATGAGGGTACACGGCATTTGCTTTAAACGGGTTTAAAAAGACAGCAAATCCAATATAAATGTCTACAAGACTTTCGCCAGCCTGTGTAGTCTATACAACGACGTAACTTACCGCAATATAGATATCGTCATCCCTGAACCCTCATATATTTCTTTCAAACGCAGTGTCAAATTTAAAATATTTTAATGCTGTCTATTACGGTTATTTCTTATTACTTTATGTTATCTTATATTTAATTTTCAGTTTTTATCTAGTCCAATCAATTGTTCTGTTTCTATTAATCTATTTAATTTGAGGTAATTTTATTTGCATGGTAGTCAGTTGAATTAGTTTTACAATCGGTTACGGATTCACTATCTTATTCAATACGTCTAATGTTACAATGTTAAATCCTGAGCTGTATTACAGTTCTTTTTCTTTCTTTTCTTTTTAAAAAACGTATCCCCACACTAGGATTGATTCCTGTGTCGTGGGTACATTTACAAACATGAAAATTCAATACACAAATACCCAGACCGAAACAAATAATTGTGGATCACACAAAGATTTGTCCCGTGCGGGAATCAAACCCACGACTATTAGACACAGTGGGCGGAGCGGACTAAGCTCTTAACCACTGCGCTAAATCGTCCGTCGTTACAGTGGATGTTCTGTTTTTTTTCTTATATTCATTTACTCATGTATACATTATATTAGGGTTTAGCTCATCAATGTTTATATTAAAGAGCGTGTATGAGACGAACTATGAGAGTCGAGGAAGCCAGAGAGGTATGTAAGGAAAGAACCTGTTGGAACTCTGTACTCTCTGCCTACCCCGCAAGGGATCTGGCGTGAGGTTATAGATAGATAGATAGATAGATGTTTATATTAAACCTAATGTAATTATATCTTGGGTATAACCTGTTTGTGTGCCAAATAAAATAAATAAATAACCTCAATAGGGATTTCTAGAACAACCACACGAACAGATTTTTTTAATTTACAGAAGATACAACCTCTGTAAGATCTGCGGACACAAAACAACAGTCTGTATACGGTGTAATAATTTAATTCTTTATTGTACACACACACAAATTGTTACAAATTGTTACAAGGTAAATTAATGTACAAGGCGAGCTTAACTCAAAGTCGAGTTTTCCACCAGCAAACCTTTGAGTGAAAGAGAAACAAATGATCAAAATGAGGATAGGAATAAGTGTACAACACAAAAGCAATAAAAGATATTTATAGATAGAAAAGGTATAAACTATATATATACATCTAAAAATATACTACATGCTATACATTACCATAAAATAGACTACATGAATACATACATACATACAAATATCTTACATAGATAGGAAATGTTCTCTCATTCTTTTCTTGAATATCTGTAAAGTAGGGCTGTCACGTAAAGAGTGTGGGAGGGAATTCCATAGGCGCACAGCACGCACAGTAAATGAACCATCATATCGACTTGAGCTATGACGAGGTGCACTAAGAAGAAGAGAAGAGACAGAGCGACAAGGTTTTCCCCTGGGGACTAAATACTCAAAGCGTTCACGAAGATTTACTGGGGAATTAGGATTATGAAGAACAGAGTAAAGCAAACAGAGAATATGACTATCCCGACGCAGCCGTATAGGCAGCCACTTCAACTGCCTTCGGAATTCTGTCACATGGTCGAATTTCCGAAGGCCAAAATTGAAGCAAATGCACAGATTCTGCAGATGTTCCAGTTTATTAAGGAGTTCCTCAGTTGCGTCAAGAAAGCTTACATCAGCATAGTCGAGAAGAGGTAAAAGAAGAGATTGGGCAAGAGTTATTTTGGTTTGAAGCGGCAGGAACTTTTGGAGCCGTTTGAGAGACTGAAATGAGTAATAAACCTTCTTGCTTACTTCCGCAACGTGAACATTCCATGACAGATTACAGTCAATGTAGACGCCCAAGTTTTTTGCACTATCTGAAAAAGGTATCGGTATAGCATCGTACACAATTTGTGGAAGAGACTGGTGATCTAAAAGATTGGTAAAATATCTGCCACCAATAATGAGAGCTTGTGATTTAGCCGGATTTACCAGTAGGCCAAAGCTTTTTGCCCAGTTATTGATGTTCTGAAGATCATTATTGATGGCAACAATAGCAGCATTAAAATCATCAACTTTAAAATGATGATAAAGTTGCAAGTCGTCTGCATAGAGATAATAGTGTGAAGATATAACTTTAGGAATCGCGTTAATAAAAACTGAAAAAAGCAAAGGAGAGAGTACGCCACCTTGCGGGACTCCCGCAGCCAGATTGCACCACTCAGAGGAAGCCTCATTGGATCGAACCGACTGCGAGCGACCGCGAAGATATGAGTATCTTATTTATGCTGTACCGAATATATTTTTCTTTCTTTATGATCTACGTCTCCATGGACGGGAACTCGAAAATAATGCGATTTATCTTCAGACAAAATGTATGTAGGCAAACTATAAATCACATAGAAAACAATACATTAACAATGAGACGAAAATAATGTTTCCAAGTTCATGACGCGAAGAAAATAAAAATCACAATATTATGTATGTAGGTGCTTATTTGGTGATGTGGCGTAACCTTAGCAGGTCTACTACGAGTTGCTTTACATACACACGTCTTGTAGTCGGTGGTAGGCGGTCCACCACAGGCGGTGCGACAACACATCAGGATTTCGTCGCTCTAGCCGTGAGATAACCGTTTTATCTTACGTGCTGGCTTGGTGTGCCGTGACAAACTTAGACACGGAGAAATTCATGATTTAAGAATTATTATTATTGACGTATAGTATGGTATGATCTAGTAAAGGTCGTAGGTAAAACCAGTTGTTGTGACGTTCTTTGGGGAAGCTATTATCCTGCAGTATCATCGATATATCATAACAAGATACACAGTCCCATTTAAAAGTTACTCTATAAAAAGTCCCTAAATCCATATAGTTACGATATAAATAAATTAGGGCATATTGTACCTTACTCGTATCACGTCGTATTTGCAAAAAAGCGAGAGCCAGTTAATTTTTTAGTACCGTCCACTATTGCCTTTTGGTGGTGTCATTTTTTGTGCGGCGAGCGTGTGTGCCTATAAAATTTATCGATGTGCAAACGTCTTTAGTCTGATGATGGATGGATGGACGTATAGACAAGATTATTTTGACTTGCGTACAAGACTCCAACCACTGGCCAACAGTTTTGTCGCACGCGAGAAGTGACGAACACGAGTAGCAAGACAAATTATACGACTCATAAATGTTTGTTTCGGTCTATGTGATTTCGTATGTGAATACTATTCTTGTGAACGTGTAAATTCCTAAAGGAAAAGAAAGATTTAGCAATATTTTCGTTGTAGTCCACCTGCCTACAAGCGACGAAGTGGAAAAACAGTAGACAGAAACTCGTAGACAAAATATATTTCAAAATTTGGGTACCTACGTAGTATATACCTACAATAGACTGAAGAGTGAATACTCAAGGTTGCCTGGAAGAGATTGCTTTTTAGCGATAAGGCCGCCCTTTGTGTAACTTTAAGTCCTTTTTTTTGTATTTTAATATCTATGTAATTGGTGCACAATAAAGAGTTATCTATCTATCTATCTATCTCTTTAGAGTTAATTTTTAATAACGTATCAGTTTGAAAACAACGTTACTAGTGGATTTATTATAGACCATTGTCACCCATCTGCTGGGCAAAGCCCCCACAGAAAATGCAAAATCTGCGTTAAACAAATTCTATGGTATAGCTATACTTTAACACTTCGATATTCCGCTAGGAGTGCTGTAAAATTCTTCATATAAAGTATTTACGAGCCATGTTTCACAAGTCAAAAGCTAACTTTGACTTGACGGACGATTTAGCGCAGTGGTTAAGATCTTAAGACACCCCGCCCACTGTGTCTAATAGTCGCGGGTTCGATTTCCGCACTGATCAAATCTTTGTGTGATCCACAATTATTTATATCGGTCTGGGTATTTGTGTATGTGAATTTTCATGTTTTTAAACGCACCTACGACACAGGAATGAATCCTAGTGTGGGGCTACGTTTATTATTTAAAAAAAAACCTTTAACAATTCTTAGTAAAGCTACTGGTATTTTAATATATACTCTTCTACGCTCATGATTCAAAAATGTTCAAAGTGATCAGGACTATTGATGATTGTAACAGCTTACAAAATGATTTAACTAATTTGAGTAATTATTGTGACATCAACAGTTTAAATTTAAATGTTGATAAATGGTGTATTATAACATTTTTACATAAATTACGAAGACTGCCGTCGGAGAACGCAAAAAAAGCAAATTTATTTAATAAAATATAATTAAATTATTACAATGATTATCTATAACTAAATTAATCCGATGCCCGATCGATGTTAGACACAGGAATGCGGCGATTTCCGTTGCATTCGGCCAAGTTTCCTCCGTTGACGTCAATTGCAACACTATTCGCTGACTGTGCGCCTCGTGTACCTCAATGTTGTTTTGGGTCACTGCAGCGTCGACGATTTTCATAAGTTAGGCTAGTGTAGGCTGGCGTAACACCTCCCCCCGTAGAACAGCGATTATTGAAGACTTTCGTCGTAAATTGAGCTGGCGGTTGATTAGGGTCAACCCTTCTTCAAAAGAAGTTAATTACATACAACTAAAAAATAAATAATAAAACTCTAAAACTCGATAGTAAACTCTTGTTTCACCGACATATTGAGATAATTATAGATAAGGCCTACAAAATGCTTGGTTTCATTTTTCGTTAAGGTACTCACTTTACTCGTGTTAAGACTTTTAATTTACTATATAACTCCCTGGTCATATTTATCCCAACTCGAGTATGCTTCAACAGTTTGGAACCCTTAATACAATATTTATATTAATGCGGTCGAAAATATTCAAAAAAATATATTAGAAGATTAACTCACAAATTTTAATCAGCTGTTATCAAAATCGCATCCTTAGAAAAACGCAGGCAACATAAAGACCAGATATTCTTGTATAAAATAATAAATAACACGATAGACTCTTCTGATGAACAGGATCTTTTTCAACTGTCCTCGCACTAGTAGGCCCTGCCCATCCCCCAAAACGCTCACCGGTGTTCACTTGTCCCCCCCCCCCCCGTCCGCCAACGTCAGCCAGGACCTTAACCTGCCAGAGTCCGGGAACTAGCTCATAAACTCCGCGCCGCCCCGCACCCCTCCCTGATCCACCCCAGAAGGAATCTCGGTCAAGGGACAATGTTCGACCGACCCATTCCCTGGGTCAAAGAGGTCAAATATCTAGGGGTCACCCTTAACAATACCATGTCCTTCGGCAGCTTCGAGCATCCTTTGTGCTCGGCCGTCTCTATCCACTAATCTGCAAGCGGAGTAAAATGTCCCTTAGGAATAAGGTGACACTTTACAAAACTTGCGTGCGACCCATCATGACGTACGCATGTGAGGTGTTCGGGCATGCAGCCCACTCTCACATCGATAAACTTCAAGCGGTTCAGTCCCGCTTCCTCCGCAAAGCCGTAGGAGCCCCGTGGTCCGTACGAAATGTCGACCTCCACTCCGATCTCGGCCCCGAATCTATTCGCGCCTATATTAAAAAGGCGACAACTCGACATTTAGCAAACGCATCTTCCCATGCGAATCCGCTAATCGTAGCCGCCGCTGACTACGAACCCGACCCCTGTCGCTACCGCCGGCCGCGACATATTCTCGTCGATCCCCCCGATGCTTTGACAGCGCTTCTTTCCGCTCCGGATACGGCCGATGACGACGAAGTCGTAGATCCCCTAGCCCGCCGACCGGTGCACTAATTACACCCCGTCCCCCTGTAGCGACTGTCCAAACCGAGGCCGTTCGTCCTTGAGGCGCCCTCGAGTATGTCGCCCCTTGCCCTTCTGGCTCGAGCGTAGTGGTTGCACACTCGCCCTTATATCACTCAAACCCAGACACAGCGTATATCACTCAAACACAGACACAACTGTCCTCGTATCAATGCTCGTTATTACCTCACATTTCATAGCCATAACAGATCTTATAACCATATAGATATTTTTAGTTAAAACCAAAACAACTATATTGCTTCCATAAAAAGGATTACCGGTTCAACCAACCTTAGCTCTCTGTCATAGATCGACAATTTCCCTTCTTTTTTTCTCAATATTAGTTTTATTATTTTTCTCTTTTTCTTTTAATTTATTTTAGTAACATTGATGTGTAGATCCTCTCCATGTAAACACATTAGTGGAAACTTTATTGGCTACATGTATTTCAGTTATGTACGTTTATATGTAATAATATTGCTATATGTTTTCCTTAAGTTAAATAAATAAATAATTGTTTGACTAATACTTAAATTTAAAAAAAAAGTAAACAGTACAGATAATGTTAATTTTATCCATCCTTTCCCTATTATCTTATGGGTAAGTCACGTTTCCGTAACTGGTGAGCATGTGTAAGACAATACACGCTCGCCAGACGCTCTCGCACGCGACTATAAAGGTGGAGGAAGCGAGAGATCTGTAATAAAAACAAAACACGCTGGTTAGCCTTGCCATAATTAATTAAAGCAAACACGACAGTAGTGTGTACGGCAAAAATACGTAAATATAATATAGAGCTCGTTCAAGATAATTACGGACTTTTAGTACTGGTCTACTTACTACACCTTAGGGGATGTGGTCGTGATGATGAAAGTAGAATTATTCACTTACCTACTTTATGATGAGCAAGCCTGATAAACAACAAAACTAAGCCACTACGGCACTTGGCCTTCAAATATGGTCAGCCTTCAGTATTCAATTCAATTGACGTTTATGTGAAGTGAGCAGTACGTTCAACTAATGATATTACGTAGTCTGTCATAGCGAAACACAAAGAATAATACAACATAATAAACGCAAGACCTGAAAGGAGTTTATTCTAAATCGATAGCTGAATGGAGCCAACAATTTTTATTGTATCTTACATTTTTTTTTATTTGCAAACAATGCTGTTACTCAAAGTCAAAGTATTTATTGTATAAATTGTTTTATTACGATGCCAGGTCTTATGGTCTTATTCTGTCGGTCAAACACAATTTACCCTAAATTAGTCATACAATATTTTATTACTAATGCTAAGACAACTGAACAACACTTAATTATGTATGTCAACCAATAATAATAAGATCACATGTTATTAAAGTAACGTTCTTATAATCAAATTTATGTCACTTTATGATATTAAAATTAAAATTAATAATATATTATAATAGAAGCTATGTCAGATTAGGTGCAGATTGATCCAGATCCGTAACCGGCGCATGTGTATGAGACGAACTATGAGAGTGGAGGAAGCCAGAAAGGTCCGTAAGGAAAGAACCTGTTGGAACTCTGTACTCTCTGCCTACCCCGCAAGGGATTTGATGTGATAATATAGATCGATAGATAGGTGCAGATTGAAATTTCATAAACTCTTCCCCTGAGAGAAGCAATTTCCCAACAGAAATTTAAATAGTTTAATTTTAAACTCTAAAGTGAGGTACTCGTATCTAATGTGTTGTGGTAGGTGGTTGAATATTCTAACCGGCATAGCATAGCAATTTCTACTGCATATCTCTGTCCTTATGCTAGGCAGCACTAGTCTATCAGGATACCTAGTAAGAAACTTACAAATGGTTTCTTTACGTGTTTTAAAGTCGATACTACTTTAGTGCATTATAAAAAACTAAATTTATTCTTGATTCATACCAACACGAAAACTTCAAATGCATTTCTAAAACACATACACGTACAAGTTTCATTGTTAATTGGGGTATAAAAGTGCTTAAAGAAGGGGTAAAATACGTTCAATTTGGAAATTTGGTTTTAGTATTAAATATGTCAAACAATTATCTAATCGGGGTGTCTGAGGTCTTGCGTTATTTACGATACACCGGGTATAAAAGAAAATATTCGTAAATGCATATATTTTTTTAAATTTAATAAACAGTGCGACAAGAATCTATTGGCGTGGATGTCATTGACAGGGTGAGTGTGCGATTGGGGTTGACATTTAGTAAAATTTTCCTACTTCGAAGGAGATATTTTAACAGGTTTCAACAGGTCCGTACGTAACCGTAAATTAAAAAAAGAACTTGAGTAAATTTCATAGCAAACGGCAACTTTGCAACTACATAACATTTCACTTGACGACAACGTTGGTTCCGATTTTAGCCGCGGTCCAAAAGATCCTTTTCGGACTGTACATACATACTTCTGATTTATAAACAGAAAAAAATGTAAAAAGTCAATCGCTAAAACATCTAATAAAGAAATTGCGTCAAATGCATTTAACTTTAGAAGTTACGTAATGCATATATTTTGTGGTTCGCTGCATACGAATTTACCCCAAGAGATAAATTTAACACAGTGCTGACCCTAATTACCATCTACCGACCTACATTTTGTTATCCTTTAATAATTTACGTCCGTAACTGCCCTATCTAATTGTTTATTCCCAACCGGTACTCAGTTCAGTGCAAGTACATTAGAAGATGATGCAATAAAAACAAAGTATTGCACAAGCAAATCTATTTCAAGAACTATTTTGATGGTTCAGCATTACTTGCCTAACTGCGTATTTGTTAGACACGTCATTGTAAACAGATATCAAATTACATTAGTCTCTGTTCAGTTCCATTAACTGTTTTGATTATTTAGCAAATATGAATTATAACGGTGCACTCTGCGTAGGCGACGCCGTCGTAAACATGTTTGTTTGGCGATGCCTATAAATAGCCATCACCAGACAAAGTACCTCAATATCTTCTCAGTTCTCTTACCGTTCGCACGGACCATAAATAATATTAAAACGACAGTAATATTTTAAATATAGTTTATAATATTGTATTTATAAATTAAAATATATTTCTACAAAGCCACGCCCGAGCGTTTGACTATCTACTATTTCGCATCTCTGCTGACATAACTCAAGTTCGTTTTTGTCTTCAGTTCAGATAAAGTAAATCTGTACCTTCAGTGAAAAGGGATACAAGTCAAAAATCATAGTTTTGAGTAAATCGATTTTAAACCTTCTCTCGCTTTTTTACTGCATTTAATTGAAGATTGATTACGGTTATTGATAGACACTTATTTGAAGATTATTTTATTCAAAGATTCAAGAAATTATTTTAAGAAGTTTTTTAATATTAAATGAAATGTACGCTTATATTGTCTGACACGATGATTTTTTATATATATTTGTGTAAATTGATGTTAATTTACATAAATCATTACACACATGGTTTTAGTTTAGTGTCGAAGTGGTGTCGAATGATACAAGTATTTGACATGTAAAATGTGTTATTTAAAAATGAGTTCATCTTTTGAATAACATTGGTGTACACTGATACAAGTGTAATTATATCAATTTGCACTATTATGAATCTATTCTTACTGATCAGGTAAAAGGGATTAATTCAAGTTGTATCAGTAATAATCTTACACATTGTTAATTTTGAAAATACACAAAAAAACTTTCTCATTTTAGCACTTAGGAACACGGGGATCAGATTGAAAAATAGCGGAGTTTTTTTCTGATGCATAATGTGCAAAAATATCTAACTTTCACTGAAGGTACAGAAATATCCCGGGACACGTGCGGCTTATCATCAATCGACGTCTCGCGGCTTCTTCTCTTCTGATGTTTTTCGTACACATTTACACGTTTTTAGCACAATATACGTAGTGGTTTACCATGTTCCCTGAAGATTTGTGTGTGTGAGTGTGAAAGATCTACGCTGTTTGCCGCGGGGCAATTAAATCACATATTTTAAATAAGGAGAAAGAAAGGCCTGGTACTTTGAAACTTTTCCATCAAAATATACAAGCATTTTCTTCAAAATCATTAGAGATAGAGTTATTTTTGGAAAAAACTAAATATGATGTTGTTTGTATTTGTGAACATTGGTTTAAATCGTATGAATTATTAATAAATTATAACAATTATTCCGTCTTAAGTTACTATACTCGTAAATCCAAGCTTCATGAAGGTAAATTAATTTTGGTTAAAAAAAATATCAAGTCTAGAGAATGTAGGGATATAGTTGAACTTTCTTGTGTTGAGCTGGATAAGCATATTATTCTGTCTGTGTGTATACAGACCCCCAAACAGTCAAAATTTTACTACATTTGAATCTGTAATGGAAGATGTGCTGAATAAAACTTTCATAAGTAACAAGTCTGTTGTAGTTTGTGGTGACTTCGACATAAATATTTTAGAAAAAACATCGTATTGTGACAGACTCTTACGTTTATTCAATTCTTTTAAGTTAATTAATGTTTTCCTCGAACCGACTCGAATAACATTAACTTCTGCTACATGCATTGACAATATTTTTTGTAATTGCGATTATATAGATCAAGCAGTAGCTAGTTATCTACAATCTGATCACACTGGGCAAATAGTCACTTTCACTAATATTACACCATTGAGAAGTGTTAAAGTTAAATCTAGAATTTTAACACCTGCAACATTGCATACATTTAATACAGCTTTGAGTAATAAATTAGATATTTACATGAGTAACGCCAACGAACCTCATAAACTGTATGCTGATCTTTTTTCAATTATACAGTATTTTTTCATTTACTAGTAGCTTTCCCATTAAATTTGAAAAATATCACCTTCTGTGATTGGGCCACCGCTGGAATTCGTAGAAGTAGGGAAAAGCTATATGAATTATATGACCTAAAATCCCAAACGAATAGTGAAAGATTTGCAAGGTATGTTGCAAATTATTCTAAAACGTTTAAAAGAGTATGTAAGGCAGCAAAAGCGCTACATATAAGTAAAAGAATTAAATCTGCAGATGACAAAATTAAGGCCACCTGGAAAATTGTTAATAGTGAAACTGGGAGGTCTAAGCACCGCAGTGTGGACTTTACTCTAGAGACTGCGCGTGGGCTCATTCAGGCAGATAGTGACGTAGCTCAAGAATTCGAAATTTTTTTCACTAATATTCCGGTAGAGACAACAAAATCCTTAAATTGCTCTTCTTCTGTTAAAAGCAACATTACTCTTTGTCCGGTGGAGTTCGGGTTTGAGTACACTAATCCCCGGTCTGTTATCAAAGTCTTTAATGATTTAAAATTAAAAGTAACTGAAGACTTATGGGGAATGTCGGCAAAAGTGTGTAAATCCATTATACATACAATCGCGCCACACTTAGCTGTTATTTTTAATATGTGCGTAGATCAAGGAGTCTTTCCGAATTTAATGAAATTTAGTAAGGTAATACCACTGTTCAAATCCGGCGATAGTAAAGATGCCAACAACTATAGGCCAGTGTCTGTCTTGCCAGTGCTCAGTAAAGTGTTCGAAAAGATAATGCTCATGCAAATGCTAGATCATTTTAACGCAAACAACATCCTGCACGATCAGCAATTTGGTTTTACCAAAGGGCGTTCTACTACTGACGCCGGTGTAACTCTAATAAAGCATATCTTCGATGCCTGGGAGAACTCACAGGACGCCATTGGCATTTTTTGTGATCTTTGCAAAGCATTTGATTGTGTGAAACATGAAACACTGCTGCTTAAATTGGAGCACTATGGTATCCATGTTAAAACACTTAATCTTTTAAAATCTTACCTAGAGGACAGACAACAGTGTGTTCAAATAAATAAAACTAAATCTCTAGGCTCTTTAGTTAAAATGGGCGTTCCACAGGGATCGATACTGGGTCCGTTCCTATTCTTAGTTTACATAAATGATCTACCTGAAATAATTAAAAATCGAGCGAAGATAGTATTATTTGCTGACGATACCTCTTTGATTTTTAAAGTAGGTAGACATGTTAATAACTTTGACGAAGTAAATGACGCTATTCTTCAACTACATAACTGGTTTACATCCAACAATTTAGTGCTCAATAACAAGAAAACTAAATGTATAAGGTTTTCTTTGCCAAATGTAAAAAGTACTGTACATGATATTATACTGAACAATGAGAAACTTGAGTTCATCAATGATACATCTTTTTTAGGGATTACGCTTGACTCCAAGTTACAATGGGGTCCTCATATTGAGAATTTAGGTAAACGGCTTAGCTCAGCTGCCTATGCCGTAAGGAAGATCAGACAACTAACTGATGTGGACACCGCGAGGATAGTCTATTTTAGCTACTTTCATAGTGTCATGTCTTACGGTATATTGTTGTGGGGTAGGGCAGCGGACATTGAGTCTGTTTTTATCTTGCAAAAAAGGGCTATTAGGGCCATCTATAACTTGAGTAGTCGCGACTCTTTAAGAGAACTGTTCAAAGTAGCTAATATCATGACGGTCCCATGTCAATATATTTATGAAAACATTATGTATACTAGAAAAAATTTAGATCTTTTTAATCAGCTAGGTGATAGGCATTGCTATAACACACGACATAGAAATAAATTAGACCAACCGCAGTTTCGTCTGTCAAAAATTCACACGTCTTTCATGGGGCACGGTGTTAGATTTTATAACAAAATTCCCATCGACGTCACTAAACTTAGTGAAAATAAGTTCAAAGCTTGTGTAAAACGAACACTTTGTAAGTAAGCTTATTATTCAATAGAACATTATTTAAAAGATAAAAATGCTTGGATAGATGCTATTCCAAATCCACTTGAGTCATGACAACCTATTCAACTGTTGTTAGTTAACATTTCCTCTCTTCCTTCTATTAATTTAACACAATATGTACTTTTTGTTGTAAATGAGGGAACCATGTAGCCGTTCTCATAAATAGTATTATTCGCTTTTTTAACTTAGACTCACCTGATGACCAACCTACATTGTTCTCCCATACTCCACAACAGAATGTAGATGAAAAAGTTTGTAATTTATTATTTTAAAAGAGTAACCGTGGAGTTTCTTGCCCTTCTTCTCCACAGGAATGACATTCCGAAGTGGCGGTAGAGTCTTTGTTACTTTTCTGACGATTCATAAATAATGTAATGGCTTACATAAATAAAAAAAAAAATATTCTGATTCTGATTCTGGCCTTTACAGCTTCACCGGACAAGAGGCTGCAACCATTACGCTCAGGGTTCCCAAAAGAGATTTCACTTCGTGCGTCCACACTGTTGCGTGCCCACTTTTGTCTCCGGCGCACAAGGAACAAGTCACGCTATATCGCCAGACTTCTAATGCAATGCCCCTTGCAGGTTTGGTCAAACAGCCGTCTGAGTGCGACAAAGGTATTCCGCTGACGCTCGGCCGGCGGTTGGCAGCGTGGTGCGCACGTCACACTACAGGCGCGACGTCACGCCGGCTATGCGGCCGCTCAACACTAACATCCCACTCGCACGCGTATTTGTGTCTCGGTCCCGCCGTGGTTAGTTTGTAAGTGCGTCAGGCGCGACAGCGGCGGGTCCTGACGATTGCTGTCGCGCTGCGTTGGCTATGTGGCGAAACTTTTAGCGACATATATCGAGGGACACGGCCCCTTATGAATACGAGGCTTTGTTTAAATTGATACTTAAAATAACAGGCTATATCAATTCTGTCTGGGTTTCGAGTGCCGTGATTTCTAACGTAAATGTGTAAGTATATAATATGAACATATCGCTGATGGAATGTTTTTCACCACATTTCTGCTGAGTTGTGCCGTTATAAAATAGCACAGCTCAAGAATATGATTACTTGAGTTAGTACTCCAATTTCAGGGCTATAAAGCTTAATTTCGCCTGCTTTAGCTTTTTGGTTGTGTGGTTAAGTAGCAACATGTATGCCAGACGGGTGCCACACCGAAGATACGCGACAATGGGTATATATCATGTTTTATGTATCGAAAAAGTCTGATATTTATTTACTAGTACCTGCTTTGTTGGTCTAGTGGCATATAGGCACAGAGTTCGCGATCACGAGGTCCTTTCGAAGCCAAACAATGTGCTTTTAGGATTTTGTACTGAAAAATTCTTCTTTTTCATGAGCCTCTCCAACTAGTGAAATCGGCCATCAATTTTTGGAATTCGTTCTTATCCTGTACGACACGGAACAGTTGCTTATACTGCTGCAGATACAAAGCTTCGGCTTCTTTGCCCATTATAATGACCTGCAGAAGATGATATCTATCGCGCCTGAGCACTGGCCTGGACTGGCCGAGGAATGCCGCTTTCGATTTTTTTTTCTGATAGAGATTTCTTTAGAAAACATAGCCCCACGCTATGACTGATTCCTGTGTCGTGGGTGCGTTTACAAACATGAAAATTTACACACACAAATACCCAGACCGAAACAAATAATTGTGGGTCACACAAAGATTTTTCCCGTGCGGGAATCGAACCCGCGAACTGTGGTCGGAGCGGCTTAAGGTCGTAACCACTAAAAATCCATAGTAGATACCTACCAGGAATTGTGTGTGTGAATAATGGTAATAGGCTCGCCTCCTATTACACTGGGGCCACACATCTTCAGCGACCTCTGTCACCTCCACGTCAGAAATTTAGGCGTGACAGTGCTAAACCGTGTCTTATCTAAAGGACAATTTAAAGTCTCCGTAACCGGTGAGCGTGTATGAGACGAACTGTAAGAGTGGAGGAAGCCAGAGAGGTACGTAAGGAAAGAACCTGTTGGAACTCTGTACTCTTTGCATACCCCGCAAGGGATCTGGCGTAATCTAGATAGACAGTGTTTCAAGTTTGCTTTAATCATATAACAACCACCACAATATTAACACCATCATCATCGACTCACAATCATAAAGGGTTGTTCCGAGACTTCCAAAATTATATCCCACCATTTCCAAGAAATATATATTACAGTAAACTTGAATAGGGAGAAAAGGTCCGTTGTTAATAACTAAATGATATTACTGTGCGCTCGTAGAGTTGTGCGACCGCAGTGTTCTTAGCGATTACCAAGGTTAAGCAGCGTTCGACTCGGTTGACCCGAGATGGGTGACCGTTTGTGGCATTTTCAAATTCGAGCGCCTCCGTGCTTCGGAAGGCACGTTAAGTTGGTCCCGGCTACCACTTAATGTGGTAGTCGTTAAGCCGAGTTGGAAGCCTTAAAGGCGGCTGGATGAGTTCCAACAGCAGGTGGCCACAAACCTGCCTCCACCAATCCGCATTGGGTCCGCATGGCGGAGTATGGCCTAATCTCTCTCACCTCGATTAGTGAGAGAAGGCCTTTGTCCCGCAGTGGGCAGTATAGGCTGATATTATTATTATTAAATGATATTACTGGGTATTTGGATTAAGTAACCATTTTTCATATTATTCGTAATTTATCGCTTCATGACAATAGCTAATAGCACCCGTGGATTTTACGTTAAGAATAAGTGTCAACAAAATTTTGTTCTCTTTTTGGGTTCATCCTTGTTTTTTTTTACATACACTATACACCATCATACACCGTCACGCCTATATTCCCCAATGGCAGAGGTGTACTGAATACACCCGCTTTTCGCCGACGATGTTAGGTCTCATATAACAGGGGGTGTGCCTATTGCCGTATACCGTGTGATCGCAAAGCGACACGCTTTGCTAGACCAACGAGACAGTCTTTTTTTAACAAATCATAAACTTGGTTTTTAAAAAAATACTCCTCCTAGAAGATTGTTACTTACTTCATAAAAATATACATCATTCTGTTTGATCCTAATACTCCTTTATACCTCAAAAAACGATTCGAGTTCCTCCGTGAGTCACATTCAAGGTTCTGAAGGTCGTCGGAAAATCTCAGACTAGAAACACCAATGCATTCCGAAATATTTCTTGATAAATCCTTCTCAGTCCAAGCTGTTCGTCTATGGAATGCATTTCCTGTATCAGTAAGACGCGCAGAGTCATTGGACATTTTTAAAAGAATAGTTAAGGACCACTTTCTTTCGACTATTTTCTAATAAGTCACCTACTATCATGCCGTTTCTTTATACCTATCTTTATTATATTTATATATTGTTATGTATCATATATCTTTATAAGCATATGAACCTGTGCCTATTAAAATAAAACTAACTAATAAATGTACGCCACCTACTGCCCTCTATTTTTTGTATATCTTTTTTTCTTTTAGTTTTGGTTGTCTGGAAGAGATTGCTATTAGCGATAACACCGCCAATTGTACCTCCTTTGTTTAATTTCTTTTCTCTATGTATCTGTATTGGTGTACAATAAAGAGTAATCTATCTATCTATCTATCATGAAAGTCGCGAGAATTAATGTATGAAAGATTATTTTTTCGAAAACAATGGGTTTTGGAGGTCTCGGAACAATGAATACGGTGAATAATACAACGTTTTATCAATTATGGACGCGGTTTGATGTAGAGTTCTTAAATTGCCACGAGCGTAACTTTTATGCGAGGTGAAGCAAGAACCGCGGTGATTTAAGGGCCCTTTTTCGCTACGACTGAATAGAAGTTTTGCTTAAATTGTGAAATATTGTGCTATTTTTGCGGTGTAGAAATACACGAAAATGTTTCCTAGATATGTTTACTACATGAATATTAATTAACATTAAAACTGTATAATTTTAAACTGGCTTGTTAAAGGATTTTGCTGGTTTTTCAGCCGATTTCAATTGCGGAGTGCGGTGAGACCGACGCTCCCGCCGCTCAATCACCGCGCTCGGTAGTAATGTGGAACAGAATTTATTGTTGTGCCTTAACAATGACCACGTTCTCGTAACGCTGCGCGTTACGGTAATTTCTTGGAATGATCGTTTAAAGGTATCAGATACCATTACACGAGCATTTTACGAAGTTATCGTAACGCATCGCGTTTGGTCTTCGCGAATAAAGACCCAGCCAGGGAATAGTGCAAAAGATTGATACAAAGAATAATTTAACAGCGCTGTCTAGTGCAACGTTACGGGATGAAATTTTGGTTAGTTGTTTATGTATGAGGTTTGCGAGTGGAAATCAGCGGCATAGGGAAGTCACAGAATATACAGGTCGCCGATTTTTGTATTCTCGTGGGATTCGTAGAATACCTAATAGACGGAGTACTTAATTATTCTAAATAGCTTAAAATCGCTATAACTCTATAGAAGTTCGGAATAGTAGGATATCAGCGATAGACACACGAATTGTTTTTTAACATTATATAAATAGTAATGCAATATAAGTAATGTTAATTTTTGATTATGTCGTGTTTTTTCTGAATTTAAGCTGCAAACTGCATATTTTTATTATGTCCGATGAATGTCGTCGTAGCAAATAGTCGAGTTTATTGATGTAACCAGTTTAACGCATTTGCTCCTACACGCTGTCTCTATAGCATAATATCATTATCATTGTCCTCACTTATCTATAATATTGGAAGTTATTAATTAGTGATTTGCAATAGTTTTTTAAGCTAGACATCAATACTTCTCGGCGCTGTACTAGCTAATAGCCCATTTGACTATACCATATATCCCATC
Source organism: Phalera bucephala (assembly GCA_905147815.2). Classification (NCBI taxonomy): domain Eukaryota; kingdom Metazoa; phylum Arthropoda; class Insecta; order Lepidoptera; family Notodontidae; genus Phalera; species Phalera bucephala. Next base: position 6,342,208 of record LR990620.1, on the reverse strand, counting down.
AATTCAAAGAATGTTGGCCTACCTCTGACAACACCAGCCAACAGGAGCCTCCTTGAATGCGACACTTGAATACTCCCTCGCATGAACTACCGCTATTTCAGGTATTTAGTGTTGGATTTAGTCACATTTTACCACTTCCTGTTACTTCATCAGCCTGCACCGTCCCTCTGCTCGACAAAGGATATCTCTCACAAATCGAGGTGAGAATCTCTCTCACCTCGATTTGTGAGAGATATCAAAATATATAAATCATTTTCTATGCAGCTTGGATTGACGGTGGCAGGTTTTAGACGAACTACAGTTGGAAGTTATAAGCGACTACCATATTAAGTGGCCGTCGGGATAAACCGCTTAGCGCGCCTTCGGAAGCGCGCTTAATAACATTTTGTAAGTTGTGTGTGGCCCTGATTTCTCCAGAAAAATACACATGTTTTTCTTTCTTTCTTTATTTCTATATCACGCCAGATCCCTTGCGGGGTAAGCAAAGAGTACAGAGTTTCAACAGGTTCTTCTCTTACATACTTCTCTGGCTTCCTCTACTCTCATAGTTCGTCTCATACACGCTTGCCGGTTACGGAGACCCCTGACTTGCCCTTCAGATAAGACACGGTCTATTTGGTCATGGTAAGATAGTCTAGGTCTTCCCCAGTACCTATATCCCTCCACTTTTGCATTATATATCTGTTTGTTTATCTGTAACGTATTTCTCTTAGCAAAATAACTCAAATAAAGTAAATTGCTCACGCGCTGGAAGTGCGAGGGACAGTAATAAAGAGACAGCTTTACGCTCGTTGGGTTATCTCGTCTATCGGTGTTAGTTTTCTTCGATATTTTTTCCTTATTTTCTTTCCAGTTAATCTATTATTTATCATTATTTGAGATCTATTTATTATTATTTATTATATGCTTTGAGATATATTAGTGGATTTATAAATATGTACCAACTCAAATTCTTAAATTTTTAAGAGGTGTAGAGTTTTGCTTGAGTAAGGTAAGGCTTGCTCTAATAATGAGAGCGTAGGCCGCTCCGGTGAAGTAGTCCCAGGTTTTGTTCTCGATCTTTGTGTGATCCACAAATATTTGTTTCAGTTTGGGTGTTTGTGTATGTGAATTTCATGCCACCCATCTAACCTGGCTGACCAAATCGAATGCTACTTAACCTTGGTGATCTCAAATAAATAGCGATTTTACAGGCCCTCATGCTCTATGAGTAACTAAAGAACTCCGTGAAATGCATTGAGTTACATGTAGGTTATCGAAACCACGATGATTTCCTACAAAATATATGGGAAAAGATTTGTGCGATTTCTGACTTTTCTAGTACTCCAATCTCAGTTGGTCCAATGAGGCGCTCGTAGCGCTGTGCGGCCGCGGTGTTCTAACCGATCACCAAGGTTAAGCAGCGTTTGACTCGGTCGGCCTGAGATCGGTGACCGTTTGTAGCATTTTCATATTCGAGCGTCTCCGTGCTTCGGAACGCATACTATCATCCCGGTTACCTCGTAATGTCGTAGTCGTTAAACCAAGTTGGAAGCATAGGCTTGATAAGTTTCAACAGCAGTTGGCGTCAAACCTGCTGTAGGCAGCCGCGAAATCCGCACTTGGTCCGCGTGGTGGAGTAGGACCTTACCTCTTTCACATCGATTAGTGAGATAGGGCCTTTGCCCAACTGTGGGACAGTATAGGCTGCTATTATATATAATTATTATAATGAGTTCTTAGATTTACGCGAATAGTACACATGAAAAAACAAATATTTCATGTATAATTATTATATTACAAATTATATTCGATTAACCGGCGAGCGTGTATAAGACGAACTATGAGAGTGGACGAAACCAGAGAGGTATGTAAGGAAAGAACCTGTTGGAACTCCGTACTCTCTGCCTACTCCGCGAGGGATCTGGCGTGATGATATAGATAGATAGATATCAAAAATGTAGGAAAATATCCCAGTAACTCACTTTGCGCCGTCCTCTCGGTCAGATTATCTCACTTATCTATAATATTGGAAGTTATTAATTAGTGATTTGCAATAGTTTTTTAAGCTAGACATCAATACTTCTCGGCGCTGTACTAGCTAATAGCCCATTTGACTATACCATATATCCCATCAATTCAAAGAATGTTGGCCTACCTCTGACAACACCAGCCAACAGGAGCCTCCTTGAATGTGACACTTGAATACTCCCTCGCATGAACTACCGCTATTTCAGGTATTTAGTGTTGGATTTAGTCATATTTTACCACTTCCTGTTACTTCATCAGCCTGCACCGTCCCTCTGCTCGACAAAGGATATCTCTCACAAATCGAGGTGAGAATCTCTCTCACCTCGATTTGTGAGAGATATCAAAATATATAAATCATTTTCTATGCAGCTTGGATTGACGGTGGCAGGTTTTATTTATTTATTTATTTTTATTTTTAAGGCATACCAACAACATATACATGAGAATTAGTCCATAACACGAATAATATAAATAGTTCTGGTGTATATGCCACTTACAGGTATACACAACACTGCTTAAGACTTAGGTTTTAGACGAACTACAGTTGGAAGTTATAAGCGACTACCATATTAAGTGGCCGTCGGGATAAACCGCTTAGCGCGCCTTCGGAAGCGCGCCTAATAACATTTTGTAAGTTGTGTGTGGCCCTGATTTCTCCAGAAAAATACACATGTTTTTCTTTCTTTCTTTATTTCTATATCACGCCAGATCCCTTGCGGGGTAAGCAAAGAGTACAGAGTTTCAACAGGTTCTTCTCTTACATACTTCTCTGGCTTCCTCTACTCTCATAGTTCGTCTCATACACGCTTGCCGGTTACGGAGACTCCTGACTTGCCCTTCAGATAAGACACGGTCTATTTGGTCATGGTAAGATAGTCTAGGTCTTCCCCAGTACCTATATCCCTCCACTTTTGTATTATATATCTGTTTGTTTATCTGTAACGTATTTCTTTTAGCAAAATAACTCAAATAAAGTAAATTGCTCACGCGCTGGAAGTGCGAGGGACAGTAATAAATAGACAGCTTTACGCTCGTTGGGTTATCTCGTCTATCGGTGTTAGTTTTCTTCGATATTTTTTCCTTATTTTCTTTTGAAGGACTAGGTCAATCTTCAGTGAAATAACCACGGATATGTTTGGTATAAACAGATTTATTTCCCAACAGCGATTTAACAACACGTCTGTGCTCCTTCAACCGGTGATGTCAAGTGATGTCAAATCGAAATACGAGTTACAAAGTCTACCCTCAACTGTCAACTTGCATTAGTTGGCTTTGATCAGATCATTCGATTACATAGATTATAAAAGTTAAGTCGATTATTAATCGATTGACATATCGGTTGTGAAACGAACAATATCGAAATCATTAGATAACGAGTATTGATATCAATGCTTATAGTAGTCGATGCTAACTAAATCGATGCTTACAGCTCGGCCATCCTTATCAAGGTGGGTCCTCACACAAAATAATTAAGTTTACATAATATACACGCATTGTAATTACAATTTAAAAAAAGAAAAACTAAATGAAATAAATAACTAGACTCACAGTCTGTCATGATCTGCGAACATCTGTGCAATATCGTATAGATATTCTTCTATGTCTGCACTGTTCGCTCATAACCTGTGTCTCACAATCACAATCGTAATCATTCGTTAGATTAATGTGATCTGCAGCCATCTGTGCCTAAGCACTGACTGCTCACAATCATGCATACATAGAAGAATATCTATACGATATTGCACAGATGTTCGCAGATCATGACAGACTGTGAGTCTAGTTATTTATTTCATTTAGTTTTTCTTTTTTTAAATTGTAATTACAATGCGTGTATATTATGTAAACTTAATTATTTTGTGTGAGGACCCACCTTGATAAGGATGGCCGAGCTGTAAGCATCGATTTAGTTAGCATCGACTACTATAAGCATTGATATCAATACTCGTTATCTAATGATTTCGATATTGTTCGTTTCACAACCGATATGTCAATCGATTAATAATCGACTTAACTTTTATAATCTATGTAATCGAATGATCTGATCAAAGCCAACTAATGCAAGTTGACAGTTGAGGGTAGACTTTGTAACTCGTATTTCGATTTTCTTCTAAACTTTCGGTTCTTCTTTTTCTAGGTTCAGGTGTGCATGTCTCGCGGCTTCGCCTATTGCATCTTGATTTTGACTGCCTCCTATCAGCTTCCGCAGATTCTTCTTGTTCATTCGATTTGGTTCTGAGGCGTTTCTTTCGATTTTTCCCTCCAGTATTTTCATTGTTCATGCTTCAATTATATGTTTTAGTCTCATGTACTCTCCGGTGGCGGTGACGTCGCGCACCAGATGAATTTGTACATGTACCTTCGTTATCACTACTCATGATGTGCAATCACAAAAATTTTCTTACAGGATGCCCGTGGCGGCAAAATAACACGTGGATTTAGTAGATCCCGCTTCTGACCTGAAGGACTAGGTCAATCTTCAGTGAAATAACCACGGATATGTTTGGTATAAACAGATTTATTTCCCAACAGCGATTTAACAACACGTCTGTGCTCCTTCAACCGGTGATGTCAAGTGATGTCAAATCGAAATACGAGTTACAAAGTCTACCCTCAACTGTCAACTTGCATTAGTTGGCTTTGATCAGATCATTCGATTACATAGATTATAAAAGTTAAGTCGATTATTAATCGATTGACATATCGGTTGTGAAACGAACAATATCGAAATCATTAGATAACGAGTATTGATATCAATGCTTATAGTAGTCGATGCTAACTAAATCGATGCTTACACTTTCCAGTTAATCTATTATTTATCATTATTTGAGAACTATTTATTATTATTTATTATATGCTTTGAGATATATTAGTGGATTTATAAATATGTACCAACTCAAATTCTTAAATTTTTAAGAGGTGTAGAGTTTTGCTTGAGTAAGGTAAGGCTTGCTCTAATAATGAGAGCGTAGGCCGCTCCGGTGAAGTAGTCCCAGGTTTTGTTCTCGATCTTTGTGTGATCCACAAATATTTGTTTCAGTTTGGGTGTTTGTGTATGTGAATTTCATGCCACCCATCTAACCTGGCTGACCAAATCGAATGCTACTTAACCTTGGTGATCTCAAATAAATAGCGATTTTACAGGCCCTCATGCTCTATGACTAACTAAAGAACTCCGTGAAATGCATTGAGTTACATGTAGGTTATCGAAACCACGATGATTTCCTACAAAATGTATGAGAAAAGTTTTGTGCGATTTCTGACTTTTCTAGTACTCCAATCTCAGTTGGTCCAATGAGGCGCTCGTAGCGCTGTGCGGCCGCGGTGTTCTAACCGATCACCAAGGTTAAGCAGCGTTTGACTCGGTCGGCCTGAGATCGGTGACCGTTTGTAGCATTTTCATATTCGAGCGTCTCCGTGCTTCGGAACGCATACTATCATCCCGGTTACCTCGTAATGTCGTAGTCGTTAAACCAAGTTAGAAGCATAGGCTTGATAAGTTTCAACAGCAGTTGGCGTCAAACCTGCCTACAGAAATCCGCACTTGGTCCGCGTGGTGGAGTAGGACCTTACCTCTTTCACATCGATTAGTGAGATAGGGCCTTTGCCCAACTGTGGGACAGTATAGGCTGCTATTATATATAATTATTATACTGAGTTCTTAGATTTACGCGAATAGTACACATGAAAAAAAAAATATTTCATGTATAATTATTATATTAAAAATTATATTCGATTAACCGGCGACCGTGTATAAGACGAACTATGAGAGTGGACGAAACCAGAGAGGTATGTAAGGAAAGAACCTGTTGGAACTCCGTACTCTCTGCCTACTCCGCGAGGGATCTGGCGTGATGATATAGATAGATAGATATCAAAAATGTAGGAAAATATCCCAGTAACTCACTTTGCGCCGTCCTCTCGGTCAGATTATGTATATCAAGTATCCGCGTCAAATCGAGACGACGAAGTCCCCTATTTTATTCAAGCGACGGAGTCGGACTGCTAAAATGTTTGAACGAAACCTGCTCGCACACCGGACTTATAAATATTTTTATAAGAAAATGTAGAAATAAGAAAAATACGTTTTTTTCATAAAATCTATCTATATTATTATCACGTCAGAACCCTTGCGGGGTAGGCAAAGAGAACAGAATATCAACAGGTTCTTTCCTTAGCGACCTCTCTGGCTTCGTCTACTCTCATACACTCTCACCAGTTACGGAGAGTCTTGAATTTTTCATATATAATAATATCCCACTGCTGGGCAAAGGCCTTATCTGAGAAATCGAGTTGAGCGAGATTAATGAAGTCATACTCCACCACGCGGACCCAGTGCCTATAAGGCTTCCAACTCGGTTTAACGACTAACTCATTAAGTAGTAACCGTAAGCAACGGTTTAACGTGCCTTCCCAGCACGGAGACGCTCGAATACGAAAATGCCACAAACGGTCACCCATCTAAGGCCGACCGAGTAGAACGCTGCTTAATCTTGGCGATCGGTAAGAACACCATGGTCGCACAGAAATCAGAAGTAATACAAGTGACATTCCCAAAGCATACAATCTATATTTTTTCTATTATCAAAACAAAAGAAGGACCTTTAACAACTTTTTAAAAACTTTGTTTTCATGGTTGGTATGAGAGTATGGCATCTTTGAACGATGTCCAGGGTAAACTAACCTGTACCGGTAAAATACCGATACTCCTGAGCCTGAGTAACTATAACTTCGTGACATCATTGTTTGATGGTACGTCAGTGCTTTACCCGATGATCTGCAAGTGGAGTAAAATATCCCTTAGGAATAAGGTGACACTTTACAAAACTTGCTTGCGGGCCCATCATGACGCGTACGCATGTGAGGTGTTCGGGCACGCCGTCCGCTCTCACATCGATAGACTCCAAACGATTCAATCCTCCGCAAAGCTGTTGGAGCCCCGTGGTTCATACGGAAGTTCGATCTCCATTCCGATCTCGGTCACGAACCTTTTCGCACCTTTATTAAAAAGGCGACAACCCAATATTTCGCGAACGCGTCCAAACATTGAAATCCGTTAATCGTAGCCGCTGCCGACTACGAATCTAACTCCCCTCCTATCAGCCGCTACCGCCGTCCGCGGCATGTTCTCACCGACCCTCCCGATGCCCTTACATCCCTTCTTTCGTATACAGATACCGCACACAGGATCAGTGGCCGACCTTGCCGGCGAGGTCAAAGAATCCCTTGCCCGCCGGCCGGTGCAGAGCACCACGGCGAGACACCTAGTATACGCCCTCCCCCATAGCGACTGCCCAAGCCGAGGCTGTTTCTCCTTGAGGCGCCCTTGAGCTAGTTGCCCCCTTACCCTTCTGGCTCGAGCGCAGTAGTTGTAAGCTCGCCCTCTTGTCCGGTGAAGCTGTAAAGGCCCCGCGGCTAACAGTATAGATCATTCACACACACAACAACACACACACACACAAAGGTACGTCAGTGGCGTAAAAAATACCATTATACATCCATTACATGATCGTGACACGAAGTTATCGGAAGACACTATTTGATCATAGCGAATAAGAACCTAAAAGTACCCAAAAAACGCAGAGTGTGTGTGTGTGTTTGAGTGATATACGTTGTTGGCCGTGAGGCCTTTACAGCTTCACCGGACTTAAGGGCGAGCGTACAACCACTACCCTCGAGCCAGAAGGGCAAGGGACGACATACTCGAGGGCACCTCAAGGAGGAACGGCCTCGGTTTGGACAGTCGCTACGGGGGGAGGGGGTGTAATTAGTGCACCGGTCGGCGGGCTAGGGGATCTACGACTTCGTCGTCGTCGTCCGTATCGGAAGCGGAGCGGAAAGAAGTGATGTCAAAGCATCGGGGGGATCGGGGAGAACATTTCGCGGCCGGCGGTAGTGACAGGGGTCGGGTCCGTAGTCGGCGGCGGCTACGATTAGCGGATTCGCTTGGGAAGATGCGTTCGCGAAGTGTCGAGTTGTCGCCTTTTTAATATAGGCGCGAATAGTTTCGAGACCGAGATCGCAGTGGAGGTCGACATTTCGTACGAACCACGGGGCTCCTACGGCTTTGCGGAGGAAGCGGGACTGAACCGCTTGAAGTCTATCGATGTGAGAGTGGGCTGCATGCCCGAACACTTCACATGCGTACGTCATGATGGGCCCGCAAGCAAGTTTTGTAAAGTGTCACCTTATTTCTAAGGGACATTTTACTTCGCTTGCAGATTAGTGGATAGCAGTGTTGGGCAAAAATCAATTGATTAAACAATTGACAATTAACAATTGATCAATTGTAATTGCAGTGTTATGCAATTAACAATTGATCAATTGTAATTGCAAAACATTGCAATTAACAATTGATCAATTGTAATTGCAATGTTTTGCAATTAACAATTGATCAATTGTAATTGCAAAACATTGCAATTACAATTGATCAATTGTTAATCGTTTTATGCACATTTACGATTAAACAATTAACAATTAATCATCAAAAACCCGTCGGCGCAATGTAGGTATTAAAAGCACACTTAACGTTGGGGCAATGTGGGAGTGTACAATGTACACTTCTATCTGGTGTTGTAAGGCTTGACTCGGAAGTACGATGCTTGAGTGAAAGCTTGCCTTCTAAAAAGACTCAAGACAAAACAATACATAATCATCTATGAGATTTTAGGGGATGGTGATAACTAAAATGGCGTTAATTTTTAGATGGCGGTCGCGACTTCTTATGAATAATCAATATGGGCATCGTTTTTGGGGTTTAAGTATGCTGATTACGAACAAATTAAACACTATATTCGTTATCAGCATCCCCTAAAACCCCAAAAATGATATCCATATTAATTTAACACCAATATCAATCTACTTGTACTTGTCAGTGTCAATCTAACCAGCCTAAACACGAGGGGTTTTGTCCAGTTCACATGTTTCTATGGCCACCTTCGAACTTCATCATCAGACCAACCCAATGGTACCATATTATTGTATTGTTACCGAACTTACATACGTATGTCAATTTCAGCTGATTCGGATACCGTAAGTGCTTGAAAAACTGATCAGAAGAGTTGAACCGGAAAGACAGACAGACATACGAACAGTGCAAGTTAAATAAAAGCTTATAAAAAATGAAGTATTTCTATTTTGTCCCTATAAGAATTGAATATTTTACAAGTTCCAGTTCCATATAAAAGCATTCGAAATTCGTTCAATACACTGCACCCCTCTGCCAACCCCCCGTGCTATCAAAATGTTTGTTTATAAATAAGTACCTAAACTTTAAAGAAACGCGCGCGCACTTGTCGCCTTTCGGCAGCGGCACGAACCGACAAGTGCGCGCGCGTCAGTAGTAGGGTTGCCACCTTTTATTTGAGCAAATAAAGTACATTGGTTTTTAAAGGAAGGTAAAAAAGTAAATTGTATCTAAATAAAGTATTATTTATTTCACTTTACTATTTTGTTTAAAAACATTTAACGGACGATTTAGCGCAGTGGTTAAGAGCTTGAGCTGCTCCGCCCACTGTGTCGAATAGTCGCGGGTTCGATTCCCGCACGGGCCAAATCTTTGTGTGATCCACAATTATTTGTTCCGGTTTGGGTATTTGTTTGTGAATTTTCATGTTTGTAAACGCACCCACGACACAGGAATAAATGCTAGTGTGGGGCTACGTTTAAAAAAAAAATAAAAAAAAAAATATTGACAGTCTATGATAACTTAAATAGATTGGAGAAAGAATTTAAAAGTGCTTATAGTATTTAATATTTTCTTTAAGTTAGAGAAGTTGTACATATAACAATGTTTTTTTCTTAAATCTAGCTTACCATATATTCGGATTCTAACACCAGACATCATCCACTTTGCTTTTAATGCGATCAATTATTTTCTTTTTAATGATTTATGTAAAATGAATCTTAAAAAATCAAATTTCGCGTACTTTACAGTTCTCATAAAGTACTTTATAATAAACTATGGGTGGCAACCCTAGTTACTCGTCGCCTTTCGGCACCGACACGAGCCGACAAAGTGCACGTGCGTAGGTAGGTAAAGTCGGTCGGTAGGGCCACAGTATCTATCTATTCAGTAACTCATCTAAGCCGTTTTAGTGGCATAATTACCTACACTCCCGTCAGAACGTTGTTAAGTTTAGCACTTTTTTTTTGGGTTTTTTTCGTCATTTATTAAAATTAATCTACTGCTGTGGTTATAAGCCTGTATTTTTTCGATATGAGTGCAGCGTAATACAATTTAACATATACATTGTGTAATAACAGCATAATGAAAACGTTTATAATTTTAATTTTTATGCTCAAGAATATATTATTTACCTTTATTGCAAATTGTTTCTAGAAACACGTTTACTCGTTTTACGAATAAGAATTCTAATTATATATAAGTATTCTCGAATCTCATTCTTATTGAGAGTTTTTATGATAGATTACTCGGAAATTGTATATAACTATATATGTTAAAAACCACATGAGTTACTAAATATCAATTTGGCGTTTCCAGTGGCCATTATTTTAATTCTAATAAAAGATACATATTGAGAAACCATACAAGTAACTAATAAGTTTAAAGTGGTCATTTTATTCTAAATATTAAGGCCTAATAGCACACAAAGACAAAATATTTAAATTTGTATTATTTTTCTATCTATCTATATTGTCACGCCAGATCCCTTGTGGGGTAGGCAGAGAGTAAAGAGTTCGAACAGGTTATTTTTTGGTTTGTTACAGAACGTTCTAATGTTAGTTGTTAAAAAAGTGTCCGTCTCGGACGTGCACTGCCACCGCGGCTTATTACATGCGGAAAACTATCGAGAAGGCGTGTAGAGCGCGCGTCTGTGTGCGTGAGTTTGATTCGGACCGTAACTACTAAGATGTTTTACTGTATTATAGTACTCTGTGGTAGGGCACCCCACATACCCCGCGCACTGAGACCCCGCGTGTCTCTGTTCGATCGTTTAGGACGAAAATATTGTCATAACGGTCTGGTTATTTGTGTATGTGAATTTTCATGTTTTTAAACGCACCCACGATACAGGAATTAATCCTAGTGTGGGGCAACGTTTTTTTTTTAAAAGAAAAAAAAAACTGTGTTCTTAGATTTACACGAGGCCCTCCCGTGACCATGGGTGCTGCAAAGCACTCGAAACGCCGGGAACTAAAAATCAAAAAATAAACCGCGATAAAATCCGTAAAATAGTTTTATTTCAAGAAAAAAAACTTTTTTTCGGAGCGCAAAGTATCGCCTACATTTCGACACGATCACCCTTCAGGGTACTTTTGTGTGTGTACTTATAGTTGTAGGTATTTAAACATACGAATTTTCACAAACATAGAGAGTGAGTGTGAATCGTGCGCACACAGGAGGGACTTGATTGTAGGACTGGGATTGTAGGGACTTGAATTAATTTTTATTAAGTATATTCGCATATTTCAACGAATATTTCCACACACTTTTGAATATTATAGTCATTATGGATGAAAAGGAATATAGTTATATGTCAGATAACACGTCGGATACGGACATCAATGAACAGTTAGATCGAGATGGGCAGTCTTCAGGCCGAGCTAAATCACGTCAATATCTCCACCCCCGCGTCTTGCACTTGCACATATAATCACAGCTCTGTGTCCTTAATGCTCGCCTTTCAGTACCAAAATCAGAGGAATCGACCATTAAAAATGCAACAACCGATATTTCGCGAACGCGTCCAATCATAAAATCCGCTAATCGTAGCCGCCGCCGACTACGAACCTAACTCCCCTCCTATCAGCCACTACCGATGCCCTTACATCCCTGCTGTTGGATACAGATACCGCACCCAGGATCAGACACCGACCTCGCCGACGAGGTCGAAGAATCCCTTGCCCGCCGGCCGGTGCAGAGCACCACGGCGAGATACCTAGTATAGGCCTTCCCCCATAGCGACTGCCCAAGCCGAGGCCGTTCCTCCTTGAGGCGCTCTTGAGCTAGTTGCCCCCTTGCCCTTCTGGCTCCAGTGTAGTAGTTGCACGCTCGCCCTCTTGTCCGGTGAAGCTGTAAAGGCCCCGCGGAGACAGCGTAGATCACTTACACACACACACACACACACATACACACGACCTGGCGAAGGTCGCGGATGTGTAAAAGCCTGCATCAGAAACAACCCTTTTTTATCGAAAGGAAATGCAACCTGCATACAGAGATGCGGGGGTGATATGGGGCTCACAGCCACTATAACCCCACGGCATCCACCTGCCCAAGTGCCCTGCCGCAGGAATCGCCGAAGGCATCGCATCTACGGCGCATTAAAATAGCCCTGGTATTAATGAATACGATAATTTTCCCAATTTTTAAACGTATTCCAAATTAATCTCCAATCGCCTTTTCAAAGATTATATTACAAACCCAATTAATTATTCAGTTCCCCATAATCCGATTGGTAGTCACGGATAATTATTTAATTAAATAATTAATTGGTTACCACTTAGTGATATTAATTAACAAAGCTGTTTTGAACAATATCGAACAAAATTTCAGGTAATTACGGAAATTCAAATTGGTAACACGAGACAGATTAATGTTTCAGATTTATCCAGTATTTAATTTAAAGAATCGTTATATTAATTATATATCTCACGTCTTGATGATGACTTGGGGGTAGGCAGGGAATAGGTATAAAGTTCCAACGGGTTATTTTCTTCCAGAACTCTTTTGCTTCGTCCACTCTCGTAGTCATACACGCACGCCGGTTACGAAGACCTTTGACTTGCCCTTCAGATAAGACACGGTGTACTTTAATATAGGCTCAATTGATTGGAATACTAACTGTAATATTAATTCAACGGTACGTCAATGTAATAATACTCCTGGCTTAATATTCATTCCTATGTGATGTAATAATACTCCTGGCTTTATGTCCGAAAACAATCCTATTCAATTAAATACTGTTAAAAACTACAATCAACGAGTTCTTGATTTAGTAATGGCTAATTGTAATGATATAACCGTTAAAGAGAGCCCTATTATACTCAGTAAACTTGACGCACATCAACCCGCGCTTGAAATCCATATTAATTTCAACAATTCTGTTCCTTTGAAGTACAATACTTTTGCTACTCATAACTTTCGTAAAACCGACTACAGCTGTTAATAATAAATTGAGTCAAGTACTCGTAGACTGGCAAATAGAACTTCAACAAACTTGCAATGTAAAGGATATGCTGTCGAAATTTTATGAAATCTTACACTCTATCATTGATACTACAATACCGAAAACAAAACAACGGCATAGTAAATTCCAATCCTGGTATACCCCTTATAAAAATATATCTCTTATAAAAATTATCGCAGAAAAAGGAAAACTCAGAAAAGGTTATAAAAATCCTAGAGATTTAATTGAGCTCAAAATTACTTATAAAAGAGTAGATAAATTAAAAAAATCTTGATATTTCCACTATATTACCGAAATTGAAAACTCAGTTACTAAGAATCCCAAAAAATTCTGGTCATGTGTTAAAGCAAATCGTGGTAGATCTTCAGGCATACCAATCGTAATCAACTTTAATGACGAAACAGCTTACTCAGGTGAAGATATATGTAATTTGTTTGCAGCTCAATTTTATTCCGTATTTTCTCAAGCACACTCCGAAATGGAATATGATATCCTTGTTACTTCATACCCTCAAATTTCTCTTTGCAATATTGAAGTCAGGGAAAACACCATTGCTAATATTTTGAAATCTTTAGACTCTTATAAAAGCGCTGGTCCAGATGGCATACCACCAGTTTTTATTAAAAATACATATACAAATTTAATACAATCGCTGAAGATGATTTTCGAATCATCTTTAAAAACCTCAACGTTTCCAATTCTATGGAAAACGGCCAATATCATTCCGATCTTTAAAAAAGGTGACAAAAATAATGTCATAAATTATAGGCCAGTCTCAATTTTAAGTATTTTTTCTAAAATATTTGAATGCCTTGTTTACACCGTTATTACAGCTTACACATCGAATTATATATCGGATTTTCAGCACGGATTTTGTAAACATAGATCTACAATGACCAACCTTTTAAATTATACAAACAATTTAGCAGTATTCTTAGACAATAGAGTACAAGTTGACGCAGTATATACAGATTTTAGTTCTGCATTTGATAAAGTGGATCAAAAATTATTAATAATTAAGTTACAACGCTACGGTATATGTGGACCCTTTTAAGACTGGTTTGAGTCCTATCTTCAAAATTGGATTTTCTTCTAAAATTATTAGAGCCACATCTGGAGTCCCCCAAGGTTCACACCTTAGGCCGATACTATTTCTGCTTTTTATAAATGGTAATATCATTTATAAATGTATAAAATTCAGCAATTACTTAATCTTCGCAGATGATTTAAAATTATATAAGCCTATAACAGGTTCAGATGACGAACGCTTACTTCAAAGTAATTGAAACTCTATCCAATCCTGGTGTCATAAGAATAAAATGATATTAAACCCCAAAAAATGTGTACACTTAAAATTTACTAGAAATCGCAATGTTATTCTTTCTGAATATAACATTGAGGAAATTACTCTCAAAAAAGTTACTGAGGTACGGGATCTTGGAGTCATTTTAAATCAAAAATTGAGCTTCAGACAACATATTGACCATATAACTTCGAAAGCCTGAATAATGTCTGGGTTTGTTAAACGTGTGTGTAAAGATTTTAAAAACTTATATGCCATTAAATGCTTATATATCAGTCTAATTCGCAGCAACCTTGAATATGCGTCAGCCGTATGGAACCCACAATATGCAGTTCATATAACGCTCCTTGAACGCATTCAACGAAAGGGGGTCTGTCCAAGAGCGTGCTCGTCGCGACCCCTGCCAGCCATTATGGCTGCAATCTTGGACCGAAGACGTACCGCAGTGCGGGCTAGGGCGTCCCCCCGAGGTGACGCGTACCGGCCCGCCCCCGTCGGTACGAATATAGGTGGAAGCGGCGATGGGGGCCGCCACCCATCACGCCGGGCCCGAACTGGCGAGTCGTGGGGTGCAGAGTTCTCTGTACTCTCTGCCTACCCCGCAAGGGATCTGGCGTGAGGTTATAGATAGATAGATAGATTAAGTTCAATAACTTGTAACTATTTAATTTTTTCAAATTTATTTTGTCATTTTATATTTTCTTATTTACAGAAAGCCATTTTTTCAGTTATTATAAGTATGTGCCACATGTTTGTCACCTTTTAATTTTATATTAATTAGTTTACTCTTTATTTTAAATGTACGGCAAAATTTATTGAGAATGTTGTATACACCTATAATAGTGTTTCGCTATAGACGTAAATTTGTGTATTATATACATTTTAAATGATTCGGTGATAATGCTGATGGTGTATCTTTTTAAATAAATAATCACCTATAGAGATACTCGTAAAAACGTATAATTAATTAACGTCAAAGAAATTACCATTTTCTCATTAACCTAATGGAAAGGATGTGCAAACATCACGGCAATTAATACGGTTAAGGTTTGCTAGTAATGTTATAACTATGAGAGCGGAGAAAGAAAGAAAGTTCTGTAAAAACCTATTGACTCTTGGTAGTCTCTGCCTATTTTAGTGATATTGAATATTAGTAACACCACCTCCTAGAAACGCCAGCGCAATATTAGAAGCTTGAACTTTAATGTTATAAAATGAAGGCAGTCACAGTGTTTTACTTATAGAAGATTAATTGCCCGGCTGTTAGAAATTTACGACAAGAACCAAATAACTAAACTTTAGTCGTAAATACACCCAGAAGTTTATCTAGTTATTTGTTAGGTTGGTACGGTAAGCAACGTTCGTGGCTATAAGACGACTTCCGCCCAGATCGCCGGCAATCTGCTGTCGAAAAAAAAAATCGCATTGCCGAGTTTAGTTATCGGCACGCAGATTGGAGATCGATCGAAAGATATGCAGCAATCCAAGATTTTTTCAATCTTGGATAGGAGATACATTTTTAATTTCGGGCGTAGATCAAATAGTCGCGGTTTTGATCACCGCACGGAACAAATCTCTGTGTGACTCAGAAATATTTTTTTCTATCTGGGTGCTTATGTTCGTGAATATTGAAATTGAAAAGAAAGTGAAATAAATAATTCCTAGTGTGGGAATACAGTTTCTTTACAGAAAAAAAACACCTCAGTAATATCTACCTCCTCTGTTTACAAACGTTGGTGAATATTTACGAAGACAAATGTTCATATTTAAAAGGGATCTAGCCGGATGATACAGATAGATTTTAATGAAGAAAAATAATAGGATTTATGCGATACAAGGATGCGCAAGCAATTTGTTCAATTAAGAATGTTCAGCAACTTATATTGCTAACAGTACTTAGGAACAGTATGTCTGTTTGGATTTAGGAAGTAAGATTACTGCTAGGATTATGGCAGAGAGTCCTCGTAGCACTGGGAGACCGATTTGTTCTAGAAATGACTATGGATAAGCTGCGTTTGAACCGCCCAGGCCATAACCTTACCTCCAGTAAACCGAAACTGGATCCGCTTGTTGGAGTAAGAAATCCTTCCTCACCTCCAAGGCCTGTAGTGCATGTCATGTACTACCTCAGGTATAGTCTCTTAAACGGGGTTCATACTATATAACCTAAGAGATTGTAAATCCATGCGTTAAAGCTATTATTTTATTTGTGTTACTCCCAAAGGCCCACATTGCAGGCCAATTAAAGCCTTCAGGTCAGCAGTGAGGCACGCATTTTCAAAACCGAGTTTAGATCTATTGTCGAAAAAAAATCGAAATTCTTCTTGCGAAACTGGTTACTTTAATACCATATAGTACCACTTTTTACATGCCATTTTGCCTTAAGACGTGCTTATTTATATTGATATATCCACCCCATCGATATATCATAAGATAAACAGTTTCGTTCAAGAGTTATATTATAAAAAACATTCCTAAATCCACGCGAGTAGTTAAAGTTAGGATACAAACATAAATTAGGGCGAATTGTACCTTACTTGTATTACTTAAAGTTGTATTTGCAAAGGCATTGCTAAATTCCTCCTTGTTAAATTTTTTTTACGGTCCACTTTTACCTGCCTTTTGGTGGTGCCATTTTTCGCGCGGCGAGCGTGTATCTACCTATATTTAATCGATGACCCACCCTCGTTCGTTGCAGCCGGATTGATGATAGTTCGCGTACGCGTACAAACCAATCATTCAAGCAGGAGCTAGAGTTGTATAGTGAAACTATCGATAGATAGTCTGTCGATATTAATATGACCTTGAAAAATAATAAGAATATCGATTAGTATCGATATCATCGATAATCTCCGCTGGATATCCATCTTATCTTTTCGATATCTCCTTTGATTCGGGCATATAGAAATAATGTCGGAAGAAAGAATAACAAAACAAATAAACAATGTGAAAGTGGAAGAATACCGGGAATAAAAGTACCGGGAAATATCTGGACTATCTTGCCATGACTAAATATAACGTCCGAAGGGCAAGTCCAGAGTCTTCGTAACCGGCGAGCATGTATGAGACGAACTATAAAAGTGGAGAAAGCCAGGAAGAACCTGTTAGAACTCTGTTTACTCTCTGCCTACCCCACAAGGGATCTGGCGTGATGATATAAATAGATAGATACTATCGCAGTTCATCAAGTCGATCTGGCAATCAACTATTGACATTGTACCATTTTTCGAGGTCAACTTTCGATAGTCAAACCATCGACAGTTTTGCAACTTAATGCTAGTCGAGTCAATTTGATATATATTGACGGACGATTTAGCGTAGTGGTTAAGAGCTTACTGGGTCAAATAGTCGCCGTTTCTATTCCCGCACGGGACAAATCTTTGTGTTACCTACAATTATTTGTTTCCGTCTGGGTATTTGTGTGTGTGTGAATTTTCATGTTTGTAAACGCACCCTTGACACAGAAACAAATCCTCCTGTGAGGTTACGTTGTTATAAATAGGAATGAAGAGAAGAGAAGATACTAAAGTACTTAAATAGTCACAGTGTAAAGATACCTTTACCAGCAGGAAATGCCAGTCACAATTGTCAATAGTATTTAGCGGGCAGCACGTCCGAGTCGGGATTATTCAATAAGCCCTCCGATTCCAACCCCACGCGCCGCTCAAGTCAATGAGCTTGCGATATTAATGCGCACGTCCGATGGTTTGATAATTATCATTAATTGGGGTCATGCCACGTCAGCTAAAAGTTTGATAAGAAGAGTTAACCATGTGACTCTTTTCTCCATTCCGATCTCGGTCTCGAACCTATTCGCGCCTTTATTAAAAAGGCGACAACCTAATATTTCGCAAACGCGTCCAATCATCCAAACCCCCTAATCGTAGCCTCCGCCGACTACGAACCTAAATCCCCTCCTATCAGCTGCTACCGCCGTCCGCGGCATGTACTCACCGACCCTCCCGTTGCCCTGACTTTCCTTCTTTCGGATACAGATACCGCACACAGGATCAGACACCGACCTCGCCGGCGAGGTCCAAGAATCCCTTACCCGCCGGCCGGTGCAGAGCACCACGGCGGGTCACCTAGTATACCCTCCCCCAAAGCGACTTCCCAAGCCAAAGCCGTTCTTCCTTGGGGCGCCCTTGTGCTAATGCCACCTTGCCCTTCTGGCTCAAGCATAGTGGCTGCACGCGCTTATCCAGTGAAGCTGTAATGGCCCCATGGCCACCAGCGTACGTCATTCACTCACCACACCAACACCAAAGTGACTCTTTTTTGCAAGCAATCAGCAAATGTAACAAAAACCATAGTCACGCCTGTATTATCCTAAGCGGGGATGGCAGAGAGACACTGTCATGTACATGTCGGCTATTAAACCGGGCACACCTCCAGACTTCGGACTGCTCTTGAGGACACACAAACAAATGCAGGTGGAAAAGATAAGGTTATACTCCACCACGCGAACTCAATACGGGATGGAAGAGTCAGATTTGTGGCGACCTGACGTTATAATTTCTGAAGCCGCCTGTTTGGCATCCAACTCGGTTTACCGGGACGAATGGCTTGTGGGCCTTGCGATTTATGGAGAAAAAATTGCTACAAACGGTCACGATCTCAGACTGACTGTGGTCGCCTAGAACACTGATTCCGCAGAGATACGAGTGCCTCTGGGTGTTATGGAATCATGTATACATTTTTTTTATTTTAATGTAAAATTTAATATTACATAGTTATTCTATATTAAATACATGATAATTATTCCATATTCCGGCGAGCGTGTATGAGGGGAACTATATGAGCGGAGGAAACCAGAGAGGTCTGTAAGGAAAGATCCTGTTGGAACCTTGTACTCTCTGCCTTCCCCGCAAGGGAACTGACGTCATGATATAGATGATAGATATTCTAAATAGACAAAAATAATATACGTAACCAATGACTGAGCTCCCGAAACAGGCAGCTGAAATGATGATTTTTTTTCTTTATATTTACACTGTTATTAAGCCAATGTTTGGTGCCTTTTTAAGAAGAATTTACTAATAATATATACCAGACGATACCCTTATGATACCACCACCACCATTCCGATCTCGGTCTCGATTAAAAAGGCGAAGAACCCGATATTTCGCGAACGCGTCCATTCATAGGAATCCGCTAATCGTAGCCGCCGCCGACTACGAATCTAACTCCTGTCCTATCAGTCGCTACCGCCGCCCGCGGTATGTTCTCACCGACCCTCCCGATACCCTTACATCCCTTCTTTCGGATACAGATACCGCACACAGGATCAAACACCGACCTCGCCGGCTAGCTCGAAGGATCCCTTGCCCGCCAGCCGGTGCAGAGTACCACGGCGGGACACCTAGTATACGCCCTTCCCCAAAGCGACTGCCCAATCCGAGGCCGTTCCATCTTGAGGCGGCCTTAAGCTAGTTACCCCCTTGCCCTTCTGGTTCGTGCGTAATGGTTGCAAGTTCGTCTTCCCGTCCGGTGAAACTATAAGACACCGCGGCCAACAGCGTAGATCATTCAGATACACACACACACACCACCACCTATTTCGTAATTGCATTATAATACAGAATTTAGTGATTCTAAATAAAAAATAGATTTTTCGTATCGCATTGAGCGTTAAACCCACCCACGTAATCCGCCTTGCCGGGGCAACCATTTGAACTTCGGCGGATTACATGGGTTCGATCAAAGCGATAAGTAATGTTTTTTTTTTCTATTAAGAATCACTAGACTAGACTGCCTCGTTGGTCTAGTGGCAAAGCGCGTCGCTGTGGGTGGAACAAGTGTAGTTTTTCTAACGAAAACTTCCCAGTACAAGTCTGGGGTCTGGAATGTGCCCAGTATATGGCAATAGGCTCGCCCTCTATTACATGGGACCTAACATCGTCGGCGAAACGTGGGTTTACTCAGTACACCTCTGCCACCCCCGCTTGGGGAATATAGACGTGACGGTGTGTGTGTGTGTGTGTGTTTTTGTAGAATCACTATTCTATTTTATGTTTCCATTTTGATAACCCATTTACAGAATTGGTTTATTAGTTACGAGTCACGTGCCGTTTTGAGAATTAGCCATTCTGAACCATGGCGCATAGCGATCACCAAGTGATGTGATTTGCCACTAGACCAACAAGGCAGTCAACCCCAGTACTCCGAGGTCCCAAGCTTTTTATTTATTTATTTATAAACAATTTAATTAATATAAGGATATTAACAGTCAATTCTACACATATAACTTATTGGTTAAATTTAAATTAGAATTTAATCAAGAGATTTTGAAGGTACACTTTTCATAATGATTTAACTAAGAAAATAGCTTAGTACTAACAGATTGTGCTGGATGTGAAAATTGATTCGAGATAAAGGTTAGCTGATGCTAAGAATTTCGGTTCTGTATACAAGAAAAAGTCAAAGTATTCATCCTATTGCATATCCTTTGAGGCGGCAACTCTCTTGGCGCGCTTTCCGCCGCTCGACATCCTGGCGGACATGGATGCGAGGGTCTACGACCAGACTCGTGGCGTCCGCCAAAGCGGTGAGGGCGTGCCTGCGCTCGAAGAAGTGAGACGGCGGGAACGACGACGCGCTCTGGAGGAGTGGCGCGCGAGGCTCAGTTAAGAGCACATCGCGCGCAAGCGTGTCGTCTAAGCTATTCTGCCGTCCTTCGAAGCCTGGCAACAGCGGAGGAGAGGGCGAGTCAGCTATAGACTTACTCAGATAATTACCGGTCACGGTTGCTTCGATGATTATCTGAGGAAGATCGGACGCGAGGCGACGACGACCTGTCACCACTGCGGTGGGGACCAAGATTCCGCCCAGCACACGCTCGAAGAGTGCCCAGCGTGGGCCTCCGAGCGGCGGATCCTGGTCGACCGGATCGGACCGGACCTCTCCCTGCCCGCAATAGTAGCGGCTATGCTGGCAGGGGGATCGGCGTGGGGGGCCGTATCCTCCTTCTGCGAGACTGTAATGTCCCAGAAGGAGGAGGCTGAACGGGATCGGGAGAGGGCCGATCCTGCTCGACGAAGGCGACGGCGCCGGGGCGGAGGCACAGCCCGCCCAGGCCCCTCAGCCCAATAGCCCGGGGCTTAAGAATACGGGCTAACTCGCGACTCCCGCCGTAATATCTGGCGGGGGACCCCCCCTGCACCAACATCAGCAGGGGGGCCTTCGGGGTCGCGGACGCAAGGGGCGGGGGCCTTGAGCGTTCTTCACGAGCGACCCCGAGGAGGACGGCGGCGTGGTGTGGCCCACGCTGCCGTGAGCACCGCGTTGGTGAGGGGGGGAGCGTGTCATTAAGTCTCCCCCGAAGGCGGGCTCTTCAGAGCGTGGCACAAGAGGGGCACCGGTGCGTTCCATACGGAGATCCCGGAGCCCCTCCAAAGTGCTGATGTCGGCCACCCTGGGGTTTTTAATCGGTAGGAATCCGACACGCCCCGCGAGCTTCCCCCGAGGCTCGCGGAAGTCCTATGCAGGATTTTCCCCAGGTAAAAAAAAAAAAAAAAGGTGCCCCGGATTAAACGAAAGAACTACTTAACCAGCATTAGGTTTCTTCTAACTCCCAAACTTTATTAAGTAACCATGCCTAATATAAATGGTGTTGGGTACACATGTGGATGAAGTCTGTGTAACTTACGATAGAGATAACGGAGAAATGATTTTTGAATTTTGTCAACTAAGAGTGTATATTGAGTTCTTAGATTTACGCGAATATTACACATAAAATAAAACTATTTTACGGATTTTATCGCGGTTTATTTTTTTTTTTTTTCGTCGGGAACTAAAAAAAAAAAAAAAAAAAAAAAACCGCGATAAAATCCGTAAAATAGTTTTATTTCACAACTAAGAGTGTATATAAACGTCAACATAACTAAATTTTTGGCGTAACTAAATCTTTAACCAGACCGGTGACGGGCAGCAGCGTCACTAGTGCGAGAAGTTACGCCCTGCGATCGCCAACCCGCATGCCCAGCGTGGCGATTATGGGCAAAACCTTCCATGGCAAGTCGAAATATACCACGGTCCCCAGTTCCTGGTCGCTCCGCTATTCCTGACCACGGCGGCGGTCACGGTTCCGGCGAGGCAGGGGGTGCGAAGAACCTCTGAGCAACGGTAGGCCGCCAACCTTATAAACATGAACTGACCCTGGCTACGTATAACGGACGCACGCTGCGACTCGATGAACATCTTCTGCAGTAGAAGAAGAACTGAAGTGCATAAGATGGCACGTTCTGGGTTTATGTGAAGTTCGAAGAGAGGGAGAAGACACCATTACCCTAGAATCTGGCCATCTTTTGTACTTTAGAGAGGGAGACCAACTTTCTCAGGTTGGCGTCGGGTTTCTGGTCCATAGAGTCTTCGCTGACAATATTGTAGAAATGTCCAGTGTATCGACTAGGGTAGCATACCTCATAATTAAGCTGACCGAGAGGTACACCCTCAAGATCGTGCAGATTTATGCACCGACTTCGGCACACTCGGACGAGGACATAGAGGTACTATACGAGGACATCTCTAAGGCGCTTCATAATACCCCTAGGGCACACTACAACGTTGTCATGGGAAATTTTAACGCCAAAGTGGGAGTAAAAACTGACAGCGAATCCTCAGCAGGACGGCTATGGCAGCAGAAATGATAGGGGGCAAACGCTCGTTGGCCGCGTGGTTCCCGGCTTAGAATAGGACCAACCCATCTCATCCCATCGGGTGTCATACAAGGCGACTAAGGGAAAACTAGGGAATGGGCAGCAGCGTTCCCTTAACACTTCGACGATCAATAACTGCGCTCGCCAACCCGCCTGCCAAGCGTGGCGAGTATGGCAAACACCCCCAATTATGGAAGAAAGTAAGAAAACCAGGCCCCTAGTCCCCGGCGGTCCTGTTCGTCCTGGCCACGGTAGCAGCCACGGTAACGACAGGACAAGGGGTGCTAAGAATCTCCGGCAGAGATTCGGCTACCACCAAAAACGAAAATTGGCCCTGGTGACATACAACGCACGCACATTGAGGACAGATGAGAAGCTAGTTGAGCTGGAAGAAGAGTTAAACAAGTTGCGGTGGAGTATTGTTGGTTTATCGGAGGTCCGAAGAGAGGGCGAGGACACGATAACCTTAAAATCCGGCAACTTGTTTTACTACCGGGAGGGCGAACAGCAGTCCCAAGGTGGTGTCGGATTTATCGTCCACAAGTCACTCATAAATAACGTCGTGTCCATCACTAGTATGTCGAGCAGGGTAGCGTACCTGATACTCAGAATATCCAAAAGATATTCGCTGAAGGTCATACAGGTCTACGCACCAACCTCGGCATACTCAGATGATGAGGTCGAAGTCATTAGTAGAGCCATACATACTTCCAAAGCACACTTTACAGTAGTTATGGGTGACTTCAATGCGCGACTGGGCAAACGGGGCGATGATGAGTTGAGAGTGGGGCAATTTGGATACGGGCAGCGCAACCCCAGGGGTCAGAGGCTGGCCGAATTTCTGGAGAAGGAGGGACTCTTTATGATGAACTCTTTCTTCCAGAAGCCGTCTCATAGGAAATGGACCTGGATGAGCCCTGATGGTTTCACAAAAAATGAGAAAGACTTCATCATGAGCACCAAGCGACAAATATTTAATGATGTCTCCGTGATTCACAGGGTAAAAACCGGCAGTGATCACCGAATGGTCAGAGCCACATTAAATATTAATGTCAAAATGGAAAGATCGCGTCTGATGAAGTCTACGCTCCGACCTTCTAATGCACATATACAAAACCCCGAGAACTTTCAACTCGAATTGTCAAACCGCTTCGAAGTGCTAGACAGCAGCGCATCAGTGGACGAAATCAACAATAGGTTGGTAGAGACTGTCCATACGGTCGGGTCCAAGCATTTTAAGACCCACCGTAAAAATAGGCCTCAAAAGCTATCTGACTACACCCGAAACCTTATGGCTGAGCGACGTACCATGACATTTCAAACCTCCGATGATGCTAAGTCCTATAGGCAGCTCAATGGACAGATATTGAAGTCCTTGCGACACGATTTACGGTCCTTCAATACAAGACGTATTGAGGAGACCATAGAGCAGAACAAGGGCTCCAAAGTGTTCGCAAGAGACGCGTCTATTGGGCAAAGCCAGTTAACGAAGCTGAAGATGGAGGACGGAAACGTAACGTCGAATAGGTCAGAGGTGCTCAGGGAGATAGAGAGGTTCTATGGGCAGTTGTATACCTCAGTAGCTGAACCTGTTGTTGACTTGGTAAAAGACCCAAGAGCCAAGCTAACCCGACACTACACTGAAGATATCCCGGACATCAGCCTGTACGAGATTAGGATGGCTCTCAAACAACTTAAAAACAACAAAGCGCCGGGTGAAGACGGAATTACCGCAGAGCTTCTGAAAGCGGGCGGATCGCCGGTGCTTAAAGTCCTTCAGAGGCTGTTTAATTCCGTCTTGCTCGAAGGAAAAACGCCGGAAGCATGGAACAGGGGTGTGGTGGTACTCTTTTTCAAGAAAGGTGATAACACTTTATTAAAGAACTATAGGCCCATCACACTGCTGAGCCATGTTTACAAGTTGTTTTCGAGAGTCATCACGAATCGTCTCGAACGCAGGCTTGATGATTTCCAGCCTCCCGAACAAGCCGGTTTCCGGAAAGGCTTTAGTACCATAGACCACATCCATACGCTGCGGCAGATTATACAGAAGACCGAGGAGTATAATCGGCCACTATGCTTGGCGTTTGTGGACTATGAGAAAGCCTTCGATTCGATCGAGACTTGGGCGGTTCTTAGTTCTCTCCAGCGATGCCGCATTGACTATCGGTACATCGAAGTGTTGAAGTGCTTGTATAATAACGCCACCATGTCAGTCCGAGTACAAGGGCAGTGCACGAAGGCGATCTCCATAAAAAGAGGAGTAAGACAGGGAGACGTCATTTCTCCGAAACTGTTTACGACTACCATAGAGGACGCCTTCAAGCTCTTGGAATGGCGAGGACTTGGCATCAACATCAATGGCGAATACATCACTCACCTTCGATTTGCCGACGACATTGTGGTCATGGCGGAGTCGCTGGAAGATCTAGGACGAATGCTCGGCGACCTCAACAGAGTATCTCAACAAGTGGGTCTTAAAATGAACATGGACAAAACGAAAATAATGTTTAACGTCCATGTCGTACCCACCGCACTCACCGTTGGGAACTCTACTCTTGCAGTTGTCGACGAATACATTTACCTGGGACAGGTAGTCCGGTTAGGTAGGTCCAACTTTGAGAGAGAGGTCAATCGACGAATCCAACTCGGCTGGGCAGCGTTCGGGAAACTGCGCAACATCTTCTCATCCAAAATACCTCAGTGCCTAAAGACTAAAGTTTTTAGTCAATGTGTGATACCAGTGATGATATATGGATCAGAGACGTGGTCTCTTACTATAGGTCTCATAAAAAAGCTCAGAGTTGCTCAGCGAGCTATGGAGAGAGCTATGCTCGGCGTTTCTCTACGTGATCGAATCAGGAATGAGGAGATTCGTAGAAGAACCAAGGTCACCGACATAGCCCTTAAGATTAGCAAGCTGAAGTGGCAATGGGCGGGCCACATAGCGCGAAGATCGGACGGGCGTTGGGGCAGAAAGATTTTAGAGTGGAGACCACGTATTGGTAAGCGCAGCGTGGGACGACCACCTGCCAGATGGACCGACGATCTTGTGAAAATCGCAGGAAGTCGTTGGATGCAGGTGGCATCGGACCGGTTACGCTGGAAAGCGATTGGGGAGGCCTATGTTCAGCAGTGGACAAGTATAGGCTGAGATGATGATGATGATGATGAAACGCTCGTCAACTTTTTCGAAAGAGAAGGGCCGTTTATGATGAACTCTTTCTTTAAAAAACAGCCCCAAAGAAAGTGGACGTGGCAAAGCCCCGATGGTAAAATAAAAAATTAAATCGACTTCATCATGGCGGAGGCAGAGGCGCATATTCAGAGATGTCTCAGTGATCGCAAGGTTTAAGCGGAAGCGACCACCGGCTCGTACAGGGCACTCTGAATATACAATGGAAACGGGAAAGAGTCCGCTTGATGAAGTCCAGGCTCCGACCGAATTTGCTCCAAGCCGCTATGGGTTCCCAATCTTTTCAGCTAAAATTGGAAAACCGATTCGCTGCCTTAGAAACCACTGGCAGCGTAGATCAGAAATTCGAGAATTTGGTACGGTTCTTAGAGAAGAGGGCACTTAATTCTGCGAAACGAGGCGTACAGGCAGGAAATCTAAACTTTCGGGGGGGGGGGGGGGCCCCTTGAGCTTGTGAGCGAACGACGCCGAAATGCTCCCTCAACCTTGTCAGAACATCGGGCCTTAAGTAAAAAGATTACAAAGCTGGTCCGACGCGACCTCCGAGCTTTCAATAAGCTTGAGATTGAGAAAGCCATCGAGCAGAACCGGGGGTCGAAAGTGTTCGTCCAGTCACTTGGGAGAAATCACTTGACAAGGTTGACTACACAAGCGGGTATTGTGATCGCTTCTAAGCCGTTAATCCTCTCGGAAGTCAGGAATTTCTATAGCCAGCTCTACGCCTCACACGCACCTTGACCCGAATCTCTTAGGGGAGATCCCAGAGCCACCCTTACACGTGACTTCACAGAAGACTTGCCCGAGATCAGCCTGGATGAGATCGAGTTGGCCCTTAAACAGCTTAAAAATGGAAAAGCCCCGAGTGAGGACGGCGTCACGACTGAGCTTCTGAGGGCAGGAAGTACCCTAGTACTTAAGGAGCTTCGGAAGCTATTTAATACTGCCCTTTACACTGGGAAAACTCCGCAAGCATGTAACAGAAGCGTGGTCGTCCTGTTTTTCAAGAAGGGTGACAAAACCCTTTTGAATAACTATCGATCCATATCGCTTCTTAGCCATTATATACAAGCTGTTTTCAACGGTCATCACGAACCATCTTGCGCGAAGGTTCGACGAGTTTCAACCCCCGGAGCAGGCCGGGTTTCGAAGTGGTTACGGCACCATAGACCACATCCACACAGTGCGGCAGATTATACAGAAGACTGCAGAGTATGATCTGCCCCTATGTCTAACCTTCGTGGACTATGAGAAGGCCTTTGACACTGTCGAAACCTGGTCATTTCTGGACTACTTGCAACGATGCCAAGTTGATTGGCGATACATCGAGGTGATCAGATGCCTTTTTGAAGCCGCAACGATGACCGTCCAAGTACAGAACCAGCGGACTGAACATATCTACCTGCGCCGCGGAGTGCGTCAAGGTGATGTCATATCACCAAAACTGTTCACCAATGTACTGGAGGATATGTGCAAGACGCTGGACTGGAAAGGTCGCGGCATCAATATAAATGGCGCCTCTCTCACCTGCGATTTGCAGACGACATCGTCATCATGGCTGAAACGCTGCCAGATCTACAACATATGCTGGACAGCCTTGCTAATTCGTCTCAGCGAATCGGTCTCCGGATGAACTTAGATAAATGCATGTTGACCCGGGACCAATCGCCGTAAACGGAGCCTCCCTCGAAGTTGTTTCTGAGTATGTATACCTAGGGCAGTTGCTCTAACTAGGTAAAAACAACTTCGACAAGGAAGTTAGGAGACGGATACAGCTGGGCTGGGCAGCATTTGGAAAACTCCGTCGAGTCTTCTTATCGCTCATACCCCAATGCCGAAAAACGAAAGTTTTTAATCAGTCCGCGTCCTACCTGTAATGACATACGGAGCCGAAACGTGGCCACTCACTGTGCGGCTTGTCCACCAGTTCAACGTCGCTCAGCGAGCTATGGAAAGAGCTATGCTCGGAGTTTTTCTTAGGGATCCAATCCGAAACGAAGTTATTCGTCAGAGAACCAAGGTTACCGACGTAGCTCAGCGAATTAGTTGTAGCTAGGTGGGGCGACGATATTCGTAAGGCAGCGGGCAGGGATTGGAGGAGAGCTGAAGATCGAGCTCAGTGGCGTGCCATGGGAGAGGCCTACGTCCAGCAGTGGACTGACACGGGCTGATGATGAAGAGTGTATATACTTTTTCATGGGGGTGCCAGATGGTGCTGTTGGTTTCTCATAGTGTATGCATATATGAATTATATAATATTGCTATTGCCTGCCGCATATTAAACACCTTTGCCTGGCGTAGGACGAAGCTACGGTTTCGTCGCGCTTTATTACACATTTGTATTATGTGCTGGTTGAAGCTAAGGTGACGATCAAAGCGAGTTCCTAGACCTCATTGTTTAAAGTGTACGAGCTAACATTGTCGGCAAACTGGGGGTGTACTCAGTATACCTCTGCCACCCCCGCTTAGCGAATATAGTAGGGAATATAGGACTTTGTCGAAAATTGCCCCAGAACCAACAAACATTTGACCCATGCCATCATTATTTACCTATTTTATTAAACTAATGGCAAATATCCGTATCTAATGGACAATTTGCAATCTAAAATGAATATTTCAAAGTATTGTAAGTACTTATATCGAAGTCGCCGACATCTTTACTAAATATCAACACACACACACACATACACACACACAATATAACCTTATACGTATTAACGGCTACTGAATTATAACCTCAAAATCTAACACTTTTTGTGCAATATTGCGAATCCCCCGCTCGTCCGTTTAATATTAAATGCCTTATAAGAATTAATGGGTGATTTGAAATCATGTAAGTATTTTTTCATTGCTGTTGGTTCTGGGGCAAATCACGTATGGGCGCAGAACAATGTCCTTTAAAATGTTGTTTATTCTACAAAGCAGTAAAATTAAAAATAACATATAACACAATAAAAATACTTTTTTTTTGTTTCAAGGGTTTAATTTAAATAGTGTCTTATATAATCATTATATTAATATACTATGAGCTTAAGCAATACTGAACAAAACAATAAAATTTACAAATGACAAAGTCTATATACCATACAATACGAAATTTTCAATAAATTATCATAACTCCGTATGAGGAGTGACGGTAACAAATTTGGCAAAAATAAAAGGATATCGTTTAAAATTATATTTACAGGTGGAAATAAAATACATTTCTGTCACAACTCGAATAAATTAATATTGAATTAGATTATAAAATGTAAAATTTATCAAAAATTTTAACTATCATGCGTTAGTCGATACAAAAATCCAAAATCCTTGGTATATTTAGGTATATTGTATCAATTCCTACTATCTAGTTTCTTTCAAGCCCGTTCTGTGGCACATGCGCAACTAAAATCAAATGGACTCAACTAAAAACCTATATAATCTTTTTCAGATTTTGTATGTATATAAAATAAATAAATTATAATAAGTATATCGATTAATCTCTTTGTATAAGTTCATTTAATCATTAAAAATTATCAAGGTGGTCACAAATTATAGTAAAAATTAAGCATTCGGAGTTCATTAATTAAAATAAATAAAGTAGGAAACAGATAACTAAACAACTTCTGTAAAATAAATGTACATTTTAATTTTATAATTTGTCATCTTATCCCAAAATTTATTGATGCCAACTGTAAAAGATCTTGATTTTAGTTGAGACGAAAATATAGATTCGTCTGTGCCAACAGAAACGAGAACAGTATAACAATATTATGATTGGGTACAGGTCAATTCCCGTTACATTCACAAGTAATTAGGTCCTAATGTTGGTTGTCTGATCTATGGTATTGGTACATTGAGATATGTAAATAATCGTGTTCCACATTCTTACAGCGAGGCATCGTTACAATTATCGATATTAATGTTTGAACATCTCTCGAGTATACTTATAATTAAATCGATTATTCGTTAATGATTAGTCGACTAATTCTCAAAGATACGTAAAATGACGCCTAGTGTTATAGGAAACTGAAGTAAATGTTACCAAAAATAATATGCTTTTAGATCCAAATTTTCACAATAAAGCTTTTGAATAACACAAAGTCACTTTCCGGAATTAATTTTAAATAAGAAAGAAGTCATTTTCTCTTGTTTAGTACACAATAATGTTTGATATAATTAAATGTAATTATGTCATTATTACAGTGATATCGATGTAGATATTTTTTTATGAAGTTCAAAAAGTAGTTTAACCAAATACTGTTGTATATAATAATTCAGAGCTAAAAGCATTTTATTAGGTCAATTCTTAGATTATAATATCTTTTACCAATAGCCAACATCAAAATCGATATTTGTAAGTGTCCCACAAGAAATATCTTCGGTAAAAAACTCAATACACACTAACCGTACGGTTACTCAAATCACACAACGCTTATAGAATACGTAAAGTCTAAAATAAATTGTCTATGGAATTACATGCACAGTCTTTGACTACATCAGTCGATAACCAGCAAAAGCTTTGGGTCTGGGAAGACAAGGCCGTGGCCTAGATTTCGGGGGCGACAGTATTTTGGCTCAGACAGTGATGAAAATAAAATTATATTCGATTTTATATCACTCATATTATCTATATCATACTATCTTTTTACGTGTAAAAATGTCTAAATCATATTTGTTTCAATATTTGACAAAGATGCAGCCTTATGATTTATTTTGCGCCATAATAATGCTGATATTTTTATTCAGCTTTTAATATAGGCCTTGGAAAGTTGACAGTTTAGTAAATTTAGGCCTTGAAAAAACTGGGATAGTGACGAATGACTCGTAAAGCTACTAAAGGATTGGTATTATTATCAGAACAAAACATCACCGTTAGGCCACAAATATGTCACGCAAGGCCACGGCCTGATAACGTCCAAAATTAGGCACCATATTTGTGAGGATTTCCAGATACAAAAGAAAACAAGTAATCCAAAAAATGGCATCGGTTTCTTCGTTGTCGCATAAAAACTAAAATATTTTTATGACACTCGTTCTTAAATCTCGTTTGCTTTTGTGACACTGTTCACAAGCGGTCGTCCGACCAATAGGTCTCCGTCTACTCGTAACTTGGTAAATATCACGGTTCAATTACACTAATCTTTCTACTCGACAGTTCAGCTCGTGGCGATACATATTCGATCTCGGAACATCACATTGATGGTAGAATACAAAAAATGAGCATTTTACTACAAGATATAGACGTCAAAAAGGAATCAGATTAAGTCTAATTTAACTTTGACATTCCAAAACTACCCTCAAATTGAAAAAGAACGGATCGCCGAACGGCTGAACGCTAACATCCAAATACAACCTTCTATAATTCCTTATTCCTTCAATTCTTCTGTCTTTCCCTCGAGTCTTCTCTGCAGACGCCTCTTGGTGGCGAGTCTCTACCTTTATGGCTCACTTTAGAGGTTTTCCTTGATCTTTTGAACTTGGCTACGTCATCGCCGAAGACGTCGCCTGTTCTGAGAGCTGATATGAGGTCGTCGAACTCTCCTTTTTGGCCGTTGGTGAGAGTGCTGTCTCGGGACCCGTCGGAATGTCCGTTGCAGTCTGTGGAGCCGTTGGTCTTGCCGAGGGATTTGCCTACGGAGCTGAGTAGACTTGATGCTTGTTTGCGCTCCATTGTTCGCTTCTTAAGCTGTGGTTGGAATGGTAATAGATTAAAATAGAAAATTCGTAAAGTTTATTCAAAACATACGGTAGAAGACAGGACAAAATCTGCATACGAAATGAATTTTTTGCTAAGAATCATACTTCATTGCATGTGCCCTTATTGTGTGGAAAGGAAATGTGATAGCAGCAATAAATTAAATTTAAATATTTATAAAAAATATATACTTTAAACAAATTTAAGAATATTAATAATAAGGTATTTGTAGCAAAACAGCTATTTTTAGCAAAATTACGTAAAATAATGATGGTTTGTAGGATCGACAGCGAAATATTTTTTAACAAATATACAGGTGAGTTTTTGAGACGGGGCGGTAAGGGTGCTTCCTCAAATGTTGTAGCTACAGGAAAAAGGTCTAAGGAGACTATCCCGAACTTTTTGTGATATTTTGAGCTGTATTTACAGATTTTAAATAAATGTACAGACAATAAGAAAAAGTTTTTTTGATGTCAATCGAACCTGTTACTTATAAGGAAAATAAACTTCCATTGGACCAATTTAGGTTGGAGTACTAAAAATTCAGAAATCACAAAAAAGACTTGTCCATACATTTAGGAAATCACCGTGGCTTTGATAAGCTTGAACAATGTAAGTACAAAATAAGATAAACAAAACAACTAAAAACGTATGCGACATCTTCATTAGGTCTTCCGGTAAGTATTGTTATAAACCATAGTCGTGTTGACATTTCCACGAACAAATTGACGCTTAGTGTTGTCAGAATTTGACACTTTTTAAATTTTCGATATTATAAATAAAATAAAAATAAATCTTATAAAACTAAAAGTTGTTTTTATTTAGTTTTTAATGTTAAGACAGGTGTAAAAAAGATATCGATAATATTTTGTTCACGATTTGTTTTACTTAAAAAATCTTAAGTAAAATCGGTATTTATATCCAAAATTTATCATCGGTATTTATATTCATTTATTGCACAATTTATTGTTTAAATGCACACTCCGAAAAATTCAGGCTTAATTTAAATACAATAAATATGTCGATAATTTATGTCAATTGATTTATTTGTTAGGCCTACAAGGTTGTCTACAAGGTTGCTTTCGGAATATTTTGCGATTTGTCTAAGGATTATGGCTGTGTGCATCATGAAACTCTTCCCAGGAAACTACACCACTACGGTATTTGGGACAAGGCTCTCGATTTTTAGTTTTCTTATTTGTCTAATAGAATTCTAAAGGTCGATGTTAATGGAAAAATATCTTAAGGTACAGCCGTAACAATGGGCGTACCCCAGGGTTCGATTCGCGGTGCATTTCTATTCCTGATATATATTTATAACTTACCCTACTATGTAGGGCACAATCGAAACATTGTGTTATTCGCATATGATACATCTTTGTTATTCAAGATTAAAAGATAGCTGCCTAATTATGACAACATGAATAACACACTGTGTAAAGTTGTTCATTGGTTCAATACAAATAATCTTTTCCTAAATGAAAATAAGACAAAATATATTAAATTTACGACGTTAAATGTAAAAAAGGTAAGAACCAATGTACAAATGAATGGTGTAGAATTAGTCCTCGTAGAGTCAACTGTATTTCGAGGTATCACTATTGACGCCAGACTACAATAGGGCCCACATATTGAATAACTGTCTAATAGGTTAAGCTCCGTGGCATATGCCGTAAAGAAAATTAGGTTATTGAATTGATTGACTGATATTGAAACAGCTGGAATTTTTATTTCGCTAATTCTCATAGCATTATGACTTATAGCATACTGCTTTAGGGATGCTCTGCAGAACTGAACACCATTTTTGTTATTCAAAAAAGGGCTATTCGTGCAAATTACTTCGGCCCCCAGAGCTTCCCTTAGAGAAAAAATCAAAGAAATAAATCTTCTAACTTTTGTCTCGCAATTTACATATAAAAATCTTTTCTAGCTATCTATACATCACGCCAGATTCCTTGCGGGGTAGGCAGAGAGTACAGAGTTCCAACAGGTTACAAAAATCTTTTATATGTAAAAAAGAATATCAGTTTCAGAAATATACCGACATTCATCATGTTAATACACGGAACAAAGATGATCTTATTGTGTATTCTACTCGTCTCCATAGAATTAGTAACTCTTTCATGGGGAAGTGTATACGCTTCTATAACAAATAACCCATAGACATCCGAAATACGCCTATTAATAACTTTAAAAAGGCTATTAAAACAAGACTCTTTAGAAAAGGATATAATAAAATTTTGAAATATATCAACGATAAAACTGATTGGAATTGAGCAGCCCCTAATTTAGCAACTACTAAATGCATTTACGTAAAAAAATATTGTTTAAAACAATTTTGTAGAACAAGAATGATAAACAGAAAGGCCAGTCCAATAAAACAATTAAATTAAAAGACTAGCCCGCTGAGTTTCTTACCGGATCTTCTCAGTGTGAGGCCGCGTAACGATTAGGTTGTAGTTGTAAAAAAGTTAAGTATTTTTGGCGTTTGTAAGAGCTCTCGTTGGCCTATGCAATAAAAATATTTCCCTTGACTTTACAGTAGTCGTCTTAACCTGGCAATATGCTTTTTTTTGTTTTAACATTTGCACCATTCAAGTCGTCCGTAGATTTGTGTACACGATTATTGTATGAGGATATGTGTTTATAAAATAAATAAATAAACTATTTGACGGATGATTTAGCGCAGTGGTTAGAGCTTAAGTCGCTCCGCCCACTGTGTCTAATAGTCGCGGGTTCGATTCCCGTACGGGACAAATCTTTGTGTGACCCATAATTATTTATTTCGGTCTGGGTATTTGTGTATGTGGATTTTCATGTTTGTAAACGCACCCACGACACAAATTACGTTTGCTGCAGCCAGAAGGTCGAAAAAAAACCAAAAGAAAAGTTACAAACTAATTTATTTATAGAAATTACAATTAATTAATATTAGTGATTCCTATTCGAGGTATGAATGTAGAATACACTTGAAACGGTACGTCCGGTGTCCCTCGAATAACGCTGCATCAGCGGCTCGTGCCATCGGACGTCATCGCTGCAGTTGCTGGGGGCCGAATATGCTACGTTGCAATCGGCTGCAATCAGCTGGTCAGCATATGTCTTTAGGGTTCCTTACTTAACTCCTCCATCCTCAGATCAGCAACTATTTGAGCATGTTAATGGCAAATGTTGCTGGAGGATCCTCCTTCAAATTAGAGTTCCGTGATCCATCTTCCTCTGTATAAATCTTCAAGGATGGCTGCTTCTGCTTGTCAGATGTCTTTAGATTCCAAAATGGGTATCGACGACTGATTATAAATATGACAAGAGAAACAGAAATAAAAATAACGATGTAAAACGGAATGGTTGTGTGATAAATAACATCTGGCTGGATCTTGTCGATCTTGAGCGGAGCTTCAAGCAGGATTTTGTTCTGGATGCTGTGAAGTTCTTCCAAATTTACAGAGTTGAAACTGATGTGAGTAGAAACAGCTGTCTGATTTGACTCGTCGTAGGGGATCTTCGCTAACTTTAAAGGCTGGCCTTTTATCTCATTATTATCATTTATAATAGTTAACTCCGAAGTCCGCAGGTAGCAGTTCATAGGAATAGTGACGAGATAACTTCCTTGCAGGATGTTAAAATCTTCTCTGCCGCAGTTTAACTGGACTTTTGTTGGTTGCGGTAGTGATAATACGTAATGTTTGTCATCCAGCTTCTCTACTGCTTCTCTTGATAAGGAGATTCTGGTAAAGTGACAACTGTCTCCTAGGCCTTGTTTGATGATAAGGTTCTGGATGCAGTCAGATTTTGTCCTCACTTGATGACTGGTCTTCTTTTCACAGAGATAGGTATTACTGTACTTCGGGCATTCAGCCTCCATGTACACGAATGAATTCTCGTTTGTTGCAATGTAGGGAGTGGGAGGAACAAGGGCATCCTGGTTTTTGTTGGGTACGATGGATAGTTTGTATAAGTCATAAATATCTTTAGAGACTATGGGGACGCTGAATACTATAACTATTTTCTTTTCAGTATAATATGAACCTGGTTTAATAAGATCATAGTATTCTCTTAATTCTAGGTTAAGGATTTCATCTCGACTATATATAGATCTAAGTTTATCTATCATAGATTTTAGCACTTCTATGTCGATCATAGAATGGTGTGTGCTGGAAGAGTGAATAAAAGCTAGCATGTTTTCTATCCTAATTATTTCTAACATTACGTCCTCTACGTTCTCACTTATAATTCCTAGCATTTGGGCAAACTTTGCAAACTTAATTAAACTATATCCTTTATATACGTTTTCTCTTAAAAGTAACTCTAGTGTTTCATTAGTTTTTATTTGGTTATCTGCTAATTTCTCCAAAATATCACTGTGTTGAGTCATCCAATCCTTATTCAAACTAATATGATTATTTAATTCTGATATTATTTTGTCTTCATTATTTTCTAGGGTTTTAATAGCTTCATTATACCTAAGGGCATCAAGATAATCTAGATTACCGGTAATACCTTTTATTACAGAACCTAGGCTATCTATAAGACCTCTTTTAACTCTGACAGGCTCTAGAGTTTTAATTTGATCATAAACTTTGCCAATCTTGTTAGTAAGGTATTCTATCTGGAGTTCGTATAGGATATGAGTTTCATTGTTAACTCTAGTCTTGAATTTCAGAAGTTGGTTTCGTATAGAGTCTAATTTGTCTTCAATGTCTGTCAGTTGTATGTACTGTATAAAGGAGTGGTAATGGGTCGTGAGTCGTGTCGGTCCTAATTTGTATGGTAGTAGTCCTGGTCCATCAGCTAAGCTTTCAAGTCTTATCTCTTGAGCGTGCGTCGCTTGGACAGTCAGTAGCAGCAGAATTCTGTAACAATTTAGGCACACGTTTTATCCTAGACTTGGCTACAGGACCGCGTTTTTTCGAAGTGTATATGTGTATTGGTAGGTCTGCCAAAACGGTGTCTTGAGTGTAACGGGGTGCAACCTTTTGACGACTGGCAAGGGGGTTTTTAATAAAAATTTGCTGTTGAGGGGTATACTCTATTTCGGGCTCACGAGTTTTGTTCCTGTTCTCTATTAATGCAGTGCGATTAGCTAGGGATGACTCGTTAATGATATCGTAAACCTGTTTCATCTGGTGCTTATGATTTATCGCGTATTGTTGTAATAGCTGTTCTTTAAGGTCAATATCCACCGGATCTCTAGGGTCAAAGTGTCCATTTAATAGGTCAAAGGGTCTACATTTCGTAAAACTATGGATCGAGCTATTATATGCGATAACTGCATATGGCATGAGATTAACTATTGGCTCATCTTTGTGTTGTAGTTTTAGAAGCCTAATGTGCTCGAGTAACGTCGAGTGAAAACGTTCGATGTTACCGTTATCGTTAGGACTATGGGGTAAGGTCTTATGATGAAATATCTTATGGAGTCGTGTGAATTCCGAGAAGAGTTGGTTAGTAAATTCCGTTCCGTTATCGGTGATTATAGTCAGGGGTATTCCATGATGTGTACTGAACGATAATAGTGCTTGTAAAATGCTAATCGCGGTACCGTCGCGCAAGTGGTATGCTTGACCATATTTCGTAAAGACGTCCACGAAGGTCACGTACTTCTCTCCTTGGACTGTAAAGAGGTCCATGTGAATAATTTCGAGTGGTTTTGTGGCTGGGGGCACTATATTAAATTGAGGTCTTACAGGATTCCTATCATATTTACCTTGACCACAGATAGTACACTCATTTATGAACTTAGCGATTTGCTCTTTCATCTTAGGCCAATAGAACTTTCGGGACAAGGCTAGATAGCATTCAGTAATACCACGATGGTTGGTTTTACCGTCGTGATAATTTTTGATTATCTCTTGTTGTCGGAGATACTCTTTGATATTTTCGAGTTCTGTTTTAGTCAGGACTAAATTGAGAGAGGAACTTTTAAATTTATCCTGTATAATGGGAATTATTGAGTACATAGCTAACGGTGGGCTTATTAAAAGAGCGGTCTTTACTTTAGGGTTAACATATTCCTTAATCGCGTTAATAACATCGGTCTCTAGGTTCGATTCTGTTAACTGAATGGCTATACGAGTGTGGCTTTCAAAAGGTTTCGTAACTTTTGGTCTTCGCGTCATCTCACCTACTACTGTAAAATGGATTTGTCTGTGAAATTTATTAAGGGGTTCATCTGTTATAGGAATCTCTAAAATAGGATGTTCATTACTAGTATGTACCGTGTCTGTAGATGAGTTAACTTGTATAGGTCGTGAAGTAACAGGTGATTCTGATGGGTTGTTAATTAGTGAACTAATTTCTTTAATGTTTTCAATCAATGCGTTAATTTCATCAAGCTCTTCATTATGGATTTCTACACGAGAGAGGGCATCCGCATTCGTGTTAAGTTTTCCTTTCTTATACACGACCGTGTAGTTATATTCACTTAGTCTGAGTCGCCATCGAGTTAAACGTGAGTTTGGTTCCTTTATATTCATCAGCCATTGCAATGGTTTATGGTCTGTGATTATTTTGAATTTCCTACCAAATAAATAGGGTCTAAAATACTTTGTGGCATAGTCTATGGCAAGTAATTCCTTCTCAATAGTGCTATAGTTTAATTCGCTTTCATTTAATGTGCGAGAAGCGTAACAGATGGGTCTGTCGGAACCAATCGGTCCTTGGGATAACACTGCTCCAATAGCGACGTTAGAGGCATCTGTTGTGAGATTAAATTCTTTGCTAAAATCTGGGTATTGGAGGATTGGATCATTTGTTAAAAGGGACTTGCATTTTTCGAACGTATTTATGTAATCGGGAGTTAGATTAATTTTACTGCCCTTTTTTAGGCACTGTGTTAGGGGCTTTGTGATACGAGCCAGATCGGGAATGAATTTTCGGTAATAACCGAGAAGGCCTAAAAATTGTCTGATTTCTTTAGGGGTCTTTGGAATGGGGTATTTTACTATAGCGGAGATTTTATCAGGGTTAGGCTTTACGCCATCTCTTGTGATGATATGTCCAAGATATGGGGTCTCAAGTTTTAAAAACTCGGACTTGTCCATCTGTATTTTGAAGTTGGACTCCCTAAGTCTTAGGAAAACTTTTTCCAGGTTTTCCAAGTGCTCCTGGAGGGATGTAGAATACACAATTATATCATCAAGATATACGAGGCATATGTTATTTTGAAGGCCTCGAAGGACATTGTCCATTACCCTTTGGAAAGTGGACGGGGAGTTCTTAAGTCCCATGGGCATTCTAAGGAACTCGAAATGGCCATGTTCTACGTTAAAAGCCGTTTTAGAAATGTCTTGGGGGTCCATTTCGACTTGATAAAAACCACTTGCCAAATCCAGAGTGGTAAAATATTGGCATTTGCCCAATTTATCTAGAACGTCACTGATATTTGGGATAGGGTACTTGTCGTCTATAGTCTTGTCATTTAGTTTTCGAAAATCGACAACAAGGCGCCATTTCTGCTTTCCAGACGCGTCTGCCTTTTTGGGAACTATCCAAATGGGTGAACTCCACGCGGAATCAGAAGGCCTAATTATACCCTGTTCCAACATTTTGATTATCTGGTTTCTAACTTCCTCTCGGTGAACGAAAGGGTATCGGTAACTTTTTGTGTAAACGGGGACGTCGTCTGTAGTTTTAATTCGGTGTTTAATCTTATTGGTAAAAGTCAAGGGTTCACCATCTATGTAAAACACGTCTGTATATTGAGAGCAAAGACGTAAGAGATTTGCTTTTTCTTCTTCATTAAGATGACTTGTACGCAAACGAGATAGAACGTCATCTACGCGATTTGTATGTTCAGTGCCTGTGCACTCAATATTACATATTTCTGCGCACGCTGGCTGGTCTAGGGAGAATATAACGTCATTAGGTGTTGGATTTTCTAACTCTACATACCCGCGACTATTGGTTACGGTCGTTAAACACTCATGAATAATACAATTGCATAACATTTGTTCATTGATTAAAACATCGCCGTCCGGGGCATTTATGGGAATCCTGACTAATTTTGATGTTTTGCCTGGAATAATATCTTCATAAAGATTGACATTACGAGAATTATACACTTTGATTGAGTTCGTTGCGGCACGAGTTATCAATTTGAAATCTTTTAGGTCTATTTTAGCCTCCCATCGAGATAAAAGATCTAATCCTATTAACCCATCAAAGTAGTCGTGAAAACGATAAACGAATAATTTTATGTTCTCACCCTCGTTAAATTCGTTAAAACATGGTAACGTTACTGAATGTTCATTTCTACTGGCACCATGCACGTTAGTTACTTCAAACGGGTCATAGTTAAGGGGATAGTGTGAAAAGTATTTGCGAACAGCCTCGGGGCTAACAAAAGATTGATTAGCACCGGTGTCTATTAAAAATTTCAAAGGGGGGGAAGAAATTTCTATATATGGTAACTGTCTCTGGGTTTGTAAATTAACATCTATTTTTGCTCTTTTGACTTCTGATCCGACTGAAAATCCTGATTCGAGTTACTGGTTCCTGGCTGTGGTGGCTCTGCGTCACTGCTGAGCTGGTTGTCGCAAGCTAAATCGCTGTAAGGCTCGCAAGTGTTATAATTATCATAATAGTCTGTATGGTCTGGGTAATAGTCGTAAGTCTGGTCGTAGTAATAATTGGGATTGTAATATAAGTCGTCATTTAAAGCGAATTCGTTGAAGTTTACTTCTCGTGACTTAAAATAATTATTTGGAGGTGGATTCCCGTATTTATTCCAGTCATGACCTGCCATCACAGGTAACGTTTTCGGAACATAATGCTGAACTCCACTCATAGGTTTAGGTCCGTAATTATTATTAGTATATTGTGGTGGATTGTTTCTGGGCGGCATTCGGAAAACGTTGCTTTGGGGATGGTAGTTTGGTGGTGGTGCACGGAACACTTGTTGCGTGCGAGTTGGTCTGTTCTGTGGTGGGTTGGTCATATTAAATTTGAAGGGTTGAGGCCGCGGTTGGAAACCTCGTTGGCCATATGGAGTTGGCCAGTTCGGCACAGGGGGTCTCGGGGCGTAAAAACCGTTAATCGGCATAGTGGGAACTGTGAGGGGTTTCAAGATAGCCTGGTGCTTCGGCACATCGTTACGTTGTTGCAGGTAAATGATATTTAATTCCTCCTGCACAAATTCCAGAGCCTTTTCGATAGACTCCGGGCGCATACAACGTATACGTGAACCCAGGGGTTCTTTAAGACCGCGCACAAACGCCTGCATGGTAACCTTTTTATAAAGGGTCCGTTTCGCCTCAATAGTAGTCTGAATGGATTCGTGTAATGTCACATAAGTCATTATAGTACTAAACAAGGTCTGGCACTGTTCGTAAAATTCCTGCGGTGTCTTATTACCCTGTGTAGCTAACGAGAGGTCATTATATAAAGCCGTTTCGTCGCGCTGATCTGAAAAATTATTAATAAGAGACGATCTAATACCGGTCCATGTTTCGGGAATGCCATTCGAGTTGATGGTGCATGCAGCAGGCCCTGTTATTTTATTAAGTATGCCGTTTAATAAGCATAAGTTCCCTAATTCACTACCAGGATCTGCGCTAGCATATTGAGAAACAATTCGGTCACAAATATTAATAAATCTAGTTAAGGTGTTGGGATTTCCATCAAAATCGGGCGCTAGGCGTAAGGCCTTGAAAATAGTGTCCGGATCGTGAGGCATTTTGGGTTCAAATAGTCTATCTAAATTTAAATCTAACTCACTGTCTATATCTCTATTTAAGTCTACAATATTCCGACGAGCCTGTCGTGATACAGGTTCGCGGGGATAGGATTTTTCGTGACGAAAAATTTTGAGGATAAATCTTATAAGGAAGAGAGAGGAAGCAACACGAGAACAATTCAGGTGCACTTACATATATATCATCTCTGGTCTTCTCGACGAATCAAGGTCTGGATTCTCCTTCCGGCGCCGCAGCTTCTCCGTAGATTCAGGATACTCGTGTCGGGACTTGATAGCCACCCGGGTGACTCGCGAACGCGGATATCGATATTAGATGTTCCCGATGCTCGCGAACCGGCCCGCGAGTATCCTACCGACTGCGCCAATTACGTTTGCTGCAGCCAGAAGGTCGAAAAAAAACCAAAAGAAAAGTTACAAACTAATTTATTTATAGAAATTACAATTAATTAATATTAGTGATTCCTATTCGAGGTATGAATGTAGAATACACTTGAAACGGTACGTCCGGTGTCCCTCGAATAACGCTGCATCAGCGGCTCGTGCCATCGGACGTCATCGCTGCAGTTGCTGGG
Organism: Phalera bucephala; assembly: GCA_905147815.2. Classification (NCBI taxonomy): domain Eukaryota; kingdom Metazoa; phylum Arthropoda; class Insecta; order Lepidoptera; family Notodontidae; genus Phalera; species Phalera bucephala. The sequence continues at coordinate 6,299,949 of LR990620.1, read as the reverse complement.
GGCCGAATATGCTACGTTGCAATCGGCTGCAATCAGCTGGTCAGCATATGTCTTTAGGGTTCCTTACTTAACTCACAGAAATAAATCCAAGTGTGGGGCTATGTTTTTTTTTAAATAAAAGTAAACAAGAAATATAGTATGAGGTAAAACTATTTTTGATAGGTGACATGGGTGCTTTGTCGTGAAGGACCTTCTCGTGACCATGGGTGCTGCAAAGCACTCGAAACGTCGGGAACTTAAAAATCGAAATAAACCGCGATAAAATCCGAAAAAAAAATAGTTTTATTTCATGTGTAATATTCGCGTAAATCTCAGAACTCAGTAAGTAAATATAGTAGTCTGACCTCCTGCTCGTGCCGGCTGCGCCGCTCCTCGTCGTCGCGGCGGCGGCGCGCCGCGTCGCAGTCGGCGCGCGCGTCCGCCAGCTGCGCCAGGAACGAGTCCAGCGCGCCGAACAGCTGCTCGGGCGACGCGCTCGCCTCCTCGCCGAACGCGTGCGCGCACGCCTCCAGGCGGCTCTTCATGTCCTGCCATTACAATTACTTCTATCATCTTCGTAGCATTTCGACGGTAAGTAACGTACAGTTCTGTGGAGGCGGCCCCGAATGCGATCATATTGAGTGCATTCGCTTATGAGCGAGTTGTATAAAAATCTTTTATAAAAAAAGTAAACCGACTTCAAAAAGCAAAAAAATAAATATTTGAAGTCGGTGCTGGTTGGTGCAGTCGGTTACTTGGCACCGACTTCAAATATTTATTTTTTTGCTTTTTGAAGTCGGTTTACCTTTTTTTATAAAAGATTTTTATTTTACAATTTTAAGTGACCAGTGAATTATTCTATAGTAGGGTACCTATAGGATTGACGTAATACCCATAATATCTCAATTTACACATGCCTATTGTTTGTCGTTAAGGAGTTCCCTGGTGTATCTTCTAAGTCCAAGGTCCAATGTCAATAAAATTAATATGGGACCACCTTGGAGATATACTGAACCCAATGCAAAAAAAAATTATCAAAATCGGTCCACAATTGACGGAAATATCGCTGAACATACATACATATAAAAAAAAAAAGCATACATACAACCGAACATAGAACCTCCTCCTTTTTGAAGTCGGTTAAAAATCAAAATCCCTAAAGGTTTGGTTACGCAGCCGACGGAGCGCTCGATTAGCGCTCGGCCGGCGATCGGCAGCGCAACGCACACGTCATTCTGCGAGCATGATGTCTTGCCGGCCACCCGCAACACGCATCCCGCTTGCACGCGTATTGGCATCTCGCTCTCGCCGTTCTTCGTTTGAAATCGCTGGAGGTGCGACGGCGGAGTGCGTTTTTTCTAAACCTAGCCCCTAAGGTTTGCCATCGCGCCGAAAGTATCGAAGCTATATATGTCGTCTCCCGTACATTTCAGGACATTAAAACTCCCCAGGTTGCGCCATCGTTGCCCCTTTCGCGCATTGCGTCGGCTACCTTTAGAAGGCAAGATGCCTAAGTGCAATTCCTATTGTCCCGAGAAAGGCACGCGGAGTACGATACATAAGGTGTAACGTCGTTTACAACACATAAACACACCAAAGTGGTAAAATAACGTAGTACTTGAATCTCACACCACATCATCTAATAAGCATCAAACGCTTAACGGTTACATATTAAAAACCTTCAATATTCCCCTGCTAAGAAAAATTCATTTTTCTCTGTCCCGCAGCACATCTAAAACTATCCACAGCCAATCCTTTTGAAAGCCGTCCAACTTATCCACTATCTCTTTCTCCACCTACCGCACCTTCTCCAAAACATTCACTCACCTGGAACAGGTCTTCAAGCTGCGTGAAGGAGCACACAGCATGAGCGTGGAACTCCCTCATCACAGGTAGGAATGCGTCTTGTGCGCTGGCTGCGGCGGCTGGGAGAGCTGCGTGGTACTCCAGCTCTCGGGACACCTCGCGGAGACCAGCTCGTAGGGCACCTACGTCTTTCTCCAGCTGTTCCACGCACACCTTGGCTGCTGCCCGTACGTGGGGCAGGTCTTCTTCTAGTAGAAGGATGTCTTTGAACTAAACAAAAGGAGAATAAAACAAATATAAGACCTGTTCCATTGTTCAAAAAAGACTTGACGAAGTAACAAGGATGAACCCCAAAATGGTCGAAAAGTCTGTATCCTACAGACAAGTAATAATACTTATACCTGTATCGATAGTGAAGTAGGTACTTAAGTCTAAAGAATTTACTTAGACGAGTATAGTCATGTCTTTTGAATTCTATCAATTAAAATGTAAAAATAATAATGTATTAAAATGTAAAACATCAGAAGAGGAATTGGAGCACAAAAGAAAGATTCATGATAAAGATATAAAATTAAAACATTTGGAAAGAATATATAAAGAAAACATTTTAAAAGTTGATTTAGAAAAAGAATATTAAATTCAATGGAAAATTAAAACACACACACATTAAACACAATATTTTATGTCTATGTTTTTTTTCTACAATACAATATCTCCAATGTAAAGTCTCTTGCTGTAATATTAGCATGCAGCACTTTTCTTCTATAGTTGAGAAAATGTCAAAAGTAAGAAACGTCAAAGCATAAAAGATTTTTTAGCCAAGTATAGCACTTTAAACACATGAAATTACTTGGCTAAATAAATTCTTAAGACTAAGTAATATAATGCCTATAGATACGGGTGTAAGTCTTTCAACTTGTAGAATGTTAAGAATAAAGTTGCGAACATACTTCCTATTTGTATATTCGTAAAGGAAATGTTGCCCGTGTACGTCACGCCTATATTCCCCAATCAGGGGTGGCAGAGGTGTATTGAGTACACCCACGTTTCGCCGACGATGTTACGTCTCATGTAATAGAAGGCGAGTCTATTGCTATATGCCACAAATCCAGACTTCGGACTCATACTGGAAAGTTTTTGTTAGAAAAACTTCAGTTGTCCGAGCTAGGATTTGAACCTAGGACCTCGTGATCACCAAGCGATGCGCTTTGCCACTAGACCAACGATGCAGTCGAGACCCGACCCGTACGTATGGAGTAAAAAGAATTGCTTCCCAACCGCAACCTAAACTGACAGCAAATCGTTACAAGCAGAGACGGTAACTTCAAACTTTGTAATTCAGTGCTCAACCGTATATAACCCTCCATTTTTATATGAACCGGTGGCTAAGTCCTTAATAAGCATTTAAACAAGATCTAAAAATATAAACAATTAATCAAAATCTCTTCATTTAAATCCAATACCCAATTTACACACTCCTCACTTCCGCGTGAAGTGGGGGAAGGTTAGTCGTAGTTGCGCTACTTACGTTCTAATTCCCTTCCTACACTATCACTGCCGGGCCTGTTAAAAGACTGACAGCCCACGCCCACTCAGTTTGTCCGGCTTAGAAATCTTTTTGGAATGATGAGGAAAAAATATTTTTTACAAAAAACTTAAAAACAAAATAATTGAAGAAATATATAAAATACACAAAATTTGATGGTGTTGCATCTGAAAACCCATGGGAAAGCTTGTATAAAAATTGCCTTGGGGATGTTTTTATTAAAACAATATCAGTTTGACTGTTTCGTTGGTCTAGTGGCAAGGCGCATCGGTTTGTGATCACGAGGTCCTGGGTTCAAATCTTAGGTCAGACAAGTGTAGTTTTTCTAACGAAAACTTCCCAGTACGAGTCCGGAGTCTGGAATTGTGCCCGGTATATGGCAATAGGCTCGCTCCCTATTACATGGGACCTAACATCGTCGGCGAAAAATGGGTGTACTCAGTACACCTCTTCCACCCCTGCTTGGGGAATATAGGCGTGACCGTGTTTACAATATCATTTCGGGAAAAAGAAAATCTGATATCGGAAGTTTTTGCAAATATAAGAAAAACACAGAGTGACGCTTGAAGTGCAAAGGGAGTATGTAAACAGTCGACGCTGCGGCGGTGTTCATTAAGTTTTAGCGGGAAGTGGCCGCAGTAGCAATATATAAACCAGGTTAAACTCCAAAGGGTAGGAACACGTATCACCAGACTAAGCAGCGATTCGGAAGACACGTTAAGTCATGATTACCGATTAAAACTTAATGGGATGATTTGGCGTAGTGAATAAGACTTAAGCCGTCCCGCTCACTGGGTTGAATAGTCGCGGGCTCGATTCCCGCACGGGACAAATCTTTGTTTGACCCACAATTATATGTTTCGGTCTGGGTATTTTTGTATGTGAATTCTCATGTTTGTAAACGCACCCCCGACACACGTGTTATAGCGATCGCTATTATATAGAATGCTGATGCATCAGCACACCGTCACCCCGTGTGTATTGCCCAATATCCGCGTAAAGCGCTGACTAGGACGATGCGCGTGAAAACATATCATCACGCCGTGCCGAACCCTTTTAGCTCAGACATCGAGCAAGTCGCTTCATTTAGCATACGGTTATTGATAATTTGTATTACATTTTAATTTCAATACATTAATTTTGAAGAATAGATTTTTTTAGTCCTCCTGCGTCTGACTTCGTATTTCACGAATAAATCTTATCTTATCTTTTTTTAATTTCTATCAATCAATATATATAATCCAAATCTTATCTTAATTTCTATCTTTCTCTCATTCTAAATTTATTGCGACTATGATTATATAATATTAAAATGATTAATAATCAAAACAATGAAATACCAACATATCTATTACAATTTTATTATATAATATCCCAACGCTGTTATATGGTAGCGAAAGCTGGGTATGTAAGAAGGAGAATGAAAGTAGGATAAATGCGGTGGAAATACGAGGTCTGCGGAAAATGTGCCGAGTGAAGCTGACCGACCGCATTAGCAACAGCGTAGTAAGAATGCATAGGTATATATGCAAGGTATGAAAGATAGTATCGGTGTAAAGATGAGAAAGGACATGCTCCGTTGGTTCGGGCATATAGAAAGAATGCCAGATGAAAGAATGACAAAACAGATATACCAAATAAACCGAGTCGTATCTGAAGGAAAAGTCAAGAGTCTCCGTAACCGGCGAGCGTGTATGAAACGAACTATGAGAGTGGAGGAAGCCAGAGAGGTATGTAAGGAAAGAACCTGTTTGAACTCTGTACTCTCTGCCTACCCCGCAAGGGATCTGGCGTGATGATATAGCTAGATAGATAGATAATATCCCTAATCTTAACTTTTTCATATTTTTTTTTACTATTATTTCAAATATTCATACCAATAGATTGCATGTTGACATAATAATCTTGCATTCTTTTTTTTGTAAAAGCTGTACACTACTGTAATGACAGTTCACACTGTCCTAAACTGTAACAATATTTATACTGTGATATCTGTGATTCTCTCGATGGTGTGTCTTTATCCTAAATAAATAAATAAATTAATCCTAGTTTGGGACTAAGTTTTATTTAAAAAAAAAGTTAGTAGTTATAAATGGCTTGTATAAGTTTCAATAGCAGGTGGTCCGCATTGCACTGCGTCCGCGTAGTGGAATACGGCCTTATCTCTCTCACCTCGATTTGTAAGAGGCATTTTCCCAACACGTTTGATGTTTTTTTCATGTTTAATGAGCGAATTTGCAAAGGTAACGTTACATGTTGTATGCTATCCCATAAATAATTGACAATTGTTCAAAATTATTATATATTTCATGAAAATTTAGTTTATTATTCAATTTATTATGTTTTCTTTTTAAATATTATTATTGTTTTATTAATTTTTTAATGTTTTTTTTTAATGTCTAATTAATTTAATTTTTCTATCTTTCTATCTATATCATCACGCCAGGTCCCTTGCGGGGTAGGCAGAGAGTACAGAGTTCCAACAGGGTCTTTCCTTACATACCTCTCTGGCATCCTCCACTCTCATAGTTCGTCTCATACACGCTCGCCGGTTACCGAGACTCTTGACTTTTCCTTTAGATAAGACGAGATAATTTAATTTTTAATTATTATAAAAATATCAATGTTAATTACACCACTAAATTAGGAATTCCTGTAATGGTAGCTGTAAAGATGTGTCGCAGAATGGGCTGGTTTATTATTGTGTTACCTGTGTCTCGAGCAGCTCGACGAGGTAGTGCAGCAGCGTGGTGTTCCGGGCCACGCTGGACTTGGTGTCGGCCAGCTTGCTCAGCGACGACAGGCGGAACCCGGCCGCGTTGCCGCGGGCGCCGCTGTAAACGAACATCATTTGAAGAACATTCTAGAAGAAACACTGCTTCAAAAAATGGTCTGACGAACCTTCCGTTTTTAAAAGTCAGGCAGATGTTCGTCAAAAGACACGGGCGGTCATCTATTTTCAAAAATATCCTGTAATTTTCATCAAATGTCGCATGTAAAGTGTCATGTAATCCATCGTTATATCATCACACCAGATGCCTTACGCAGTAGACAGAGTTCCCTTTGTAAATTTACTCCCTTTGTAATTAGCTAACGTAGAAAAATATTAATGAATTGATTTGCCGATTTAAAAATATTTAACCCTTTTCACCATATCGAGTCATTATAACAAGCCTACGGTTATCCCTCTAGTTATCTAGGACTAACGAAAGCTAATAACAATTCTTTTAAAGTCTAATAAAGCTTCAAAATAGGTAAAGCACCTCAAAACATTCCTCTAAAAAAAACATCTCTCTAAATTATCGACGCATTATTTCATTTAAGGACAATCCGAAAAATGGTACGAAAACAAGAGCACAGGTATGAGTGCGGTCTTATTTCGAATTAATTCAATGCTACAGTTCGTTAAGCTCCAAATACGAGTAGGAATAGGTGCTTAAATATATCGCTTATCCGCGGCCGTTTTAAGCTGTAATTTTGCTCGTGATCCAAAATTTAGTACGATTAATATATCTTTATTTGAAGTACTATCTAGAAGCAGGCCTGACCGGTTCATATAGTTGCCGACAGCGCCCGCAGTCTCCTGGAGCGTGGCATTAGTTAAAACGTGGACCTGTCATGTGAGCACCAGCCTAGAAGCAGTAACTGACCGGTTCATGTAGTTGCCGAGTGCGAGCACGATCTCGAGCAGAGCCCTGAGCCTCCGCGAGCGCGTCATGTCGCGAGCTGCGCGCAGTACTACGGAGGCCCGCGCCGTGGCCTCGGCGGCCGCGCCACTGAACTTCTTCTTGAATAGTAGCGTGCGCACGCGCTGGGAGTAGTGAGGGATCCTGGGGACAGTATTGCTTTCTAATACAACACCTGCGTTGTTTATATCTATAACATTATTTTTGTTTATTACTTAATCACTTTTTAATTAGTAATTTATCAGGTTAATTTATTTACAAGAAGATACGATTTTTGGTCTTGGACCCGTTCGTTCGCCCCCTGTTTTCGCGCGTTATTATTTAAAGCGTTTTTCGACCCGTTTTAAAGTACGCGTACACGGGGCGAACTTAGTTTTAATATCTATGAAGTACCCGTTCGCCCGGGTTATTAAAGCATTATTTTTCAAATAATGTTTTATTGTAATCTGAATTTTATTGCACTGTGACTGCAATTTATTTTGGATTGATGGCTCTTAAAATGTTTCCAAAACTGTATTTTGACATAGACTAAAGGAGGGGCGAACGGGACTATTTAAACTTTCACGGGGCGAACGGGTTAATTTAGGCTATCAGGGGCAAAACATAGGGGGCGAACGGGTGCGAAATAAGATATTTGAACAACACAAAAGAAAACATAATAACGATAATTAAAACTTCAAAATTCTATGGCAATAAAGAATACAGAAAAAAACCTGCTTTTTAGAATTATGGCAACAGAAAAGTACAGATAAATTTACATCATCATGAGCCAAACAAAGACTTCCACTGCAGCACATAAGCCTCCCCAAGAGAAAACACATACAACCGTGATAGGGTTGGGAACTGATGTAAATCAAACTGATATGGGCGTTTTTTCACTATAAACAAACGCGCCAGGTGTTTAATTAATTATAGTGAATAAGGGCCCTGTATCTTCACAAGTGACCATCGTAATACATCAGTAAAATGATTGTTTGCGTAATTAACCCTACATACGCTTTCTAGCTTTCACCCGCGATTTTCACCAGGTTATCATTCCGCCTAGTAGGGGGCCAACGCACTCCACGATTTTCGGTACATGGTCACTATTCGAAAACTTTGCCGTTAGTTTTGCGAGAAATGTACCCCGACCGTTGCTACTTAATCTCCTACAGAATCTTATAAACTTGCCAATCGAGATTTTGCGGGTAAACATTTTGGGACCAGGATATAATAACACTCGTAGCGCTGTGCGACCGCGGTGGTCTTGCCGATTACCAAGGTTAAGCAGCGTTCGACTCAGTCGGCCTGAGATAGGTGACGGTTTGTGGCATTTTCATATTCGAGCAGCTCCGTGCTTCGGAAGGCACGTTAAGCCGTTGGTCCCGGCTACCACTTAATGTGGTAGTCGTTGAGGCGAGTTGGAAGCCTTAAAGGCGACTTGATAAGTTCCAACAGCAGGTGGCCACAAACCTGCCTCCACCAATCCGCACTGGGTCCGCGTGGTGGAATATAACCTGATATCTCTCACCTCGATTTGTGAGAGAAGGCCTTTGCCCAGCAGTGCGCAGTATAGGTTGCAATTATTATATATAATTACACTTGACACAACGTAGCGTAAGCAATCCTACTAATATTATAAATGTGAAAGTTTGTATGTTTTTTTATTTTTTTTTTATTTATAATTAGACACTGCGGGCCCGGTTTGTCCCGCACCTTTTTCTGTGTAATTTATGTGTTGTTAGTATTTGCTTTTATATGCACTTGTATGGTACATGCCGCTTATTATTAGCTTATTGTTACAGTGCTTGGTATTTGTTTGTAGAAGTTTGTATGTTTAGATGTTGGATGTTTGTTACTCAATCACGCAAGAACGGTTTAACGGATTTGGATGAAATTTAGCACACGGATAATTTACTAAAGAAATTGGGAAATAAAATTTTTAATTATATTCATTACTCGAAAACTCACTTTGATATCTCATAGAGGAATCGGTCCGCTCTCGCCATGCTGTCGAGCTCGTCCTGATGCTCCTCCAGCAAGGCAGCCTCTTCAGCGCTGGGCGTGAACTTGACCAGCTGTTCCACCATGTCGATGGGCAGCTGTTCACCGCTGTCCATGCGGAGGATTGCACTGTGGAATAATGACGATGAAGGTACTATTATAGAGGGTGTATATCTTCTAATGGCTGACACACAAAGGCAAGTAGCAGAACATTTCTAGAAGTAGAGAAAATATATAAAGACTGCCGTGCACGCCGACAGAAATCTTAATAATAGGATATTACCTATTACTATTTTTTTTTAACGCCTACTGGTATTTTGAAAGCAATCCGTCGCGATGAGTTAATTAACATGTTAACTGTAAAGTACCCAATATTTACACGTCTGATATACGAGACAACAGGTAATCTCTGAGCCGAATTAAAAAAAAAAACATTTTTCTGTCGGTCAACAACTTAGCTAGTTCAATTAGTGTTCAGGTCAATAATAAGAAACAATTTCTTGAACCTAATGCGAAATTGTGAACCTATTAAATGAAATTTAATTAAAAAGAACGATTGCCATAATATGACTCAAAACACCATACAAAAAAACAGCCCACACACGCGGTAGTATGTAGGGAAATGAGCAGAGGCCTGTAGAGTTTACAGAGGTAAATGTTCTCATTTTATGTCCTGCTTCTTCTCTGCTCTTTTCTGTCTACTCTGATTTGTCTATATTTCTCCAGTCACTACTACGTGAGTGGGCTGACTGTAATTCAGAAGTTTAAAGCCTTACCGGCATATTTCCTCATCTGTCATCTTGAGTTTTGACAGCAATATGGTACAGTTCTGCGCGCGCCGCCCGTCGATAACGGACAGAATCTTCGTGCGGGGCTTAGAGCCCAGCTGTCGGAGGTCCTCCACTGAGCCCTCGTTCTATAAAACAAAGTATAAGTCATTAAATATATGAACAAACTGGTACAATAGAACAGATTTAAAGATACGTTATGAAGAACTAACAACATTTCTATACTATAGTTGTGAGAAACTACCGACAGATGACGATCATTTCTCTCCATACAAACAGAACGCGATAGGAAAGTTCTCACAATGCGTAACTTTACAATCTCCTGAAAACAACAATATGAGGATTGGCAGGTCTCACCAGACAACACTCCGTTGGTTCAAGGATCTTCTCTTTTCTAATCCCTACCACAATACCGCTATCAATTTGGAGCTTTTTTTCTACATAACAGAAACTACTTTAATTTAAACAATTTTTACTAAAAAAAATAATGTTTAGGGTTGGTAACTAGGTATTCAATTTGTTTTGCTAGGTGGGTTGACGGGTAAGACGTTAGACAACACACGGCAGGCCATCTTTAAAGAAAATCTTTGTCCTACAGTGGAGTATTCCTTGCGGAGTATCCCAGAGTGGATAATACAATTTAATTTTAACGTAAATCAAATGAAAATGTTCATTAATAAATAACTATTTAAAATCCTAAATTACAATCTCCAAAAAGCTAACCTATTAAATCAAGTGCATCCTCACCTGAACACCATTCTTCTGGTACGCGCAGAACATCTTGTCTATAGTATGGAGGTCCATCGCATTGTAAAGCTTCGTATCATCGAGCTCCTGCCAGATGGTGCCGTGCAGCTTCGTGTCCGGCAACTTACTCCAGTTGAAACTCTTCAGCGGGTTGCCAGGGGTGGGTACATTCTTCTTAGCGCGGGGTGGGACGGAAGATAATGGAGCGAGGGGAGCAAGGGGTGCGGGGGGAGGCGCAGGGGCTGGGGGAGCTGCGGGGGGAAGTGGCGGGGGGCACAGTGCTGGAGGTGGGGGCGGAGGGGGGACACTGCACGTTTCTATGACTGCGCTTTTTAGGTTGCTCACCTATAATGATTAATACGTGTATTGGATAAGACATTTAAACCTTACTAAAGAAGAACGATCAATAAAGGAGATTCTTTTCAATTGATTCGGGAAATCAAGCCAATGTAACATTGTGTTGTAAGAACCGTAAAAAGTGGCAGAATCTCGCTTTGGAGTCCAAGATTCACTCTGGGCCGCTGAGCTAACAGAATAAGTAAATATATAATAAATAAATAATAACTACATAATATAATAATGCGAAAGCAGATGTTAACTTTGACGGGTATTTTTATCCTATTGTAACACATCTTGTAATCATAAGAGTTTATTTAGTAACGCATGAACTCGAACGCTGAGTAACTGATAGATAATATAAAGTTAAGTAACTGATAGACTACTACAATCATACTTTTTATAATTAAAGATCTACATAATTTATACGCAAAGGAGAACGATCTATTTGAATACCAATTTGATTTCCCTTATTTTCATAAACAAAAGGTGGGAAAGATAGTCTTATTTTTATTTACCTTGGCATCGTCGGGTATGCTTCCTTCACTGACTAGTTTTTCAAATCTCGCTCTTTCTGCTCTCTCTTGATTCAACTGTATGAAACCATTTTCGAAAATTAATACGCTTGCAAATGCTTTGACTCTAAAAGTCGATCGACTTTGAAACTCATTTGAATGATCCACATCAGTAAGTTTATATTTTTTAATGGACAAAAGCACAAGTAACAAGAATAAGCACAAATTGCATTGCTAATGTTTAGTTACAATTTATACTAAAAAAAAGAACTTGTAAGATAAATAAATAAAAAATTCAATGCTAGGTTTATTGGGTATAATAATGTTCAATTTTCTAGAGGAGTATTGCTAGGTTGTGCAACTCTTATTTGGACCACACCTAAAATATTATAAGCATTATGAAATTACTATGTTGTTGATATGGCTACCCTAATAGCTAATTAATGTTCTACCACCTGACTAAATAATAGCTTGTTAAACCATTAATGGTAATGAGCTGCTGTTTAAGCTGATAAACCTGTAAGCGTAATTTTCATTCTCATCAGTACCATTTCCAACCGTTACTTAAGCTTTGCACTGTTGACTATCTTATTTCTAAACCATACTTACCAGGCTTTATAAAGTTGCTTTACTCTTTATAACAAGACACCTAGGTCGTCCTAACGGAAGCAAACTGAAAACATCGACTACATAAAATATTGAACATGTCTGCCTTACCTATCATTAAACTCGAAAAAACTATTTTGTACCGCAACTATTTCTAATCTATTAAATCTAAAGCTACCAATATTGGCAGCTGAAGGCTTGTTTACCACATCGTGGCCTGCTTTACATGATAAACTGGCAAGGACCTGCTGTTCAAGCTGGTGAGACCTGCAAGCCGCAGCTCTGGCCCTCTCGGTGCACTCCATGTGCGCTGCAGTCTCTCGCTCCAGACGTTCCTTGAGTCTCGTCACCACCCCCTCCAGTTCCTCTCGCTCCTGGCACTGCTCGTCCACTTGCTTCTCCTGTTAGTGGGTTACGACATACATGCATGATGGGTGATATTATTCGCGGTTGAGTTGAAGCATGTCATGGTATTTATGGGTTACCGCTAAGCTGACCTTTGCTAAATAGCTTTTTAAAACGGCTAAATTTAATCACATATCACATAAATATCAAAATATATATTGTACGAGGAAAGCGAGATGAAAGCATTAACTGTAACACGTTGTTATACCACTGTCTTAAATAACAGAGCAACTTTTAAATAGTCGCCTTAGTTAGCCTAATACACTTTCCTTAAGCTTATACAAATATAAGAATAAATATGATTGCATGATCCTAACTTTGAAAAAGTGGTCCAAGTGCACTACCCTGTGGGATACCGAAGTTCATAGTAGATTATTTATTATAGTGATCGAGAAAATTTCATGTATTGCCCTCAATTAGTTACAAAACATTTAAAAAAAATAAATGGAGGACGTTTTATTTCTGTAGTTCAAACATTGTAAAGATAAAACCCTATAGAAATTATTTCGAATGTCTTTGCTAAATCAAAAAAGATGAACATCCTGGTCATAACAAAAACATAAATTAGACATTTGTAATCCTCAAATTTATTCTCACAACAACGGAGGAATATGACTAATGTATATTGGTCTGTCACAAAATTAAGAAAACAGTTATACTCTGATATAATTGGAAATTTTGACTAGATTAGCTTAACAGAGCCCATTTTATACAATGGAATTTACCATACCACCTTAAAACATGAAAACTTATCGTAAAAAGTTGTTTAAATTATTATTAAGTGAATATTTTTAATCGATGAACCATTAATGACATTATAAGATTTACCAACATCATTAATTATGTGATGGCGTGTAATATTATCACCTTTAACCATGATGCCATCATAGTATTGTATAAAAATGTGGTCATATTTGTAAATCATTTTGATACATAAAACTAAAAAAAAATACAACAAAAAGAAACGAAAACGCGGCATTGTAGTAGGTGTAAAGTAATTTCTTAAAAATTCATCATGTTAAAAGACAAAATACTATCAATCTAGGTAGGTAAATGTGTCGTTCTTTCATATAATATAAATCAATCGTCCGGGAACTGACAAAGTATAAAATCAAACCTAACCACCATTACTACTATTATTTTTAAATATAACCACATTAGTGATACTGACAACATACTCTTCAGCAATATGGAAAAAAAATTACCTTCTTAGCTAGCTCTGTAGCCAAGTCGACGTTTTCTCTCTCCAAGTTCTCGGCCTTGGTTCTGGCCGCAACCAGCTCCTCCTCTTTGGCTAATAGGTGAACGATTTCGCCCACGTTGATTTCTAAGGGCGCTACGTCTGGGTCGTAAATCTAGAACAAGAATTGAGAATAAAATGTTTTCTATTTGTACCAAGATTTTCACCCTCGAAGTAGAAGATACCCCTACGTTAAATTCAGGTATTTTCATATAACATGTGACAATGTGTTAGGGACATAGTATTTTACGAAGAGATGGATAATACCCCAAATTCTCAAGGTATTTTTGGTCACAAATATAACAGGTGTCGAACTCGTTGCCATTTCACGGCCACATTATTGCACATAGCTTGCGAAAACTTGTCAAATATTTTGGAAACAATGCACTACTCACGATGTTTCCTTCGTCATAAGCCAATGACAACAGCATAATATAAATCGAGAAACTCAAGAGCTATGGGGCCAGAGCGTATAATTTAAACCTCGTGTTTACAAGTGAGTGATTTGAGCTACTACATGGCCACCATTGCATTGTTATCAAAGGCCTGAGTAATACCAGCAGTTCAGTTTCAAATGAATGAACCCTCAAAGTAATTGTGACAAGGGTTGACTAACCTTGGTCTGGTCGCTGGTGCTGCCCCGCTCGCTGCCCTGCTCGCTGCTGGCGCGGCTGCCGGCCGCCGGCTGCTGCAGCACCAGCTGCTGCACCACGCGGTCCAGCAGTAGCCAGTGTTGCGATTGAGGATTGTATTCCACTGTACAAAATATCATTAGCAATAATTTCACCATCATTGAAGCTGAGAATCACTAACTGGATTCGGTAACTGTGTACTTCGTAATACATTTATCTGGTAGGAAAATGTTTTACTTCAAGTACCTTTATGTTATTACCATTCACAATATCAAATCAGACCAACATTTTCGCAGAAACCTAATATTATCACTTTCATACCTAAGACAGCAAGCTGTCAGAAGTAATCACAATCCTAAAACTCTTGTTTTACTAAATCCGACAGGTATGTACATCATGTAGAGATAGTGTCTTGTAGATCACCGGTGCAATGATCGCAGTAATCTCAATTGCTGGCAACCGTAGCATTTTTAATAGGCAGGAGTTCGACACGCCCCATGATCTCAAATCTAGCAAAGGTCTAAAATAATAATTATTATACACACAGCACACCTCTCTACACCCCTGAGTCGATCACACCCGTATTGCCCTCAGTTGTCTTAGGACGACCGTTTGAGTGCCCGTCTAGTATGTGCGAGTCACCGCCGGCCACGGGTAGTTAAGTATCACTAATTATGTCCGGTGGCCATCCCCTTTGAAATAGTCTAATTTTTGTCCATCAAACCTTATTTATATAGCTCTTGTTTTCTTTCCATAATTTACAACAGTCCTTGCACCTGCCGCGGCCAGTTCGCTGGTTATGTTTCTTCATTTTCAGCAAGTGATCTCAGCAGGTGACATACATACCATTAATTTCTCGCTAAGGGCCTCTACGTGTTGGGCCCATGTCCCCATGCAAGCCTTTCAAAGTTTCGGTTAAAGCCCGTGAATCTCAGCGATAATAATAATTTATTTATGTTTCAAGTTACCTGGACTCATATTTGT
Organism: Phalera bucephala; assembly: GCA_905147815.2. Taxonomy (NCBI): domain Eukaryota; kingdom Metazoa; phylum Arthropoda; class Insecta; order Lepidoptera; family Notodontidae; genus Phalera; species Phalera bucephala. The sequence goes on along the minus strand of LR990620.1, from coordinate 6,284,696 downwards.
TAGTAATATTTCACTTATAAACTATGTTAATATTCTTATTATCTATGTACATGTATGTGATCTATGTATGTGATGGGTCACATACTATACATGTACCCTAATCCTAGATATTGAAAGCCAGCAGCAGCTATTTTTTTAACCTCTGGTAAAAAGTATCTTCCAATAGCACTTACACGGCAGCAACAGCAGGTGCTGCAGCGCGGAGAGCAGGTGCGGGTAGGCGGCCGTGTGGCTGAGCTTGCGGCGCAGCAGCTCGAACATGCCGGCCGCGCTCTTGGTGTCCACGTGCTCCTTGTCGAACCGCCTCGCTAGCTCCCGCTCGTCCTCGTTGCGGACCATCTCGAAGAACTCGATGTGACGGTCCAGTGTTTCGTTCTCGTATTTGCGGAGTTTTTCGATCACTGGAATATGAAAATACATCAGGCATATGAATATCTATGTACATATCAATTTAGCTCGAATTCAGTAACCCTTCCAGGTTGCTTAGTACCTTTGCACTGGAACAATATTTAATTTGAACTTATTGGCGAATCGAGTTAAGTCACCCGAAGACCTCAGATTTTCATAATTCACTGCTCTCACTGTCACACTGCTATGTATTACTAGCCAACATTGTTTACTATATTCTTGGCAGCAGAAATTCTAGGGTTCAGCTGAAATTCTATATCATCACTCCAAATCCCTTGAAGGGTAGGCAGAGGGAACAGAGTTCCAACAGGTTTTTTTTGGGGTTTTAACGTCCCAAAGTCTGGTTTTTAACCAAATCACTTTGATTTGACGCGATTTACCAAGTTTCCACAACCTATGGGTTAATAGTAGCAGCACTACAGTATATACATACAGAAACAAGAGCATACCTGGTTGTATCCCCAACATCAAAAGCTCGTATCGTAAATGCAGCCTGAACTCCAAACTCTCCTCTCCGGGTCCATAGTTCAGCACAGCATTGACGAATGACATGATGGCGGTCTTCAGCCCTAGATCATCGCGGTAAGCGCCGGTGCTTCGGTCCAATTCATTCACGATGCCTTGGAAACGAGCTCTCTCTCCAGCGTATTTTTGGTAGTGGACCATTGCTTCTAGCACCTACAAACGAGCAAATTCCTAGAATTCTGACTTAGGTTTGCCAAATGTGTGGATTTGTCTAGGTTTAAATTTGTTAACCATTAAGAGTCAAAATGTGGAAGACTTACAATTACGAGGACGACTTACGGCCGGTTCCTATATTCAACTCATATATAAAATAGATTTGCCTACTACGGATAGAATTTTGACATATTTTGTATGGAAAATCTGTCAAAATTGTACTGACAGTAAACAAATCTATCCTTGAGTTGAATATAGAAACCGGCCGTTAGTCCAGTTAAGCTGCTTCGCTCACTGGATCGTAGTCGGATTTGAACCAGACAGAAACGAATCTTTGTGGGACCCAAAAATATTTGTTTCTCTCTGGGTGTTTGTATATGTAAATTGCATGTTCGTAAACGCAATCACGTCACGGGAATATCAATCAGAAGAACTCCTTTCCTGGCATGGAAAACTCAAACCTTAAGCATTATGTGTCTTGTTTTTCTAGTTCATACTAATATGTGACATAAGGAAAAAGCGAGACTTGGCAAGTGTTTGACAAAGTCCTCTAGTGTTGATAGTGTACCTTTTTGTGTCCTCCCGGCACCAAACACACCGCCCCCAGTATTTCGAGAGCCGCAACCTTGGTCTTAACATTCTCTGTGTCTAAGGACTGTGCGATCAGATCGATGCTTGTGGGGTGCGCCAATACGTGCGCGCGACCCGTCTGTAAGAAGCAAGTAGAAGTATTTACATAATTTATACTGTTCTGTGTACCACTAAAATCTCAACTACACTAACTATATATTTAGAAGACAGATTCCTCTAAATTAGTAGAAAAACATTACAATTTTTAGCTAGAGAAACTTCAACAGGTAGGAATCGAGAAGTATTCAAAGCTTGTCTGTTAATGCTTTGGAAAAGAAGTCAAGAAAAGAATAATGTTTGAATATTCAGTAGCATGCACAAAAAACTACTAATAACTACAATTACAACCATGCCTCACTACAATAAGTATTCTTAGATTATTTGCTATTTAACTTACGGAATTGTTCATCAAAGCCTTGATCGCGGCTATAAGGTTATGCCTGGTGATTGCATCGTCCCGGGAGGCTTTCTGCAAAGCATCTAATAAGGAGCCTAGGCCTCCTTGCTTGACGAATCTTAGGACGAAGCTGTGCGCTCGGGTTCTTAGTGCGGTCTTGAGGCCATCGACGAGAGCACACGCTTCCGCTGGTGGGACACCTTCTGATGAAGCAAAGGCCTAGAAAGAAATTGAATTAATTTGAGATTAATGTATAGTCATCTACCTACCTACCTACACATAGAGTAGGTATATCAGATTTTGTGGTGAATAATGATAATCAAATCCCGCTTGACGTTTTTCGCAAGCATTAAATATCACTTGGACCAGTTTTTGAGTCAAATCATGTGAAAAAGTTGAATACTCTTCTAAATTAGAAGGACGGTTTTTTTTAACTTCTCGACTATATTATTTGTCAATAAAAATATATCATTTCACCCCAAATATAGCCGAGTAGTAAAGAATTCACAATACTTACTGTAAATAGAAACCATGAACCACGCGATATGCTATAAAGACAGTGAATGATTATTTTAAATAGATACCGAATGCTCTATAAAATGCCAATTGTACTTATGGAATTTGTCTTCAAGGTATAGCCAGAGCGCGCCTGTAAATCTTGAGTCAGGTTCTTGGATCATGGTCTGGTCTGATCGAGCAGAGTGCTGATAAAAACTTACGTCAGCAATCTCGTTGAGCGCCTTGATGTACTCTTCAACCTGAGGTGCTGTGGCGAGAGGGGGAGCTTGCCCTGGAGGTGGTCTTCTGCTGCAGTATATCTGCCACTTCTTGGCGGCCGGGAGCGCCATCATAGCGGCTTTGTTGACTGCTGTGAGGTCCAGCTCCTCCTGTGAACCAAGATATACCATGAAAATGTTGGCCACCCAAAACATTTTTCTTATATTTTTGTAAACGTGCGCCAACAAACTCTTTCTTCTGCCTCGAAAGCTAACTTGCTACCAGATAATCACTAGTACATTGTAGAGCGTTTTCAATTGACCAGTAGTTTATCGACTAGACAATTTAGTTGGTGAACTATAGGCCGAATGCTGATGCGCTTATTTATACTACCTATTATGGCAATGAATAGGCACTGCAAACTGAGACTTATGCACAGAGAGTTGCTTGAGTTGCAAATGGATTTATGGCTCTATATTATCACGTTGGAAGAAGAGTGGCGACCACGTATTGGCAAGCGCAGCGTGGGACGACCGCCTGCCAGATGGACCGACGATCTTGTGAAAATCGCAGGAAGTCGTTGGATGCAGGTGGCATCGGACCGGTTACGCTGGAAAGCGATTGGGGAGGCCTATGTTCAACAGTGGACAAGTATGGGCTGAGATGATGATGATGATGATTATCACGTTAGAACCTTCACTGGGGAGAGAGTATAGTATCCATTGCCTAGATAAACAGATTTTTTAATAATTTTAATCTGAATAAATTGAAGTAATATTTCCTATCGTTGATTTATTTACACCTTTGCACTCACTTGCGACCTTTCATTCTCTTTGTCTATACAAAATAATGACATAACACCTATTTATATTTGTACTAAGATGATTTCATAATGCTTTAAAACAAGTTCTGCGAAAAATTTTATAACATCCAAATGCCAAACTACGTAAAAGTACAGACGCAATAATATTCTGTTAAAAAAGGCAAAACACCTTCCGAACTCATCGTATAAGCCGATGTGTCAAATTTGGGACATTCATGTAGCTTTTTATGGTAAAATATTTGGAAGTGGCTCCCTCGGAAAGTATGCTGTTTGAGTATTTCCTTCCTTAAATAGATGATACCGAAATATATCTTATACGCCTTTTATGGCATATAAATTTATTTACTGACCAATTCCGAAAGTTGTTGAAACTAGATGTCTATTTGCATATTATTTTAGAACTTGAGGTTTAAGAAAAAACTTTCGTGAATTTAAATGAAGTTAGAGATGAATATGTTGCAATACTTCAGGAATTGTGAGCATGATTCTTTTTTTGATTAGCAAAAGCTAAATTATAAAAAGGTTTTTAAGGGTTGACTGCTTCGTTGGTCGAGTGGCAAAGCGCATAGCTTTGTGACAACGAGGTCCTGGGTTTGAATCCTAGGTCGGACAAATGTCGTTTTTCTAAAGAAATATGTACAGTATGGGTCTGGAATTGTGCCCGGTATATGGCAATAGGCTCGCCCCCTTTTACATGGGGCCTAACATCGTCGGCGACAGTGGGTGTACTCAGTACACCTCTGCCACCCCCGCTTGGGCAATATAAGCGTGAGAGTGTTTTTAGTCTACAATAAATGAAAAAAAACACACCGTCACGCCTATATTCCCCAGAGGTGTACTGAGTACACCCACGATTCGCCGACGATGTTAGGTCCCATGTAATAGGGGGCGAGCCTATTGCCATATACCGGGCACAATTCCAGACTCCGGTCTCATACTGGGAATTTTTCGTTAGAAAAACTTCATTTGTCCGACCTAGGATTTGAACCCAGGACCTCGTGATCACAAAGCGATGCGCTTTGCCACCAGACCAACAAGGCAGTCACAATAAATGAAGCCTATATATTTCAATATTTTTAATATCAAAAGTCAACCCAATCAAAATTGCTCTACAGCATTATAAACTAACCGATCCAATTTGGTTCTCATGAGTTCCTTCAACATAGATCCGTGCTGAAACATCAAGATAATTGACAAGGTAACGAACGCACTCTATATTCGCTATGGTCATTGCTAACGATTCACCACGTAGCTACCGAGTGGAATCTATAGCGGATTTCCTTAATGAGTAAAGCCGATGTTTTATGCGAATAGATTTATGATCGTGTGGAAGAAATATCTACTATAATATAGTACTAGATAAGACTGCCTTGTTGCATAGCATTTAGTGCAAGTGCCAATCACAAGGTGGTTTAGAATCCTACATTGGATGGTGTGCTTATTCTCTCAGAAATGAATTGTTAATCACTGTCCGGCATTTGCAATAGTACCCGGTATACTGGCAAAAGACTCGCCCCTATTAGATTGGGACCTACTATCGACGGTACAGTATATCTCTGCCATCTCCGATCCGATTGGGGAGTATAGACCTAACGGTGTTTTATTTTCCCACGGGTCTGACCGAAAATAGTCTGTTGGAACGTAATCAGACAGTTTGACCTCCGTCTAGTGCTCCCTAAGCTACAGCTCCTTAGAGAGATCAAGTTGTACCTTCGGCTTTTTCTAACCGATTCTGATCATGCATATGGACTTGCAAACTGAGACAAAATTGACGTAACTCTTCTATTTGACGTCAAAATTGTGCGTGTTATTCCAAGCACATCATAGATGTCCCCAAGACTTGCCTTTGGGATACCTTTGAACGGCTGAACGTGCCCTTTGAAACAAGCTTAGTAAGGCACATGAAGCTGTTGGTCGGGGTAGTCATTAAGTCAAGTTAGTTTTAAGTTCCAACAGCAGATGCCCACAAACCTGCCTTCACCAATCCGCACTGAGTCCGCGTATTGGAGTGTGAACTAATCTCTCTCACCTCGACTTGTGAGAGAAAGCTTTGACCCAGCAGTGGGACAATATAGGTCGATTTACATCACAAGCGTGGTCAGAAACAAAGAAAAACAGCATTTTACGTTTGGTAACTAACCACACATTTCCTACCGGGGCTTCGTTCGCACCGTGATTATATCTTACTATCTCTTTATCGACGATCTTGTGAAAATCGCAGGAAATCGTTGGATGCAGGTGGCATCGGACCGGTTACGCTGGAAAGCGATTGGGGAGGCCTATGTTCAGCAGTGGACAAGTATAGGCTGAAATGATGATGATGATGATGATCTCTTTATCTATTTCGTCACGCCAGATCTCTTGCGGGGTAGGCAGAGAGTACAGAGTTCCAACAGGTTCTTTCCTTACTTCTTCTTACCTCTCTGGCTTCCTCCACTCTCATAGTTCGTCTCATACACGCTCGCCGGTTACGGAGACTCTTGACTTGTCCTTCAGATAAGACTCGGTATATTTGGTCATGGTAAGATAGTCTAGGTCTTCCCCGTTACCTACATCATTCCACTTTCGCATTGTATATCTGTTTTGTCTTTCTTTCTTCTGGCATTCTTTCTATATGCCCTAACCAACGGAGCATACCCTTTCTCATCTTAACACCGATACTATCTTTTTGCTTGAATCTATCCTACTATCTAGTGAATATAGGTAGATACTTAAGAAAACCTGATATCGCACCTTACAAAACGAATGCATCATAAAGGTATTTGTTTTCAAACCAATTTCGAGAAAAATGATAGTATATTACATTATTAATGCCGAGTCTAGACACGATAAATTTATGTCAAGAATTTACCTATCTTTGTTTCACGTAGAAATACAGAAAAGGACAAAAATCGTTGGTTCGTTCACGCTTTATGGGCAAGGAATCTGGGTGTGTTTGTCACAATACGCATTTATTTGCATTTAGATCGAAACGGAATGGACTTGTGAGACAGTAAATTTTATGTCCGAATGCCTAGAGGTCTACGTCATAAGAAATATCATAGACTTTGTAATAAATAAGACATGCGAAATTGTATCCATATTTTCAATATAACACGCATTAATCATTGGACGAATTTGAATGAGATGAAGTTATGTGAGAACGCTTATATTTCGAAAAAAGTCTTGATATTATTTATAATCATGGAAATTTCCGTAAATGTTCCACTGGCGAGATAACTTTCAAACCTTGGTAGATTGATTGTCTTATTTATGTTTAAAGGGCTGATTGGATTATGGATGCAACAAAGAGCAACTGTGATACACACACACACGAACTTACGTTTAATCTATACTTAAGCACATATATTTAGCTCGTTCTACACTGTCCCATGAATACAATGTTTACAAAAAGAATTGTAAATCTCTAAAAAAGAGGAACCTTGGAATTTATGTCCTTCTTCTCCACCGGAATGACAGAACGGGTGGTAGAGTCTTAAGTAATCAATAATTTTGTATTTTGGACTATTCATAAGTGCCTATTGGTCTACATGAACAAAAAGCTAAAAAAACAAAACGCTAGCATGCACGTAGGGACGGACACACGCGCTTACACATACGAGTATATACGCACACATACTAATTCCCAATTTGCAGTATGTTTTAAACACGTGTGTTTGTGTCGTTGTGCACACGCAACGAACTGCATACCCGCACTAATTTGGGGGAATAGAAGGTGCAGGTACTGTTTTGAAATGCTAACACAAATAATCTTTTCAGTCCGGCATTCTCTATACGACGGACGATTTAGCGCAGTGGTTAAGAGCTTAAGCCGCTCTGCCCACTGCGTCTAATAGTCGCGGGTTCGAGTCCCGCACGGAACAAATCTTTGTGTGATCCACAATTATTTGTTCCGGTCTGGGTATTTGTGTATGTGAATTTTCATGTTTGTAAACGCACCCACGACACAGGAATAAATCCTAGTGTGGGGCAACATTTTTAAAAAAAAGGAAAAAAAAAGGCAAAAAAGTCCACACGAGCGCGGCCATGCCTTCCGCTTGACAGCATGACGCCTCATTTATTCACAAACTGCCTGTCTACCAACTAAGCCCTATGATATCATATGTAACCCAAGAATTGTCTTTCCTTTTTCATCCCTACGTCGCGGTCTGACACCTAAAACTATCAGTGGTCAATTTGCGAAAGAAACAGACTGCTTTTGCAACCCACACCGTTTATCGGTACTCGATTCCATATAATATCTGTCTGGGCCTTCAAAAAGATCGATATACCACTAAACTATAATTAGACGACGTTATCGTAACACAAAAAAAAACAGTGATAGCCTAGTGGTTAGACCGTTGCACTGCAAAGTCAGAGGTCTCAGGTTCAAACGCAGGCACGCACCTCTGTCTTTTCGAAAACATGTGCGTATTAAAATTAACTATCATTTGCTTTAATGGTGAAAGAAATAGTGAGGAAACCTGAATGCCTAAGAGTTTCTCGAAGGTGTGTGAAGTTCGCCAACCCGCACTGGGCCAGCGTGGTGGACTACGGCCTAAACCCTCTTAGTTTGAGAGGAAGCCCGTGCCCAACAGGGCTAATATTACATCGTAACACGCCGCGTTAAGTGTTTAAGAGCCTATTGCGATAGACCACTTATCCACCGGGGGAGTGACAGTGATGCAATTGCATCAAACGAATAATAAGGGACGGATACGTTGAGCGCGCGCTCGGAAGTAAACGACGTAAGTGTAAAATAAATTTTATCATTTTCTCAAAAACTACACTATGAAAAAAAAAACTACACAGGAACTTTGTTACAATTATTCTCGGTTTTCAAGTAAATTCTAAAGACTAGTTCTTAAGCGTTTCACGTTGGAATTAAGCAAATGTAAAGCTATCGAGATAACTTAAGATTTCTTTTTTCTATCGTGAAAATTTCGTCTAATCGGGTATTCATTTGGTGCACGTAGCACTGTGCGACCGCGGTGTTCTTACCAATCACCAAGGTTAAGCAGCGTTCGACTGGGTCGGCCTGAGATGGGTGACCATTTGTGGCATTTTCATATTCGAGCGTCTCCGTGCTTCGGAAGGCACGTTAAGCCGTTGGTCCCGGTTACCACTTAATGTGGTAGTCGTTAAGCTGAGTTGGAGGCCTTAAAGGCGGCTTGATAAGTTCCAACAGCAGGTGGCCACAAACCTGCCTCCACCAATCCGCACTGGGTCCGCGTGGTGGAGTATAATCTAATCTCTCTCACCTCGATTTGTGAGAGAAGGCCTTTGCCCAGCAGTGGTAAGTATAGGCTATATATAGGGTATTCATTTCACCAGATTCTAAAATATAGAGTCAAAAATCATACTTCAAAATTTTAAGTCTCTATAGTATTTTTCATATAAGATGGGTAGTGACAGTTCTAAGTGCCAAACGAAATTAATATTCAATGATATTAAGTATACAACCGTAAGTATAGAAACAGGTCATGCCTTTTATTGCCATTAAATAAAGTATAATTTTCTTTGACACAACTGTCACCGTATCCATCCTTCAAGAAAAATACTATAATACATCTATCTATCTATCTATCTATAACCTCACGCCAGATCCCTTGCGGGGTAGGCAGAGAGTACAGAGTTCCAACAGGTTCTTTCCTTACATACCTCTCTGGCTTCCTCGACTCTCATAGTTTGTCTCATACACGCTCGCCGGTAATAACTATAATACATATATTACTTAAAGTGCATGGGGACCAAAACACACGCTTATCTCGGTAGTCCCTTATTTGCTTAGAGCAAATAAGGGCCCTAAGTACATATATCTCACCTATGGACTGTCTTTCCTGTACAGTGATGTAAGATCATCACCCTACCTACAAGCCGTAACAGTTTGACACCTAAAACTATCAGTGGTCCATTTGCGAAAGTAACAGACTGGTTTTTGCAACTCACACCGTTTATCGGATCTCGATTCCGCATAATGACATCTGTTAGCCGTCAACCGTCCCTCCGGGCACCGGGCAACGGCAATTATATCATTCACAGTTGCGAAACCATCTGAGGAAAGTTAACCGCCATTGTTCTAGCAGTTATGTATTGCTTTAAGATTATATTAGATGATTCACACTTTTATCCGTACGATTTGTGCGACTTTTTTGATGGCCAGAGGTTGTAATTTCGATAATGATTGATTTATGAGATTGAAAGATGTTTTTTTCTGGTGTGAAATAAAATAAATTTAGATTGTTCGAAAGTGGCTACGTGAAGGTGGTATTCGGATGAACGCTTAGATAAGGACATAGCATCTACTATTGTTAAAACGATTGCCTTCTTGGTCTACTAATGTATAATACGACTGACGATTACCCGAGGTCGAATCTGAGGTCGAGAAAAGTTTATGGGGGTTTTCTATTGAAAAGGACATTGTCGAAAATTGCCCCAGAACCAACAAACATTTGACCCATGCCATTATTATTTATCTATTTTAATAAAATAATGGCAAATATCCGTATCTAACGGACAATTTGCAATCTAAAACGAATACTTCAAAGTATTGTAAGTACTTATATCGTAGTCGCCGACATCTTAACTGAATGTCAACCCACAATACAACCTCATATGTACTGAATTATAACCTCAAAATCTAATACTTTTTGGACAATATTGCGATTCCCCCGTTTGTCCGTTTAATAGTAAATGCCTTAAGAGAATTTATAGGTAATTTGAAATCATACAAGTATTTTTTCATTGATGTTGGTTCTGGGGCAAATCATGTATGGGCGCAGATCAATGCCCTTTTCACTTCTAATCCGAAGTCTCAAACTTTGCCCAGTATAATGTCAATAGCCTCGCCCCCTATTACATTGAAACTTAAAATCGTCTACTATGTGGATTAACACAATATTCTTCTGACCCTGCTTGAGGAATATAGGCGTACTATCTTCCTTCTCCGCAGGGCAAATTAAGCCATTAGATCCCGCCACCCTCTAATATAGTAGTCCTTATGTCAGGTTAAAAACCTTAGGGGTGAACCTTGGGTTGATAAGTTCCTAAACCCAGTTAATTCCATCAATCGCACTAGTTCCGCGTGGCATAGTACATATTTTCTCACTTTGATCTGTGAGAAAAGTCATTTTCACAGGAATAGAATAATATAGGCTGATTTAACCTAAGCTAAGTAAACCCTAAGGTACCTAAGCAAGTGATACCCTAGTGGTTAGACCTTGGACTGCAAAGTTAGTGGTCTCGTGTTCAAACACAAACACGCACCTCTGTCTTTTTGAAAGCATGCGCGTATTAAAAATTAACTATAACTCGCTTTAACGGTAAAGGAAAACATCGTGAGGAAACCTGTATGCCTAAGAGTTTCTCCAGGGTGTGTGAAGTTCGCCAACCCGCACTGGGCCAGCGTGGTGGACTATGGCCTGAAACCCTCTTAGTCTGAGAGGAGGCCCGTGCCCAACGGTGGGACAATTTCTTAACAGTGCTAATATTATTTATTATATTATAAGTAAACTACAACAAATGTAGTTGACGGTACCATGTAGGTAATAGTAATCGAACACCGATACACAGGATTACACAATACGAAACAGTATCCAGTGCGCACCAGTGTATTACGTTACAAGACGTAAGGATTGATTGATGGCTTAATGAACGATGTTTACAAGTCTAGCTAATGGATTACACTATTGTCGAAGACAATTGATTAATGAGTATAATTAATACGTATGCATTTATTTATATGGAATTCTATAAAATATACTTAAATGAAAACAGAAAAAAAACATGGTTAATAATAAAATTATAAACGTTGGGCTGCCTCGTTGGTCTAGTGGCAAAGCGCATCGCTTTGTGATCACGAGGTCCTGGGTTCAAATCCTAGGTCGGACAAGTGTAGTTTTTCTAACGAAAAACTTCCCAGTACGAGTCCGGAGTCTGGAATTGTGCCCGGTATATGGCAATAGGCTCGCCCCCTATTACATGGATCACGAGGTCCTGGGTTCAAATCCTAGGTCGGACAAGTGTAGTTTTTCTAACGAAAAACTTCCCAGTACGAGTCCGGAGTCTGGAATTGTGCCCGGTATATGGCAATAGGCTCGCCCCCTATTACATGGGACCTAACATCGTCGGCGAAACGTGGGTGTACTCAGTACACCTCTGCCACCCCCGCTTGAGGAATATAGACGTGACTTTTTATATATATAAACGTGAACGTAATTCTGTCACAATTTCACATCTAAGCCGCGGAACAGATTTAGATAAAATTCGCCAAGGAATTAGGTTGCTTCCAAACAAAAGACACGAGCTATCTTTTTTTCTCAGAAAAAACTAAAGGAAGGGATATAAACGGTACTAAAATTTATGAAGTTTGTTTAGTGTCAGCATTTTTAATGATGTCAAAACCGATGTCAAAACCTATCAGTGCTATAAAAAATGTTAAAAGCCTGGGTAAAGCTAGCATTCCAAAGAGTGCTCCACCGACAGGGAGGTCTATGACTCATGCTACCGGTGGTTAGGGCTTCATAGTAAGGAACTTTACGATCCGTGCTGTATCAAAGAACTCTGCTTTCTGTATCAGACTCTTCACTCTATCTAGCGAGACCTTATCAATGTATGTTTTTTATTAGTATAAAAATGGCATGTCTCTTTAATCTAGCGGCCCACTGTAGGGCTGGTGAACACCAGGTAAAAATAAAGCTTCTATACAAAACAGTTGATTGCGTTGTTAGCGCATGATATAGTTGAAAATCATAAAATCCTTCGATTCCTAGATCCGACAGTGTTCTTATCGAAACATTCTTAGTAAAACTCCTAAGTACATTAGGGAAATGTAGGTGTACACAGTTTACGACTGCCACCCACGCTCGCCGAATCTGCATTTTCCTTTGCGATTGTATATTTAAGCAAGGAGATTGTTCTGCGACCACACATGATTTGCCCCAGAAACAACAGCAATAAAAAAAAATTGGTATGATTTCAAATCACCCATAAATTCTTTTAGGGCCTTTATTATTAAACGGACTAGCGGGGGAATCGCAATATTGTACAAAAAGTTTTAGATTTTGAGGTTATAATTCAGTAGCTATTAACACATATGAGGTTATAAAGTGTCTTGACATTCGATAAAGATAACGGCGACTTCGATATAAGTACTTACAATACTTTGAAATATTTGTTTTAGATTGCAAATTCTCCGTTAGATACGGATATTTGCCATTATTTTAATAAAATAGATTAATAATGATGGCATGAGTCAAATATTTGTTGGTTCTGGGGCAATTTTTGACAATGTCCTTTGTATGCATATTAAATTGTGTTTAAAAATCTTGATTCAAATTGGCAAGTGAAACTCTTCATTCTTCTAGCGTTTTTCAAGAAATTTGTATGGATATTAAATTGTGTGTAAAATTCTTGCTATACATTGACAAGCCCAATACTTACTGCATACTTTTAAGCACGCACTTTAACAACACACATGAACACTTTTAATCACGAAAATTACCACAAATAGCTCATAAATGGCCTCATCAAGCGAGTAGTCTTAATAGTAGAGATTTTAGGCCACCACTTGTGATGATTGGCCGGTATTTTTCGAGCGAGCTCGGCGACTGCGCAGGAGTGTTGGGCGCATAATCCGCATACGAGGGACCGTTTAAAGCAATTGCTGTAATTAGTTGAGAGGTATCATTACCTGGGTCGACGACCTTTAGACTCTTAGGTAGTTTATGAGTCTAGGCGAGGATATAAAGGTGTATAATAGTGTATTATAAGTGTATAATAAGCCAGCCCACACTGTTCCACTTCTAAGCAAAGGTCTCTCACAAAGCAAAGAGGGAACGGGACTCCACCACGCGAACCTAGTGCGGATTGGTGGAGACAGGTTTGTGGCCACCTACTGTTAGAACTTATAAAGCCTGATACATTAAGGCTTCCAACTTGGTTTAACGTGCCTTAACAAGCATAAGAGAAGAAATAAAATAAGTAAGGACGGCTCGGTCTAGAGGCTAAGGGCTTAGATTGCTCCACTCCCTGGATCGAGTAGTCGCGGTTTATCTCGGCCCGAGACTAATCTTTGTGACATCCAAGAATTTTTGTTCCAATCTGGGTGTTTTATATGTAAATTTCATACTTGCATACGCACCCGTGACTCAGGTATAATTCCTTGTCTGGGGCTACTGTTCTTTTTAAAATTCAATAAAAAAGCTGAATAAGACAAAAGCATTGGTTACAATTGACTTGGTTAAAGTACTGAATCAAGTAGCGGTTCGATTCCCGCATAGGACATATATTTGTGTAACCCAGAAATTAAAATTAATTAGTTCAAAAACAAACATCGCTTTCAACCCTATAACTTTATAGATTGTGACCAGCAAAACCACCTTTATTCCTTGAGCAAAACCATGTAACAAAGAAGACTAAACCCTCTTTATACAAACAGTCAAAATCAAAAGTGTTTTATTCATGTACACCAAAAGGCACTTATGAATAGTCAAAAATAGAAAAATATTGATTATTTACTCTACCACCCGTTCGGAAAGTCACTCCTGTGGAGAAGGAGAACAAGAAACTCCACCGTTACTCTTTTTAAAAATGAGAGGTTTACAATTCTTTTTGTATACATTGCATTCATGGGGTATGGAAGAACAGTTCAGAACGAGCTAAAAAGATTAAGTATAGATAAACATAAGCATACTTAAATTGACTGCCTCGTTGGTCTGGTGGCAAAGCGCATCGCTTTGTGATCACGAGGTCCTGGGTTCAAATCCTAGGTCGGACAAATGTAGTTTTTCTAACGAAAAATTCCCAGTATGAGTCCGGCGTCTGGAATTGTGCCCGGTATATGGCAATAGGCTCGCCCCCTATTACATGGGACCTAACATCGTCGGCGAAACGTGGGTGTACTCAGTACACCTCTGCCACCCCCTCTGGGGAATATAGGCGTGCCGGTGTTGTTTTTTTTTTTTACTTAAATTCAAGGTATCAGTCAGTGTCTACATAGTCCTCTCATTTACCAAATAGAGACCTTGTAAAGGTAAATAATAAAGAGGATAATAACAATAGTAAGAGAAAGGGTTACTATAAAATATGTAAAGTATATTGAAAGAATTATTTTGGCGTCTGTCCGTCTGGGAACGACAAGTGGCACTTAAGTGTTAACAACGTCATTCGTGGGCGGCCAATTAAAACTACGCATTACATTTGTAATGAAATAGATACTGGAAATAAAAATCTAAGTGTTTTATTAGCAGCTTGGAAGGATGTTAAAAAATCTGTATAATACAAAAGCGAGCTTTTTATTACTAAATACATGCTTCTTGCCCGTGGCAGTTAGTACCTTAAGGACAACTAAAGTCTGATCCATGTTTTCGAAATCTGGATGACGGAGAGGATTATTATTTTCCTGAATCATGAAGATTTCTTTAAATGGTAAAAAAATCCATTCGTTCATTACTTTATTTACGGGGAACTTATTACTAAACTTTTATAACATAGAAATAAATTAAAAATAGCTAAAATTATGCAATATGTATGAAAAAAGGCGTAAGTAAGTTATAGGTACAGACTTTCTTTTTTATTTGTGTGAGCACAAAATAAACTATTATCCATTCTATCTTTATCTCAAATGAACTTTACAAAATCGTTTCATGAACTATAATAAACTCCATCCAATCTGAAACATTAGTAATATCCAACAGAATCAACCTTTCAAAGACGTAATAAACAGACCCTTTTCAAATAAATAAACACTAATAACGGCGACAGTACACTTAACGACAGCTGACTAGTTGATAAATAACTTTCACCGTTCCCGGGCCGATAAGGCAGGCAACCTCGTAATTAGTGCGGTAATTACAGACATTGAGCCGCGATAACCTGGCGAGAGTGTGCACACGACTTTATCGGGGTGAATGTGTCCTACCATTGATTAAACTTAAATAATAGGAGGTGGTGGTTTTTTAATTAGACAATGCTGGTAGATGACTTTTTTATCAAAGTAAATGATACTGTGTACGCTTTTGTTTTCGCAGAGAGAAAATCTTCTAAGTTTCCACGTTATGATATGAGTCTCCAAAGAGGACGACCCAGCCACTCATCTTGATGACGCTCTGGTTTGAACTCAAACTCAAATAATTTATATTGTATAAACCCTGCGGGGGCGCTTACAAATAGTCAATTTACATTTTTTAATCTAATTTAACTACTAATCTACCACCGGATCGGAACGCGGCCCCCTCTAAGAAACTCAGCGGGCTTGTCTTTATTTTATTTTATTCTCTTTCTCTTTTTTCCTTTCTATTTTTTTTCAATCATATTGCGTGGATACGATGTTTATGTTACAATTAAATAGTTTACAATCTAGGTCCAGTGTGATGCCTTACGACAAAGATATGAGACTAATGACGTTATTTATAAAGAGTGTCTAAAAGATTTTAGAAGGACCAGTTCCCAGAAGAGGCACCCGTTCACGAGTCTGACTATTGGAACAGACATCACTCCCATCGACAATATTGGAGGGAAGGGCCAGACCCACGTCTAAGAATAACTGGGTTAGGACAACAGGCAGTGTTTGTTGGAATATACTCGCCAAGAATTTCCCGCTCACGTAAGAGTTTTGTGATATACTTTGCTTTTTAAAAATACTTAGTTCAACGTACCCAAATTCCAAAAGACAACTTAGTTCCTTACGCGCGAAGTTCACGATGAAACCCCTTCTTCTAAACCAACTTTTCAAGGGGAATTAGCAAAAGAAATATGTCTTTCCTTCACCAGGGTGACATCACACAGTATAATGAGCTAAGATTATGCTGCTCAATAATGACCCTTTTTGATTAAGTGTTAAGAGTATAGTTTCAAAAGAGGTCTTGGCCTACAAAATTTCGGAACCATATCTGGCGCACATAAAACCTTTGTTTGGCGGTCAGCGGCACAATGTTAAGTACAAGCGATTAAGTACAAAAATATAGGAATAATTAAATTTCATGCATATTCCTTATTTAAACAACGTAAACGAAAGGTTGATATAACCCCACAAAACTGCGCAACCAGTTCGTGAGGTCAGTTAAGTCTGACATAATATAATACATTAAACAAAACAATACTATTAAGGCTGATATGGTACTAAATTAAGAGTCTTTTGTCTTCCAAGCTAGAGTAAATCTGTGTTATGGATGGGTGTGTGTGTGTGTGTGTGTGTTTGAGTGATATACGCTGTTGGCCGTAAAGCCTTTACAGCTTCACCGGATATAAGGGCGAGCGTGCAACCACTACGCTCGAGCCAGAAGGGCAAGGGGGTGACATACTCCAGGGCGCCTCAAAGAGGAACGCCTCGGTTTGTACAGTCGCTACAGGGGAAGGGGGGTGTACTAAGTGCGCCGGTCGGCGGGCTAGGCTAGGGATCTACGACTTTGTCGTCGTCATCGTCCGCATCCGAAACGGAAAGAAGCGATGTCAAAGCATCGGGGGGATCTGTGTTATGGGAGACAGTGATCCTCCGTACAACAGTGAAATGGCCAGTGCATAGTTTAACAACAACAACACAATATATTCTGTGCCAGTGTCGCCCGACGTTAAACTAATTAATTTAGTCTGAGGTTGTAAGCTATTAACTAGCGACCGAGGGTCAAGGGGCGCTATTATGTGTTTTAATTGGTCGTCGAGGTGACATAGATAGCATTCTTTTTGAATGAGAAATATCGTCTGTACTTGCATTGATTGGAATGCTTAGCCGCAGGCTAAACATAATATATATACTATATGCATATTAGCAGAGTTAAATAGTGCATAATATTCTCTCTAAATCATCACGGCATATCCCTTGCGGGGTAGACCAAGGTACCGCGTTCAAGCGGGTTCTTTCCTTATAGTCCTCTCTGGTTTTCTCCAGACAGTGTCTTATCTAAAGGGCAAGTCAAGAGTCTCCCTAACCAGCGAGTGTGTAGGCGACTATGAGAATGGCGCCCAAAGCAGTTTGTAGAATATTGATGTTATATAGTGCCCATTTACTCTATATGAAGGAACTCAACCGCAATATTTCGTGCGTCTAAACTCACGCGTTCAAGCTGCTTTGTCTGTCAGGCGAACAGTGTAAGTATAAAAAAAATACAAGATAATAATAATCAGAGTGAAGAGTCTCTTGTAGAAGTCACACTCACACTTTACATTTTTCTGTGTAATCATTTAGTTTTATAGTAGTAGTAAGTAGAAGATATCAAGTAATCTTATAGTTCAATTTCACTTGAGCAATTTCATTCAGGTTTGTCTGAGTGGGTATTCAAAGTCGGCGCTTAATATGCTAGTGTCCGTAGGGCGCGGTAGAAAGTGCTAATATACGCGGTACCGTCCTAATAAAACAAGCTAAGGCCGCTTTTTATGTTGGAACGCAGCGTTTTTTATAAATAAATAAAGTGTAGCGCAATATTGGAACATTGACATTTTTGCAATGTAGCACGTAATCTTAGGGCTCGTGGGACGCAGTAGGAAGTTCTAATATATCTGATATACACAGTGCCGTCCCAATAAAACAGGCTACGGCCGCTGTTTTGTTGGAGCACAGCGTTTCCTATAGAATAAGTGTAGCGCAGTATCGGAAAATGCACTTTTTCTTTTCCAATGTAGCACATAAACTTAGAGCTCTCTTAGGACGCACTAGAAAGTGCTAAAATACGTGGTACCATCCTAATAAAACTAGCTAAGTCCGCTGTTTAGTTTGGGCGCGGCATTTTTATATAATGAACATAGAGCAGTACTTATCGCAAGTAGTGCCTTTTGAAAAGAATCCAAAGCGCAGAATCCACTTGTTCCGACAAGATTTGTATTTGTGTATGAATTTTCATGTTTTTAAACATCTACGACACAGAATTTTTAAAATAGAATATTTTAAATACACCCTCACACCAATATTCTCCAAGCGGGGGTAGCAGAGGTGTGCTCAGTACACCCACTTATATATATTATTATATTTTAAATACTTACGAATTAACATTTATTAATATAAGCAATTAACTCTTTTAATTCCCCTCTTAATACTATACAAAACGCCCCGCTACGCGCTGCGCATAATATAATCGCAGCCTAACACCCTGATAAACCGACTAGCTTTGAAACATTAAGCCGTTGGTATGAAAATAAAGTTATTTACAATCGACGCGAGCCTCCATTAGCGTAGCATTACCGGCCGGATGTTTTACAACTATGTATTTTGTTTGACAGTTTTATCGCGATACTACTTGTCGGGAAAATAGAGATTTCCTTGAATAAATGCTGTGACGTCTATACTCTCCAAGCGGACAAACCAAGGAGAGACAAGGTCGCGGACTCAGTGCGAGGCGTGGGTCATACTCGGACCCTGTACGGATTGGTGGAGACAGCTTTGTGAGAATCTATGGTTATTTTAAATAAAAAAAAAACGTATCCCGCACTAGGAACAATTCCTATGTCGTGGACGCGTTTACAAACAGGAAATTCATACACACAAACAACCAGCCCGAAACAAAACTTTGTGCGTCACACAAAGATTTGTCCCGAGCGGGAATCGAACCTGCGACTACTCGAACTAGTAGGCTGAGCGGGTTAAGCTCTTAACCACTGGACCAAGCCGTCCGCCAAAGTCCGCCATGTTGGAAATTATAAGGCTTTCAACACGATTTAATGCCTACCAAGTGGCAGCTGGCACTAACTGCTTATCGTGCCTTTCAAACCACGGAGATGCTCGAAATTCCACAAACGGTTATTCATCTTAGACAGACCCTGGTGCTTGCTAAGAACACTGCCAACCTGCAGAGCTATGAATACTTCAAGGACAACCAAGGAGATTATTGCGTTCTAATGACAAACTATAAATAAAATTGAAGGACGATATAGCGCAGTGATTAAGAGCTTAAGCTGTTCCGCCCATTGTTTCCAATAGTCGCGAGTTCGATTCTCGCACGATCGATCGATCCACAATTATTTGTTACGGTCTGGGGTATTTGTGTATGTGAATTTTCATGTTTGTAAACACACCCAGGACACAGGAATAAATCCTAGTGTGAGGATGCTTTAAAAAAATTCATAAATTGCCCAACGACCACTTATCCTCAACTATGTAGCGATCATGTACAATAATTGTCATACCGCTAAAATATGCCTAAGCATTCAGAGTAAAGGGGTCAATGAGAACAAGGACCACTCGGATGACCCGCGTGATACGTGTAACAAGTACCTAATAACCGTAATTACAGCTTAATACAGATAATACACTCCATAGAATCAGTAGCGCTAGGACAGAATCTGCAAGCTTTAAAACAATTTTCGTTACGCGATACAATGGCGACTCTCAATTTGACTCTCAACAACAGGATCCAGCTGTTATAGTTAGATTGCAGTTGTTAAGCTAATAACTAACTTAACACGTCCAAAGCCAGGCGGTTTGAACAGCTTTAACATTCGATTGACGACAAAGCAAGCGAAAGAAAGAATTTTACGCTCCTGGGGCAACCGCGGGTAAAATGGCACACACCGAATAATAAAAATATGGGATTTAAGACACATATTGCTTAGTCGAAATGCAAATGCAAATATATGCAAATGCGAATATAATGGTCATCAATCAAGTAGCAATATTGCCAATTTCGGAATAAGGGATAGGGTTCTAGGCGGTAACAACATCCAACCATTGATGAAAACTGGAATAAAGAAAACAATTATTCTACTGATAGCTCGATAATCTTCTGGTACGTACCTCGCAACGATGCACACACGTCGCCTGGCCACCAACCAAACGAACTAACATAAATACATTTACCCACCTTCGGGGGGCAGTAAGGTTAAAATACTTTACTCGCGAATCACTACATCATATCTCATATACATAATATTAAAAGTGTATGACGGTCAATTTTGCAGAGCGAAGTATCTGCGCCATTAATCAGTGTTGGCGGCGCTGTCTGTAATAAATAATAACCGTAGTTTAATAGCAATGTGGCCGCTCGCCAGTCATTTGGCAAATTGAAGAAATGATAATTACCACCTCGTTAAGTAAATCTGTGGTCTAAATTGAATTCGCCTAGAAGTACTTCAATTAGACCTTTTCAGTCGTTGCTAAATGCGAAGGCATCTTTGTAATTTTCTATACCTGCCAGAAGAGTTTTAGAGCTACAAGTAGAACAAAGGTATTTATTTATATAGTACCTACCGTCCGTCCGTGTACCGTCTAGAAACGTAGCGTAGATTTGACAATATTTTTCGATAGCTACACCGATCGTCTTATTTGCAATAAACCAACTCATCGATTTTCTCCTCCCGTTTAGCTTTTAAACAAAAAAATCTCGTTCATATTTTAGCCTTAAATCGCAGATCGTTGTCATATCATATTCGGTGTGTGAAACAACAATATCCTTTTTCATACTAAAGTTGTCTATCAAGTGCTCATCTCACAAAGGTTGGTACGAGTTGCTTTCTCCAACACCCCCTTCAACGATGAGTAGCTCACTGGAAGTCGTAATAACAACATGACCAGACACTCCACATTTCCGGTTTCCGTCTGTTATCAATGAAAACATTGGCAACGGTGTTTGAATGTCTATTTTTGTCAACGAAGGTATTTCTGTTGACAATGTTAAAGGTGGCGATGATGACAATGTAAAAGCTTGTCGTTAGTCTTCGGGGACTTAACAAAAATTTTTTCATAGCAGCATAGTTATTAGCAGATTCTTTGTCAGAAAATTTTTAACTCATTCTCCGCACTATGGAAATATCTGACGTTTGGTTGGCATGCATCTGACATTTGTTATTAGCGAATAGCCAATCCTCTATACTGTTAACGGTCTATGGGGTCTTATTAAATGTATGCAACGGGTATCTTCCAACGCACGCAAATTTCTGATTTTCTGCAGATGATCTTAATATTACATTATCCGCCGATCGGACGTCTTTGCGTGTGACGTGATACGAATCAACAACCTTTTATTTTCTCGTGTTGGCATTTCAATTACCAGTCTAATTAAATCTGCAACAATCGATAGATGTTCTGTGTCCAATAAAATCGCCATCACAAACCGATCGTGATCTCTCGTGACTGGACTGAAGGTTATATTGAAATTAGCTCATGATATTAGTTTTAATGCAATGATAGAAGTATCTTTATCCCGCGGTTCTACTCGCATTAAGGCCTAAGGTATAGAAATATATATTATAACAGCTCTGTATCATCATCATTCTCATCAGCTGAGAGACGTTTATTACAAGATGAATGCCTCTTAAGATAGCCACGCTGACCGGCTTTGTGGTGTAAGCTTAAACATCGATCTTAAATATTCATTTTTAATAAAATCGTAGCCCTAAAATTAACTCAAATCGTTAATGTTGCATAAACCCTGCAGGGGTATTTACAAAATTGTTATATTCTATTTTATTTATCTTACTAATCTACCACCGGATCGGAACGCGGCCTCCACTGAGAAGATCCGGCGAGAAACTCAGCGGGCTTGTCTTTTTTGTCTAATTTTCCATTGATTTTTTCATAATTTTCTGTATAGATAAATGCATACATTTTCATATTATACAAAATCATTTATGCGATCCAGCTCCAGTGTGATGCCTTACGACTGAGATATAAGACTAATAATAATATTTTTAAATATATGTTATAATGAAAAGCTGGAGGATTCTTGATGGACCAGTCTGCACAAGCAGCACCGTTTTACGAGTACGACTACTTGACCAACCATCACCTCCCTCGACCATATTAGAGGGAGGGAAATAAATTGCACCTGTATCGTTGAGCCGTTAGCAAACATGAAATCCTCGTACACAGCTTAAGCTCTAACCACTAAACCAAGCTATCCGTCAACCTTTATGGCAAGTGATTCAGGAGAAGTAAAAACACACGGACGAAATAATTTAAGCAAGTTGATCCTAATATTTTCAATAATTTAAACACACACAAAGCTGTTACATTTTTTATTATAGATAAATATTGACTTGTTCAGTGATTGGCATTCAAAGTCAAATGTAAATATTGAGACCTTTCGAGCGACTCTGGAATCTAGTCTGAATGATATCTAGCGACGCCTACTGGTACACACACACACACACATATACCGTAATACCGGGGTGGTAGAAGTGTTCTTTGTACACCCGCATTTTTCTGGTCCATGTGTATAGAGACCAAGTCTATTGCGAGCACAATTCCAGACTAGACTAATAGGTATTAATTTTATTGAAATACTTTGTCCGGCCTAGAGATTCAGGACCATATGCTTAGGCCAACCCCATTATGTGCTGCTAGACTACCGACAGAAACCGCTGTTTTGTACAGAGCTTTATTTGTTTATTTAATTAAATGAGCAGGCAGTTGTGTAATTGCATGCATGTTGAGGAAGGAAGTTGTTAAGTCTCTCGGTGATCTTGAAGAAAGTTGAAGATCTAATAGTCCAAATAGTAGTTAAGTCCAAATAGGTCAATGTTGTATCCGCGAGACTAGTCATATTCATTTAAAGCAATACAAGGTACCAGTAAATGCACAATATCTGGTCGTATAAATAAATAAAGCAAAAACATGTCAATAACGCTCTGCGTAACATTCGAATTAAAATCTCAATTACACAGTAATCCTACTTATAATATAAATGCGAAAGTATGGATGCTTGTTACCCTTTCACACAAAAATAACTGAACGGATTCTGATGAAACAGATTTTGAAGTAATATTACTTATACATTAGGATAATACATAGTCTATTGTTTATAAAGAAATATACTTAGCAATAAAATAGCTTAATAATTAAGATATTATAGCTCGTGCCCGAGTACAATATCATTTCACTCATAAAGAGATATAGCCTCGCACGTTGGTTACAATGGAAATGGAAAACTTGTTAAAAGAGAGACTTGAACAATGATGGATGATGAAGCCGACGGTCAGAACTTTAGAGAAATCATTAATATCTTGCTCATTGGCACGTTTGAGGCAGAAGTGCCAATCATAATGTCCGCACCCATTGCCTGGGGTCGGGAGAAAGTGCACACAAAGAATATTTTCATAATATCGTCAAGTCATTTCAAAATGTAAATCTCCTAAGTCAGCCATGAAGTTACTGTGCAAATTATTGAGAGAATGGTTTCATAGATTAAAAACGTAAAAATGTAGCTATGATAAATGTAATAAAAACAGGAATAATAGATGAAGAAAACGATCCTTATACAAAACTTTATACTAAACTCAAACGCAAATACAAAAAACGCCAATATATGTTTCATTCATCTAAATTGAATTTAATGTTATGAATTCAATATTAAGCATTCATGTTATCCTTCATAAGCAAAGTGTGCTAAGCGTTAAATATACTGGTTTATTACAGCAGATATAAAATAGTAATATTTGCATAAATAATATTAATTAATTGGCATGACACTGATCAATTGGGATCGAGGGCGGGCCCTTGTGTGGGTCGCCACATGCGTTGATACATTGGCTCCGTCCCACCTCAGGGAATCAGTGTCTAAGGCGGGAGCTGCGGCTGAGAAGGCGGATCTGGGCAAGCGGCACAAGTATGTATCTATTAGTAGAGATTACATTTTTGTGCCGTTGGCGGTGGAAACCAGTGGAGTAACTGCGCTAAAAGTTTTTTAAAATCTATAACACCTAGATTGATTGCCTCTACAGGTGACAAGAGGGCTGGCTTATTCCTCGCGCACAAAATTAGCTTAGCTGTTCAGCGAGGCAAGGCAGCCAGCGCTCTTGCCACCATACCACGCGGACAAGATTTAGACTTATAATTAGTGCTAGTATTTCGTGTTGTTTTTATTTTATATTGATTTAATTGTAATATAGATAATAATAACTATATTTAATTAAAGAAATTTTAATTGTAATTTAATTATTATTGGTTACAACTTGACGACATAAATTTATAACTGTAGTTATGTGTATTAATTATTATAGCAAATAAATTTAAATTATCTATCACAAAGAAAAAAAATTAAGTAAATGAGTAAACAGATACACATAAATTATTATCGATTTTGCAAAATCTACAAAATGAAGATTCACGATCATAAAAACTACTCGATTGATTTAACTAAGTTATTGACTTAGTTATCGATGTTAGTTTTTGACTAACATTGATTTGCAATCTCAGCTCGTTTTCTAAGCCCCTCCTTGAATCTCAAGTGTTTGCATCATGACATTAAATACCTCACATATAGCACATCAGTACTTTCCACGTCATTACCACCTGAGAGAAATTCGCAAAAACAAAATGCTGCTAACCCTAGAAGTAAAACTGGTATGGTAAAAGCTCAATCTTATTCTAATGTCGATTGGTATAATCAATCAGCCTATACCGCCCACTGCTGGGCAAAGTCTAACTTTCATACCTCAAAGTGAGAGAAAATACATACTTCACTATGCGGACCCAGTGCGGATTAAGCAGTGGTCACCTGCTGTTGAAACTTATCAAGCCCAAATTCGCTTAACGTCTACTACAAAAGGTGGTAACGGGGTCCACGAAGCCTTCAAAAACACGAAGAGCTCGAATATACAAACATCTCAAATTGACCGAATCAAACGCTGTATTAACTTAGTGTTCGCTAATCGTCATGAGCGTCTCAATGTAGAAATTCAACTTTATAATGTCGAATGGTAATGACAGTGTAAAGTCACCTTCATTACCACTAGATGGTGAGTGCTGGTGAGTGCCACAGATCTGTCGTCGACCCGTCATATTGTACGGTGAAAGTAACATGTGCTATTGATGTGTGTTGCATCACTTCTATTACATCTGTAGCCGTTATTGTTTCATTATCTTCACCTTCTAAATTTGGAACCGGTTAATTGTGCCTTGTGTAATTTTTTAAACGATCGTCTAGTATAAAATTCTCTTTTCTTTTCTAATTTTGCTCCACAATTGCAATTATTTCTGTCTTGGATGTGTTCTTAAACATGAAATTCACGCATTCATAGATATGGAGGAGGACAGGACTCACAGGAGTACACTAACTTTATCCCAAGCACCCGTTTCTCTCCGAAGAAATAGGCAGATGTGTACATAGTGAACCCATATTTAACTAAGGAAATATTTGGTCCCCAAGTGCTGTCACTACGTAACCTATCGCTTCTTCATTCTCCGGTCACATAATTTCACAAGTCTTCCAACTTTTGATGATGATATAAAACTATTAAATCGAGTTCAAAATCACGGTCAGTTTGTTTATTAGCATCAAGTATTACGATTGAGGGAGGGCCCGTCTTAAACCACGGGCGAAACCAGTTCCCGCTAAGTGAAATTTGGTTAATGTTACCACTTGTCTCCATTAACCTCCGAAGTAGCTAATTAAATATTTAATTGGCAAAACGATTCGCGTTTACTAATGATTTAATTTCTTAATCTTTTGAAATGTCCGCTGAATGTTAAAAGCTCCTTTAAAGATTTGACCGACGTCTGAAAGGCCAATTTTTAAACCTCGATAAGAAAAAAGGTTGCAACAAGTTTTGCCTCTCTGAAATATGTAGCCAAATGGAATAACCAATTTCGATGCAATTATAACACCCACACAGAATATACACACTTAAAATTAACTTGCTGACACATTAATTTTAAATTTATACCGTTTGTATATTCAATATTTTAATTTAAGTAGGAATATTACAAATTGACGTATAAAGTTACCCATATCTAACTATGTTTCGTAATTTTTAACTTTATACGACACTATGCAGCTCGGAGGCTATATATGTAGCTTATTTACATAGTTCAAGAAGGGTCGCGGTATCACGACATAAATATATGATTTTGTCCAAATATTTAATGGTGCTATAAACCTTTGATTTTTATTAATGGTTGAGTATTTACGGACACAGCGCAATATACATCTAGATACCCTTAAAATGCTCACACCGTTATTGCCCTTAGTTGTCTTGTAACGTTTTGGAGCCCATCTTGTAATAGACGAGTCGCCGTTAGCCGCAGATGATTAGATATCACTAATAATGGATGGCGTGTTTGTTTATCCTTTGAAACAATCCATTTCAACAGTCCAATGTACAATAAATAACTGATATAACATTAGGTTTAAGGTTTAAAGAACTTTATTTCTCATAAGAACATACATAGTTCACTTAAATGAGATTATAATGTGAAAACTTAAGACTATAATTATCACTTTGACGTCGTTATTGAGTCTCAGACATTAACTGCCTGTAAACTGTGTGTTGGGCCCACATAAGCCCTCCAAAAGGACAAGAACGAACTAACTATGAATAATACTAATCTACAAGCTCGTATCGATACAAAACAACGATTCTCCGATCAGGGATCGTGATCGAGTTGGTAAGAGAAGTCGTTACATCCAGGCTAGTAATTTGTGCGCACCGCACCCTATCGCCGTTAAATCGATTTAAACACCACCTACCGATGAGATGCTTGTTATCCAATAAGACAGTGATAGGGTTAGCACGTTTCTTGCTCTGTTACCTAGCGCATAAAAGAAGAGAATGCTCCAGAGATCGCAGAAATCTAGAGCTATAAGAGAAAGCACCAAGGCGTTGGTGACGGATCAGGCAGTAGCCAGAAATGAGAATACTATTCGCCTTCCCCAAGACTCATATTTCATGAAAATAATCTCGAACAGACTATATAATGAAGGAGTCTATTGCAGCAACAGATTGCTATATGCTGTTATGGTTTTATTTTATTGTATACCTACTAGATCTTGGCTACAGGCACAGATTGCGTATCATTTTGTATTGTTTTGGGGCAACTCCTCGTAACTACGAAAACGTTCATATTGGAGCTGTTAAGAGAATTTCGAAAAATACTATCATAGCAAGCACTTAAACTTTAAAAAACATTATAACCTCAAGTTCATTTAAGATCAAATAGACCGTGTCTTATCTGAAGTCAAAAGTCTCTCATACACGCTCGCCATGTATGGCTATTAAACTGGAAGAAGTCAGAGAAGTCTGCAAGGATAAAACCTGTTGGAACTCTGTACTCTTTGCTTACCCTGCAAGGGATCTGGCGTAATGATATAAATAGATCTAGTGAAGACAAGATTTGAAGACGTTGTAATGGTTTTTATCATAATTTTATCTTTAACACGTGTCTAGTAGCACTCCATAAATTATTCTATCGCGTATCCATTAAATTTTAGTCGGTTATCTGATCTTTGGCATTTGGGAAATAGCGAATGGAAATATCAAGGATATACAGAATTCTCATTTAATTATTGAGATTAAAATATATTGCTAACAAAGATAACGAAGTTCCAAAGGAACTGTTGGCGTGCTATTCAGACGCAAAAATTATGCGTAGAGGCAAAATAGGTATGCGTAGAGGTTACAATTACCTGCCTTTCGACCACTATGACAACTACGATTCGCAACCAGTTGCCAAAAAGGATTTTTGCTTCCACTAATATGTTAACGAGGGATTCGTCGATTCTTCAAGATAATATATAATAACTATTATCGCACTCTGTTCTCTATGCGTACCCCGCAAGAATATGGCGTGATGATATAGATAAATAGATAGACTATTATCACAGCCTTTATTCGTTCGCGGAGCTCGTCTTCGTATATAGCCTTCTCCAAAGCATGTTTCCATTGATCTCTATTTAAGGTTTGTCTTGAACTTTTAAGTATAGTTACCTTATCTACTAGTTTGGTAGTTGTCAATCTATCTTAATCTATCTCTTCCTTACAAGAAATCATTATTTTTTCGATTGATATGAATACATTTAAGAAGATAAGGTAAGCTAGAAGTAAGGGTAAGCTACTTACAGCAACGACGGATTAACACTATGTTTGCAGACGGTATTACTTCAAAACAAATCAAACAGCCCAAACATAACACAACAACAAAACTTATTTTCACTCACCTCATAACATAATAAAGATAATCTTTTTTGGTAATATTGGCATCCCTATCAGACCATCGGTGTATCGTGAAAGTAGTCCGAGGATCCAGATGTCCGCGGGCGTGACTGCACCTGATCCATCTAAACAACACCTTGCGACCAACCAAGTACTAATTTTTGAGACAAACGATTTTGCAGCAAACTCTGTTTAATTTAGCAAATTAATACTCTTTCTAATAACGCGAAAGTGGAAGGATGTAGGTACCGGGGAAGACCTAGACTATCTTACCATGACCAAATAGACCGGGTCTTATCTGAAGGACAAGTCAGGAGTCTCCGTAACCGGCGAGCGTGTATGAGACGAATTATGAGAGTAGAGGAAGCCAGAGAGGTATGTAAGGAAAGAGCCTGTTGGAACTCTGTACTCTCTGCCTACCCCGTAAGGGATCTGGCGTGATGATATAGATAGAGATATAGATAGAATACTCTTTCGAACATTGGCAAGCCATTGGCCGACGATTTGAGAATTTGAATAGGTACTTGGATCCCAATTTTACTAACAAAATTCAGCTACAACCGAATCTTAACAAACAGTAGAACGTTTTACGGCGGCAGAAGGCCCTCTGAAAACTGCTAAGAAGCCATATAAAGCGCGCATCTATGTGTCTGTTTCTATTCGGACTTCTATTACTAAGATGTTCTACTATTTACAAATGGCATTTCGGTTTTATACGTCTACCGATTAATGTTTTCATATTGTAGTAGTATACGAATAAAGAGAAACGCCATAACTCGGCCGCTGTTAAAGGTTTCAATTTTAGCTCAATTTTCTTTGTAGGATTAGAATTCTGTCAAATTTTAGGATGAGTGGTTAAGATTTGCTATTAGAAACTTATTCGGTAAAGTATGTAGAAGCAGCAAAGAATGGCGATGGACGATTTGGCGCAATGGTTAAGAGTTTAAGTCGTCCGCCCACAGGGTCGAATAGTTGCGGGATTGATTCTCAAATTTTTGTGAGACTCACAATTATTTGTTTATGAGAATTTTCATGTTTGTAAACGCACCTACGACAGAGGAGTAAATCCTAGTGTGAGCCTACATTTTTATTAAAAACAAAATCTATGAAACTAGGGGTAAACAACTTTGAAGCAATAACTCACCAAAAACATCAATTCTGATAGATCGTTATCTTAGACACAATTCATATTACTAAGATGAGCCTTAGATAATCGTCAACCATATTCAATATCTGAAACCGATAATCACCTGTGAAAGTATGCATCATCGTTAACAGTATTTATTATAACATTACTTTGTTCAGGTTTATTGTGTGCAATCGTTTATAGTTATAAGCCATCACTTAAGACATGTATGTACAATATAATGATAATGATAATAGACATTTCAGTCTTGTGATGATACCTACTAGAGAACTGTTGAGGTTATTGCTCTCATCCCACTAAGACATGGGTTATGACTGTCGTTAGTTGCATAAGTTAACTATACTTACACAATGATGAAATTAGGCACAGAATGATGGGAACCCGCGCCACAGCACAGAGGTGGAAAGTATTATGAAAACTGTCATGATTACGTTACGAGAGAATGATTTTAATGTGATTAAATTTCCGCTCGACATTTAAATGAGCATTCTTCTCAATGAAACACAATTGTCTGTGAGTGAAGATAAAACTATAATATTTTTTATGCAACTTAAATATTTTGGTATTTAAAACAGTTTTAAACAGTTTCCTTGTTAAATGTGTGGTGCAATTTATAGCCTAAGATATGAAACGCTAAAGACAGAATAAACAAAGCCAAAACAACGACACGGAACTTAAAATACATATTTTTGAAAAGTGTTTGCCTCGAACTGGTACATATTATTCAAGTGATGTAAAAACAATTAAAAAATAAAACTGAATAACATATAGCAGGCTTGTACCAACTTCCAATTAAACTTAATGTAATTAACCGTACATATAACCATCATAACGTAAGTAATCTGTTAACAGATTAAGCAAAATACACTCGACATATTTTTATCTAAAAATCGTTGTATTATCACACTAAAAGACACTACGCGATATTGATGATTTCAGACGCAAAACCATGAAGACTAAAACACAAATGCTTGTGGGTCCAAATGATTTCCCATATATGTAGTTGTATACAACTCATTGGAGTGTCTGTGTACTAATATTATTAATTTGCACAAATATCTATCAGGGCTTATATTTAATAAAACCGACAATGGGGCATCTTAGTCAAAAAATTACAAAATTGTCACATTATCACAACATGTTTTGTTTAATAGAGAAATTTTGTATGGCTTAAAGTTAAATTGTCACAATACCATTGTCATTTTTATTAAACAAGGCCCAGGCTTACAGATAATGGAAGTGGTCAGTACTCACCACAAGTTCAGCAAATTTGGCATCGAGCTCGTCCTGTGGAGGCATAGGATGTGTTGGCGTGACCGCCTGCAATGCCAGCCCCCCTTCACCTCCCACCACGCAGTATGTGATCTCTGGAGGTTCATCATTCTGGAATGAACAAAAGTAATGTTATTCGCACCTTGTTTATTTATGTTCTTCTGAAAATATTAGGACCATTTGCTAATAGAGTTACTTCCTATTAGGCTGTTTCACTATTTTTATAGAAAGACGTTATGCTAAGGTGCCCTTTTGATACGAAAGCATTACTGATGTCAGGGGAAATTAAGAGGAATAAATTTGGCGATTTGAACACTTGCTGGCCTGTATTTAGATAAATTTTGGCCAAGACCTGCTTATGTTGCATGCGAATAAGCATTCCGAGTAGCTTAACGTTTTATTTAAACATGGTCTTACGGAATATGCTACATCTAAAACTAAAACCTCAATCAATCAACCAGCCTATCGTAGTCCACTGCTGGACATAGGCCTCTCCTAACACGCGGCATTGCACACGGTCCTCCGCCTTCCGCATCCAGTCTGTCCCAGCGACCTTTTTGAGGTCGTCGGTCCATCTAGCTGGGGGCCGTCCTACCTTACGCTTACCAAGTCGCGGTCTCCACTCTAGGACACGCTTGCTCCATCGGCCGTCGGTCCTTCTGCAGATGTGACCAGCCCATTGCCACTTTAGCTTACTGAGTCTGCGAGCTATGTCGGTAACTTTGGTTCTTTGTCGGATTACCTCGTTACGAATTTTATCCTTCAAAGAGACGCCGAGCATAGCTCGCTCCATAGCCCGCTGTGCGACTTTGAATTTGTGGACTAGGCCCACTGTGAGTGTCCATAAACTAAAACCTCGTAAACATTAAACTTTATTTAAAGGCTAATAATATATAAAGATAAAAATACTAATGAAAGGTACAAAAACGTAAGTTCAGTAGCAATATTCTATTAACCGGACCGGTTTAGTTCAAATTTATCACTGACATCTCGTGAAATGTTGCACTTGAGTCGCTTTCAAACCAACAATGTAGGCCAGATGATAGCATCAATCAAAAATGTCGACGGCTAGAGACCTTTGCAAATATCCTTGACGAAGCAAGATTTTTAGCCATGAAATGTTGTATAATATTGTTCCCAGAATTAAACAGTTCGCGGTTTAATGAGAACAATAAAAGTCCTTCAACTATAAAGGTCTTTGTCGACCATTTTTTATTCGTAGATCTAGTATCGGGAATGCGTCAGACTGCCAAATCAAAAGTACTCAGTAATCGTGAAGTAAAAATCGTAAGGAAAGACATCCAAAAACGGCATATTCCTCTATACCTATCTACATCATCAAGCAAGATACCTTGCGGAGAAGTACAAAGTTGCAAGAGGTTCTTTTCTTACAGACATCTTGTGCCTCCTCCTTTCTCGTAGTTCGTCTTATGCGCGCTCGCCGATTGCGGAGACGTTTATCTATATTCGTAATTTCTGATTTTGATGGTAAAATGGGGTAATCCCTATGGTATCCACCCGTAGAACAAATGTTAGAAGTTCAGAGCCACAAGATTTAAGAACCTTGTTATCTAAAAACAACAAATGGCACATTATAATAACAAGAACAATCGCGAGAAGGTAGCACCAACGAATACTCTACGGAAATAAAATGGAAATGGTCGAAACGGTTTTAGCTTTAGTTTAAATATCACAACAGTCTTGTATTTTGATTAACGATAACATAGCAAAGGATATATGCATGCTTTCACAGACACAATATATACGACCATACAATATCACAAACGCGTTAACAAAACACAACATCGATGTAAAATACGGAAAAACCAAGATAGGTACTTGGCACGCGTGTTCATAAAAACTGCAATCACGGAAAGGTTAAACTTTCTAGAGATAATTCCACGACTGTAATGAAGCGATAAAATTACTGGGTGCAATCGGTTATGGACTTTACACAAGCAGTTTTATGTGCACAATTTTTGTATAATATTAATATAGGGAATGAAAACGGGGCGTCTGGAGTATAGTTGACAGACGATTTAGCGCAGTGGTTAGCTTAAGTCGCTCCGCCCGCTGTGTCTAACAGTCGCGGGTTCAATTCCCGCACGGGACAAATCTTTGTGTGAGATCCACAATTATTTGTTCCGGTCTGGGTAATTGTGTATGTCAATTTTCATGTTTGTAAACGCACCCACGATACAGGAATAAATCCTAGTGTGGAGCTACGTTTAAAAAAAAATTAAAAAGAAAGAAAGAAAGTTAACATTGTTTTGGGCGATCCTAGGTCGGTCACCAAGGCTGGGCCTTGGGGACCGACCTAGAAAAAGTGAAAAGTGCCGGCAGGTTTTCTCGCCACGGCTCGCTCAATGACATAATCAAAAGGACTCTTGCTACCATCAACGTTCCTTCGGTGTTAGAACCGGCGGGGATTTTCCGTGATGATGGCAGGAGACCCGATGGGATGTCCTTGATCCCTTGGGAACGGGGGCGGGCCCTTGTATAAGACGCCACGTGCGTCGATACAGTGGCTCCGTCCCATCTCAGAAAGTCAATATCTAGGGCGGGAGCTGCGGCTGAGAAGGCGAACCTGGGCAAACGGCGCAAATATGCTGCTATTAACAACAATTATATATTTGTGCCGTTTGCCGTAGAAACATTGAACCCATGGAGTTCGGCTTCAAAACAATTTATCAATAAAATAACACCTACGCTGATCACCTCCTCGGGTGACAAGAGGGCTCGCTCATTCCTCGCTCCAAAGATTGGTCTGTCTATTCAGCGAGGAAACGCAGCCAGCATTGTTGCCACCATTCCACGCGGATGCGGTCTTTTTGATTAAGGTCTTTTTTTCTTTGTTTTATTTTCTATTTTAGTTTAAAGTGAGTGTTTTTATTATAATTTATAATGTAAATTAAATAATTTTTTGGTAAAAAAAAAACTAAAATATAATATTATATTAGCCCTGTTAAGAAACTGTCCCACCGTTGGGCACGGGCCTCGCTGGCCCAGTGCGGGTTGGCGAACTTGACACATCTTCGAGAAACTCTTAGGCATGCAGGTTTCCTCAAGATATTTTCCTTCACACTTCAAAGACAGAGGTGCGTGCTTGGATTTGAACCCGAGACCTCTGACTTTGCAGTCCAACGGTCTAACCACTAGGCTATCACAGCTTCTTCTGCTTCTTATAAAAAACTCACAATAACAAGCTAAAAATAGAATGAGGAAAAAGTCACTTCCTTCCTTAAAGGGAGAGTCCACGACGGTAACCAATAAGGAAGTTAGCGGCCGGAGAAAAAAACCTCGAGTGTGTCAACACTGACAATTATTATTCCATTACGATAATTGCCATGTAGGTAATTACGATTAAATACACGCGTCTACAATTTGTAGCGTTTCGCTCTACACTGATAGTTTTTAGAGTTTCGTAGTCGAATTGTTAAAACTGAACTTTACATATTTTAAAAATAGACCAAACGTTATTAGATTATAATAACAGAATATTGAGTGGATTTCTATACAAGAAATAATAGTGCAATCCAAGAACTGAATATAATTCTTGAGTCTATTAAAAAAAAAAAAAATGCCCTTATCGCAGAATAGTGTTTAGAACGAAATCGAGTTTCTGTTAAAACTTGTTTGTTTGGGGTATGTTTTATTCAAACAAACAAGAAAGAGAAAAGATAGTTCTTTTCCGCGCCAATTCGAGCTAGTCGATGTAAATTAACTCGAGTCAGAAAATATCAACAACCGTGATCCACATTCAAATCAGTACAATAGAAAAAAGAAAGATTTCTTTTTAATTTGACGTCGATTTTCTCAAATCTATGATTATCGAGTTTATCACCGTTCACTGAAGGTACAGAACTAAATTTCACTTCCAAGCAGTGACTTAACTTAAAAGTTACAGAACCCAAAGTTGATACGTTAGACACGCACTTGAGGCCTAAATAACATTTTTATGCCTGTCCAAAGTTCGGACCGGTTGTTGCAGTAATTATTCAAACATCTCGGATAATAGCGCGAAGCATGCTTCCTAGATTAATAGAAAGTCGCGTATTGTAAACGGAAATCAATTTAAAAATAATTATTATGCGTTTTAATAAATTCTTTATGCACTATTATTAAGGTGTTATGGAATTGGAATTGAATGAGAGTAGCCGAGGATCATACCCAGTGGCGTGAAATTGGAAAGGCTGTGTCCAGTTCGCATGCTGCCATTCTCACACACCTTGTATCGCCGTAATTCTTTCTTTCTGCGCACATGTCATGTTTAATGATATAATAATCTAAAACGAAAGTCGTCAATGCGAAAGTGGAAGGATGTAGATACCGGGGAAGACCTAGACAATCTTACCATGACCAAATAGACCGAGTCTTATTTGAAGGGCAAGTCAAGAGTCTCCGTAACCGGCGAGCGTGTTTGAGACGAACTTTGAAAGTGGAGGAAGCCAGAGAGGTCTGTAAGGAAAGAACCTATTGGAACTCTGTATTCTCTGCCTACCCCGCGAGGGAGCTGGGGTGATAATATAGATAGATAGAGATAAAGTCTAAACACCTTTGTGTGTGTGTGTGTGCGTGGGTGTGTGTGTGTGTGTGTGTGCGTGGGTGTGTGTGTGTGTGCGTGTGTGTGTTTGTGTGTGTGTGTTGTGTGTGTGTGTGTGTGTGTGTGTGTGTGTGTGTGTGTGTGTGCGTGTATGTGTGTGTGTGTGTGTGTGTGTGTGCGTGTGTGCGTGTGTGTGTATGTGTGTGGGTTTGTGTGTGTGGGGTTGTGTGTGTGTGTTTGTGTGGTTATGGGTGTGTGTGTGTGTGGGTATGGGTGTGTGTGTGTGAATGATCTACGTTGTTGGCCGCAGGGCCTTTACAGCTTCACCGGACAAGAGTGCGAGCGTGCAACCACTACGCTCGAGCCAAGGACAAGGGGGCAACTAGCTCAAGGGCGCCTCAAGGAGGAACGGCCTCGGCTTGGGCAGTCGCTATGGGAGAGGGCGTATACTAGGTGTCTCGCCATGGTGCTCTGTACCAGCCGGCGGTCAAGGGATTCTTCGACCTCGCCGGCGAGGTCGGTGCCTGATCCTGTGTGCGGTATGCGTATCTAAAAGAAGGGACGTAAGGGCATCGGGAGAGTCGGTGAGAACATGCCGCGGACGGCGGTAGCGGTTGATAGTAGTAGTCAGGTTAGTAGTCGGCGGCGGCCACGATTAGCGGATTACTATGATTGGACGCGTTCGCAAAATATAGGGTTGTCGCTTTTTTAATAAAGGCGCGAATAGGTTCGACACCGAGATCGGAATGGAGAGTCTAAACACCTTACTGCTGTTCTCACCAAACACTTTACTACCTCCTAGCTGTCTGTTGTATCATTTTTGTATTCGTTTGTTAACTTTTGCCTTAATTTTTGGTTTGTATCATTTTGTTTGTTATTAGCGATTAACCAAATTATCTATATCTAAAATCTATATGTGGAGGCTTGTAAAAGGCTATTTGTTACTTATATTATTAACTCTGTTAGTATAGTTATGTTAGCTACAGCTAGCAAGCTTACAA
This sequence comes from Phalera bucephala, assembly GCA_905147815.2. Classification (NCBI taxonomy): domain Eukaryota; kingdom Metazoa; phylum Arthropoda; class Insecta; order Lepidoptera; family Notodontidae; genus Phalera; species Phalera bucephala. Next base: position 6,248,249 of record LR990620.1, on the reverse strand, counting down.
GCTGCCCCAAATAATTAACAATAAATAAATAAAAATGTGATAGCCTAGTGGTTAGACCGTTGGACTGCAAAGTCAAAGGTCTCGGGTTCAAACCCAGGTACGCACCTCTGTCTTTTCGAAAGCATGTGCGTATTAAAAATTAATTATCACTTGTTTTAACGGTGAAGGAAAACATCGATGGGGATGTAAGGGAGTCAAATACCACCATATGGCTCCAAGTCATCCTCACCTGCTCGTGGTACATCCTGCTAATCAACGAACGAGGCTCTGACGACCGAAAAATGGCGGGATAACCATAACAAATAACTGCGTGACTAAATACCGCAGATCGGTGACGGGCAGCAGCGGCACCGATGCGAAGAGTTACGCACTGCGATCGCCAACCCGCCTGCCCAGCGTGGCGATTATGGGCAAACCCTCCAAATGGCAAGCCAAAATAAACCACGGCCCCCAGTTCCCGGCCGCCCTGCTATTCCGGATCACGGCGGCGGTCACGGTAACGGCAGAGCAGGGGGTGCGAAGAATCCCCGGGCTACGAGAGGCCGCCAAAATCAACTGACCTTGGCGACGTTTAATGGACGCACGTTACGGCTTGACGAGCACATGGCGCAACTAGAATCCGAACTCGAAGGGATAAGGTGGCACGTTCTGGGACTGTGTGAAGTCCGACGAAAGGGAGAGGACACCGTTACCCTAGAATCAGGCCACCTTTTGTACTTCCGAGAGGGCGATCAGCTATCCCAGGGCGGCGTAGGGTTCTTGGTCAATAAAACCCTCTCTGACAACGTTGTAGAAATGTCTAGTGTGTCGAACAGGGTAGCGTATCTTATTATTAAGTTAACCGATAGGTATAACCTAAAGGTTGTGCAGGTTTACGCACAGACTTCGGCACACTCTGACAATGAAGTTGAAGATATGTACGAGGACATATCGAAGGCCTTACACTCCACCACTAAGGCCTACTACAACGTTGTCATGGGGGACTTCAACGCTAAAGTGGGAGTACAAATTTGCAGCGAATCGGTAGTAGGATCTCACGGTTACGGTAGCAGGAATCATAGGGGGCAAATGCTTGTTAACTTTCATGAGAAAGAGGGGCTTTTCTTGATGAACTCTTTCTTTAAGAAACGGCCCCAAAGAAAGTGGACATGGCAAAGCCCCGACACTAGGACTAAAAATGAGATTGACTTCATCATAACGGACAAGAAGCACATATTCAGAGATGTCTCAGTGATCAACAGGTTTAATACCGGAAGCGATCACCGACTTGTCAGAGGCTCACTGAATATCAACTTTAAGCTCGAGCGAGTCCGTTTGATGAAGGCCAGGCTCCGGCCCAACCTCTTCCAAACCGTAGTAGGATCTGAAGCGTTCCAGTCAAATCTGGAGAAACGATTCGTTACCATGGAAACCACAAATGACGTAGACCAGGCCCTCACAAATGTAGTTAAAATCATCAGGGAGGAAGGTACGAGATTTTGTGAAACGCGACGTATAAGTAAGGAAACGAAGCTTTCGGAGGAGACACTGCAGCTTATGAAGGAACGACGTGTAAACCCACCCAACACTTCGTTAGAGCAACGGGCACTCAACAAACGAATTAACAAACTGGTACGACATGACTTCCGATGCGCTAATACACGCGCTATTGAAAAAGTAATCGAGCAAAATCGGGGGTCTAAAGTTTTCGTTCAGTCTTTGGGGAGGAGCCATCTGACGAAGTTGTCCAAAGCCAGTGGGGACGTCATCACTTCTAAGCCGGAGATTCTTTTGGAAGTAGAAGACTTCTACAGCCGACTATACGCCTCGCATACATCTCGTCCTGATCCCGGAAACGAGGATCCTAGAGCTACATTAAGCCGCCACTTTACGGAAGACCTGCCCGAAATCAGCCTAGACGAAATCGTGATGGCTCTTGAGCAGCTAAGGAATGGAAAAGCCCCTGGAGAGGACGGAGTTACAACTGAACTATTAAAAGCAGGAGGTAAATCCGTGCTAAAGGAGCTCCAAAATATCTTTAACTCTGTCCTCTTTAATGGGAGAACTCCAGAGGCTTTGGGTAGGAGCGTGGTCGTATTGTTTTTCAAAAAGGGTGATAAGACCCAACTGAAGAACTACCGCCCTATTTCGCTCCTGAGCCACATTTATAAGCTGTTTTCAAGAGTTATCACGAATCGTCTTGCGCGAAGGCTCGACGAATTTCAACCCCCGGAACAGGCCGGGTTTCGAAGAGGGTATGGAACCATAGACCACATCCACACTATACGGCAGATTATACAGAAGACCGAAGAGTATAATCGGCCCCTGTGCTTAGCATTCGTGGACTATGAGAAGGCCTTTGACTCGATCGAGACCTGGTCAGTTCTGATATCCTTGCAACGATGCCAAGTCGACTGGCGATACATCCAAGTGTTAAGAAGTCTCTATAACGCCGCGACCATGATCATCCAGTTACAAAACCAGCAGACCAACCCTATCTCAATGCATCGAGGAGTGAGACAAGGGGACGTTATCTCCCCCAAATTGTTCACAAATGCATTGGAGGATATGTTTAAGACGCTGGACTGGGAAGGTCATGGCATAAACATAAATGGCAGTCATATCTCACACTTGAGATTTGCAGACGACATCGTCATTATGGCCGAAACGTTGCAGGATTTACAACAGATGCTGACCAGCCTAGCCGATTCTTCCAAACAAATAGGTCTCCGCATGAACTTGGACAAGACCAAGGTAATGTTTAACCGACATGTAGTACCGGAACCTGTTGCAATACATGGCGCTATTCTCGAGGTTGTTCAAGAATATGTTTACCTAGGGCAAACTCTGCAGTTGGGGAAAAACAACTTCGAGAAAGAGGTCAACAGAAGAATACGGCTGGGCTGGGCGGCATTTGGGAAATTACGTCGAGTATTTACATCGCCCATTCCACAAAGCCTAAAGACAAAAGTCTTTAATCAGTGCGTCCTGCCCGTTATGACATATGGAGCCGAGACGTGGACACTCACGGTTGGAATGGTTCATAAATTTAAAGTCACTCAGCGAGCTATGGAAAGGGCTATGCTCGGAGTTTCTCTGAAGGATAGAATCCGGAACGAAGTCATTCGACAGAGAACCAAAGTTATCGACATAGCCCACCGGATTAGTAAGCTGAAGTGGCAATGGGCCGGTCACATTAGCCGAACAACCGATAACCGCTGGGACAAACGAGTTCTTGAGTGGAGACCGCGGACTGGCAAACGTAATGCAGGACGCCCTCAGGCTAGGTGGAGCGATGACCTTCGTAGGGCGGCTGGCAGAAACTGGATGCGAGTAGCCGAGGATCGTACCCAGTGGCGTACACTTGCAGAGGCCTATGTCCAGCAGTGGACTGCTATAGGCTGATGATGATGAAAACATCGTGAGGAAACCGGCATGCCTAAGAGTTTCTCGAAGGTGTGTGAAGTTCGCCAACCCGCACTGGGCCAGCGTGGTGGAAAGGCATTTTTTTTTCTTGTTTTGTGTCGCTGGTCTACTGGTGCGCGGTGTGGTTGGCGCTCATGATGTTCTGGGTTCGAATACTAGTTCAGAAAAATGAGCCATTTCTATCGAAGATTTCTCGATAGCAGTGCTGAGTCTGAAATTGTGGCCAGCACAATGGCAATAGGCTTGCCCCCTTTGACCTAACATGGTCGACGGTATGTAGATGTACAGTACAGTAACTCCTACTTGGGGAATGTAGGCGTGTTTATATAATAATAAATACTTTTATTTTATTTTTTAATTTTATGATTACTTTAGTTTTTTTACTATGATATTCTTTGAGATTAATTTGTTTATTTCGTAGAATATTATGAAGTTTTAGACGCATTAGTGTAATTGGTTAATCCGTACTTATATGTAAAATGAATTATTTATTATTTTAACAATTACATCATTTTCTAAAAATTTTGCTCCGATTTAAGATGATTTAGCCGTGGCGGAATGGTTAAGAGCTTAAGCCTCTCCGCCCACTGTGTCTAATAGTCGCTTCGATTCCCGTACCGGAAAAATCTGGGTATTTGTTTATATGAATTTTCATGTTTGGAAACGCACCCACGACGTAGGAATAACTAATAGTATTAAAGTAGGGAGAGTAGCCTCCTCCCTACTTTAAAAAAAGATTGATGCGTTTTCAGGACTATTATGTTACTGCATATTAGTGTGCTATTTATGGACTTCCAGCTGCCAGTTTAATTGGTACGCGAACAAATCTAAGTAAGTGTGACCAAAGACCTAAATGTTCGGTATGTGGTCATGAACCGTGTCTACTCTGATTTGAGAATGCATTTAAGCGTTCTGAGTCACAGTGACCTTTCAGTCAACGCACTCCTAACTGTCGCCGACTCGCGAATCCATTGACATTGTCAATAGGGCCGCCACTAAAATAAAAGAAATGCTTAACTCATTCGTGGTCATGTCAGCTGTGTCATTAAATATCCACTAGGCCCTATAACCTGGCGTGGGAGATTGAAATTTTCTTAAAGTAGGTTCGAAGACGTTTTTAATGCAAAATCTATATATCTTTTTTTTTATAATAATAATAATCTTTATTTCTCTAAAAATGCATACAAAATACAAAATTAAATAAATACAGCTTTAACTAGAGTACAGTCATAAAAACTCTGACTTCTAAACTAGGTTTATGTACCTGTATCTTAGAAGCCAGTGTCCCTTCAAAATACTTAGTGCATATAAGCTTATTTATTTGATCCGAGATGGAACTTGAATGATGCGCCAGTAAACTATAATCAAACAAGGCAAGTACGAGAGAAATAAGAAATAAAAAGAATAAACAATAGAATTGAAGTAACAACATGGACGATATGCGAATAAAAAGTCTGTCATGTGTAGATTAGTGCCTGACAATTGTGAAAGGGTGTGAATAAGATTTGGTGTACCTAAAGTTAGTTTAACGTGTTCTTTCATAGAAGTACTAAATGTTTATATGTTTAAAATATCTATATATAGCATGACACTAAATCCCTTGCGGGTTAGGCAGAGAGTACAGAGTTCCAACAGACTCTTTCCTTACATACCTCCCTGGATTCCTGCACTCTCATAGTTCGTCTCATACACGCTCGCCAGTTACGAAGACTCTTTAACTTGTCCTTCAGATAAGACTCAGTTTATTTGGCCTGGTCTAATGAAAGATATATTATTATATAATCATAAATTATCATATTGGAGCCAATAAAACTATGGGGCCTTTCATTGTAAAGTATACGTATTACTCTGTACTCTCTACCTACCTCGCAAGCGATCTAGCATTATGATGTAGATAAATAGAGTAAATTATGGATCAGGAGAAGTCAACATATTTAATAAAATTATGATAGAGGTGGCCGGTGCTGGACCCGACGTGTTATCTAAAAACATCCAATGTGGCCATTGTTCCCTGTGTGTAAATTATATACGTTGATGGCCGAGGGGTCTTTACAGCTTCACCAAGCAAGAGAACGAGCGTACAACAACTACGCACGAGACGGAAGAGAATGGGGGGGGGCAACTTAAGCCTGTCGCTGCAGGGGGAGCACATATTAGGCATCTCGCCGTGGTGCTCTGCACGGGCCGGGCGGGTAAGGGATTCTTGACACTCGCCAGCGAGGTCGGTGGCTGATCTTGCAGCATCTGTATCCGAGTCCGAAAGTAAGGGCATCGGGAGAAAGCCAGTGAGGCCAATGACTCGCCTGGCGCGTAATGTATGCGGTCAAGCTAAAACATTTATGATTATGAACGTGGTAACGAATTTGTTAACCATTGCGAAATGCTTATAAGACAACATTGACCTATGCATAAATAGGTATACTTAATTATCTCAAACGTTAGTACTTTAGTGAATTAATTAGGTTGAGAATTTATAATAGGAATTGGCAAACAATGGAGAATAAAGTTGGTAAAAATACTTAGTAATTCAACTGTAGAAACTAAACGTCGTTAAAGATTAAAAATACGGCTTACAAGTCTGAGTTTAAATTCGAGTAATTTGAATTAACGTGTTCGTGTATGTGTGAATGATTTCAGCTGTTGGCCGCGGGGCCTTTAGCCTCGGCCTCAAGGAGGAACGGCCTCAGCTTGGGCAGTCGCTATGGAGGAGGGCGTATACTAGGTGTTTCGCCGTAGTGCTCTGCACCGCCCGGCGGGCAAGGGATTCTTTGACCTCGCCGGCGAGGTCGGTGTCTGATCCTGTGTGCGATATCGGTAATCGGAAGAAGGGATGTAACGACATCGGGAGGGTCGGTGAGAACATGCGGACGGCGGTAGCGGCTGATAGGAGGGAAGTTAGGTTCGTAGTCGGCGGCGGCTACGATTAGCGGATTTCTATGATTGGACGCGTTCGCGAAATATCGGGTTGTCGCCTTTTTATAAAAAGGCGCGAATAGGTTCTAGACCGAGATCGGAATGGTTTAAATTAATGATTGCTACTTGTTTACTATGGAAGACAATTATGTGAAACGACCGCTTGGACTAATAGTTAAAACGTAGACCACTCCACTCGCTCGTGTAGTCACGGATTCGACCCCGTACAAGACATATTTTTTTTTTTTAAAACGTAGCCCTACACTAGGATTTATTCCTGTGTCGTGGAAGCGTTTACAAACATGAAAATTCACAAACAAATACCCAGACCGGAACAAATAATTGTGGATCACACAAAGATTTGTCCCGTGCGGGAATCGAACCCGCGACTATTCGACACAGTGGGCGGAGCAGCTCAAGCTCTTAACCACTGCGCTAAATCGTCCGTCTTACACACATACCCCGTCGTCCGACATATTATTATCAAACTTTGAGTAACCCATAAATCGTCGGTTTATGCTGTATAAATGTTTAAATACATGTATTTTTAGACATGTCGGAATATTTATTTTGGTCTGCGGTGTTTTATTTATTTACGTGTAGTAAATTTATGTTTATAAACGCACCCAACGACATAGAAATACTTCCTAGTGCCGGGTAACAGTGTTTTAAAAAGAACTACATATATCCATGCGATATTCTAAACATTCGATATCAGATCAGAATCAAAATATCTCAGCAACACATCCGCCTTACTCATCGAGGATATCTTTAAACATTTTTACACAAATGTCTTATTTATCGTTGTAGTTTTTGCTTATCCTACTTGATATTTTTCTTACATTTCGCCAACCATCACGTCATGTTAAGTTGTTGTTAATGAACATACCCAATGTCGAGCAATCCACGTGCGCACACGTCTCGACAAAACGGCTCCGCAAACAAATGTTATCAAGCACTCAGCGCACAGCAAACACCGCAACGAGTTCATGAGCAGTCTACACAAACATTTGTACAAAGAACAATGGAATATTTAGAATTAACACTTCAATTAATTTAATTATAACGTCATTAAGAATTGTGAGCGACGTCCTTAGCCGATGTTTTTTTTGAAGATTTTGAACAAAGAATTTTGTTTTTGCTCGTACTTAATATTAATTCAAAATTACGCTGCTACCTGTTATAATGTTATGCAGTTAAATTTAAACGTGTTAGCTTCAATTAGAAAAATGAATGTTGTTTGTCTATGAATTACCTTTTTACACGTCAATCGTCATTCCTATTATTATTCTTGTCTTTAAAAACGTAGCTCTACACTAAGAACTATTCCTGTGTAGTGGGTGCTTTAAAAATATAAAATGCACAGCCACAAACACACAGGCCGAAAGAAATATTTGTGAGTCACACATAGATTTGTCCCGTGCGGGAATTAAAACCGAGAAGAAGCTTTTAAACTAAACTTATTATTTTCTTGCGGCTCAAATACCAACAACCAATCCTACGAAAGTAACCAAAAAAATAACAAAAATGTGGCATGCAAATGTGATAACCCTGTAACCCTTCCCAGCCAACAAGGAGAGTATTATTTTGGTCGATGACTTCACCGGGAGCATTCTGCGGGGCTTATTTACAGACGCCTTCATTATTAGCACCATTAATTTACAAAGATGCAGGGCTGATTCATCATCTTCTTTACCATTTCCCGTTATTTAGGTTGGTGTTATATGTAATATCGTTTGCAAAACGTCGCTGACCGAAAAAATAGCGACTTAACCAAAAAGGCAAGAACAAGATAAATAAAACTTTTATAGTTTTAAATTTAGAGTACTAACATAAGTAATGATATGGTAGAGTTGTACCAATTTGACATTCGTCCAGAGATATTAGTCATTTGGCATTGTTTTTACGACTGGCCGTCCACCAGACGTCAACCCATCCCTTGGTATAGCAGTAGCCTAATTTACAAATGCTGTAGTTGTCATAAATACTGCCATTCCAAAGAGAATTGTCTAGTTTTCGACAACATGAAGCCTAAATCCCTGTGTAGTTTTCGTTCAATTACTTGTGTAATTACGAATCTAGTAACAATCAACCTGGCCACAGCAGGAGTTGAAATAAATTTTAATCCTTTACGACCCTCTCCAATGGAGTAGTTTGTCTCATTTATACTCGTATTTCAGAGAAATATCCTCGAGTTTGTTACCCTAAAATTAAGAAGCATATCGAACGATGGTGAGATTGTGAGCCGTTATTAGGCATGTGTTTACATTGAACGTGCGAAAATATAAATGGTTTTCGGATGGTAGATGGTTAGCAGAAACAGCATGTGCATATTTTGGAAACGAAAGCGATAGATGTGCACCGTGAATGCTTTTAATCTTAAAATTAATTCCTATCAATAGCAGCCGGATATAGAATTTATTTTTGGATATTCTACCCCTTTTCAAATAGCAAATCAAATATGTCGAGGGTAAGGAAAGTAGGATAAGAGGGTGAGACGCAAACAACCGTTCTTGCTACTTTCTACTTCTGATAATCAAAAGCACACGTTACTTAACTAGTGGAATTCAGAGAAAAGAAGGAACGATTAAAAATAAAATAGCACTTGTAAGAATTGAAGAAGACGCCAGTGGCAGAGAAAAGCCGGAGAGAGGTGTCTAATGAAAGAAATTTTGTACTCTTTGTTGCATCCATTATTATTATTTTATTTGGAAATCAAAATAACTTAATTATCATTTAAATGATTTCGCATGCGCATTGCTAAATTACTTACCAATAGATAAGCAACTTATCAATTCGCATGAGTCTTTATAATACTAAACAATCTGGCTATCATCATATTAGATCCCCTGCGGGGTAGGCACAGAGTACAGAGTATACTAAACAATAATTCTCAATAACAAACATAATATAGATATTACTCCAGTCTCTACTTATTACTTATAATTCCGGCTATACCTCCGATACAAGAGTATTTAAAATCTGGTCTAAAAAAATCTCAGCTTCTCCATATGGTGTTTCCTAGAAAATCACTTGCATCATAAATATTATGTTAACAAAGCGCATCAACATCAAATGGGCGCGAGCCGACGTCGAGTATTAACGTCTTTCCATGAAAAAAGGTCCAATACACAGTTTGTTTGTTAAACACATCGCACTTACGTTTTCCTTGGCTTTACTGCGTTTCTTCCACGACAAACGAAGATTTTTGGGCATGGTGCTTCTTGGAAACCTTCTGTTTTATTTATCTTCAATTTTGACTTAAAGCCACAGAACAATTGATACTCAATTCTTTGTCTATCACGCGATCAAGACTTTTTATTTCGATATGGGGGCTAGTTCAGCAGGTATCCCACAAATGGGCTAGTAAGCTTAACGGCTTTCACGGCTGTTTTATTCCAATTTCAAAATTCTCATCCAGCCAGTCATCATGACGGTCTTTGTCCTGCAGTGGACATCTTTCGGGTAAAGATAGATAAAAATCTCTTTCCGATATTGACAGTTTTAAAACCTTAAAACTGGACGGCATTATGCCATAACGCCAGCACTGTTTTTTTTAAACGATCACTTTACATTAAGTCGTAGCCACATTTATAAAAACAAGAACAGTAATTCTAATGTTATATTTTAAATAATCCATAATTATTAATCACACAATTTTTTTAGTCCTTCTCCAATGTAAGCTAGCGAGTCAATTGACCCGTATCATTAAAACAAATAGTAAGAATGACTGTCTGGCGCCCGATGATATGTTTCAATCAAACTGCGACCTCCCTGTGCTGGGTAATCGCTTCCCGTATTTATCGAAACGCACTGTCTCTCTCTAATTATATTGACGACTTAAATTGTCAATCAATTATGAACTTAACGATCGGGTATTATCGTAAATAAACTGATTACTTTCAAATTACGACGGACGATTTAGCGCAGTGGTAAAGAGCTTAAGCCGCTCCGCCCACTGTGTCTAATAGTCGCGGGTTAGATTCCCGCACGGGCCAAATCTTTGTGTGACCCATAATTATTTGTTTCGGTCTGGGTATTCGTGTGATTTTTCAAGTTTGTAATGCACCCACGTTACAGGAATAAATCCAAGTGTGGGGCTGTTTTATGAAAAAAAAAATGAGTCAATAAGGATGTAGCCCGAATATTTATTTTGTTATAAGCGCGACTGCATTGAAAAAATAATAGTCCAATTTAACTTGAATCCACAAATCACATAGTCCTATTATTCATATAAATATGTATGTATATGATTTCCAGTTGCTTAACCACCAAATTTTAGCTAATATAAAACAGCCAATATTAAAACCTTAAGTGAAATTATTAAGTTAACTATACAAAATCTGATCTATTCAAAAATGGCGCAAGTTACACATAGCATAACGTAAACTAGCAATAATCATAGCAAATCTATAATTATCCGTAACGCGGTAACCTTCGCTCCACAAAGAGATCCAATTAACGTTATTGCTTTCAAAAAACCATAATCTCGAGCCGACCCTTCGACCTTTAAGCGATCGGCGTAATCAGTCTGCAATTGTGAAATGGCGTTTGGTAATATTTAAATCGGAAATGTTGAGGGTCCGTTCACATGGACCTGCTTGGAGAGCAGAGCTAATTTTGATCGTGTTTGAAATAGAGTTCTGGGGCATTGAAATAAGAATTATTCTTTGTGTTAGGAGATGCTTAAGAGAAGAGCAATCTCAATGCGTTCAGTGTGAAACAGTAAAAGCAGTCGACCGGCTCCCCCGTTTCGTGAATTCTTTCGTGCTCGAGCAGCCGACCAGAGCCTGTAGCCACGTGAAAAATTCCACAGTTGAAAAAATGAAAAGCTATAATGAAAGGAAAATGTGTACGGGTATGACATTTCACGACGATAAGTCACGTAGTCAGGAGAATTGATTCGTGGCTACCGATTACAGCAGCGGCCTGAAGGCCCATTTGCAGTGTATTTATCCTCGATATTTGCTAAAAAAGAGCGTTAACCGATGCCCGAGCCAGTCTGTGTGAACCGTCTCTTAGGCTTCCTAATTGGGCTTGTTGTTTGGATACAGATTCGAAATAGCTTAGGAAAGATAAATTCTATATTATAAGAGCGTTCTTACAATTCGATACTTTGGATAATACCTCCTCGACCTGTGTTACTCAAATTGTCGTTATTTCTATAAAGACAATGCTCATTCGCCCAAGTTATATTCGAAATTTGCAATAATAAGTAAGTAACCTATAGGATATAAATAAAACCAATATTTCACAGATCTTGTCCGGATAAAACACTAGCACTTACTGATAGAAAACGCGCAACTTAAGCCTGAAAGGATTTTCTTTATATAAATCGTTTGGAAAATTTAGTAGGTAAGCACTGAAAAAAGACGTTTAGAAATCCATCTCCTAAGTGGTTAAATTTAGGGTTCAAAAATTTGGGATGGGAAGATTTTTCATGGGATGGGATATCGTTCCACCACCCCAGTATCTTAAAAATTACCTATAATAAACAGCGTTCGTTGTCAAGAATACGATAATAACTAATTCGTTGCCCTCTTCGTTAAGTTAGCATGTACGTATAATTATATTCCAACATGAACTCTGTTATTGTTGACCTGACCGTTGAACCTGCCACTTTTAAACCGTTCGGTTATCAATCAATGGGTTTCTTCATTCATAACACAATACATATCGTTTAAACTCGATTGTATTGAGGAGCTTAATTTTATCGCAAATTTTGTATCAATGTTTTGAAGGTAATGTTGAAACTTTATTTGCTAAGTCATATATATTTACCTTATATATATACCTTTTATGATAACTCTTTTACGGTCAAAGCCGTACACGTACGACTGTGGAACTCACTACCTGTTTCTATAAGGAGTGCTCCATCTATTCATATATTCAGAGGTCAGGTAAAAACGTTCTACATCACCGATTAATTAAATTAAATTTGCTGGATTTTTTCTATATGCTGTTGCTAGTTGCTTAATATTATCGACTTATCTTTGGCGCGTGTATATTATTTTTACTTGTGTATATATAGGTATATTATTTAAGTAGTTTATGATAGATTTATTTGTGTATTGTTATGTTCGGTTAGCTAAGTACACCCCTAAATCTTGTGTTTTCTTTAGATCCTCTCCATCCAAAGGTTGCCTGGAAGAGATCACTTTTAGTGATAAGGCCGCCCATTGTTACACATCTTTCAATTGAAATATTGTATCTTTTTATTTACTTCTTGTATTTCTGGTGGAACAATAAAGTATTATCTATCAATCTATATATAATATCATCACGCTAAATCCCTCGCTGTGTAAGTAGAGAGCACATAGCTATAATGGGAAATTTTAGACGTTTAGATGTTAATTTAGGTACGTCTAAACGATGAAATCGATTGAAATGAAATGTGGAATATATAACAAACTGGAATGACGGAATATATAATATCAGCATATACTGTCCCACAGCTGGGCAAAGATCTTCTCTAACAAATCGAGGTGAGAGAGGATAGGTCATACTCCACCAAGCGGACCGACAGTACGGACTGGTGGAAGCAGGTTTGTGGCCACCTGCTGTAAGAATTATCGAGCCGCAATTAAGGCTTTCAACTCGACTTAACGACTAGCGTGACTTCCAAAGCACGGAGACGCTCGAAAATGAAAATTACATAAACGGTCACCCATCTCAGGCCGACCGAGTCGAACGCTGCTTAACCTTGGTGATCATTAAAACCACCGCGCTTGACAGCGCTATGAATGCCTCCTAACCAAATATAGGCTCTATAAATTTCGTTAGGAACTATTTACGTGTGAGCGGAACCACGGGCAAAACAAGTTCATCGAAAAATGTTCAATTAATCCATGTATTAATCGTAATAAAACTGATCAATATCTTTTTCTCTTATCTAACTTTTCCTGTGTCCGTAACTTTGACGATCTATAGCAACCTTTTATAATTATTATTTTCAATATTTATTCATATCGATATAAATGAAAGCACAAGAACCATGATTGGAATCAGTACGTAATGTGAAAGAATACGCAAAATGGCAGACGCATACAACGCAATACATAGCAGTGATTAACTACATAATCCAACCAACCACATTTCATCCGATCAAGTACATACCATCAGAATAAATAAATCTTCACCCGCACGTGTCCGAGTATCCCCCGACTCAGATATTGATATATCGATAAGCATATACGTTTCTATAAACATGTATCGTCTGACCGACATCTATCCGGCTTTCCAATTCATTGTGGACTGGTTCCGTGTACGCATAGGGCTGACCCATACATGTCAGTCTTTCATAGGGATTGGGAACAATTCGACGGTGAAAGCGTAGTTCAATTTTAATGGAGATCTCTACAGAAATAATGTTCTGAGAATGAATTCTACTGTACAGAGTTTCAAGAGGCTCTTTTCTTACATAACTATATGGCTTCGTCCACTTTCATAGTTCGTCTCATACACGCTCGCCGGTTACGGAGACTCTTGACTTGCCCTTCAGATAAAACATGATCTGGACTCTGCCTACCCCGCAAGCGATATGGCGTATATAGATTGATACATAGAAGTCTACTCTATATACTGAAGATAGATAGATAGGATTCTACTGTATCTTAACATAACCAAATAGACCGTGTCTTATCTGAAGGACAACTCAAAGAGTCTCCGTAACCGGCGAGTGTATACGATACGAACTACGAGACTGGAGGAAGCGCGAAAGGTCTGTAAGGAAAGAATCTGTTGGAACCCTGCACTCTCTGCCTATGCCGTAAAGGATCGGGCGTGATGTTATAGATAGATAAATAGAATTTTACTGTATCATTACCTTACGGCACTGTATAATTACCTCCCTTGCACAAATACTACAGACTTTCAACAGATTCTTTCCTTATAAACCTATCTCGCTTCCTCTTCTTGAAATAAGTTGCTTTAAGTGATATACTTAAAGAAATTCGACATCGTATGTTTTGAGGAAAATGAGCAATATTCTTTAGTTAATAAGACATATTTTCAGTTTACACCACACACTATCAGGTGGGCCATTAAAGCAAGAATAAGTATAAGTGGGTGTGTGTGTGTGTGAATGATGTACGCTGTTGGCCGCGAGGCCTTTACAGCTTCACCGGACTTAAAGGCGAGCGTGCAACCACTACGCTCTAGCCAGCCAGAAGGACAAGAGGCGACATACTCGAGGGCGCCTCGAGGAGGCGCCCTCGGTTGGGACAGTCGCTGTAGGGGGACGGGTGCACCACTAAGTGCACCGGTCAACCGCCGGCTATGGGAGGGGATCTACTACTACGTCGTCGTCGTCGCCCGTATTCTGAGCGGAAAGAAGGGATGACAAAGCATCGGGGAGGTCGGTGAGAACATGTCGCGGCCGGCGGTGGCGGCAGGGGTCGGGGGGGAGATCGTAGTCGGCGGTGCCTACGATTAACGGATTCGCATGGGTAGATGCGTTCGCGAAGTGACGTGTTGACGCCTTTTAATAAAAGCGCGAATAGGTTCGAGACCTAGATCGGAGTGGTTTCGAATCAGACTTCAACTGCAAATTTCGTCTCACTATTTAAAAATAAGAATTGCTCCCAGTTGTGTTGTTATCTATGATAGCCATAGTGAACAGTAAACACCCATATTTTACCGACAATGTTAGATCTCAAGGGAAGTAAGGAACGAGCCATTATGCTGGAAATAATTCCAGATTCCGGACTGCTACTCAGCATGTTTGTTAAAAAAAACCTCAATAACACTTTGTCCGACTTTTGCGTCGAATCCAAGACCTCGTTATCGCCAGTCACATCATGCACCATTGGACTAAGACGAAAATTTTGATACTGCTTACACTTTCATCGGCATCACCTCTACTGGTCGTATTCTTGGAAATAAAGCTATTTGAATTTTGTGATACAAATATGCGTTTATGTTAGCAGTTAAGTTAATCATATCGCACTATTAAAACCAAACAAGTGGAAAAATAAAAATGGAGGCATTAAGCCTAGCGTGTCTGAAGTTAATACAGAAACGATGTTTTGTCATTCACGTTCAAGAATTAATTGGTCGTAAAACACGTATTGTGTATGGCAAAATATAGATCGACTGCCTTCTTGGTCGTGATCCTTATCGTTCTGTCAACGATAGCGAGCTTATCGGTTCGATCCCTAGGTCGGACAAAGAGACGTTGGGAAAAATTGTCAACAGCAATCCAGGGCCCAAGTCTGCTATTTTTTCGTGATTTATAATTATGACATGATATAGCATTCTTTCAATTACAATTATGCCTAAGTCGGTAATCTACTAAATCTCTCTTTATACTCTCATTAAGAAATACGGACAAATGTTTCAAGTGGTATGCCTATGGAAAACCATAAGGAGACCATTGAATTACAAGATTATATAATGTCTAAACCAACGATTATGGAGTCAATGAACGACAATTTTACTAAAACTGCGATAGCACACTTGGTGCTCAGATAGCCGGAATTCAACACTTCAGAGTCTCGAATTGTGTCCGGTATAATGTCAATACGCTCAACTTTTACGGTGTGCACGGCACACCTCTACCTCTGCACTATGAAAACTGCAGCAACGCCAGGCAGTGTTACGAGTGTTTTTTTAACTCTATACTATATATAAAGCAGCCTATAGGTACTGTCCCACCGCTGGGTAAAGTCCTTCTGTCACAAAGAGGTCAGAGAGAATATGTTATACTCTACCAAGCTGACCCAGTGCTGATTCGTGGAGGCAATTGTGTAGCCAGCAGTTGTAAGTTCTCAAGCCGCCCATTAGGCTTTTATCTTGCATCAACTAACAACTACAGGGAGTGGTAGCCAAACTTTTCACAGCACAAAGACGCTGTTATTGCCATACACGGGCACCCATATCAAACTGACCGAGCCTAAAGCAGCTTAACCTTGGTTATCGCTGACCACGGCTACGTAACGGTACGGGCGCCGCTCCTCTCCATATTTGCACAAAGGATATTATATTGCGGAAAAGAAACCGCAACCAAGGATTAGAAAACGCAAACAGCTGTACAAATTTCTCTGCGACAAGTTCTAACGACCTATGAACCGACCTAGCACAATAAAATTTACACATTGAATAAATTAGTGCTATTTTGATAATGATATCAATACGCAGACATCAAATTTCACTTTCAGCGAAATGATTTTATTGCGATTATTATCTATCTATCTATATCATCACGCCAGCTCCCTCGCGGGGTAGGCAGAGAGTACAGAGTTCCAATAGGTTCTTTCCTTACATACCTCTCTGGCTTCCTCCACTCTCATAGTTCGTCTCATACACACTCGCCGGTTACGGAGACTCTTAGAGACGGCGATTATTAGAAAATGTAATAAATATAAATATGATGTCTTCTTGTTTGCTTTCGCTACTAAGTAAACAAACCGTTATAAATGATCGCGTAATCAAGACTCCGATCTTTGAAACCTGATTTTGCGGAACAACTTAAAATATGCACTCGTGGCCCTATCTCCAACTATTGCGATTTAGTTAATAACGTGAAGAAAACTAAATTTCAAACCACACAGTCGTTTTTACTTAGTTAAAAAATAAAGTGATAGGTAGGTATCATAGCAAAAATTCATCTTTTATATACCAGACTCACACAAAATCATAATAATAGTGCAGAACTAAACAACGATTGCGATGATATAGTTAGATAGAATGAGATAGATTGCGAAACTTTTATGTCAATGCGACCATAATTCTATCTATCTATCTTTATCATCACGGCAGACCCTTTGCGGGGTAGGCAGAGAGTACAGAGTTCCAACAGGTTCTTTTCTTACATAACTCTCTGGCTTCCGGTTACGGAGACTCTTGACTTGTCCTTAATATAAACCTCCATAAAATAGACTGAAAGCCGATCCCACAAACACCTAGACTAGAACAAATGACGAAAACACAATTTCCGCAAATACCCAAACCACCAATAAAACCTGTCGTCCACTAGATTCTACCACTAGACAACTAGACCTTGCTTGGATAAGGATAAGTCAAGGGTTAAACATTACATGATTAGATAAAACAGTTGTCCAACCATATGACGACAGCTCACTGCATCGAGTACACATTCTCACCTTTGTCACGTCTATGAGTGCGAATCCATACGGAATCTATCCGAGAATACGGGTAAGACGGAACAATTAGCATTTTCAGTGTTTATATTTTTTTGTGTACTCTCTGCCTACCCCGCAAGGGATCTGGCGTGGGGTTATAGATAGATAGATAGATATATTTTTTTGTGAAATGTGCTAAACGCACGCACGACAGAGGAAACAAAAGTGGAGAAACCTCCAAACCAAGATACTTCCAAGAATTATAATTTTGAAGTAGGCAATGACTCTTGGAGTCATCTGGCGCCGGCCTTAGATAAATTCATCAAACTCGCGCAAATCTCACAACCGGTTCCAGTCTTATTGAAGACACTACGTATATTAATTGCCTGCAATTTCACCCTGCCGACCATATCGGATATGGCTACTTATGGCTTACAAACATCTCTGACACAAATTAGAAGTTTAAATGCGTGTATCCATAAATTAGCTTTTGCTATTGCGATGTTTGGAGTCGTTGACTTGTGGCTTTGTGTACAGCCAGGTCTTAGAAATATGATTCACGGGGCCCGTGCATTTGCCAGGGCGCTTATTTGCTATGATAAAACGTGACGCGTTACAGATCATCGTGGACCATCACTGAAGTACCATTAAACGAATATTTCACGAAGTAGACGTTATTTACCGCGTTATGTATATCTTAGCGAATAAGGACCCAATTCATAAAAAATGCCACTAGTGCTTTCCGTGTTTTTGTTGGGCAGAAAAATCAATTAAATTTATTTTGTATCAATCCTCACAAATAATGTCAGCACTCGATATTCTTGATTTCCTTTTCATAATTTGTTTACTTAGGCCTGGACTTTTAATACTTTCAATAACACATGAAAATTGATAGTATTAAGTCAACTTTCTTAATTTATTACTTTATTTATTCGTACTGAAAAACATATAGATTAGAATAACATCCACACAATTTTTTGTCGAAAGTTGCATTGTTTGACTTATGACACTATTTGCGCGTAAAGGCAAATTATTATTTTTTGTGTCCCGGCTGATTCATCATCGAAAGTAGACACGAAACTGCTTATGCTATGCTAATTTGGAGAATCGGTTCCTTCTATATCCTAACCAGGTACTTAGAAAGGATTTTTGAAAATACAGTAAATACTGTTCGCAAGTTCATTATCAATAATGTGAAAATGGGGGCAAAACTCCAGAATGTCACCGGTCTGTGGACTGGCCTACGCCTAGGCTACTAGACTAAGCCAGCCAATAATTTCTTCTGTCATCTCCACCAAGCAACCACGCCTCAATTCTAATGTTTATTAGCGGTTTGAATATAGGCTAGAGTTACTAATGGGAGGTGGGTGTGGCAACTGCATTCGAATTGCCCTGAAGACGAAATAAAATGTTAATTACGTTGTTTAGCTTGACAAACTTGTGTATTGATCATTCGTTGGCCTGACTTTTAAGAATAAAAACACCAGTTAATGGGTAAGTAGTCAATATTTGTCTTCTATAATTGATTAACTTAAACTCGTAAGATATCAGCTATCAAATAAATACTATGGCTATTGTATATACAGATATTTCCAACTCGCATGTTTGGATATAACTCCAAGAATGAAATAATGTTCTTCGTAAACCCAACTTCGCACTTGTGAATAGCAGAGATGGACAAAATGTAATCAGATTAATGATTACAATTGCATTTCCTAATATTTAAGCATGATTCAAAATTAAAAGTGTAATCGTAATCGTTGAAGATTACAAAATGTCATTATAATCGTTAATCATTAATGCACCGTCACTTCTATATTCCCCAAGCGGGAAGCGGGAATCATTAATCTGATTACATTTTGCCCATATCTGGTGAATAGAATATATTTACACAGAACGTTAAGTATTTCATGTAAATTATTGGCAGTGTATTATTTAGTAATGTCCATACTTATCTAAAATAATCTAAAAACTTAATATCTGTCAATCAGGTTCATTCAATATAATTTCCTCAAAGAATTATCTTTTATATTTCAAGTACGTGCACTATTCTTCTAAGATGTCTTATATGCATGGAAAACCAAAGAACTCTAAATGACTATCAATGAAACTATATTTCTGACCATCCCCCTTTATAGCCGAAATCGTGAATTAATAACAGTCAACATATATTATAGACTAGACTTCGCAAATAATACTATAAGCAAATGGCAAATAAGAGCAAGGTCCTCCCAAGTACCGGTTTGGTGAAAGTGCCACAAAAAGCCAACTCAAGACTCGGACATGATATCAGATGGATTCTAGAGTATCACGTTCCCTGATCACTGGATCACTCGATACGTTCCGGAACGATTAGCTGGGAACTACAAATATTGAAAAAATGTGTTAAAAAACTGATAAAAGCCAAATTTACCGAAACCGATGTCATATGTAAAGGAGATAAGAGAAGTAAGAAGATAAAACCAGGTCTCCCTGCCAATTTCCTGTTTTTTTATGAGAAACCTGACGTAATAACCTTTGAATAGAAAGTTATGCTCTTTCAAACGTCTAAAAATACATGAATCAATAATGTCTCGAAATCCAGTATGGAAAGAAATAAGATAATAAGGAAAATATTACCTGCAGTGCCGACCTACGTACATAGTTTGCTGGTTATCCATCTAAACCGTCAACATTTCTGCAAACGCGAGCAGCTCTCCTCATTTATATTAACATGAGATTATCTAACAAACGAAGGGTTTGTTTTTGGGTAGTTCATATTTTTTCTTACTACCTCCATGGTCATTAAAACCTTAGAAATGAACAGGCCAACGTTCTTACAAATGTAAATGAAATCTTTGTTTTATTAGCAATGTATGCTACCTGCAGGCAGGGGCACAAGGGCCACCGGCGGCGCAGTGCGTGCGGCATCTTCTTGCGCGGGGGCTCCGGCTCAGCGGGGGGCTCGCCGCACGCCCAGCGCACGAGCCGCGCGCGCGCCGCCTCCGCCACCTCCAGCCCACGCGACCACGACGGTAAGCCCTGGAAAAGATGTGGAATGTTAATATTTTATATTTAGTAGTAATTGGTACCTTTTAGAATACCGGGGCATCAGCACACCTCTGCTTTTGAAGCCAACTAAACCGTTACATATATAGGTAGACCCTGAAAAAGACAGTGAAACGTTAATGATTTTATATTTAGTAGTAATTAGAACCTTTTAATCTGTTACAACGAGTCGGTAAACCTCCGGTTCTTATGCCAAGTAAGAAAGTAACAGACTCTACCGCTTATCACATAATAATAACATTACAATATATTATAATACAGGATTTGTATCTATATGCGCTTCAGGCAGACCTTATCACTACTTCCAGTTAATTTTCCCCAACAGTAGGGCACAAGCCTCTTACCCATCTTTGTTTCTCGATTGCAGTATGCCCTTCGTGGCCATAATTCGGTACACCTTAGATAGACGATCGACGATCAGTTAGTCTCAGAGAGACGCTGTTACGTGCTGAAGTGAGGATTTGTGAATACTTCTCTTTTTAAGGTACCTTTAATAGATCTCTTTCTGGCTGTTAGTCAGCCTAATCGTATAACCTCCGTGTTATGATTAACACGAAATACACAGCAACATAAAGGTGTTTCATTGGAATTGATACAAGAAGTGCTATTGTAAGTAATAGGTTCATTATAAACCATAAACAAACATAGTACGACCTCAAACCGGAGTAATTAACGAGTGAAAATCCTTCATTGCATTACATAGAACAGCAAACTTATCATAACCGTAAGCAATAAAACTATTTCTATCTCAATTATCATCATATGAGCAATAAAACGCATTCTGTAATAAAGTTTCTTCAGCGAAAGGAAACTAGTTTGCAGCAGGGCAGGCATAGGCAGCGCGACAAGACATGTATCACGATTTTGTCGCCCTAAGCGTGAGATAACCATTTTGTCTTACGTGGTAGTATAGCATGCCGATGGTGTGGCAAAAATTTGACACGAGAAACTCGTTTCAGGGGCCTTATTCCCTATGACCAAACGTGGCGCGTTAGGGTGACAATGAAATGAGCGTGTATTGGTATTTTGTATGCCACTGTTGCGCCATTAAACGACCATTCCACGAAGTTATCTTAACGCGCTGCGGCGCGAAGTTATCTTAACATGTTTAGTTAGTTATAGCGAATAACGGCCTAAAATTGTATTAACGTATAGGCAGGGCCCGTGAAAAAGACTATTTGGACTTCAGAATCGAAATATTTTTTATCCTTGTTAACTATCATAGTATTTGTGAATAGTCAGAAAAGTAACAAAGACTCTACCAAACACTTCGGAATGTCATTTCTTTGGAGAAGGACAAGAAACTCCACGGTTACTCTTTTAAAATATAAACGACATTGTTCTGCGCCCATACATGGTTTGCCCCAGAACCAACAGCAATGAAAAAATACTTGTATGATTTCAAATCACCCATAAATTATCTAAGGCATTTATTATTAAAGGGCCAAGCGGGGGAATCGCAATATTGCACAAAAAGTATACAATTTTGAGGTTATAATTCAGTAGCCATTAATACATGAGGTTATATCGTGTGTGTTGACATTCAATAAAGATGTCGGCGACTTCGATATAAGTACTTACAATACTTTGAAATATTTGTTTTAGATTGCAAATTGTCCGTTAGATATGGATATTTGCCATTATTTTTAATGAAATAGATAAATAATGATGGCATCGGTCAATTTTCAACAATGTCCTTTTACAATTGGAAGAACAATCTAGGCTAAGTAAGGTTTGATTGGACCGGACCTCTCCTTGCCGGCAATAGTAGCGGCTATGCTGGCAGGGGATTCGGCGTGGAGGGCCGTATCCTCCTTCTGCGAGACTGTGATGTCACAGAAGGAGGAGGCCGAGCGTGATCGGGAGAGGGCCGATTCCACTCGCCGAAGGAGACGGCGCCGGGGCGGAGGCACAGCCCGCCCAGGCCCCCCAGCCCAATAGCCCGGGGCTTTATAATACGGGCTAACTTGTGTCCCCTGCCGCAACATCTGGTGGGGGACCCCCCCTGCACCAACACCCGCAGGGGGGCCTTTGGGGTTGTGGGACGCTGGGGCGGGGGCCCTAAGCGTCCTTCACGCGCGACCCCGAGGAGGACGGCGGCGTGGTGTGGCCCACGCCGCCGTGAGCACCGCGACGGTGCAGGGGGGGAAGCAAGCTACAAGTTTCCCCTCCCGAGGCGGGCTCTTCGGAGCGCGGCACAACGGAGGCACCGGCGTGTTCCACTCGGAGATCCCGGAGCCCCTCTGACACGTGCCAGTGCCGGCCACCGTGGGGTTTTAGTTGGTATGAGTCCGACATGCCCCGCCAACTTCCCCCGAGGTTGGCGGAAGTCCATGAGGATTTCCACAAAAAAAAAAAAAGGCTAAGTATGGTTACTTGTATACAAGTCTCGAATCACGGGCCAACAAAATTTTGTCTCACGTGTAAAAAGTCTTGCTATCCCGTGCTAGTTCTGCTAACCATTATGTAGATAGAAAACACAGTCAAGGACATTGCGATTGCATATAAGAGATGAGACAAACGATATGATCACGTAACGTAACGGAATCTTAGCGGGATTCTGATAGTGACAGTGTAATAGCTACTATATTACATTGATTGCGTAGATAGTAGACATAAAATTTGTATGGGTGAGTTTTTGGTCCTAATATTGAAACGTCGTCCAGTTCTGACCTATATTTAAAGCTTCAAGTACTTATTCAGCTTATGAAGGAGTTGGTTTAAAATCAATTGCAGTTTGTACTGAAAAGATAAAAAAAAATACATACGTTACAACCTTAATTTGTTTCAACCCATAATACATTGCCAATTTTACCCTAATGATGTGTAATCCTTTGAAGGAAGTTGTGAATTTTGAAAAAAAAGATCCACACGATTATAATTTGTAGGAAGAAGACTCACACAGAAGTATAAGAGTTAAATTGAATAAAAAATATATAAGTATGTTTTTTACATCTCAAAAAAAGAGTAACCATTGTATTGCCACTGCACTTACTACAATAATTAGAAAAATAATAAAACAATTATTAAAAATATTACACAACGCCCTGAAAAGCAGAAGTGAGCCGTAATACCGCTACGATAATAATTATAGTATAAACATTCCATTCCACAAACGAACGAGCGCAAAGTATTAATCAGTTTTTACAACCAGGAAAAGAAATGTACGAACGCAACCATATTGCATATTTCATACGCGCACTGAACGCAACCGAATCGGCGAGCGCGGGAACAATAACCAATCGAAATAAATATTCATATTTAAACTTTCGTAATTTTACATACGATATATAGTAATCGAATAACTATAAAATTTCATTATCTGTTGTTGAAAGTATTGCGCATAATTTTTGCGATTGATTCACTGTAAAATGTTTATTCTGGTAGTTGGTAGGTATAAAGGCTTAATTTTTTTTTTTTTATTAAGGAATTGTCAGCGATTGACCCCTATGTCAAGGTTGTTTTGGCGGGACCTCGAAGAGTGCTGTCGTCAATTTGTTTTAATACCCAAAACTTGTGTTATTTCGAATAATAATATGTAATGTTGGTGGAATATTAACCATTACGTATTCTTATGTGTACATGAGTGAAGGTAATTATAACAAAGTGAAAAAAACATGGCTTTTCGATTTCCCTCAAAACGGCCGTTGCAATTGGTATGTAAAGTATCCATCGCTTTACTATCCAGGGTGTAGTACGTCATGAATATCATTATCATCGTTGTCATCAAATTCATCGGTGAATTGAAATAATTTATACAAACACGATTATGCATCTCACTGGACACTGACAAAATACACTTGAAATTAGTGTGAAGCCATAAGTTAAAGAAGAAGAAGACCCCTATGACACGTGGTGGAAAGTGATGGCCGAAAATATGGCTCGGTTATTCAGTAAAACCCTATTTACTCTGAAATAGGCTAAGGAGGCGGAAGTTAGATCGAGTTCTGAATAGGTATGTTCTGGCTAGACCTGCCTCCTCGTAGAACAACTTCATTAAAGTCTGCGTAATTTGCTGAGAGACAATACAAGATTAGACTTGAAGCGTTATTCTAGAGCAAACCTAACCATGGGGATTAGGAAAGATTAAGGAGAAGTATATGCATACGATTTACACTAAAAGTGCCTAAGTCAAGTAGGTACTTAAGTAGCAAACTATCAACTAACTATCATTTGAAATAAAACTATTTTGCGGATTTTATCGCGGTTTATTTTTAAGTTCCAGGCATTGGTTGAATGGAGCAATGACACAGCTATAAATGGAACAGGAAAACATATTGATCAGAACAGGAAAAGTAGAGTTTCGGGGGGTGATAATAAGTCCTTATTAAAAAAAAGCCATAATCTGTAGATGGGAAACATTCCTCTAGATAGAAAAACATAACAAAATGTAATACAACGGTACACTTAAAAATAATGACGGAAACGCAAAACGCCGCGGAATCGATCCGATTACGCAAACCATCGGAAAAGGAAACATCTCGATTATTACGCCTAATGGGAATTCTTATGTTAAAGAGTAGAAACTAGTTCAAATCACTGCCATTATTAATATTCATAGCGTTGCGTAAAAAATATATCGATTCCTGATAGAACTGTTTTCATTTTAAGTTATAGCAAACGATTTATTTACATATACATACACTCACGCCTTTATCCGACTGAGGTAAACAGAGACAACATACTACGATTTTCTCATACCTCTTTCACTTCATCGACATTCCTTCGATATGGAGTGCTGCGCATTTGGCCCTTTTCAAAAAGACCATTTATTTAATGTTTTCAACACCGTCACGCCTATATTCCCCAAGCGGGGGTGGCAGAGGTGTACTGAGTACACCCACTTTTCGCGGACGATGTTATGTCCCATGTAATAGGGGGCGATCCTATCTACCCCATATACCGGGTGCAATTCCAGACTCCGGTCCCATACTAGGAATTTTTCGTTAGTCATTTGTCCGACCTAGGATTTGAACCCAGGAGCTCGTGTTCCAAAGCGATGCGCTTTGCCACTAGACTTACGAAGCAGTTCAATGTTATGTTAAGTATGTTATGATGACCTTTACTATGTTATTAATAAATGAATATTAGTGAGACTGAGACCGAACGACAAATCCGAGTCGGAAGATGAGACACCAAATACGTCTGTATTCACTTGACTACGAAGAATTAAAACGGCGTTTTTTAAGTTTACAAACATCGGGTGATCTCGAAATTCAAAATAAGAAATTTCAATTGAATTTTATAATTTCAAAGCAACATAGTAATGCACTTAGAAAACCATTAATGCTAACTTACTTCGTATTACTTAATTACAATGTTAAAATTTCGTGAATTAAATTCAGTGAGTGCTCCATCTGAAGTTTTATAACTAAAACAAAATGTTGCGTAAACGCAATCCATTAGCAATTAGAACTTTTTGAATAACGTTTTGCATAACTTAACGTTCACATGAATCAAACGTTATAATTGGCCACTCGTTGGCGTGAAATGGAATGAGAACAAACAGATCCATCAGAGATCGCAGTTTGTTGTAACCATGATGCTAAATTAGAATCGTCACTTTCCATATCTGATATTCAAGTTAGTTAACTACTTAAGTAGTTTAAGTAAATACCTTAGATCGAAAGAAAAAGGCACAAATGAAGTTATAAGAACCAGAGTAGCCTAGTAACAGAATTAACGTAGGCCATTCTTGTTTTGAAATATACCATATCGTACTGTATTTAAGGCGAAAACTCGAATTTTTGAATCCTGATTAAACCCTTTTAGTTTTTATAGCCTCAAATGCCGCGGATTTTGAGGGCGAGTCTAACAGATATAACCTATATATTGTCAAAACACGAGGCGAGTCGTTTGAAACTTCGGGTGAAATTGGCATGTGTAGTGTTTGGTTAATGTAGAAACAGGACCTAACGTGTCTACCTCTCTATAACGTTTATCCGTCATTCATGTCCATTTCTTCATTTATTTCGCGCATAATCCTTAGAGTATATATAAATTCCACTGAAAGACAAAGGTAATTACAATCTCCTCTAAAGTCTCTGCGTACTAACACTTAACAATCTATTGCTGTATATGCTATTAGACATGTGACGATCTTTACTGATACGATACAGTGATATGAAACATGAACGAGAAGTATAAGATTCGAAACAGCTGTACCAAAAATACCTCATTTGTATCTGAAGTTCGATCTTATATTCACTAAACTTACTGTTTCACAGGACAAACGAATACGTGACGCGCGATGTCGGTCGGTGGGCCGACTGTGCTTGAATTTAGCTAATTCAAAAGTTCCAAATGAGGCATATCGAGATTCGTATCTTTGCACTGTTTCAGATACAAATGATCAAATGTGAACAGTGAGGCACTTTTGCCATGTCTAATATCTATCGCTCAGAATTTCACATACAGACTAGATTAAGCAAATGAAATCTCCCATTCTACCTGGAGCCGACATTTTAAGGTCTGCTCCGTGATCTAGCTGCTTGCGACATTTATCGTTCTGCAGCCACGATAGCCGTGGACAATTCAATTTATATTCGTGTAATTGAACTATAGTGCATGAAGCAATGGTTACAATGTGATTTATTTATGGATAAATTATTCTGATTCGACGTACGTTTAGTCTTGTGGTCTAAGCGTAGGCTGCTTGACTCATAAAGGTAGACTACTTGGTTTCATTCCCATGCTAGATAAATCGTTGATTTTTCAGCAGAGAGTTTTGACAGCCAAGCTGAGGGAAACCTCAACTTATAACCATGAGAGAATTCTTATGAAATGTATTATATGTGTCTATTTCAATAAATAAACTTAAATTTGAAAATAAATTAGGGCCAAACATAATTCACCGTTCTGGAAAACGGTGATATCGCATCACAACCAAACCTTTCAACTTCTTTATAATTGCCTATATTTATCTCAAATAAACACTTCCAAAATGGCCAATTTATAACAAAGCTCGGATATACGTTTACCCAGGTTGCTAAAATCTTCAAATTTATGACGGTAGTAAAATTAATAGCCTTTTTCACGCCTGATTAATAATTTTGTAGAGGTAATTTGCCTTAAAATTTAAATTTACGGAGATAACCACTTTTACTTGAAAACTAGGATTTTATGTTCGTTTACCGTAAATGACCTACGTTACATTTCCCACATTCGAGACTTCCTCTTGGTTTTGTAGCACATGGTGCTGGCAATTGACGGACGATTTAGCGCAGTGGTTAAGACCTTAAGCCGCTCCGCCCACTGTGTCTAATAGTCGCGGGTTCGATTCCCGCACGGGACAAATCTTTGTGTGATCCACAATTACTTGTTGCGGTCTGGGTATTTGTGTATGTGAATTTTCATGTTTGTAAACGCACCCACGATACAGGAATAAATCCTAGTGTGGGGCTATGTTTTAAAAAAACAGAACAGAAAACAGAACAGAATCATGAGATCTTGGGTTCGAATCCTAGGTCGGATAAAGTATTACTGAGTTTGAAATTCACTCTCTATTATTATTCCCTACTAGCAGCCGCGATTTTGTCTGCGTATGAATCTTTATAAATTACAAGCTTCTGCCCGCGACTTCGTCCGTGTTGACTTTATACAGGAACCTAACATTTTTCTAAGATAAATCCTATGTGTTAATCCAAATTTCATCCAAATCCGATCAGCTGTCTTTGTGTGATTAAGTAACAAACATATAAACATACAAACTATAACATTTAATATATTAGTATGATTGCTTATGGGTTATTCTGATGTATAGGCTATATTACTGAAGCTTCGTCAAAATACGTTTAGTAGTTTTTGCATTAAAAGAGTTACAAACATCCATCATCACAAACTTTCGCGAATATTTTCGAAAATTATGGTCCTTCGAGCCAAATTAATACAAACCTTCCAAATCCTAATCTAATACAAGCCAACGTCAGCCACCTACCAAATGATTTAATACGATAGCAGTGTTTCGCCACACCGCCAGGGCGTGCAATTGTTCCTATGAACTTTGAATTCGGCATTTTGGTGAACCGTTGCTAATCGATCGCGGAGTAAGATAAGATGATGTTGGTAAAAACATGTATGTTGTTCTCTTATTAAGTCGTTAGCTGTAAGTTACTTTTGAGGTGACTTTATGCCAAGTCTGTGTTAAAGGTTTGTTGGTCATGAATAGTGACGCAATGAGAAAATTTGATATGCATCTATGTGAAAATGGAATTTTAGAGCCTATTGCAACTTTGTGCTCTCTGCCTATCTCTTAAGGAATCTGGCGTGATATAGATAGTAAAAAAAATCTCTCGAGGTCTTCTGTCGCATGTTTAACACTACACAAATCATTAACATTCGTATATAGTCATAGTCTCGTTCACCCCGGCACGGCGTATCGTTATAAAAAAAAATAACATCAAAAATATAAAGTCCAAAAAAATATTCGGCAATTATCTCTTTAACGGCACAAAAGGCGAATCGAAAACCGCTATTTGCTTCAACAAGCGTGCTTCATAAAATGCGATTCCTGTGTTTAAATAAAAAAAACAACGATGAAAAGACAAAAGTGTAACAATGAGTGAACACTTTCTTGTGACCGTGAACGAGTATGTCAAGAGGCTGTCGTTGTTATGGGGGTCACGTAGACGATGGGTGGCCAGTGCCGCGACGAGGATGCGACGGTGAAAGTGAATAACGTCGCCTAAAGTTCACCGCGATTGTGGTTTACGACTCATTGACTGGGCCTAGTGTCTAGCGATTGTAGATAAATCGATTGACATCGATACTGAATGATAAAATCGATTTCGTATAGGTTTACTAATATCGCTACAATGAATAGACTGTCAGTTACATGTTGTATATTTTAGTCAGCATTCGCAATATTTATATATATATATATATATATATATATATATATATATATATATATATATATATATATATATATATATATATATATATATATATATATATATATATATATATATATATATATATATATATATATATATATATATATATATATATATATATATATATATATATGCAAATAGATCAATATTGTAGCCATGAAACAAGTGCTGCTTGTATGATGGCTACCATAGAATGGTCTGTGATCTTAATCTCTATCTAGCTATTTCCCTTGCAGGGTAGGCAGAGAGTACACAATTTTAAAAGGTTCTCTATCAAACCACTGGATTCTTCCACTCTCATATTTCGTCTTATACACGCTCGCCGGTTCCGGAGACTCTTGACTTGCCTTTCAGATTGACACGATCTATTTATGGTAAAATCGTCTAGATAGACGACTGATGAAAACAATATGCAAAGAACTTTTCCGAAACAAAAATCTTATATACATGACGATACTAGACTCTCAAGTCTATAGGGCGAGTGTCGTAGCGTGTACACTGTGGGGACGTCAAATTGTGATATCGCTCAGGGGCAATTTGGCTTTCACAACCATCTTCATGCTTACAAAGCTGCGCGACAACAGTATCAGTATTGCTGTTGCTGCCATGAAGACGAGTCTCTCAAGTATCAATCCTGTGTGAGACATTTCAATAGAGTAACACGTCTCTATAGATCAATGACGACATAGAAATTGCTTGTCGCGTAAACGCTATCGATGCCAATGTCCATCTGTGTCGGATATCAGATCCGTCGTCGTCGATACTTTACACGGAGACTGAAACTTAATATACAGAGGGCTTAATACAAAAACTTTGACGTTAGCGTGCCCCAAGCGAGTAATTGTGGTATCACGTTCATGTTTATTTACTGAATTTCTACTGTGGCAATAACGGCATATCGCTAGATAGCGTCACGTTAACGTCCATCTTTTTGTGCTAAGCTCTCAAACAACTAAATCACACAATGGTTAAATTGTTGATCACAGATCTTTGTTACTAACTGTACTACCTGTTTCTTTGTAAACATTATTTTTCGACATGCCACGGTCATGTCGTATTGTTACAAGTGCTGATTCTTCACAGGTTTTACTTTCCTGAATAGACGCTTTACTTTCGTTTTTCACTCGCCATCAGTCTAGTTTTATCGGTGCACATTATTTTTTGTTTTTCAACTTCTTATTTTATGTCTAGATAGTGCTCTCGGAAAGCGGTCAAATAGTATGCACGTCCGGAAATTATTTTCGCTATGTCTGGTTTCGTAAATAAACAACAAAAATGAAAAAAAACCTATGCTATTTCTAACGGAAAGTGTAACATTGACAATCAAACTCTGGGTATAAATAAATATACAAAAATATATGATTTCACGAGAATCATTTCTTAATTTACTACTACTATACTATTATATGATACGATCTATTTACAATACTATTTTGGTAGGTATAAAGCAACTCCTAAAAGTTCTCTTGAACAAAACCAATGTATTTCTAAGACAAGAATAACTCACATTATATTACCTAATGATACAAAGTTAACCAAATTTTATTCGACACCGGAAAATATGACTCCATAAATGGCAAACGAAATATATCTGATAAATGCAGCTTACCTTGAATCTAAATTTTAAATTATAAAATCTCTACTTTGTTCTTTTGCATACAATGTTAATTTTATTTCCTTTATGCGGTAAATGTCTAGTGCAAATGCATACATGTCTCAAATGTGTTTTTCTTCGCTAATATTACTGAGTTTTAATAATTGGGCAGGTTCCCCACAAGGTGGACCGATGAAAACTGGTGAAGGTCGCAGGTTAAAGCTGGACGAGTATAGTACAAAGACGGTCATCGTGGCGATCTTTGGGAGAAACCGTTGTCCTCCAGTGTACGACATTCGGCTGACGATGACGAATACTTTGAAAATTTTAACATAAAAGTCCAGTGCAAATCTCAAAACAAATCCATCCTGTAAATAACTTTCATCTTCAACGATAAGAAGAGTACTTTCATATAGATGCCTACGATTCAACTATTCTACAACCCGACAGTTAACAGAACCTCCAAAATCAACAGTTTAGGATTACTAGTAATTTCACACACTTAGAAGATCAAATTGCCAATGCATGCCAACATTTTCTTTAACACATAAATTCACACATTAAAACAGGTGCAATAAAGTGATATTTTGAATGTAAGGTTAAACAACACATTTCATTCATAGATTAAATAATCGCGACATACCCTTGACATCATCGAGATAACTTCGGTAACAAGCAACAGTTTAGATGGTTTATTAGTGAATCGGTAACAACATCAATCATTCTGAACTCACGCTAGACTGGTATAAGATAACTGTCACATGTACAAATTGGATCCTCGTAAATGTAAAGATGAATATTTTGAACTTTAAATGCAATAAGCATTGAGTTTTAATTACATTAACATTAGTCTGTATAAGCAAGTTATATCATAAGCTGGATCAAGCCATAGCGATATTTAGGTGAGACCTTTCTCCTACCGTGGACGTATTTTGGCTACTGAGAACAGAACATTCTTAACTGAGCCTGTTGTGTAATGAACCTAAAGTGGCTGCCAGGACTTGGAAGTTACAGATAATTTTGTGGAAGTCGTAAAACACGGCTAAGGATAATCTGTAAAACTATTTTTATTTCATGTGCAATATTCATACTAATCTAAGAACTTGATATGTTATTTCTGTCATTTGATTGGATTCATTTGAAAGACTTTTCGGCAACTACAAATCATTTTTTCCGAATCTCTTCGGTAAAGATTGTTTTCATAGAACCACACTTCCATCACCATCATCAGCCTATAGCAGTCCACTGCTGGACATAGGCCTCTCTAAATGCACGCCACTGGGTACGATCCTCGGCTCGCATCCAGTTTCTGCCAGCCGCCCACAGAACCACACCTAATGCTAACGAATTAATTAATTTTTGCATAGTATTATGTAATATCTTATAACATCACTCTAGATGCGTTGTCCTCTAGACACCTTGCAGACCTTTCATCCAAATTAGTAGCTAATGCTGGTATCCGACTGGTAAAAAACATATAATTTTGAATGTAAAATTAGGATACTTTACAATTAGATTCTTCATCTTACCGCAATGTTTTTGTCACATTAAGTCACTAACCTTTAACGGTCTTTATGAACATAAAAAATACAGTTGTAATACTTACCGCGGATAGGTAATTTTAATTGATAATATTGTTACATTCTCAGTTGTTTATTAGCCATTTCATCGGCAATAAGATCCAGCACACTGCAATTTCCTTATAGTTGTTTTATAAGGTAGGAATTTTAGTTCATCGAATAATAAAGTTTTTGATACATAAATTGTAACTTATAATACAAAAGCAGTTATACTCGTAATTACTTTTTGACTATCTATCGTTGGTTATGTAAGTTCGATATTTTATAAAAGAATATTTACGACCAGGAACGTACAAGTATCGCTGAGCTAAGTCATAGCCATGACGTATATATTTAGTTCATGTTGACTATTTTTAAGTAGTAAAAATCCCCATCGTTTCACATGTTTGTTAAGTAACCTAGGTTACCGAAGTTAGTTTAAATGAACATGCGTCAAATCTAATCACAGAGCCAAGCGTAAAAAGTATGCTAAACACTGAAGCAAATGAATATTCTAGAGGCAGAGGGAATAAAAAATGAGCGCATAATTAGGTAGTCATAGCTACAGGATAATGCAGAAATAGACTACTGTAATTTCCAAGATAAATGATAAAACATATTCCATTCTAAGAAGTAATAAATCTCAGATTCCTACAAATACATTTGAAGTCAACACATCCAACACAAAACGTGTAAAGTTCCGTGATCCAAATAGTGTTGTAGAACAAAAAGTAAACAAGCAATAAATTGTGAAGTTGGCCACTTATCGAGATGCCCTTATTGAAGCGAACGATGCCACGCCACGTCTGAATTATTCATGTCACAGACGAACAGACAGACGGACTTAAAAGCGTACCACTCGATAATAATAAAGGTGCTCTTCAACAATTTGTATGTAAATAAATTGGTGTTAGGTGAAATGGAACACAAAAGAGTAAAAAGTGAGTAAAAAGTATCAAAATCGATGTGGACATAAAAGCATTCGTGGTAGTGTTGACTGACTGTAGAAATTCTTATTTGTTGACCGATCATAATTTTATTTTTATCGATGGCCGTTGTCGAACTTTCAGCGCTTAGTTATGTGGAATTTTTGCTGATGGATTGATTAATGAATTTTTTTATTTTCCTAACTTTTGATATGAGGAACATAGTTTCTTTCACTTCTTTAAATAGATTAATAATAAAAGTGCAAGTGTTGGTGTGAACCGAAAATAACATAGTATTATCCAATTTTCGTAATTTGATAGTTAAGGTGTATATTTAAAAATTATAAAAAATATTGGAAACACTCAACTTATCCAAGGTGTATCGTAAATAACACAAGACCTCAGACACCCCGATTAGACAATTGCTAGAGAAATTTAAATACGAAAACCAAATTTCCGAATTTAAATATTTTTTCCATTTTTAGGCACATTTAATAGCCCTATTAATAATGAAACTTATACTTGTACGTATGTGTATGGAAAAATGCATTTAATTTGTTTCCCTGGTGCTTTAAATCAAAAAATTACGTTGAGTAACAGCATATTTTGCAAATTTAAAAAAAAATAAGAAAAATGAATAATGGTTGGAATCAATTCAGTTACAGATTTAGAGAAAACTACTTTCAAGTCCTGCGTTAATATTGTTACACCTTGTAGATAGTGAGTTTGATTGATTGATTAATCCTATTCATGTTCAAAACTATTTATTCCAATAATTTATCCGGTACGAGGCATGCCTTTTAAGTTTTGTCGTTTGAAGAAAAAAACACAACTAGAACCTTATAGTACTTTCTATTGTTTTTCATAGTATTCACCACGTAGCTTAATACACTTTTCCATTCGCTCAAACCAGTTATTATAACATTTATTCCACTCTAAAGTGGGGGTGTTCAAAATGGCTGACTTGAAAGCGTCGACTGCTTCTTCACCGGACTGGAACCTTTGACCACGAAGACTTTTCTTAATTTTAGGAAATGTAAAGAAATCGTTAGGGCTTAGGTCAGGAGGATGGTCAAGAATTTCTACTTTTTCCTTCTTCCAAT
Organism: Phalera bucephala; assembly: GCA_905147815.2. Lineage (NCBI taxonomy): Eukaryota > Metazoa > Arthropoda > Insecta > Lepidoptera > Notodontidae > Phalera > Phalera bucephala. The sequence continues at coordinate 6,213,726 of LR990620.1, read as the reverse complement.
ACTCAATCGTTTGACGAGCGTTGTGTGAGCTTGCGTTGTCGTTGTGCAGGATGATGCGTCGCTTTGAGTTAGATTTTCGAAGTTCGGCGATGACTTGTGGTAAATAAACTGTGGTATACCTATACATACATAACTGCGTTAACCGTTCTACGATCTTCAAGTGCAATAGTCGCAACATGGCCGGTTTTTCCAACGAAGGTGGCCACCATCTTCTTTGAAGTGCTTCGAGAACAAACAACTTTAGTCGGCTTTGGCTCGTCTTGAAAGACCCAGATTGTAGATTGTTGTTTGGAATCAAGATCGTAGGCATAGATTCAAGATTCGTTACCACTGATGATCTTGTAGACGTGATTTGACTCTCCTCGGTTGCACCTTTGCAGAGCTTTCTTACACCATCTGACGCGGGCCGCCTTGTGATCGTCGGAAAGCACCGCATCGGTATCCAACGGCAAACTAGCTTTCTCACACCAAGCGCTTCATGCAAGATCTTCTGAATGGTTGTCCCTGAGATTCCTAATAGAGCCTCTATCTCTCGATACGTCACATGACGATCTTCGAGAATTAGTTGTCTCACAGCAATGATGTTATCTTCAGTAAAGGCGGATTTTGGACGTCCTTCGCGAGATTTGTCACATGTCCACGCTGGAATTCTAAATCCCGGCGTTCGACAGTCCGCAGACATGGGGCTTCATCACTGAACACAGATGTTAGCTCTTCAAAACACTGAAGCCGTGTCAGGCCTCTTCTAAAATTGTAGAAAATTATTTCACGAACATTTTCCTTAGAAAGATTCATTTTCGTACGTAACCTGACAGATTCCAATCGACGCTGTGACTAAACAATAGCATTAATCCTAATACTTTCAACTGTTTTGAGATTCAAAATTTAAACACATTCGAATATAGAACAGTTCCAAATTCAAAATTGCCGGGAAATATGGAAACGACAGAACTTAAAAGGCATGCCTCGTAAAAGAGATCAAACTAAATTCAAAACGAAATTGCTATACCTATCACCAATATTTTGATCATAATTTTTTTAAACCTACGTGACAACTTTATTATGGACGTTACGAAAAGTATGATTGTTGTCGATCGTCGAAAAAGACGAATGCGAAAATTCCATGCAAAACCGGAGATGCATCATGAACATAAAACAAGCGAAGTGGGTCGAGAGAACCGCGATGTGGCAATTTGGCTTTGAGTCCTTTGGCAAACATCGCCTCGCTGCCAGCTACATGTTCCATCAGAATATTATACGCTGGGAATATTTGCACAGATTGAAAATATAGAAGTTCATAATAATAAGTTGCTTTTGAGCTTTTGCATCGCAAGGATAAAAGTGGATTGACATTTTTGCATTGTTTTAGTACAATCATTGAATAGGGGAGCAGATAAAAGATGCTTGTTTAAAAAATTCTACCTTATGTGCGTATTGTACCCTACCACACCTTTCGACATTCCGAAGTGACTACTCAAACTCCCATTCTTATGATCAGTTGTGAGTTGAAGAGGCATTTTCTTAAAATTAAAACACCGTCACGCCTGTATTCCCTAAGCGGGGGTGGCAGAGGTGTACTGAAAACACCCACTTTTCGCCGACGATGTTAGGGCCCATATAATAGGGGGCGATCCGGGCACAGTGCCAGACTCCGGACTCATACTGAGAAGTTTTCGTTAGAAAAACTACATTTGTCCGACCTAGGATTTGAACCTAGGACCTGGTGATCACAAAGCGATGCGCTTTGCCACTAGACCAGCGAGGCAGTTAAGTCAGTTTTTTTTGTTTAAATATCGTTTAAATTTCAATGATGTGCCATTTAGAAATGTCTAATTTAATTTCATCAAAACGCAATAATAAATCTTAGTTAGCCGATGCACAAACACTCAAATCGATTAATTATTATAAATCAATCAAAATGTTCCAACTCGTCCAGTTAATAAGACTTCCACAACCGTACACACTCGGGTTACGTATACAAATCGGAACTAAGAGCCGGATCTAACATCGATAACATGGTTACATCACTAGTAAATAGTGTTGGCCTCAATTATTTATTACGTAATTATAATTGAACGAGCATATTGATGCTTGTCTTTGTCAATAATTTATCACTAGACAGTGTCCATCTAAAGGGGATTCAGGAAGTGTGATTTAATGTGAAATATACTCAATCAACGGTATGCACTATTAAGAATAATATGTTTTATAGTGGATATTCTTTTTTATTAATCGTAGCCCCACACTAGTATTTATTCCTGTGTCGTGGGTGCGTTTACGAACATGAAAATTCACACACACAAATACCCAGACCGTAACAAATAATTGTGGATCACACAAAGATTCATCTCGTGTGGGAATCGAACCCGCGACTATTAGACACAGTGGGCGGAGCGGCTTAAGCTCTTAACCACTGCGCTAAATGGTCCGTCATGGCTGTCGTTATGGCTGTCAGTGTTAGATAGCGATGACGTCAGATTATTCAAATTTTTGTGTCAATTTATATAATTTCTCAAGCGATGACTCATTACAAATTGTATAAATTGACACAAAATTAGAAACTATAATTTCGGAAGCGTATGCATGTACACGTATGATGTAGACAACTTCTGAAAGACTTATAAAAACTACAAGATTAGATACTTAAAAGTCGTTGAATATTTATATGTAAAACAATATTGTATCTATTAAGTTATACCTAATCATAACTACCATTAGACGTACGGTCACTGTAATTTAGGTACATCGATAACGTCCAATATTTAAAAAACCAAAAACACATAGACTAATTGCCATCTCTTAGCATCATATCAAACAAATGTATGTAAATCTACTAGAAAGCTAAACCGTGAACGCAATTCAGAACCAAGTGAAGCCTTTCATAGATCTAAAAGCTCTTAGGCACCAATATTTAAATAAATTAAATGCTTTACAAACCACACAGGAAATGAAGACATTCATTCCGTACGCTGGTAGTTTTATTGTAGAAAATGTTAGACAGAAGGGAAACTTCCGGAGTTAGTCAAAATAAACTCGACGTTCTTATGAAAATTTCTCTCGTTATAGTAACTTAGTAGCAAATAGTGCCGGGCCACCACTACTCATCAACAAAAATAGTTAAGTAAGGCAACAATAAAATTTAACATTCATCAAGCATGAATAAATCTGTACTATAAGAGAGATCAAGCGTAATGTCTCAGGAATGAAAACTCCCAATCATGTGGGCTGTCTGAAATCATTTTTGTGAAGTATGGATGCTTGGGATACATATAGCATCAAAAGTGATTTGATAATCTGGGTGTATTACCTGACGACATGACTAACCAAGAACGACATGGGTAATGAATGATGATGGTCAACTTTGGTCTACAGAATATTAAGCCACGCGTTACACAACATAGTATAAATTAATCATTGCATAAAAGAAACTTTCTTTGAAGATAACATTATGGTTTTTGAGAACGACTGTAGTATGTTTAAGCATTAAAATAATTAAATACCGCATCAGCAAATAACAAGCACTAACATACAGTAAAATTTCAATACATATTTTTAAAAGTTATTAAAAGCGAAATAGTCATTTTTAAATACAGCTCCATCTAAAAGTACAATATTAAAACTTAGTCTGCCATCGTCAAGGAAATCCACTTGGGAATAATAACATCAACATATCTCCACGAAAGGTTTACCAAAAATCGTCAAACTGTCCTCATAACAGTATCAAGTGCTCAATTGATGTTTAATATGTTTAAGCTATAAGTACCCTTGAGCCTTGAACGTCATTCACCGAAAGAAACAGCAATATTTTACTTCTATCACCTGGTAACCACACGATTCTCTGAAATAAAACGAAGAAAATAATTGATAAATAATGGACAGAATTCACATCTATAGTCTAAACTTGCCGCTATAAAACAAGTGACACTAAAAGATGTATTGTTAACTTTCCAAACCAGACCCAGAACGTCAATTGTCTAAAGGTTAAGACCTCCCATCATAAGAAACTATTAGATATGATGGCAATAAAACATAAAGACACGTATTCAGAGGTCAAACTGCACTTGACCAATTTGCCTACAAACACTCCTATAGAGCTTGAAATAAATGACTTTTACGAGGTGGCTTCGGTCTGAACAGAAAGTTTGGTGAAAACCGTTGCGGGACAATGTTTTAACTTATATGTCGTACAAGGAACGAATACTAATTTCCCTATACGTATAACCGTTGATGGTGGAATTTCAAAGTTCCGTGTTGTCGATATGTTGCAAGTTTTAGAAGACAAAAGTCTCTAAGAATAAATGTAGTAAGATATTTTCATACTAATAATTATAAAACGTAAGAAGCCATTGAAGAGATCCTTAAAACTAACCTTTTAACTAAAACCTTATTGATTTATAATTCATTGTATGTTGATTTCAAATAGGTATTCATAGCCACATCCAATTGATTTCACTTACAATGCAAGCACCTAGGATCAGCTCAAAACTTACAATTAAATTTAACTACAGGTCAAAGATGAAATAAAATCTAAGATACACCTTCATTTCAATTATCGCAAGTCTTGAAAACATTGACATGAGAATAGATATTTAATTAAACAACGCTTTGAAATATGACGAAATGTGTCGTTAAACCACATTGACTTGGCATTAATTACAAACAAAATATTATTACCTTCAAATCAATCCATATTTATGTGCGACTATTATTGAACATCAACTAATTGTCCAAACATAACCTGACCTCCCAACTCGCGAGGTCTATTCAACTGACAAGTGGCGACGACCTTCACACAGCATGTCAAGTTTTTACAAACACTCGTTAAAGAAATTCAAACTGCTATCATGAGGTGAAGTAATTTTTGTAAGGTTACAGACACTAATAGTCCCGAATTATCGTTAAATGCAGCTTGAAATGCAAATTTGGTTTCTATTGTCACTTTATACAAGATTACTGAATTCATTGACCATTTCAATAAAGTGATAATTAACATTTGGGATAACATAAAATCGAAATCAAGATACGAGTATTTATTCTAATATCAGACTAGTATTAAATGATATCCTTTCTTCAGAAAAGACTTACATTTCCAACAGAAATCGGCATAAACTACATCGTTTCATCAAAGAAACGGTACTGACAATACAATCTTTTATACAAATCTTTAATACCTTTTCACCGTCTGTCAAAAGTTTATTCGCGCACAAAATTCACCGTATTGTTGAATAAATCATCATGCGAATTCAAAAGTGACAAAGATAAAAAATTACGTTAACCATAAAAAAGTAACGTTATAACAAAGTCATCGAGATACAACAATCAACATGTTTATGGCAATGTTCTGCATAAATAAGAGGTTTTTGTGATTCTCTAAAACTCCGTCGATGAATATTTCCATTATTAAGACATAAAATATTTAGTATAGATAAAAACATAATCATGACATGAAGCAAATACGCTTGTTTTATGACCATCGCCTGAAGAAAGAACGCTGCCAGTTGATCCTTTTGAGAACATTTTTTATAATTAAGAAATCGAATTGCAAAACAATAACAAAATTTATTGCTAGTTAATTAATATCGATTGAGAAAATCGATTAATACAAATTACTGCTGACTTTTACAGTACGTAACAGTGCGAGAGCTAAAAACGTATTAAAACTTTCATGGCTGTCGATTTTATGATCACTTAATTTGATTGAATGAAGAAAATAATAACTTATATTGGAACATCTATATATTAATACGCGAAGCAAAAACTTTGTACCCATTTTTACGAAAATTGCGCGGACGGAGGAGTATGAAATTTCCCACACTTATAGTTTATATAGAAAAAGAGTGCAGAATACTAATATTTTTTTAAATTATGCATAAAACATACATTAAATCAATTTAAAAAAATATTACACACGCTACCATGTATTTGACACAATACACGTCAAATTGATGTTTGTCTTTAATATTATTTGTCTATAGTCTTACTGAATGTCAAACTTAACCAGCAAACGATGAAAGAGTAGGTCGAATATCGACCTATGGGCGACCACTAGTAAACATAATAAGATAACTTTTACGATCATTGAAAATATTTAAAGCCACTTAAAATCCTGATCAGCCACCAATCTCCATTGCTATGAGTATAAAACGAACATAAATTAATCCAAATGAAGTTGAAAGTCAGTTTTACTGCCAAGTATTCCAAGAACCGAACCGCCGCAGACGCCGAGGCATCCGCGAGTAATGTCAAATTGAAATTTATAATCCATGAACTATTGTCCAGTAATATCTGTGGGAACAATGCGATAAACCACACTTTGAATACTAAAACGAATAATATATTTCACTGAACATTCGCTATCTGTATCATTAGGCTGAAATAACAGATTATTTACTGTGGATATCTACAGTAAATAATTTGCAAAATACTTAGTAAATATGAAAGCTTTGCAGCCAAAGCTAGAAATAAAGAACAGGTAATACTCCACTATGCGGACCACCAGTGGGGATTGATGAAGGCAGATTTGTGGCCAACTGCTGTTGAAACTTATCAAGGCCCATAAGGCTACACACTCCGGTGAACAATCACATTAAGAGGTAATCTTGACGAATACGTTACATGACTTCCGAAACACTGAGACGATCGAATATGGAAATGCTACAAATGGTCACCCCATTTCTGACCAAGGTAAAAGCTGTTTACATTTGTTGACCACTAAAAACACTACAACCCCGCAGTGCTACGAGCGCTTCAAATGAATAATATGCATAACCATTTAAATAGACAAGGTGCACTGAACGTAGTTTGTTCTAAATCGGCAACTGAATTGATTCCAACTAATTTTTAATTTTCAAAAAATGTTGTTACTCGTTCTGTTTGCTGTAGTAAACTAAAGTTAATAACTATTCAAACCATGACGTCTATTTTAATTATTATTTCCAGGGTACCAGAGCTTAAAAAAAGGTAGAAAACTCCTTAAAATTGGAACTTTGATTTTCGTATTGAATTCGTACAGCAATAATCTAATTGGGGTGTCTAAGGTCTTGTGTTATTTATGTTACACCTTGTAGTGTATAGTGTATATACATTATTTAAGTTATGTTACGAAAATAGTTTAACTTATATGTTCATGACTCCGAAATATGAGAGTCCCAGTAACCTAGTGGGTCAATTAATTAAAAATATAAATCTTTTAAATTATATAGGTATAGCCAGTTGGTAAAACAATTTAAACTTGAACGCGGTTAGCTCAAAGACATTCCAGCGAACATTGTCTTTGCGGCATTTTTAGCTAGTAACTAAACAGTAACTTAGCAATTTAAAGTAAATTCCTAAAGTAAATTCCTGCCAACTTTTCGGTTAATCGTTATGGCTACTTTGGCATTAGTTTATAAAGCAAACTTAATGAAAATAAAGGTATAATTTGTTTTTAAAATATTAATGAACGTGTAATTTTTGTTAACAGATTTTAAAAACGTTCAATATGAGTCATCAGGATTCAAAACAAGCTGTTGATTCGGACTATTATTTTTAACTATACCTCAATGCCAACATCAGAATCGCCGCATTATATATCAATGACTTAACTTACATATCACTATTTTATACTGAGTTCTTATATTTACGAGAATATTAAACATGAAATGAAACTATTTTTGGGATTTTATTGCGGCTTATTTTTGATTTTTGAGTGCCCTATATTTCGAGTATATACAAATCCTAAACCAAGCCTAACACTGCAACACCTCAAGACACCATGAGCTCAGTCTGCGTAGATCGGACCAACTAAAATAATTAGGAAGTTTGAGGGTACCCCGGAATAACTATGCGATTTGGACGTCTAACACCTCAGTCCTTCCCGTAACCATGGGTGCTGCAAAACACTCGACTCACTCTTATGCTTTAAGTACTATGTATTAACATTGTCCACATTCCTGTACATCAAATGTATCACATTTTTGTTTACAGCATTAATCGACCATTGTACTATCTACCTATTGTGCTCAATCAATCGGCTGATTTATCTCAAACAATAACAAATGTATCTATGAAGTAGAAAGTAAACCCAACACAGCATTCAATTCATTAATGCATTGAATAGTTTTATTAGTATTACGTAGCACAGATCTACTTTTAATTGGGTTGTGTTTTAATTACTGTATTTATTACAATAAACAGCGTTCTTGAAGCGCATTGTATAAGAATATAAATATAATTTAAGCATCTAAGAGCCTAAAAACCTTCTTTTTTATTATAAGCTTTTATTTAGCTTGCAATGTTTGTTAGTTTGTTAGTTGAGGTAAAATCTTGTAAGCTGAATTACAATCACTTCCTTTTATCCTACGGACTTGAAATTTGACATGTTGGTTCAGTTCCGATGACAATGCATTTTGATGGTAAGCATAAATTTGTCTGAAGCCAACCCTGGGTTTAGAATTAGCTAAGCCCAGGATTGGCTCCAAACAAAGGAATTTCCCAACAGACAACGTCATAGACAAGATATTTTGTATACGCATTTAATATTGATTGCCCGTTTTAAATTGCACAATTCTCTGTCTGCATATAAGTGTGTCACTAAAAAGACTTTTTAAAATAAAATAATTATACATCGCTATGGAACCCACGTCAGAATAATCAGAAATCATGAGAAAATATCAAAATATGAGAAAATATAAATATGTCGGAGTGATGATTATAGAACATTATATTGGTTTGGTATGTGGCAAGAAGGCCGTATGCTAACGGAACGTTGGAGACTGGCTGAATTAAAAATAAAAAGAGAAAAATAGAAGAAAGCGGCGAAAAAGGAACGTCGTGGACAGATGGTGGAAAAAGATTCTCGGGCGGATCGTTGTTGCCTATTTTTGGAGTGAGAAATATACCTTGGTTGGATCGAGAACGGCTGTCGTGATATTAAGTTGAGAGGAGGAAATATAACCTGGTTTAAATTCAATTCTTGTTTTTTCATAGAGACCCCATAACCCCCCACGAATACCCATGACTGAGCGGAGAGATTCGGTTGCTTCTGGCCATTCGCCGACAAATATGTTAATATCCTGTACTGATGCTAAAAGGTATAACAACTGAAAACGTTGCCACAAATTTGTGCAACACGCATGCCACAACAGCAAACTGCACTAGTTAATCATAGTGCAAAATTAATTAGTTATTATGTACACGCGGAGCGGTTCATTGCGATACCCTGCTGTCATCATTCAGAGGAAAAGTTGCATAAAAATAACTCGCTGGGACGAAATGTTGACATGTACCTTTTGTTTTTACTGTGAAAAGAGTAAATTCTAAAACGACATTGAAGGTTCTAATGATGCTGTAAAGTTATTGTCATAATTTGATGTGATCTTTTCTAAAATAATTGCCTAACTTATGAGTGTTGGTAGTCACACCAGTGCTTATAACTTGTACTATAATTATAGTTAAGTAATTATATTCCTTTTTGACAGTGTGATGGTAAATAACACCTACAGAAAATTAATGTTACTTTTAATGACCGCGCTCGTCTAGTAAGTACTAATCTTAATGGCATTGATACAACTGGAAATAAATAACAAATGCATTACCTTTGGATACATTTTAAATCGAAGAGGAGATGGCCTAACAGATTTTTCTATAGAATGAAATGTGTCGTTGCGCGGGGTGGCACAGGGCGAGAGGGACGTTACGCCCAACCCACATTTGTATTTGCTATCTGGCGGAGACTGGAGAGAAGTAAACGGTTCGTCTACGTCAATGTAATTTGTAAGTTCAATCATATTACGGTAGATGGCATTTTTAATTAAGAAGTATTTTCATAAATTACGAAAAAATACTTACAAGTGCAATCTGATATTATTTGTGTGATCAGAATGCCGATCCAAGTAATTATTGCATGTTAAGATACAACACTTCATTTTAAGGGTTTTATTTTTAGTAAAAACTAGATAGTAGTTCATAGCTATGCGAACTCGAGCGAGCGTGTGAATTGAGCGAGTAGCGATGACAAACTGAGGTAAGCCACGCCCACCACGATGACGTCAATGGTTTTATGAAATCAAAAGGCTCGTTAGCTTAGGCCATCTCCTCTTCGTATTTGCTTCATGCTCTTTTGGATAGATCGAAGGCAAAACTTTGATCACAACCTAATCATAACCTCATTGTAATAGGATAACCCGACCTCGCATCGAACTTACAATTAAGGATCGGATTAAACTTTGAAATGGAAGGTTACATTAACCTCAGGTTAACCGGAGGTTAATTGAAGCGTCCATTGTTCGGTGCCCACTAAGTGGATAAATATGAGTAAGAATCAACCGGATTCTTATTAGCTTAAGACATAATCTTATAAGGAATGAATTATTTTTATGTTCATTCCTTTTTAAAGCCTTTACTGCTAAACTTGTTTTAAATAGATAGATAGATAGAATACTCTTTATTGTACACCAATACATTTACATTGAAAATACTTGATTAACATTATACAAGGTGTAACATAATAAATGCACGACCTGAAAGTAGTTTGTTCTAAATCGATAACTAAATTGATTTCAACAGTTTTTAATGTTTTTTACATTTTTTTTTTAAATATGCTGTTGCGCCTTTATGAGCTATTATAAACTAAAATTATTCTTGATTCATAGCAGTACGGAGATTTGAAATGCAATCTAAATCTAAAACGTATTTCCCAATACGCACACATACACGTACAAGTTTCATTGTTAATTGGGGTATAAAAGTGCTTAAAAAGGGGTTAACATTTTAAATTTGGAAAATTGGTTCTCATATTGAATTTGTAAAGCATTAACTAATCAGGGTCTCTGAGGTCTTGCGTTATTTACGATACACCTTGTATCTATCTATCTATCTTCAACCTCACGCCAGATCCCTTGCGGGGTAGGCAGAGAGTACAGAGTTCCAACAGGTTCTTTCCTTACATACCTCTCTGGCTTCCTCGACTCTCATAGTTCGTCTCATACACGCTCGCCGGTTACGGAGACTGACTTTTCCATCAGATAAGACTCGGTTTATTTGGTCGTGGTAAGATAGTCTAGGTCTTCCCCGGTACCTGGATCCTTCCACTTTCACATTGTATATCTGTTTTGTCATTCTTTCCTCTGGCATTCTTTCTATATGCCCGAACCAACGGAGCATGCCCTTTCTCATCTTTACACCGATACTATCTTTCATACCTACTTGCTGTCTTACTATGCTGTTGCTAATTCGGTCGGTCAGCTTCACTCCGCACATCTTCCGCAGAGCTCGCATTTCTACCGCATTTATCCTACTTTCATTCTCCTTCTTACATACCCAGCTCTCGCTACCATATAACAGCGTTGGGACAAGAACTCCGTTATGTATGGCCAGCTGCGCCTTATGGCTTAAGTGCCGGCTCCCGAGTAGCTTTCCCATCGCACCATTCACTCTGTTCCCTGCACTCACTCTTCTCTCTATGTCAGCGGTGTATTTCCCATCCTTACTGAAGGCGCATCCAAGATATACAAACTCATTCACTTGCTCCAGCACATCGTTAAAAAAAGATACATACAATCGTTACGCATATCAGACGTTACCTAACCTAGTACATGTTTCGTAACTTATCCTTGGAATTAAAATTATATACTAAAAACACTGCCTTGTTAGTTTAGAGTTTGCGGCTTGCGATCACGATAACTCGGGTTGGTTTTAAAATTGAAAAAAAATCTTTATAGCAGTCTGAAAGCAGTGATAGCCTAGTGGTTAGGCGGTTGGTCTGCAAAGTCAAAGATCTCGGGTTCAAACCCAGGCACGCACCTCTGTCTTTTCGAAAACATGTGCGTATTAAAAGTTAACTATCACTTGCTTTAACGGCGAAGGAAAACATCGTGAGGAAGCCTGAGAGTTTCTCTAAGGTGTGTGAAGTTCGCCAACCCGCACTGGGCCAGCGTGGTGGACTATTGCCTAAACCCTCTCAGTTTGAAAGGAGGTCCGTGCCCAACAGGGGGACAGTTTCTTAACAGGGCTAATATTATTAAAATCTAGAATTGTGTCCGTATAATAGCAATAGGCTTACCTCCTATTACAACTTGTTTTAACCGTATACGATAATATTGAGTATGTAGGTGTACACAAAATGATTGCTATGGAAATACAAATTGATTAATTGTTTTTTTTTTATGAAACATAGCTAGGATTTACTCCTGTATCGTGGCTGCGTTTACAAACATGAAAATTCACATACACAAATACCCAGACCGGAACAAATAATTGTGGATCACACAAAGATTTGTCCCGTGCGGGAATCGAACCCGCGACTATTAGACACAGTGAGCGGAGCAGCTTAAGCTCTTAACCACTGCGCTAAATCGTCCGTCGTGTTTTAACATTTTAGCAAAATAATAAATAATGAAAAGATTTGCAGTAACCTTTTGTTATTTGCAAAAGTCAACAATATTTGTACAAAAATGGGTTTGCTTTTTCCTGGCTATTTTATAACCAGACCGATCACAAAGTGAACATCTACCGTCCTAGAGATAAAACAATGAATCCAGTAAGCAATAGCGATCATAGCGCGACAGACCCGATCCATCGACGAGATAACCCGCTAGCGACAGCACAATGGTACCGCTGACAGTACAATAGATCGACACCTACTTTACGTCTGCGCAAAATTCTTTGGAGCGTAAATCGTGAACAAAATAAAAGGTACTCACATTTTATACTTGGCAAATGAGGCCATTTCAATCAGAGTGGACTAACCAATACTTAAAAACGAACGAATTTTGATTTCAAATGCATTATAGTCCTTTTCACCGCCGACATTTAGAATTTGACGTTCCTATAAATGTGGTAAATGTGAAATAGAATCGATTGAATATCGTATCGAAAAAAATTATAACGAAGAATGAATCGATATTAATAAAAATAATTCAGAAATAAAAAGTGAACAAAATAAAATAATCTCATTATTAATTTGCAAATGAAGCCATTGGTTAGAAATATCGTCTAAGAAATAGCTTGATTAGTAGCTTCCGTGTACTATTATTAAAAAAAAATGTTTAATATTATCTGTTATAATATGTCAAGATAGCGCATCTACGTTTATTTATTAATTTCTTGACCATGAGAATACTAAATATTTCAGTCAGATACGTAGAATAATATATTCGTAAAAAATCGGAAATCGATTTTGAACATTTTAAAAAACAACATATCTATTATAACGATTTTATTAAGTCAGTCCCTAAAACGCAAACCGTTACAATATACATAATTGAGTAATAGAGTTTAATTCAGATTTAACTTTTTTAAATAATTATATAATAATATCAGCCTATACTGCCCACTGCTGGGCAAAGGCCTTCTCTCACAAATCGTGGTGAGAGAGATTAGGTCATACTCCACCACGCGGACCCAGTGCGGATTGGTAGAGGTGGTAACCGGGACCAACGGCTTAACGTGCCTTCCGAAGCACGGAGACGCTCGAATATGAAAATGCCACAAACGGTCACCCATCTCAGGCCGACCGAGTCGAACTCTGCTTAACCTTGGTGATCGGTAAGAACACTGCGGTCGCACAGCGCTACGAGCGCCTAAATAATTATATGTATGATTTAAATGAGAACTAAATTCCTGTAATTTTTTTGAATTGGACATTTCAATATACTTAAATACAATATGCGTAAAATGGAACATGATCAAACGTCACCGCACACATGTCTCGTGTAAAAGACCATATAGCAAGGATTTTTCTAAACCAGAATGGTTTACGGTAATTTTGTTAGTAGGCTACTCCTGTTCTACTAGGCTCTAATGTGAATTACGATCTCGTCGAGGATCGCTCACAATTCCGTACATTCATTCTATAATGTCTAAATTTCTTATACATGTAGTAACAAAACTAGTAATCTTAAGTCCTAATTTCTTTCAGACGCCAATTTAAAGTAGGTAATTGTTGAAAAACACGTTTCAATTATTCTTATTCACTAACCCACTTAACTAATAGACAACGAATTAACATAACAGTTAGATAATTTCAATGACACTTGAATTTGTGTTCAAGATAAACCCAATTGTCTGCAAACCGGGGAAAAAAAATTAGCACCGTTGCGCCTATATTCCCCAAGCGAGAGGGGTAGATTTGTACGTGATTCCAATTTCTAAACTCCACACATACTAGTTTCGATCGGCCTATAAAACGTTTTCAAAATAATTCAACCGCTAGATAATTTTACTGACTCGGCAGCGGCACCAGACAGTATTAAACACGACTCGTAGAACAAGACTGGTTAAAGACGAAAGGGAAATTAACGTCCCACTTATGGTGATGAGAAACATAAATCATGTCTATACATTTTTCACTTTCTTTTGAGTTTGTAATAAAAAGTGTGTTAATTTATTTTTCTGATTTGTCTTACAATTGTAGTAATGTTATTGGGAAATTGATAACATTAATTTGATGTTACTACAGAAGTATTATATCATCTAGAATTCTTTCCGCACAAGCAGACTTCTAAAAAGCACTTGTTTCATATTGCCTGTCAGTATGAATATCTACAATTCTTTCTGCTCAAGCAGACTCCTAAAGAGCACTTGTTTCATATTGCCCGTCAGTATATAGCTCTTCTTGATTCACACAAACACCTTGGAACTCTCCAATTTTAGTTAACAGGCCTCTTCATATTTGTTTATGTAACATGTCTTGGTTTTTGTACTTACCAAACTTCTCATTCCTATCAAACAAAATAGCAGTCTTCGGAGTTTAGTTTACGATCACACATCCTATTTAGATTTTATGCAAATAAACATCCATAACTCATCGTAATCTTATCAAATGAAAGTAAACTGATTACTACAAACATTTTCAATGACAAAAGCTTGATGTGTTATAAATTTACGCGCATTGTTGCAAAGACATTACGTGTTTTATATCACGCACAATGACTCTGTTATTATAATAATATTAATTTAACTAAGTAATACATTGTACTTGTTATACAACAAGGAAGTTTATAAGATTATGGATACATAAATGACAAGTGAGTCAGATTGCATCGATTTAAACCCTGCTGCTGTCATCTTAAACTGTACCAAATTGTAGATAGCGGATGGAAAAAACATGGACAAATGTGAAAAATTTGGATTCATTGAAATAACTTGAGAAGTTGTTTTAGCAGCAAGGCACAACAGGTTTATAAAAAATATACACCAAAAATTCTTATCTTGTTTAATGATTCGTTATCGTTGTGTCCAAATACTACCTACTAAAGAAACTTTACTTATATAAAACTTGCAACACTAATATGCTGTATAAAGTCATAGCCCCATTCCTAGCTTATCTAAAAGGATGCGCGTATAAAATCACAGGTTATGAATAAGTCAACATGTAAATTGTGAACCAGGGACCCAAATCTTGCAATACTGTGCGTAATGATAGATTTCCAAACGGTACTATCATTATAAAGCCATTTACTCCTTCTCCCACGCTTCACTATTGCAGCAAACACGGAAAATATACACTAACCGATTTTAAACAAAACTTACTTAAGCAGATTTACTTGACTTTTTCTGGACACCCTGACAAACTTAATTAAATATGTGTTAGATTTTCTAATTCAAAAGAAAAATTTTCAAAGATCAAACTTAATTTAATGATGACAAAATAGATTTAAATGATCGTAAAACTACATTTCAAAATTTAAATCAATACAAAATCCTAAAACAAACTAAGAATGCACCGAACCAACAAAGCTTTGCTCACAAAAATAACACCTAAAGAAATCAATGCAAGCAATCTCAAATATGCGAGCGAGTAAAATTATTGTTCAGGGCCCTTATTCACGATGACCAATTGCCCACATAACGCGATGTGTTACGATAACTTCGTGAAATGATCGTTTAAGGATACTTCAGTGGCGTACAGAATACCATAATACGTTAATTTCACGAAGAAATCGTAACAAACCGCATCTAGTTATAGCGAATAAGGAACCTGGTCGGTATGCGCGACAGACGACCGCAAAGGTCAGTCGTGACGGTGGACGGGAGCAAACAGCTGTTAGCAACACGCCACATCAATCAATGCACAGGATAATGCACGCCTACATTGAAATAAGAACGCCTAAAATTCTGTCACGTGCCCTTATTCGCCTTAAAGGGATTACTGCAGCTGGCTATTGTACACGATTTAAATATAAACCCACTTTTGTTCAGAAGTAAGGTAAGTTTGGAACAAATAGACACCTATATTCATTTTCTTATTTGGCTTTAGTACTGAAGAAGACTTAATTCACACCAAATAACATCAAGGCACATAACATTGATTCAATTTACCTATATATTAAACGAGATATTATGATGTAACAACCTTCGCTAAGCAAGTTCCACTTTCCATGTATCCTTCAAATGTACAATGTACGTTCTATATTCAATTAAACAAAAGAAAAAGCGCAAGAGTTAGCCAAATCGATACTTATTAAAGCAATCGATAATTCAACCGAATTACACAACAAAGCTATTATTAATGGTGCCATTAGACACAATATTACCCGAGCTATATACCTTATCTGAACTAATGTTAATATCGCAATCTTTTAAATCTCATTGCCAAGTTGAACATTATTTTGACTTACGAATCGATGTTATCTCTTTCTAAGTACTCGAATTTTAAATTTTTTGGTTATTCATACCCAGCCCTTGGTTATAATTTACATTGTGCTGTAATTCAATTGGACTGGGTCACAAGATTTAGCAGTGGGTGGTGATTTATGATTTGATTATTATATGCTTGAAACTCCCACGATTATTACCTAGCAGGTAACCAAATAATGACTAGTCTGCTAATGAAAGCTGGAAGTAGAAAAGGCGGCAAATTTAAATAAATTAAGTCTTGCATCCTTGGATGAACTGTAAATAAATGGATTTGATACGTTAATACTTCTATGCCTAAAAAAGTCGTACTAATAAGTATATGATTTTAAGGGACACATATACACACAGGAGAGAGGAGGAGGAACGAGGGACGAGTAGGACTAGAGTGGGAGGTGCATAGAAATAACAGCATTCTACCATATTACATTCTTTCGTGTTAATCGTTTTAAGTCCTTGTTTTCTGCTATGAGAACCTGATACTTATTGGCTTTCAGATATTAAATGAATTTTTTGTAAGTCTTTAACTTTTTAATTAGAATATCGATTGTCTGAAGACTCAAAGTATCATCTATGCAATCCATGAATGCAATGGCACGGAATTTAATAAGATTTTACATTCAGGGATGTAAAATTTTATGGAATCATAACATAACATTATACAAATGTAGCGTGTATCAAAACCAGTTTATCTAAGTCTATGGTTCAATAGAACTATAGGTGGCATTCGTCTCAGTATTGTCAGCTTATGAAAACGTTAAATAATCACTTTCAGCTTTCATTAGCTGTCTAATGAAAACTCTAAGAGGACTCTAAGAGGCTGGTTACGATCAAGCTTTTCCCTTACATCTTGCAAAGAATAAAGCACTGTATTTTGCATAAGACTGGAGACTAGGAAAAGCCATTCATAAATAAATATTCTAGCAAAATTTTATTTCTATATTAAACTAAAAATTACTAAAAAAAAACAATAATAATAATATTATATGAAATTTATAAAAGGAAGAACCAAGTAATTCTAACCTCCTTTTTACAACTTCCTTCCTCATATAGCGCTGCAGTTTAGTAGACTCGTTATTATTAATGCATTAAATTATAACGATTATTTAATGCATTAAATTAGAATAATTTAGATAATAAAACAAGGATATATTACACCTAAGCGAGTACCAACTAATAAATTATTTGTTTACGTCTTTGAAATTGTAGTAAATTATAGCCTGTAAGTTATCGCATACAAGTTTATCGTATGCATTAACAAAGAGAATAATTACCAAGAGAAATGAGAACACCATATCTCTTAATTACTGCCACATAATATCCACGGTACCGTTAATTCCATTTATTACGTCATCCTTCACGATGTGTGTTATGTCTTTTCTAGTCTAATAATTTTTAAGTATCATACTGTTTCACTATTCTTGCTGGTATCAACAGTATTTGGATTGCTAGTCCCGTTACCCCGCCTTGTATTCGATTGCTATTATCAGTGTTATTTTCATTTAATGGAATCATAGATAAAACTACTTCGTCAATTTTTTTGTTTTCAAGTCTCCTTATTTTCAGTATCAGTATAAATTAGGTAGACACGTATTCATTATAAATTAGGTAGACACTATTTAATTGAAAATATTTTTCTAAATGTAAATACTAAATTAGTTCAAAATTGGATAAATATATTACGAAATAATTTATCTGAACCTTGGGATAATTTAAAACGAATACATTAGAACTGCAGTTTAGTGTTATACTTACTTTCCATTTATATTATTTAATAAAGATCAACAATTCAGTTCAAGATTTAAAATTAAAATTTGAGCGCACATAATTTCATAACACTTTTTATTGCATTAGCTAGTAGATTAATATGGTAGCGCTTAATTAATGCGGCCTACACAAGGCCATTTATTTTTTGTCTAATTAAAAAATAAAAATATTTATTAAAAAGTTATCAATATAATACTATTCACACAATCAAATTCGCCTTACCGGTCATCAGAAATGCCAAACATTAGATCCTCGTATGCATACGTATAGTTCACCTTTAAAAAACAACTACAACGAACAAATCCAATGTCGATTTACTTTCGTCAGTTGCATACTCGAATATAATGAAGCCGACGTTGAAAAAGATGCTATACTTAATATTTAATATCAGTTGATGCATTAACATAGAAATGATATAATATCACTAATAACATCGTAAGTTTTACAATTTGCCTACTATGTAATAAGTGTCAGTATGCCAATGAAAGCTAACGTTTTTAATGTACTTGGTGCAGATCAGTATGTGTCGTAACTTGATCCGTTGACTTGTGACAAGAAAACAAATTACTTTACCAGGTTTGGTATCATCAATCATTACATACTATTCACACAATCAAATTCGCCTTACCGATCATCAGCAATGCCAAACATTAGATCGTCGTATGCATACGTATAGTTCACCTTTAAAAAACAATTACAACGAACAAATCCAATGTCGATTTACTTTCGTCAGTTGCATACTCGAATATAATGAAGCCAACGTTAAAACAGATGCTAGACTTAATAAATGATATCATATCACTAATAACTTCGTAAGTTGTACATTTTGCCTACTACGTAATTATTGGTATTATGTCAATGAAAGCTAAGGTTTTTAATGTACTTGTTGCATATAAGTATGTTTCGATGACTTGATCGGTTGACTTATGACCAGAAAATAACTTTACCAAGTTTGGTATCATCAATCATTACAGGAATTTATTACTTCTATGGTATATAGTGTGAATTTTACAAATTTAAACTTGATTCCCATGACCTTATCATGTTTCGTATCAATTTTGGTTTTCCTTACATTTACTGGTTACAGATTTAATTAATAGTCATGAAGATTTTATCATTTGTTTATGTTTAGTCTCCAATCTATTCTATAATTATACTAATATTAACTGTTCCTTGTACCTGTTTCTTAAATTAATCTTATACTGTGTTAGTACATTTTGTGTGGATGCTTTAACGGAGTAGTGTTTGAATAGAATTCCAATATAGGGCCAACGCTTGTCCCTATTTTGTAACAAATGATTAATATCATAAATCATCAATGTGATGCGTTTCCAACAACATGAAGTGCTTCTTTATCCTCATGGTCCAACTATTAAAATATGTGCGATTCGATCGCGGTGTTCTTACCGATTACCAAGGTTAAGCAGCGTTCGACTCGGTCGGCCCGAGATGGGTGGCCGTTTGTGGCATTTTCATATTCGATCATCTCTGTGCTTCGGAAGGCACGTTAAGACGTTGGTCCCGGCTACCATTTAATGTGGTAGTCGTTAAGCCAAGTTGAAAGCCTTAAAGGTGGCTTGATAAGTTCCAACAACAGGCGGCCACAAACCTGCCTCCATCAATCCGCACTGGGTCCGCGTGATGGAGTATGACCTAATCTCTCTCACCTCGATTTGTGACAGAAGGCCTATGTCCAGCAGTGGGTAGTATAGGCTGATATTACTTTACTAATCTTGCAATCCGATAGTTGTTTCAATGTCATCAAGGGACACATTTTCCTTCCTCACAATTCCAACACGGCTTGCGTCCATTTTTGAACAGCCTTCTTATTGTTAAACTATTAAATCTCCCTTGTAAACAATTAGCTAAGCAATTAACCGTAAGTTATACTAATCGGACAAAGTAATTGTTATTACAAAACCGCTCCTAGTAATTTTAATTAGCTGTAGCTTATTACGTTTGGCACCTAAAGGTTCAGAATATGCTGAGTCCGAATAAATCTATGGTTGTTACGAAAATGTTGCCGGCAAGGTTAATTTCGTAATAACTGCATAATTAGTTGTTTAAACATTGAAACCGAAAAATCATTGGATACTTGACAGGCGTTTTTACAGTCACATTATCGTTCAATTTCTTTTTAATTACATTCTTGATACAGCTGAATAAAAGTCATTGGACAAATTAGCGGAGGTTTACGACTGAGAACAATAAAAAGATGAGTTTAAGTTTAATATGTCGTTCCGATTACACATACAACTTTATTTTTAAGTTCGCGACCCGAAAGCATGGAGACTTGCCTTATCAAGGCACTAATAAGATTAAGCTTAAGAACTAACACATTGAGTGGCACCCAGGACTTAGCTCAACGTGCCTTTCAAAGCAACGGAGACGCTAGAAAATGGAAATGCAACAAACGGTCACCCATCGGTTTAGAAGTTGCATTGATAATGACAAAACCATACTACGTGCTACGAGTGTCTCATATTACGAGTAATAGTGATAAATTTACTGCCGGAAATCGCACAAGATGGAAAGACGTCGTGCAAAAGGGAATACTGTCTGCATCCCGCATCGGAGGTCAGTCGGACCCTCATAGTGTTGTAAAAATGAGCGCTGAAGTCAAACGTTTAGCGCTGAGTCGACGCACACAAGCGTTGAAACACGTAGACGACGCGAGCGTTTTGAGCGCCGACTCGAGCATTTTTACAACATTAGACTCTCAGCACTGAGGAAACGACGCAAGGAGGAGGAGGAGTGACAAATAGATATTTAAATATATACAAATTCAAATAAGAAGACTAGATTGACCATGATATTACACTAATACTAAAAGCATACCTTAATAATAAATTACTTACAGCAGCAACAACAAAAACAAATTTCTTAAATAAACCCGATCCCGTAATATTATGATAACTAGATAACAATCAATTCGTGTAATAATATTCTACGTGGTATGTAAATAAAACATGCTTATTTAAAAGTTAAATCATGTACGCTAATACAAATAGGGTTTGAAGCATTTTAAACCTGTGGATAATATTTGCAAATAATCAACAAGCGGTTCGACGTATCGGACCAGAGTAAATATGAATATTCTAAATCTGACCGAGAAGCTTGAAGTTCTAGAAATAAAACCGCCTCCGATACACAAAATCCTATTAAGAGCTTATCGCATTATTGTACCAACAAAATTACGTTATAAGATCCCCTTGAGCCTCAAAAGCAATTTAATTTTATGAGCCGATGATAGTCTATACACCAGTAAGTCAATGTAAAAGAGGCCAAACACGATTTCAATGTTGTTGTTATGCTAGATTCCTTAATAATAACAAATTACGTTATAAATGAAGTCATAACAGATAAACGTCCGAAAAGAAGTGTAATATTTCTTTACCAGTACATATTATTTGGTAAAACTATACTTACCACATTGATCTTCCCCAAGATATGATTAATCTGGTCCTTACTGCACATTTTGATTGCTTGATGTACCAACTTTCAAACCAACCACATTTTATAATTCACTCTTATCATGTCTCCAGAAATTGTCACTGCTACGTAGCTATTCAGTTAATTTTCTTTGAGGCCAGTCAGGAAATAACAGACGAAAGAAACACAATTTATTTTTTTATCATTAAAGGTCAAAAAAATACGATCTAGTATTCTGAAATAGATTAGAATCCTTTTAACTGTGATTGTTTCCAAGATTTGTTTTTTTTTTTGTTAATGACGTTGTTCTAAAAAGTTACTGAGGCAGTGATTTCCATACTTGTGACATGTTGTAGGATTTGAACGCACCAAAGTGCACTGGCACGAGCCGACACAACGATAACGATCAAACCGATACGAATAATTACTCGCCGTAATGAAATTTACGAAACGATCGAGTTGCAAAATTTACGCCTACCAGTGATGTTGATCAATTGTATTTATAATCGAGTGTCAATGATTCGATAAGCAAGATACATGCAATCGATATGTCTGATAATCACGTGTGTACGTTTATTAAACGAACATGTTTTTTACACATCATTTAAATATTTATATCACAATGAATAGTTAAAGACTAATAGTTTAGGATTATTACTGTATTTCTAGCTTTCTCTTCATTTACTTTACTAATAACATTTCCAGTCTCCGTATCATATTTTACTGCCTGTTTTTTTTCTTATACTAATATGAAAATATTGGGTATATATAAATAAGTCTATTTTGCACCAGTGCTGGGCAAAGTCCCATGTCATATATCAAGTTGATAGAGGTCATACCCAACCACGCGGACCCAGTGTGAGTCGGTAGATATGATGAAAATATTGCTTAAATCAAAAATGCGTTCAAGAATAAACTTTTCTCAAAGCTTTCGAAATTATTCATACACGTATGTAAGTGGCGTAAATTTGCAGTTTCAATTAACGCGCCTTACACAAGCTAGACAATTAGTGTTTAGTAGTTTCTGAAAGTCTACAATCAGTGTTTCTTACATAACAAGTTGCACATTTTCTTCCAATTTAAAGTACTCACTGTATTATTATCGACTGCGAATAACTATGGACCATCTTCAGTGCCTCTTTTGTGGTACGTCATTCACACATTGCGTAAAATCATTTCAATAGCACCTGCGTTCGCATCGGACAAAAATTAAATGCAAATTCCTAAAAAAGCTGTATAAGAGAAATCGCCGTTATTGTAATTTCACCGAATTCTCGCATATTTTCTGAACCCATTGCTGACAAATGTCGTAGTTATCTCACTATAGGATGATGAATATTAATATTATACGACACATTATTGGATTAAACACGTCTTTGTTTTAATTTAGAAATTAAGAAACAATATTTTTATTGGTATATAAATCTAGAATGCGTAAGCGCAGTTGTTGTGTGGCAAGGGTCCGCAATCAGTGAACCGAGGAAAGCAGGTGGGTTGTCACTGGTCGATTGGCTTTCCTTAACGAGTTTTACCATTTCTCTCATTTATATACTTCCTCTTTCTAATTGCCATGTTTGTAATAAAGCTACATTATATCTGTTAAATTTGTTCATTAGTCATGGAATCGATAGAAGGGCTGAAGAAATGCGTAACGCACTATTAATTCAGTTGATTATTCAGACTGTACTGGGCCAACAAAATATTAGAGTTAAAAAAGATCTCAAACTAAATTTTAGTGCTTCAGAAATAATTGTACATATATTATATATATTAGTAAACTCTTCTACACTAAAATAAGTGCTCTTCTTTTAGATAACAATAAACTTTTATCGTATTTATGTATCAACAGAACCCAAGACACTCACAAATTGCATCTATTCAAAATTCACAAACAATAGCCTAAGGGACAGTCGGAAAAGTATCAATAAAAGGTCAAGCGATTAATCGAATTGACCAGAAATCGAGGTCAGCCAATGAAAGGGCAAGGCGACGAAGGCTCACATATAAACGAAAGGATGTCCGTGGACCTTGCACAGCAACGCTTGATGATCGTAAAACAATGGCACGAGAAGCGTTCTTAGTTTTTTTTATGAAGTATACAGATTGACGCGTTAAATGGAACAAAAAATTTAATGGCATCGTAAAAAGAGTAAATTAAGATATCGAGATTAAATCCAACGCTAATGAATTAAACAACTAAAGATAATGTACGATTATATTAACACATAGAAAGAAAGATAATGTACGATTAGTTGAAAACTGAAGAATGTATAAAAAACAGTGCAAAAACATCAATTCCGTATCTTGACGCCACTGTAATATATCGACAGAGAACAGGTTATCAATAAAGAGGCAATTATTTACTTGAACGCAAAACCCATAATCGATGTTGCACAATTCCGAAATGAAGTGTTTCGCTTACTTTTTTATTTTGATGTTACGTTGCTAACATAACCGGTCGCACTGCCAGATAGTCCACATTTTTTTTCTACTTTTTATACACATTCCAATGAAAATAAGAGTGCCCAATAGTATTGTGGGGACTGATAAATCGATTGGTTAATTTCATGCCATTTGGGCAATGTGTTTAGAAAATCTAATAAAGCTGATACGGAGCTCGCTTTCACTGAACATTGTAATTCTAATACATAGTCGTAAAATCTATTTACCAATTCCACGGTTAGAAATGATACTGTTGGAATCAATGGAGATACATAATATAATATTATTGAAGTAATAATTTCAGTGATATTTAATTTTTTTGCTGATATTATTTTGCGTTTTGTCCTCATTACACACATATGGTCACAATCTAGTCATTTAAATATTACCAGTGAATATATCAGATATATCACCTGGGATTTCGCTCCAGGACGACTACAATGACACCACGTATAAGAATTAGATATAAGTTGCCTGAAAATCTTTAATTGAGTTTCAATTTTTAAAATTCACATCTAAATATTTACAAAGAAATCTAAAAATGTTTGATAAAGCATCTATGTAGGTACAATACTAAGCGCGGTTTCTTCTTTGTGACTTTTTAAACTTTGTCAACATCACGTTTCTAATGAGAATTGTTTACACACGTGATGTTTGACTGTAAAAAAGACCAAGCAGTGTTGCTTTCAACAATATCTACTGCAGTACAAATTGGCTTTCACTACGAAAAAGCTGTATTAGCATTAAACTTATGTAGCTCACGAAGACATAAGCTTCAATTTGACTTTTTAGTAAAGCCAAGCTTTGATATTCAAGTCAATATTTTTTTATAAGACTGTTGTAATTTTTGACCATATTAAAAAAAAAATTATATACCAAAGTTTTAATTTTAAATTAATTTAACGGTCTATCAATACTGCATCTAACCAAATATATACGACTAACAAAAGTGCTTCCTAGCCACAACCGTGGCTGCATTTCAGATATTGCGCCGAATTCCAGATTTTACGACTCAGATTATTAATTGACGGAAACAAATTTAGATTAGCAAAAACTACTGGTTACAAAATGTTTTCAAGATTAATTTCGTTAAGTTTATAGTCACGGTTACTGCATTCAAGAAATCGATGGGTGGGGCACGCCATTGACACTCCGCGAAATATTTTGCAACTGAGAAATTCGTGTGAAGAAAAAATCATTTTGTCACAATGTAAGACAATTTGACATGATTTTTTCTAAGTGCCAATAATTGGTATCCACAGTGAAAACAGACATAGCTTCATGTCGAAAAAAACCACAGGCATGTCTAAATTGGATACAACACTTTGGTTTTTCATAAAACCGTTTCGTCATCGCATCGGGTTTGAGTTATTTTAACCGCTAAAGTTAAGATTTAGAATACGTTACTTAGTTCCTAACCCAAAGATCAAATTGCTAATTTGTAAGAAAAAGTTTGCAACTTACTCAAGGTATCGATGAATATTTTGCTAACAATAAACAGATACCAAAAATAGCAAAATGAACGGGGCTTGCATTCTAAGTTGATCAATTAATGTAACTTATAATTATTTTAAGGTAGTTAGGAAAAGATTTCAGTTTACGATAAGGCTCATTTCAACAAAATTTAGAACGCGTTCTCACACACTATTGTAATCATTATTGTCGAATAGTGAATAAAGAATAAACACTTTATCTATGTCTCCTATTACATTACCTTTGTAAGAACTGATATATTTTATTTTTATTTACACACTGGAAATGATTCCTGTCTAGTGAGTTTAAATACGAATTTCACATACACAAACATATAGACCAAAACATATATTTATATTGTTCCCCACAACATATTCCCCGTGCAGGGATCGAAACCGCGATCCTCAATCCAATCTGAATGAGTTGAAATACCTACGCTCAAATCTTTCAACTACGCCTAAAGCAACCCTTTATATATTTAAGTGTAACTTCCAAACAAATTTATGATAATACTACATTTCCAAGTTTAACATGTTCTACAGTTGAAACTGTTCACACGTTGCTGCTGGGTCGACAAATTATTGTCAGGTAAACAGTAGGGTCATCATGGGTAAGTGAAGAGTCGTGTAAAATTACCCCACTTGCATGCGTTGTTGCGCGCGGCGTGTCGCAACTAGATGCCTTTGTCGAAAGGTTAGGGTGAATGGGCCATTTCAATTGGACTTACTGTAAGGAGATCGTGCACTGGTATTATAGTTCCAAAAATATCGAAACATTAAACCGAAGAACTCTTTGAAATAACCTTACATGATTTTCAATTTGGCATACCGCAAGGAGTTCTGGAATTGCATTTTTTTTCTATATAGATAAGCTTTAAATTAGTAATAATTAACAAGTATCCCCTTTGTTTACTTAATGGGATTACCCGCATCTTGTCTACCGTAAATTATATTCTAGATTTTTATATATATACGGGTGTTCGGAATGCCATTTTCAATTTAAATAATGTATATCGTGAAGGCAAAGATTTGCCATTTAACAAAGAGCAAATACCTAAAGACAATACCGAAACTAATTATGACTAATCGATGGTACACGACTAATAAATAAAGCTAATGAAAAACAATGCCTAAATCCACATTTACACATGCAAATAAGTATCGCAGTACCTGTATCCTGTATCTAACAAGATAAAGGTAGTATTTTATGCTACTTCATTAGAGAAAAAAATACGATGACATTTAAGAATGTCAGCGGTGACAAAAAAAATAGAATACCGTGCAAAATTTCGTTATGTACGGTATTCATAAGTGTATTTACTACGAGTTTTTATTAATATTTTAAATACTATTAATTAAAGACACAAGTTTGTTATTGTATGTTAAGCACAACGGATACTAATATTTTATTCATAAATTATAAGCCAAAATTAATCGATCAGATTAAATTATCACTGGAAAATATTCAAATATTTATCATACCATACACAAAATAATTACATGTCCAAAAGAGGCCTCAAAGAAAAATAACTTGAGCACACAAATATCACTGGCAACACAGTTCCACAATCAACAACGAAAAAAAAGAACTGGCGCCTAAAATCGTTAATTCATTCGAATAGATCGATCAGGCTGCATCTCGCGAAAGGCCGCGAACGCGTGTTGCGGTCGGTGCATGCGGCAGGTGACTGTGCGCGCACGCACCGCGGCGATCGACCCGCGGATCGAAACCGCCTCGCAGCCGCTGAACCGAAGTAGGTAGCGATGTCATGGCACGTCAGAGAAAATAGTTGTAGAAAACAACTATCATTACTTACCGTGCCGTACTCGTCTTCGTCGTCTATTTTTATTTGCGGATGCCGTATGCATGCAGAACATGGAACTCACCTGGAACGACAGAAAAATCGGTCAGATATGAAATTGAAACAACATCACGCGACATGCATTTTATTATTGCTTGTAACTTTAGTGCTGATACGAGTACGAGTATGCGTAACTTTTTGTTTGATAAACCAACTTACAGGAACTATCATGGACATTATAAAGATTAAAGTAAGCTCAGATTATCACCAACAACAGAAGATTATTAAATTGTATTTTTATCTCTTTCAATTAACATATTGCATTATTTAACTTCTCTAATCTATCAAACACTAGTTCACTTTTGTAAATAGATAATACATTTCTTCTGAAAAAAATAACCGTGAAACCTGAAACATATATTTTCTAAAATTATATGTTAATACAAACATTGAAGATAAACACGAAGCGAGAAGACTTTCAATCAAGATAACAAGTGATAACATGATGTCCCACGTCATATCATGTGATATCTGTCAAGGATACGTCGAAGAAAAAGCGGAATGAAAGCAAGTCGGGATTTGTTATTCAAACATTAATAGATTATCAATGACTCACTAGCGATGCATCTATGTCAAATCACTAAGATCTAATTGATGGTCATAACATTCTATGTGGCAAGTTCCACCCCTAGAAAGGACCAAGATAACATAAAAAAAGAAACATTTTGTTCAAAACTTCTACTATGCACACGAAAGCAATAAATTTCATGCTTGCGAAACCTGACATACCACTGTAACACATCTGATGAAGCAGGAATAAGTCTCTAAAGGCAAAACATCGGTCGACATCATAGTAGAGTAAATCTAGAACGGCTACAATCTTGCCGGCATACTATTGTATGCAGTAGGTTTCAATAGTAATATGTTTGAGTGGAGGATCTTTGACCAACGTAAAGGTGACGAGGAGTCATCAAACCTTAATTTAGTGAATTAGAAGTAGCATCTTTATTATATGAGCGCTCTGCAAAGTGTTCAATGATACTAGGAATTTCCGTATATGAAATAAAACTATTTTACGGATTTTATCGCGGTTTATTTTTTATTTTTAGTTCCATACGTTTCGAGTGCTTTGTAGCACCCATGGTCACGGGAAGGACTGAGGTGTTAGACGTCCAAAAGGCATAGTTGTTCCGGGGTACCCTCAAACTTCTTATTTTTTTTGTTGTTGTTGGTCCGATCTACGATCTAAAAATAAACCGCGATAAAATCCGTAAAATAGTTTTATTTCATGTGTAATATTCGCGTAAATCTAAGAACTCAATATAATTTCCGTATATTTATAATGCTCTGATTTGCCTACATCCTCAGAAACTGTCAATACTAATAATCTTCATGTCGCTAATAAGGTTAAGCCACCGTCCAACAGTATTTTAAGCATGCCCCTAAGCTTTGTTGACAGATTTAGATCGTGCCATATATGTATAAGCTACGTAAAAATATCCCAACTTCCCGTCCATACAGATTTAATGGTCCAACATGGATTAGTACCTGACGACAAAATGATTAATAATTATAGAATACAAGAGTTTAAAACCGTTGGATGTGTTACAAAATCTCATTTCCAAAAAGCAATTTCGAAACAACCATGGATCTATAAAAAACATACAAGACAATATTCTGAAGTCTGTAAATATCTGCACGGACTGGAATGAATTGAATTTCAACTGTAAATTTAGCTTTCACAAAAATTTGGAACCGATAAAAAATTTTAAAACTTTTGGTGTATGTTTAATGTTGCATTCGTTCAGAATGATCTTTTTTGAGAAATCTCTACGTTCTTACGCTATTTTCTTTTTTCTGTATAATATAGAAAAAGAAGTTACAAATTTGTAAACCGATTTTTTTAAATGTAGAATAAAACTAGGTTTACTACTAAATCTAGATTTGCATTTGAAACAAAATATATATATATATATATATATATATATATATATATATAAATTACATCCGTCGTCAAAAGAATTTCTCGCATAGAACCTTTAGCCATGCATTGAGTCATATTCAAAATCAACTTCTCGAGTAGGTCAACATTTTCTCACACATCAGAAGCAACTTCGTATCAACTTTCATCAAAGTCTTAATCGACTCACGCGAGTACGTCAACAAGTGTTTAAATCAGATCAGCACTCAAAACTCCACACGGAACTTATTGTAAGGCTGTGTCCAGATTGCCTGAATGCGCGGTGTAAACGACGTTATTGCAACTGTAACTCTAATTGCACGCAGCGTCTTTAGCGTCCATTTTCCTCTACAACTTAAGCAAGGTTCGTAAGTCTTTCATGAAGCCCATTTTATATCATTTTTAATTTTGAGCGTCTTCCTGGTTTAGAAGGCACGTTAAGCCGTTAGTCATGATTACCATTTAATGAGGTATATTGATAAATTCGGAAAGCAGGTAGCTACAAACCTTCTACCAATTTGCACTGAGTCCTCGTAGTGGAGAGACAGTATAGGCTGATTTATATATGATGAACAGCTTGCGTGTGGTTGCAATTTTTTTTTTCTGAAAACTAAATGTGATACTAAAGCGTGCGTCGCTCATGCACCAATCGCAATAGGCGGGCACGCCGCAAGAGTGGCGTGCAAACGAATTGCGCTACCATATTAAAGTGTATGGCACGCATGCCCCTTAAAAATCGCGCACTCACCAATATAAACGAACCTTAATACGTCGAACTGATAATCTTGAGCTTGGACTTCCGGAAGATCATTAATTTAGCCATCAATTACTGCTCTACCGACATATCTATATCGATAGGACAAATTGAATTGTTATTAACATAACCGAAATAGGATATATTTTCATAGACTTGACAACTAACACTCGCGGCGTCAAGGAGTGCAAATTTGCATACTATTAAGCTTACAGATTAAAGTCTTACAACCATTTGGTGAATGCGTAGTACAAATCAATGGATGTGGCGTGGTCTCGCCTCACTGATTGATTGGATTGGTCGAGAACACTGACACATCATTTGATCTGCGCTATATTTGGACGGGACACGAAGAATTATGTGGCACTATTATTGCAGCCCCTTCTACCATACCATATCGAAAGAATAACTATTGTTTGTGGTATTCAATCAAGATCATTGACAATACTATTTATAACTTCCAATGTTACACAGGTGTAAATAGGGAAAGAGAGAGACCATAGAAAATGCTGTATTTTATAATAACATAAAAGAATTCAAACGAACAAATGGAAGAAAAGATTATTGTAGAGTTGACCTAACAATGGGGCACGGAAGGGAAAGATGAAATTCTTGACTATAACATAACTGAGGTCATTAAAATCAGAGTGGTCTAACCAATATTTCAAAACAAAAGAGTTTTGACCTAAAATACATAACTGATACATTTCTTTTAGCACCAGAATAGTATACGTTCGTATTGTTAATAGGCTATTATGGTTGTCTTAGCCTCAAATAAATCGCAATTCTTTTAAGGTGCGAGTTCCCACTGTTAAGCTGGAGACCTTCATGAGCGAGGAGCTCTGGCCGAAGGGTGTCGTCTTCAGGAGATTTCGTAGGAGACTGCGAGAAGCCCATGCACAGCGCAACATGTCGCCGAAATTACATGTTACTTAGGTCATAATTTTAATATATTATATGTATGTTAGTCTGTCTGTAAAGAATATATATGGGCCTGTAAATTGTACAATTTCTGATGCCTGAAATAAATAAATTATTATTATTAATACGGTTTGGATCAACATTAAGCAAATAGTCCAGAATAATCCTACTAATATTATAAATGTGAAAGTTTGTATGTTCAGATGTTTGGATGTTTGTTACTGAATCACACAAAAACGGCTAAACGGATTTAGAGCTAGCACACAGATAGTTTATTACCTTGATTAACACATAGTATACTTTTTATCCCGGAAAAATGTTAGGTTTCCGTCTAAAGTCAACGCGAACAAAGTCGCGGGCAGAAACTAGTCTAGAATATTGGAAGGCTTCATTCTCACGCCTTAAACCATACCATAATATGAGCCACGCTTCGACCTTCCACGCCCTGAACTCGAAATTTATTTCCCACCAACCAATTACTACAAGATTTATTTCCTGCATCGCATACACCGTACAAGTATGCGTTTCTCTCATTAAAAATGACATGAGTGAGCCATTAATAGTTATTAGTCGTGTCACTACTTAATGGTCATTAAAGAAAAATGCTTTTAGGTGCTGACCCATATTCATCGTCCTTCGGATTTATTGCTACATTCCTAGCTGTTGTTTACTCGTCTTTTTGGATCAATAACAAGGAACAGACAAAGGATAATAACATAAGTAGCTACTTTTAAAGACTCTTACGACTATATTATCAAATACCTATAAACCCTTCAGGTCCAAAAAGTTGGATTTGCGAAATGTTGAATTTCCATTATGTTGAATTCCCAATATGTTGAATCTCAAAATGTTGGATTCCCAAAATGTTGAATTCTCATACCTATAGAGATAGATACCTATAGCGAAAACATCTATGTATCTATATCATCACGCCAGATCCCTTGCCGGTGAGGCAGAGATGATAGAGATAGATTTTTATTTAAAACCTGTATGGCATGTAATAAAAATATTGGGAAAGTGTTACAGGTTAAACAAGGACATCTGTCTAGCCTCATAAAACTTACATTTATTTTCTCTTAACACTTACGGCTAAAATCGGAACATCGTGTCTACCTTGAAGCAATATCAAACCAATTTCCAAACCACCAAAGGCCACCCCAACACTTCGTCACAATCCAATTACAAACCACAACAGTAGGCAGCGCAGCATTGTTTTCAAAAAGTATTTCGGAACAATACGTTTTCACAACTGGCGGAGGATATATAGACTTTCTGACGGCATCTTGTGTTTCTAACAATGGGTAAGCTTGGAGCGTCGGTAGCGAGATTTGAGTTTCCGTTTAATTGTGAGGGTATCTCACATGAAGCATTTAGTACTAGAAATGAACCGACCGAGGCAGTTTAGTATTAGATTATCTGTATCATCGGTATTGGGGTCTCCATAAGGTCGAGCGATGACCTGGTGAAGGTAAAATCTGAATGGGTACCATACAAACCCAGTCGTTTTGACGGTCTTTGGGGAAAACCTTTGTCCTGCAGTGCACGTCTTTCGACCGATGATAGATAGATAGATATCGGTATTGTTTTACTAATTAACTTTGCTAAGGCCCGAGGGGTATTAACTCGGCTGGTTTTATTAATCAATCTATATGTAGTATAAAATGACAACTTACGTTAACTGATATACAAATTTGCAAGTATGAATCAGTTATTTACAGTTTAAAATGACCACTTGCCTTAATGAACACGTAACCTTGGGACTATGTAAATTAAATCGATTTTCAGTTTTGAAGGTGTTGAAAGCAACTTGAAATAGTTCTTATAATAAATACAGTCACTTCATCGCCCTTAAGCTGTAAAGGCCCCGCGGCCAACAGCGTAGACACCTACACAAACACACAAATCATCGCCCTTTTCTTTTCTGAAAGTGACTTAATACATTGCGTGTATAAATAGCATTTTTATATCTATCTATCTATAACCTCACGCCAGATCCCTTGCGGGGTAGGCAGAGAGTACAGAGTTCCAACAGGTTCTTTCCTTACATACCTCTCTGGCTTCCTCGACTCTCATAGTTCGTCTCATACACGCTCGCCGGTTACGGAGACTCTTGACTTTTCCATCAGATAAGACTCGGTTTATTTGGTCGTGGTAAGATAGTCTAGGTCTTCCCCGGTACCTGCATCCTTCCACTTTCACATTGTATATCTGTTTTGTCATTCTTTCCTCTGGCATTCTTTCTATATGCCCGAACCAACGGAGCATGCCCTTTCTCATCTTTACACCGATACTATTATTATAGCATTTTTATAATGGAGATTAAACTCGGCTCGATTAGACTCGGCTAGTCGGCGGCGGCTACGATTAACGGATTCGCATGGGTAGATGCGTTCGCGAAGTGTCGTGTTGTCGCCTTTTTAATATGGGCGCGAATAGCCCGCGACACGTGTCGCTTGAGATGTCGCATGAATTTAGAGCGACGTCACCCGACAAATGTCCCGCGACCTATATCATACAAGAAACCAGTTGGAGGATGTCGCCACATATATCAAGCGACGTCGCTAACTACGATTGACGTCACCAGCCACACGAATCGAGGGATATTTGTTCCCTAATTATACGAGGCTAAGTATTTACAGTAACTGATTGCTGATCGAAGTCACTAGTAGCAACAGAGGCTTCTCCTTACTCAAAAAATTATCATTGCCATAGAACGTGGCAATACTGCCAGCCATCTAAGCACACGGCTAAACGACACTGATTTAGCACAAATCTATGTATTTTATCTATCTACAACATCACGCCAGATCCCTTGCGGGGTAGTATTACTTGTAAGTGTTAATTTCGTTTCTCCATGTAATTTTTCTATTTGTGGGATGTACTTTGTTATTTTTTTAGTAACGAATAAATATGTATTAATGTTAGTAAATAAAAATTTTCGATTTGAACAAAAAGATCTTGATAGTTACTACGATAATTTGTGTAACCTTCAGTTATAAACATAGCAAATTCTGATGCATGTGTGAGTCGGCACAGGAAAACGCAATGAATCTCGGTGTTATCTGCTAGTATTATGGTGACTTTCATGCGGTTTGTATCTGCCACAACGAGGATGCTTCCAGGCGATTAAATGTACATGAGCCTTTATAACGGTGAAACATTGTAAATACTAACCTAAATATGATAGGAATATATTGGCACTCAATGTTGGAACTCCGTGTTGCAACTAAAAGCTGCTCAGATGAGGCTTTCAACTTGGCTTAGCTACCACATTTGACGTAACCCAGCCAACGGCTTAACGTGCCCTAATGGTCACTCAACTCAGACTGACCGGGCGAAACGCTGCTTAACCTCGATGATAGCTGAGAACATGGTAGCCCCACAGCGTTACGAGCCTCCGAGGTTTATTCCCGAAATCGCCAAAAACCCTACTGGGATTACTTATACCTATGTTTATTACTTATACCCTACAGACGCAGGGATTACTTATACCTATGTTTCTGCCCTAAATTAACCCAGAGTACAAACGATGTTTGCACAATAAGTGGTTACTTACTTTAACCACAAGTTTCTACCCTAATTTTTAACGACTGACCGAGACGAGAATCGTACTCTCAAGAGGAGCTCTTGAGTTAGTTACAACTCCACTTTACCACTTCAGCAACGCTTGGAAGGCAATTACTGTTCTCATCATGTTGGTCTGTGAAGATAGTAGTGATTCTTCTTGCTTTTTAATAGAAAAGTAAGATGTTGATATCATAATAAAGTCTAGGGCTCAAACCTCGGTGTGTATCTATAGGTTTATTTGGAAATCTAACTACAATTGTCACTTGATGACGACGAAGAAAATATAATTTTGAGGAAATTTCCAAATCCTGGAGAACTTTAATAGTGACGGGCCCACGTACTGATATTTTGATCAGAAATCTGAAAACGATCGGTGATCTAGGTGTACAATAGACCGTTCAAGCCTAAAATCATACACTTGTGACAAGTACATCGTCTAAGCCCACGTTTAAGCCCTTTAAGCATAACAGGCATGTGAAGTACATATGTAGTCTGTCTTTCATTAGAGCTGAGAGTGATTATTTAACGTTTTCATAAGCTGGCAACACTGCGGCTAATGTCACCTATTGTTCTAGTGAATACATACATATGCGAACTGGTTTTGATACTCGCTAGATTTATTTAATGTTATGTTATAATTCCATAAAATTTTACATATTTTATTATTAATACCTCTTATATTAAATTCCGTGGCATTGCATTGATGGATTGTATAGATACTCCGAGACTACAAACAATCCATATTTTAATTAAAAAATTAAAGGACTTCCAAGAAATTGATTTAATATCTGAAACACAATAAATATCAGGTTCCCATAACAACAAACCAAGGAATTATAAATCATTGACACGAAAGAATGTAAGAAGTTAGAATGCTGTAATTTCTATGTGACTACCTCTCCTACTCCTTCTCGTCCCTCGTTACTCTCATGTCTGTATCACATATACACACATGAGAGTAAAGTACTTAAAATAGAAAAAAGCATATTATCATGTTTTTTTTACTAAAGCAATTATCATCAAATCTATTGAAATCATCAAGTATCAAATCCATTTATTCCCAGTTCATCTGGGGTTGTATGACCTAATTTATTAAAATTTGCTGCCATTCCCCACTCTCAGCTTTTATTAGACAGACTCTACCTACCATATGAATAGTAACCAAAATTCTATCACAAAAAAACAAATCTCAACAACTTATCTTTCCTGTCCCCCTTTCAGAGACACAGACTAAGCCTAGATTATATCAGCTTTAGCGACGTACCAAAGACAGGCTTATAGAGAAAATATCTACGTCGACTGCATATCCGGATGTCAGATGACGTCACCAAACCTATTCTCTACGCACCACTTACCTAAATAATTATTTGACGTGTATTTATTAGCGTTACAGCTCGCTGGTTCCGCGTTACGTTGGTACTTGATACATCCACTTAGCTGCTGTGTCAATCATAAACAACATCTTTGGGTAATTTGAATTTTATTACTATGCTATGAGAGTCTTAATTCGATTGTCATATAGATTTAGGATGATAGGTTTTCGCTTGAAGTGTCTATATTAGATTATGTTCGATGAACAAACGTAATATGTTATGCGATTTTAGATTACTAGGCGCGTATTTAAAATGCCGTTTTGATAATTCGCTGGCTGAATATAATAGTGGCACAACTCAGATATTATTTGAGTTAGGACTCTAATTTCAAAATTTAAAGATTAATTTCTTCTGACTTCGACTTTTCAGTTATGTCGCCAGCTAATTATGTATTCAGATATTAGCGTAATTTTATGGGCATATTGATTAATGAAGATATTTGATTAATAGTTAAATTATTACCAAAGCTTTGCAGGCAGTGTTCAGGGGAACACTCGACTTGTGTTGAAGAGACCTAATTAGACCTAATTACTTACAAACATGAATTGCCGAAAATTACTAACAAATTCTTGTATCAATCAAATTGTTCGATTAATCATTCTGTCGGTAATACTACAGGTGCAAAAAGTAAATTAACTACAAAGTGATGCAATTATTTCGAATTCCAGTCAATAGCTTGAGTATTCAAATTAGAACATATAAGGAAATCAATTATCTGGTAAGCGCAGCGCAGCGCCTGCTAGATGGACCGACGATCTTGTAAAAATCGCAGGAAGTCGTTGGATGCAGGTGGCATCGGACTGGTTACGCTGGAAAGCGATTGGGGAGGCATATGTTCAGCAGTGGTCAAGTATAGGCTGAGATGATGATGATAAAGGAAACCAGAACACAGAACTTATAATTTTTTTACACATAATCATCATCGTCTCAACTAGCAGGCTTTTGCAATGAGCTTTATTGTGCTTGTATACCAATCATACAGTACAACCATCTGTCCTTATCTAGGGTTACACTCTTCTATCCTATCTATCCCTTTCTAGGGTGACACTCTTCTATCCTATCTATCCCTTTCTAGGGTTACACTCTTCTATTCTTATGTATTTATCTATTACATGGACGTAACTACTATTGCTTAGGTGCTATAAACTTAATCAATTACAAAGCTTATCTATATACAACATGAACGCGTCGTCCCGAACATATCTCCCGCCGTGAACTAGTGTTGTAAAAACGCTCGAGTCGGCGCTTAAAACGCTTGCGTGTTTGAACGCTCGTAAGCGTCGACTCAGCGATAAACGCTCGACTTCAACGCTCATTTTTACAACACTACCGTGAACTGTCTGCTTCACTGACGGTTCATACATCTTCGTGGGTGGGACGACGTGGGGCAACACTATCAATTCCTTCGTCCACTGCACGCACGATTCTATCTTCTCCAGGGAAGGTCCTTATTATCAAGAGACCACATGTTCCTGGGGAGTACGTTGTCAACGAAGAGGACGATGACCTCTTCTTTCAGGGTGGCGCCGAGTCCGTGGGGCTCCCGCTGGTAATGAAGTCCAGGTAAGTACTCCCTTATCCATCGTTCCCAGAACATGTCCGCGAGTCTCTGCGCCGCTCTCCAGTGGGTGCGGCCGATGAGGTCAGTGTCAGTGAAGGTTCCTGGTGTGGGGTTCCGCGCCGGGCCGTTAAGCAGAAAGTGGTTCGGTGTCAGCGCCTCCGGGTCCTCAGGGTTGACCGGTACGTGTGTGAGCGGTCGATTGTTCACGGTGAATTCGACCTCCGCCAGCAGTGTGGTGAGAACCTCCTCCGAAGAGTGCCTCTCAGTCAGAATCGTATACAGGGCTGTCTTCTATATAGGCTATAAACTTAATCTACTACATTGCTTATCCGTGTACAACATGAAGGCGGCGTCCCGAACGCTTGTCATACTATAATTTATTAAGTAACCATGAACGTGACAGCACACTTACTCGCTAGCGCACGCTAACGTCAATCTTTTCGTGCTAAGCCCTCCAACGGCCAGTTTCAATCCTTAACTCAAGGATAGATTTGACTACTACAGACAGAATTTTCACATATTTTGTATAGAAATTCTGTCGAAATTCTACTGACAATAAGGAAATCTATCCATAAGTAGAATATTGGAATCGGCCATAGATCGTGCACCGTGCATAATGGCAATAGTTACATCGAACCTAGCATCATTAGGAATGTACACAGTATATCTCTGGCTTGGAGAATACAGAAATGGCAAATTTGTAAATAACGGTTGGAGATGTACTGTGTTCATTGCCTGACGACGCTAGGTCCGATATACTCGTATCTAATAGGGGCAAATCTATTGCTTTTATACCGAACACGATTCAGAGGGCTTAGCACGAAATGATCGATATTAGTATGAAGCGAGCGAGTTGATGTCATCCTTATCATACTATAATTTATTAAATAAACATGAACGTGACGGCATACTTTTGCTAGCTCGCCCTAACGTCAATCTTTTCGTGCAAAGCCCTCAGGTCTTAGACTGCTACTTAATTTTTGGAAATTATATCCAACTTATGATAATCAGGATTAAAATTAATAATAATAATAATAATTTATTTAACCATAAAAAAACCAATACAACGGTGTTTTAAAATAATCTTAGGCTAATTGACAGGTACATAAATATAGTGGTTGCCTCTGCCGCCGAACTAGGAAAACCTGTATTTCGGCGTACAGCGTCAATCCCCTCGAGAATTGTTTTATTTAAATTTAACTAGCCTAAAACTAAACAGTTAGCGTAAGGTGTTAGTGTGTCAAGTAGTGACAAGTGGTGTGACCTCTCTTTGTGTAAGGTGATGGAGTGCGTGAGTGAGTGTGAGAGGGTGTGTTAGGTAAAAGTTTATCGTTGCAGTAATAGTGCCTAACATCGCATAATTTATTAAAGTATATCTTTATTTAGATAACAAGTTTTGTTGTGAAAGATAGGGGAGCTAATATTTATCGGCCCCGAATTATTTGGATATAACTAAAAGTTCTTCAGTCTCCTCATATGAGAGCTTTTGTAAGTATTCGTAAACTTCTTTTTTACATATCGTATTGTTTAACGGATAAATATTAAGTTCATCATTTATTTTGTTATAAATATATGGTCCAATGAAAGCAATAAAGCGTGTCATAAATTTTGTTTTGAAGGAGTAGGGCAGGCTACATACCATGTTTCTTCGACGTTTATTAAGTAGTGTACATTTTTTGATAGATATAACTGCCTTACCGTTAGAACGTCACAGTTTTGATACAAATGCGATGTCGGGAAATAGATGGGTTTAAAGGTACAGACCTTGAGAATGGCACGCTGAGCTCTTTCTACAGATAAAAGCAATGTCTTACTTGCCCCACCCCATATCGTTATGCAATATGCTAAAAGAGGATGACAGAGAGCATAATATATCTGTTTCAGTGTGGCAAATTCGGCTACGTGTCGAAGATTTTTAAATATATATATTAATTTTCGCACTTTTCCACATAAGATTTTAATATGTTCCTTAAAGCCAAGCTTGGTGTCAATTACTACTCCCAGATATTTAATGGAATCAACCTTTACAAGTGTAGCACAAGAGCATTCAGTTTCTAGGGAGCAGTTATGTGCTACAATGGATAGTGTATGGTTTAGCTTACTGTTTTAGCGTATACTGAAGCTATACTTGGATTTGTCCACATTTAATGTCAGTACATTCTCGAGTAGCCTTTTATTCACAGCATTAAGTCCCAATTGAGCAGCATCAAAAACCTCATCCCAGGAGTTGGCAGCGAAAGCGAGAGCAGTATCATCTGCGTATGATATTGTTATGCCCTGGGTGAGGTTTAGATTTGTGAGATCGTTTATGTAAACTAGAAATAATGTTGGCCCCAAGATGCTACCTTGAGGGACGCCGTAACATATTGGGAGGTCATTGCTGATATGGTTGCCTAGCCTCACACATTGATGCCTTTCTAAGAGATAGCTCTCTAGTAATTTCAATTGAGTCCCGCGTATACCCATTCTTTCCAACTTTTGTAGTAAAATTGGAATAGAAATTGTATTAAAGGCCTTAGCCAGATCAAGAAAGACTGTCAGACACTTTTTGCTATTATCTAGATTTTCAGTGATAAAGTTAGTTAAGGCGGTGACTGCTTGTTCCGTAGAAGAACCACTACGAAAGCCAAATTGATTTTTTGACAACAAATTATTCTTTTCTAGATATCCGACCAGTCTTATATTGATAATTTTTTCTAATACCTTTGACAATGACGGCAGTATTGAAATAGGTCTGTAGTTTTCAATACAATTTTTATTCCCGCCCTTGTAAATCGGGCGTACTTCAGATTTTTTTAATGATTTAGGGAAGACACCATTTTCTAGGCATGAATTAAAAATGCAAGTTAGTGGAGGTACGAGTATACTCTGGTGCTCTTTGAGAAATGCGTTACTAATGCCATCACAGCCTACGGTGCAAACTGTTTTTAGGTTTTGTATTATTCGCCCTACTTCCTTTTCATCCGCTTTCTCTAACACAAAGGAGTTTATCTGTTTGTTATGTTTATTGTTTGAAGAAGTATTATTAATGTTATGAATTACAGTTTCAGCTAGTTTCTTACCAACATTTGAAAAATAATAATTCACATCATGTAATGAAAGTTGTGGAGAAGAATAAAATGTTAGTAGTTCTTTGGGATAATTCGGGTTTTTAGCAGTGTCTGTTATATCTTTTATGACTTTCCATAGTCTCTTATTATTATTTTTAGCGGCATCGATTTGGCTTTTTTCATATGCCCTTTTCACTTTCTTTAGTAAAGAGTTACAGAAATTTCTATACCGAAGATATGTAACCTTTAGTACTTCATTTGTCGGAGCTAGTTTGGATTTTATATGTAGCTTGTCTCTATTTCTCATACATCGCAACAGGCCGGGAGTAATCCATGGTTTTATAATTCTCTGGCGTCTTGATAGTTTTATTACTGTAGAATTCTTGTCCAGGGTTATTTGTAAGACTTTGATAAGGCGATCAAGAGATAGTTCAGGGTCATTGGATTTATATATTAAACTAAAATCAATATTTTGTATGTCTTCTTTTAACTTTAGAAGGTTAACTTTAACTGAGGTTGTTATAGCTAATGTACGTGGTTTATTTAAATCTATTGCCAATAATACAGGGTAATGGTCAGTTAATGTCGATCGCGGGATGATAGTGAGTGCAGAGTTTTTGGTTTTTAATAATATATGATCAATGCATGTCTCGCTGTCACTTCGCGTTAATAAAGTGTGGGCTGGCAGAAGGCCATGAGTAGCCATAAGTGTCAAATATCGTTGGCCTTGGTTATCAATCTTATCTTCATTTATTGGTATATTTATATCCCCAACCACGACAATGTTCTCATATGTTGAGTACTTCCTAAGTGTTTTATCCAGTGACAAAAGAAATTTATCAATATTATTTTGTGATGGTGATCGATATAGTCCGATAAGTACAGTGTGGTCATTACGGGTCGCAACCAGGCAATTTGCATCATCAAAATCTGGCTCATGTGTACAGAAGTTAAGGCATTCTTTGTAGTATAGTACAACGCCATCATTTTGTTTGGTATTTTTCGTAGTGTGATTTGAGGAATATCCCTTAATTATGGGAATAGAGGATGTACGTGAAAGCCAACATTCGGTAAGTATTATAACGTCACATTTTATCTGTAGTCTAGATAAAAGAATATTGAGTCCCGGCATGTTGCAACTTATACTGCGTATGTTTTGGGTAAGTATCACCAGTTTGTTTGCAGACTTAATGTATTTCTACAAAACATAAACATAAAAGAATGTCGGAAGAAAGAATACCAAAACAGATACACAAAGACTTAGACTATCTACCCAAGACCAAATAGACCGTGTCTTACCTGAAGGGCAAGATTCTCCTTAACCGTCGAGCGTGTATGAGACGAACTATGAGAGTCGAGGAAGCCAGAGTGGTATATAAGGAAAGAACCTGTTGTAACTCTGTACTCTCTGCCTACCCTGCAAGGGGTCTGGCGTGATGGTATACATAGATAAACATAATATGTGAATTCCAATTCAATCACCTTTCAAACAATACACAATCCAGATGGGACCGGTCAAGATCGGCCCACGATTATCGATTTACTTTCACCGCAAGTATCTCGCTATCGCTATCAGAATCAACTATCTAATCGAGCACTTCAATCGTTATCTCGGATGTGCACTTGTCGTACGGATTGAAAATAAAAGTTGTTGCAAGATATATTATTAACGTATGCGTGTTTCGTAATGTGATGTAATTATAATCAAGATGAATTAAGAGAGATTGCAATCTCGCGGATCAATGTTCTGCTTGCGATTATTTAATGAATTTTTACGACGGATTTTTAATTTAGGCGAGTGTAGGCCGCTCCACTCAGTGTATTAAGTCGCAAGACAAATCCTTGTCTATTCATCTACATTGTTACGCCAGATTTCTTGCGAGGAAGGTAGAGCGTACAGAGTTCCAACAAGATCTTTTAGGCCTCTCTGGCTTCCTCCACTCTCATAGTTCATCTTATACATGTTCGCCGGTTACGGATTCTTTACTTTACTAAAAATAAACACGAAATAAGAAAATATAAAAGTTTCTATAAAACTATCAACGACTATGTATCATTATTTTGGTCATGGTGTGAATGTGTTCCACGCAGCGCCGCGCTGCCCCGATAACCGCATAAGGCGTGGCCGTGATTTCGACAGAACGTCGTTATTATAATAGCGTGTTGTTCATGGTGGTAATATTCCATATGTATTACTGGAAGCACCCTCTGTTTTTGAACCACAGCACGCCACATTAAAATATTATACTCATATGTGAAAATCTAACGACCCATTTAGGTTATAAACATTTTTTATCGTATATGTTTCAAATCACGTTGTTTCTATATTGATAAAATAGGGAGTGAGACTTATTCTATCTATATATGAGATTTGGATTATGTTATTTTATGTTATGAGTACGTTGAAAACTGGCTGACAAATATAATCACTCGCTACATCATTTCTCTTTTCTTGACGTCTTCGGATTTATGACTAAGATCTTTCAATCCTATCGCCGTAAGTATTCCCAAAGTCAACATTTCACAAAAATCTTAACCTGGATATAAGTAACATATATAACATTAGAATGTTATCCTCCTCCTCGCGTCGATATCCTCAATGTTGCAGGTCGTGACCTTCAGGAACAATGATATCGCGGATTATGTTACCTACCAGCTCGGTTCTCAGCCCTGTGAATCGCATCAGAAATTGTGGTGCCCAGGGCGTATCGGATCTGATAGGACCAGCGCATAGGGCTACGACCTCTTGGACTCTTTCCTTTTACTTTGCCAGTAACCAGTAGATCTACCATGAAAGTTTTAATCTGAAACTTCTTAGCTGAAGGATACACGAACGAAATACGATCCGTGTACCTACCATGACGATGCATTGGATTCATTTCTTTCGGTTGGGCACCATAGACTGTGTTCGTGAATGAATCACAGATGCGAAGTATGTTTCCGTTTACGAAAAAAGTAAATAATAAATGAAGTATTATAAACCAACCCAATAAAAAGTCCATTCGTTTCTTATCAGACACGTGGTAACTTATGAACATTCCAAGTTAGTCGTGTAAAATTATTTATTGTCACGTTGTTATAATGACATAAAGGCACGAACTATGCATATAATGTTACAAAATTGAAGCTGAAATGGCGTAATTATTAATATCATATTTGCAATAAAAAACAATATGAACCGACGACTAACGGTCTATTCATTTGTGTTTTTA
The DNA here is from genome assembly GCA_905147815.2 of Phalera bucephala. Taxonomy (NCBI): domain Eukaryota; kingdom Metazoa; phylum Arthropoda; class Insecta; order Lepidoptera; family Notodontidae; genus Phalera; species Phalera bucephala. Next base: position 6,169,799 of record LR990620.1, on the reverse strand, counting down.
CAATTTTTGTTCTTTTTTTATATACATGGGGACGGCAACAAAGGCTATTTGGTTGTTTAAGAAAAACAACTCAACAAGAATTCCTATGAGAAACGAGCCATCGCAACCTAGGCGGATGCCCTTCTGCTTTCGATATTTGAAAGGATTTTTAGAAAAATCTTGCTATTTCGTAAGTTTGTACTCTATGTTAAAATAGCAATAATAATATTAAAAACACCATATAATTTCAGTTTGAACGCATTTATTGTTTTAAGATACTCGTATCAAAAAAACTTCATTAAAATATTCGGAACGAAAATACTTCGTGGTAGGCTCGCCCAAAATTTCGATCTAAAACTTCGGAATCACGTTCCATGGTAGACCTACAGTAGCTTTTCGTGGTTGTCGCCCTTTTTCCTCGCTATGTGGCCGAAAAACTCAAAAATCCTTCGTGTGCAGATAGTGATCTTGAGTTCGGCCAATATAGATGCATTGGTCCTATGCGCGGTCCATGGTCTTCTCCAGCACCACATTTCAAAACCATGCGCAGGCGGCCTGTTTTAAGAGTCTAGGTCTCAAAATATAGAATGTTATATCGTCTTCATTTATATCACATCCAGTACCTCTACATCCACGTACCAACAAAGGCAATGCGTTGCACTAATGTGGGTGCAGCGCTGCGTGAAACCCATGGGTGCCCGCTGTTAACCCAATTGCAGCTTATATGGCACGCAATACGGCCGCCTTTCGCGTCACGCCCGATTTGTATGTGCGAAGGATATTGGGGAAAATTTGTTCCGACCTTTATGAAGGGGAAAACTTGCAAGAATTTGATACATTAATATTCCTTTTCTTCCTTTAGGAGAAGCCTTGTCGGCCGAAGGAAGGAAGAAGGAATGGTTTTTGTTGCACAATAACTCGAAATAGAACTGCTCTATTGAGTCCAATTTATAATTCACTACATTTTTGTCTTCTGCGTTTGATATATATTTGGCCGTTTGCATGAAATTGTTGTCGGCAATAGGACCGAAATGTGACTTCATCTATTTTCTATTATTCTTCATATATGTCTATCTCTATTTGTAACTTTATTAGTGTACTATAAATAATACTGTGTTTATATCTCAGCGTAGTGCCAAAACCATCTTTCTCAAAGACTATTAAGCAGATAACAGATAGGAAAAAGCATAGGTAATCTTAGTAGTCCTCACATACATCTCTGCTATTTCGAAAAGGATTGGTCAACTGATAGCTTACATGAGCTTTATCGTCGATTATAATTACAGCACCAACCACCCAAATAGAACAATAATCTATGAAATATTTTAATCACGCCAGATCCCTTAATGTATAGACAAAGAGTACGGAGCACCAACAAGTGAACTACGAACCTGTTAGATCTCTGTACAACAAAATCACATGTCAAAATCCCTCTTATTATGTAGTATATTTCCCTGATTTTGGTTTTATGTCTATATATAAAAGGTGTAACATAATAAACGCAAGACCTCAAAGTAGTTTGTCCTAAATCGGTAAATGAATTTATTCTAACCATTTTTAAACAATCTTAATTATTTTTTTATTGCAAAAAATGCTGTTTCTTTTTCAGCGCCCGATGACAAACTAAATTAATTCTCGATTCAAAGCAATACAGAGATTTCAAATGCATTTCCAAACGTATTTCTTAATATGCACACATACACGTACAAGTTTCATTGTTAATTTTGTTTAAAAAGGGGTAAAAAGCTTTAAATTACTCATAGTTCGTCTCATACACGCTCGCCGGTTACGGAGACTCCTGACTTGTCCTTCAAATAAGACCCGGTCTATTTGGTCATGGTAAGATAGTCTACGTCTTCCTCGGTACCTACATCCTTCCACTTTCGCATTGTATATCAGTATATTTATTCACAGACCAAAATTAACTGTACAATACTACAGATTTTACAATCACCAAACGTACAATTTTATCACAGCTATCATCATTTCCCGGAACATCATGAAATACAGATGATAAAATTGTGACCGAGAAGTAATTGGGACATAACGCGATACACACGATCGCCATTATTCACCCCATTATTGATGAAACTAGTAGCAGTCAAGGTTTTTATTGTCACCCATTCGATTACCGATATGCTTTTAAATTAAAGTGGTTTGATTGATGGGATTTTTATGAATGAATGGATTGAAAATAAATCTTTTTTTCAATCCATCCATTTATCAGTTGTATCTTTTATATAACAAAAATAAAAATGGTGAGTCACGTTCCTTTGCATCGCCAAAAATTGACTCTCGATACGTGTCAATTTCACCCCAGTGTCAAAGAACTCGCTAGGTAGTTAACAATGAATTGAGTAATTTTACAATAATATAGTTGATATTTTAAAAGGACAGTATCTTATTCGAAGGGCAAGTCAAAGGTCTCCGTGACTGGCGATGGTGTATGACGCAAACTGTGAGGGTGGAGGTATCTAGAGAGGTCTATAAACTAAAAATCCAAATTCTGATACGATGATACAGAAAGTATTTTATGTATGGTAGTTTAAGCACAAAACCAACTCCACGGGGTAGTAAGGATCTGTATATATTGCATTGCTATAAGATTTACTATTAAAACAACTAGTGGTCGCCCATAGGTCGATATTCGACCTACTCTTTCATCGTATGCTGGTTATGTTTGACATTCAGTAAGACTATAGACAAATAATATTAAAGACAAACATCAATTTGACGTGTATTGTGTCAAATACATGGTAGTGTGTGTAATGTTTTTTTCATTGATTTAATGTATGTTTTAAGCATAATTTTAAAGAAATATTGGGATTCTGCACTCCTTCTCTATATAAACTATAAGTGTGGGAAATTTAATACTCCTCCGTCCACGCAATTTTCGTAAAAATATGTACAAAGTTTTTGCTTCACGTATTAATATATATATATAAACGACCTCTAATTAAAATATTGAGACTACAAATAAATTTGAAGACAATTATATTTGTTCATATAATCCATGTATATCTTTAGCCAGATATTGTTCTTTAATTCTTTATTGTACACACAGAAAATGTTACAAAATAAAAATAATAATAAAATAAAATGTACAAAGACGAGCTTAACTCAAAATTGAGTTCTCTGACAGCAAACCTTTGAGTGACAAAGAGACAAAACATTAAAACAAGGATAGAAATGAGTGTACAACACGAAGGGAATAGTTTTAGATAATAAAATGATAGAATACATATAGGTAGAATATATACCTAAAAATATACTACACACTATACGATAACATAAAATATACTACTTGATATAAGACATACATACATATAACTTACATAGATAGGAAATGTTCTTTAATTCTTTTCTTGAAAATCTGCGGAGTGGAACTATCGCGTATGGAGTGTGGAAGAGAATTCCACAAGCACACTGCACGTACAGTGAATGAGCTATGATACCGGCTCGATGTATGCCGAGGAGTACTAAGAAGAAGAGAAGATAAAGAGCGATAGGGTTTTTCCCTGGGAACCAAATACTCAAAGCGTTCCCGAAGATATGTAGGGGAGTTAGGATTGTGAAGCACAGAGAAAAGTAAAGAAAGAATGTGAGTATCCCGACGCTGCCGAATAGGGAGCCACTTCAATTTAGTCCGAAAATCTGACACATGATCATACTTTCGAAGGCAGTTGCATCAAGAAAACTAACATCAGCATAGTCGAGTAGTGGTAAAAGAAGAGATTAGGCGAGAGTAACTTTAGTTTTAAATGGTAGGAACTTCTGGAGCCGTTTGAGAGATTGGAATGATTTGTTAATATTCATCATCATCACGTCCACTGCTAAACATAGGTCTCCCCAATCGTTCTCCAGCGCAACCGGTCCAATGCCACCTGCATCTAACGCCTTTCTACGATCTTCACAAGATCGTCGGTCCATCTGGCAGGCGGCCGTCCCAGCTGCGCTTGCCAATACGCGGTCTCCACTCTAGAATCTTTCTCCCCCAACGTCCGTCGGATCTTCGTGCTGTGTGGCCCGCCCATTGCCACTTAAGCCTACTAATCCGCAGTTCGGTTCATTTTTTTTGAAACAAAAATGTGTTTGACCGCATCAACATACTCAACCAATTCAAACACAAAAAGAATCCAAAACACCCAACCTTCCTTCTCACAATGCTGATCCTACTAAAAATACACACATAACACACATTCCGCTGAGCCCACAAATTACAACACGTTTCGTAGAACATATAAATCATGTTACATACTAAAACAGCAGTTAACATTCTCAATATTATACCCCAGCAAATCCCGCAGAAGCCGCAGACGACATCAAAAGCCAAATTGAAAATCTTTTACTTCCGTGTACTATTTTAAAAGACTTCGCAGGCCTTAAAGACACATAGACGGAGCTGGGGTAATAGTTTTATAGTAGACAGATTCATATATGAAGAAAGAATTTCATAGAGAAGCAATGGTTCGAATAGGTAACGAGCTTAAAATATCCAAAAAATATATACATAACACTTAACTTACTCTCGATAGAGAGTATTGCGCCCACGAGCACCTTAACCAAAACAAACGTATGTAGATTTGTTTCGTGTGAAAATTGAACCCTATTAGAAAAAATTGGAGCTGTCTACGCCCTAATGGCTAGATCAAGCCGTCGTCAAATTTAGAGAGTGATGTATAAATAAGCAACTTTACCGATTTAACCTTCAACTATGTTAGGTTCCGTGTAAAAGGGGGCGAACCTATTGACATTATACCGAGCACAGCCTAGCTTCAGACTGATACTGATAATTTTCCTATTGAAGAATTACATTCTGTCCGACGTAGGATTTGAACCTGGACCAAAGAAGCAGTCTTACATAAGTGTATAAACCTTATATTGTGTAACGTATATAGCTACATCGAATCCGCTCACGATGATAACCAAATTCTCATAGTCGTTGGGTCTATTTTATTAGTTACATCCGTGGCAGTTATAAATAAGAAATTCAGTATGAGGACAGCTGCTCAGGCCGCGTACGAGGGCATAAAACAAAACACCATGACGGCATAATGGCCGACACGAGAGCGGCTCGGGAATGTTAAATCATTCACCATCGGGATGGTGTACGATTTAACAGAAACCATAAAACTGTTGAAACAATTGTACATGTTTGGACTATTTCGAGCTGAGCCCTTATTTGGTATTACCAAACGCGGCGCGTTACGATAACTTCGTGAAATTACCAGGTAAAGGTATACTGATTTGTGTGTGCGTGTGAGTGTCTACGCTGTGGGCCACGAGGATCTTTACAGCTGCACCGGACAAGAGGGGGTATTCTGTGTTGCGACTGAAGTACTCGTACCATTTACGTTATCGCAACTCGCCGCGTTATGTGTTTAATTAGATTTAGAGAATAAGGGCCCAGGAGCATTAACCAAGCAACCTTTAAATCATCATTCCTCTTAAAGATTACTATAAAATATACTTAATCTAGCTAACCCGACAGAATTTATTCGACGAAATTTCAGCATTATCAGGTTTTCCCTAATTATCTGACCATTTTTTTTTTTTTTGCTACTCAAAAAGCTTATTCCGACTATAAATCATTTATTTATTTCAAACATGCCCATATTCAGTAAATAGTTAACAATATTTTTTTACAACTATTCTCTTTGATGCGCTGATCTTACCATCGAACAGCCATTAATTCTATTTACTTAGATAAGTTTCAATCTGAGAACTTTTATGAGTTGATGATGTTAGTATGAGTCGGCCATTTTGAAACAATACAATTAATCGTTTGCATTATATTTAAAATTAACGGTTAGCTGTAATTTACAAAATATATCACTACTTTTCAATATAGCCAAATCACCTATACCTTTAACCTGTATAAAACGAACGATAAGGGTAAAGGAAACTAACATAATATTTCCGCTTATTAAAAATAAATACAAGCCTTCACCAGGACACAGCAGACATTTTAGAATCATAACAAGAATTGTTCACACAAAACAGTAAAAACGCATTGTGCTTTTATCGCGCAAACTAACTTTCACATAATTACCTTACAGCAATAAGCTCATCCGACGAAGAAAGCACATAAAACCCATTTCTGAATATACCTACCTGTACGGAAATATGTATGTTCCACTTTCGGAGCAGCCGAAAGGTCTTAAAATGCTATAAACGTGAACTTCAGTTTTATTTACCTATTTAACCCCGAATACAAGTTTAACACTCCAAATTTACTAAATAAAGACGAACGTTATAGTCAGACATGGGCAAAATGTAATCAGATTAAGGATTACAATTGCATTTTGTTATATTCATTGATTTATTTTTTAAGATTAAAAGTGTAATCGTAATCATACTGAGTTCTTAGATTTACGCGAATATTACACATGAAATAAAAATATTTTTCCAGATTTTATCGCGGTGATTTTATGATTTATTTTTGATTTTTAAGTTCCCGACGTTTCGAGTGCTTTGCAGCACCCATGGTCACGGGAAGGACTGAGGTGTTAGATGTCCAAAAGGCATAGTTGTTCCGGGGTACCCTCAAACTTCTTAATTATTTTTGTGGGTCCGATCTACGCAGAATGAGCCGCAGAATGAGCTCACGGTGTCTTGAGGTCTTGCAGTGTTATGCTTGGTTTTGGATTTGATTATATTATTACTGGATCCCAAGTCGATGGAAGCACCCAGCCATCTTCTCTATTGAAATTAGGATGTTTTTTAATTTCAATAGCCTCGCGAACCATCCTTGGTAGGAAACGGTATTCTTTCATTTTCAGTTCTTGATTTGTGGTCTATCAAATCTGATGTTATGGGCGACTGCGGACTTCTCTGAGCGACGGTGTTTTAGGTCAGCTATGTGTTCTTTAACCCTAGTTTTTACTGGTCTTTTTGTTTGTCCTATGTTGTATGTCGTCGGGAACTTAAAAATCAAAAATAAACCGCGATAAAATCCGAAAAAATAGTTTTATTTCATGTAATCGTAATCGTTGAAGATTACAATGCAATTGTAATCGTTAATCATTAATACACCGTCACGCCTATATTCCCCAAGCGGGGGTGATTAATCATTAATCTGATTACATTTTGCCCATCTCTCGTTACAGTTAGCGTACTCGACAACGTTAATTTATCGGCTAATTTTTAATGTTTAGACCTCAGAATACCCAAAAAATAGGGGTATAATGCGGAAATGTGTTGCATTTTTACGTCTGCCTAAACAACCATTTTTTATTTTTCAATAGAAATTGATCAGCTGATTGACTGAACTTGCATGGGAAACGAAAATAAAACACAAAAAACAAACACCGTCACGCCTATATTCCCCAAGCGGGGGTGGCAGAGGTGTACTGAGTACACCCACTTTTCGCCGACGATGTTAGGTCCCATGTAGGGGGGCGAGCCTATTGCAATATACCGTGCACAATCCCAGACTCCAGAATCATACTGGGAAGTTTTCGTTAGAAAAACTTCAATTCTCCGACCTAGGACTTAAACCCAGGACCTTGTAATCACCAAGCGATGCGCTTTGCCACTAAACCAACGAGGCGAAAGAAATGTTCTAAAGCAAAAGTTATTTAAACTGACCTGCTACTAGACCAACAAGGTAGACCGCCTTGTTGGTCTAGTACCATGTAGATAGTATGGGTAGCAAACATAAGGTCTCGAGTTCGATAGATCGGACAAAGTGCGGTTTTAAAACTTATAAAGAAATTCTAAAAGCAGGCAGGAGTCTGGAATTGTACCCGGCTTGCCCCTATTATATTGTCCCTATTATTACCTAACATCGATGAAGATATGTGGGTGTACACAGTACACCTCCAGAGGTTTGTATAGCCGTCACCGTGTTTATTAATTTATATTTTGACGTAGAGGAAATTACTCAATCTACATTGCAATGATTATAATTCCGCTTAAAGATAAGGCTGATTAATAGTTTGTCTGTCCATCTATACTATCACATCAGATCCCTTGCGCAGTAGGCAGGGAGTGCAGAGTTCCAACAGGTTCTTTCCCTACATACCTCTCTGGCTTCCTCCACTCTCATAGTTCGTCTCATACACGCTCGCCGTTTACGGAGACCCTCAACTTGTCCTTCAGATAAGACTCGGTCTATTTGGTCGTGGTAAGATAGTCTAGGTCGTACCCGGTTTTCGAGGCGGCGACCCTCTTGGCACGCTTTCCGCCGTTCGACATCCTGGCGGACATGGACGCGAGGGTCTACGACCGAACTCGCGTCGTCCGCCAAAGCGACGAATGCGTGCCTGCGCTCGAAATCAGACGGCGGGAACGACGACGCGCTCTGGAGGAGTGGCGCGCGAGGCTCAGCCAGGAGCACATCGCGCGCAAGCGCGTCGTCCAAGCCATCCTGCCGTCCTTCGAAGCCTGGCAACAGCGGAGGAGTGGGCGAATCTCCTACAGGCTTGCTCAGATAATCACCGGTCACGACTGTTTCGGTAATTATCTGAGCAACATCGGACGCGAGGCGACGGCGATCTATCACCACTGTGGTGGGGACTGGGATTCCGCAGAGCACACGCTTGTCGAGTGCCCAGCCTGGGCCTCCGAGCGACGGATCCTGGTCGACCGGATTGGACCGGACCTCTCCTTGCCGGCAATAGTAACGGCTATACTGGGAGTCGGCGTGGAGGGCCGTATTCTCCTTCTGCGAGACTGTGATGTCACAGAAGGAGGAGGCCGAGCGGGATCGGGAGAGGGCTGATCCCGCTCGCCGAGGGCGACGGCGCCGGGGCGGAGGCACAGCCTGCCCAGGTCCCCAGCCCAATAGCCCGGAGCTTTATAATACGGGCTAACTTGTGTCCCCTGCCGCAACATCTGGTGGGGGACCCCCCCCTGCACCAACACCCGCAGGAGGGCCTTTGGGGTCGTGGGACGCTGGGGCGGGGGCCCTAAGCGTCCTTCACGCGCGACCCCGAGGAGGATGGTGGCGTGGTGTGGCCTACGCCGCCGTGAGCACCGCGACGGTGCAGGGGGGGAAGCAAGCTACAAGTTTCCCCTCCTGAGGCAGGCTCTTCGGAGCGCGGCACAAGGGGGGCACGCGGCGTGTTCCACTCGGAGATCCCGGAGCCCCTCAGACACGTGCCAGTGCCGGGCACTGTGGGGTTTTAGTCGGTAAGAGTCCGACATGCCCCGCCAGTTTCCCCCGAGGTCTTCCGGACCTGACCATGAGGATTTCCCCAAGAAAAAAAAAAGGAAAAAAAAAAGGTCTTACCCGATACCTACATCCTTCCACTTTCTCATTGTATATCTGTTTTGTCATTTTTCTTCTGACATTCTTTCTATATGCCCGAAGCAACGGAGCATACCCTTTCTAATCCTTACACCGATACTATCTCTTATACCTACTCGCTTTCTTACTACGCTGTTGCGAATACAGTCGGTCAGCTTCACTCCGCATATCTTCCGCAGAGCTCGCAATTCCACCGCATTTGTCCTACTTTCATTGCTCATAGAGTTTAAATGAAGTATATTATCTCACGCATCACAATGATTTATCAAAGGATAGGATTCAAACCCAGGACCTCGGGATCGCTACGTACATTATTTGCCACTAGATCAACGAGGCAGTCAGGCTTCAAAATATATTTAATGCATTAACCGACACGACACATGTTACCCGGTATCGATATAACACGTTGAGTGCGATTAATCGGACGGAATTAATCGAATTGACGTGTTGATGGTAAATCGATTACATGAGATTAATTACGGATTACAGAGTGTTAGTGGTGTAGGAGATCGGTGTTGTTTTTGCAAGTGTAAAGCATATGTCATACTGATAAAAGATTTCATTTGTAATAACCATAATCTTATAGCAGTATTTTTGTAATGTTACTTTGCTGTCAAAACGCCTATCCCATTCCAACACACTAGCAACTCAAATTCTAACTCCATCACAAAAATAAAAGATGTTCTGTAAGAAAGGCAGATAAGGCGCTGGCCTTATCGCCTTCCTGGCAAATGGCACTTAACACACCAGATTATAGTCTTGCGACTGATTGCTGATAATTATTAGATAAAAAAACACATTGAGTTTTGGCGGGAAGTCAAAGAGTGATGTTGTCAATTTGTTTTAATTTCCAAAACCTGTGTTATTTCGATTAATAATGTGTAATGTTGGTGGAATATTAACCATTATGTGTTCTTATATGTGCATGAGTAAAGGTAATTGTAACAAAGTGATAAAACGTGCCTTTTCGACTTCCTCCAAAACGGCCGTTGCAATTGGTATGTAAAGTATCCATCGCCTTACTATCCAGGGTGGGGTACTTCATTAATTTCATTATCATCGTTGTCAGCAAATTCATCGGGGAGTCGAATTAAACAAACACGATTATATATCTCACTGGACACTGGAAAAATACACTCATAATTAGTGTGAAGCCATAACTTGAAGAAGAAGAAAAAACTTTGATGTGTAAAAGAAACGGAAGTATATCTATCTCATACGCCAGATTCCTTGCAGAAAAATAGAAATATGCTACTACGTATAAACTGGAAATTCTATATAATTTTGATTGTATGCAATCGAATGATAAACAACAAGTATTAACTTCTTAAGAGTATTTTTTGTTTGTTATTCCCAGACTTCCAAACTTCCATGAGTTATATTTTAAATTTTGACGCACGATTTATCGCAGTGGTTAAGAGCTCAAGTCGCACCGGCCACTGTGTCTAATAGTTACGGGTTCGATTCCCGCACGGAACAAATCTTTGTGTGATCCACAATTATTTGTTTGTCTGGGTATTTGTGTATGTGAATTTTCATGTTTGTAAACGCACCCATGACACAGGAATAAATCCTAGTGAAAAAAAATTCCAGTGACATCCAAGAAATATACAGTATAGTCAGCATGAATTGGAGAGAAGGTCCGTTGTCGATAACTATATGGAAATTACGGGTATATTTGGTTGGTAATTATGGGTATATTTGGATTAAGTGGGCATTTTTCATACTATTCGTGATTCATTTCTTTATGACAATCGCCAGCAGAACCCGCGGATTTTTACTTTAAAAATTATTATCTTTAATATTTGGCTTGGTGCTTATTTTTAAACTACATACATATATGTAGTTTAAAAATAAGCCCCAATTTCAATAAAATTGGTGCTTATTTTGGTTATTAAATTTCCTCCTAGAAGATTGCTCATCATCATTGATGATTACTGCTTTAAAACTTATAAAAACACTTCAAAACTTACCTCACGCGGAACCTAAGGTACCAAAAAATATTTTTTCGAAAACAATGGGTTTTGGAAGTCTGGGAACAACCCTTTTTATTTTCATATTGTGATTATGTTTAAGTATTAGATATAAAATAATAATAATATTAGCCCTGTTAAGAAACTGTCCCACCGTTGGGTACGAGCCTCCTCTCTAACTGGGAGGGTTTAGCCTTTAGTCCACCACGCTGGCCCAGTGCGGGTTGGCGAACTTCACACGCCTTCGAGAAACTTTTAGGCATGCAGGTTTCCTCACGATGTTTTCCTAAACCGTTAAAGCAAGTGTTAATTTTTTTAATACGCACAATCTTTCGGAAAGACAGCGGTGCGTGCCTGGGTTTGAGCCCGAGACTTTTGACTTTGCAGTCCAGCGGTCTAACCACTAGGCTATCACTGCATATTAATAAATATTAGGTATCTTAGAACTTAAAATAACTTGACCCTGTTCTCAATAATTAAACCTTAGGATAAGATTGAAAAAACACGGTAATTTTATTCTCTACAATATAGTTACGTACTCATATGAGACAACTACTACCGGCCATATATGGGTGTACAAACTACATCTAAGTCACCCCCTTAGAGTAATGTAGGTGACTACACCAACAGTGGGTCTCTATTAGACTAATGCACTAGTATAAAATAATCTAATAGACACACTCGAACGAGAAACAGGTGTCGATCCAAGTAGCACCCAGTTTATGGGGCCAAAGAGGGCATACCAAATTCACCTAATAATCGATATTTTGATTGCCATAATCAATAATTCAGTAGCGATCTCACATTTGATCGCCCTGCGGGTTCCCCATTAACATAATCGGTGAAAGCTATCAAATGAGCTCTCGCGTCATTTTATAAAATTTATGACCAAATGTATTATTAATTTTGGGCAAATGTAGTAGTCGGTACTGTCGCTTTCGCCATGCCGATATCACAATATGTAAACAGTAGAACAATTGAATCATCGTAGATTACGAATCACGAACAAAATGACAGCCAAGATACGGCCGCGTTTGAATATACTCGTACGTACGCATCTATATCTGTTCGTAGCCAGCAACTATGAAAATTAGTTTTAAATTATTAATGACCAACTCAACCCCACGCAAATAATGAGCAAACTGTAGCACGTTAACGTGTCCTCAAGTTAACTATAGTTGAATCGAACTAATTCAACATACTGATGCTCTTCATTTTCAGACCTTTTCAAACTGTCACCAAACCTAGTACAAATAATATATCGATGATCTTAGTACTAGCGGTCTGAATAAAAACCACGCATATAGAGGCACGCTTTACGCGGCTTACCAGCAGTTTCAGAGGGTTACTATCCCGCTGTTTGTGCTTGATTCTTATTCAACCAGTCAATACTAACATGTTTTACTGTTTACATATCTTCACTGTGCCGATACCGTAGGCTGTGATGTGAAGACTTATAGGCTATTTTGTCTGATTTATATTCTCGTACAATTTATGGAATTCGTAATGGATGGGGGACTTCATTATTCTACATTGCATAAAGCATGCCGCATGTAGCTAAAAAGCAGCTAAAATTATTAGCTCAAAGTTTAGTAATTTAGGTAGATGATATAGCTATCTATAGGGTGGTGATGGTTAGGGTATGCTTCTATGTATGTAGATAATATCGTATGCTCCGTCCGCAAGCCGGACATCATACGCGCAGGGCAACAACACACGAAATGTCTTTATAATAGTATAATATTTTTAAATTAACTGCCTCGTTGGTCTGGTGGCAAAGCGCATCGCTTTGTGATCACGAGGTCCTGAGTTCAAATCCTAGGTCGGACAAATGTAGTTTTTCTAACGAAAAATTCCCAGTTTGAGTCCGGAGTCTGGAATTGTGCCCGGTATATGGCAATAGGCTCGCCCCCTATTACATGGGACCTAACATCGTCGGCGAAACGTGGGTGTACTCAGTACACCTCTGCCACCCCCTCTGGGGAATATAGGCGTGACGGTGTAATTTTTTTATTTAATTTTACGTTGTGTTTTTTTTATGAAATTATTTTATGTACTATTGCAGTTATTCCTATAAAATCTACAAGGATACAAAACAACAGTCTATATACGGCATACAAGTGCAAGGCAATGTGGACTGGTGTAATGTCGGCTGGTTTTACTTAATGTGACTTAATCTGAATAAATCAAACTGAATATTGATAAATTGGAAAGGTTTTCTGGTGCTATAAAATTCGTGAGGAGGTGCAGGAAGTTGAAGATGAATATGGGGTAGCAAGAGAAAGGGACTGACATGATTCTTTGCTACCTATGCATGAAGTTAACAATAGATAAAATAGAGTCATCCTTTTTCAAAAGGAATTTATTATTTACCGGTTCTTAATTGTAACTTTCCACGTGCGTTCACATACAAAATTTCTCAATTCATTATAGCAAGTTCAAACGTGAATGCCAGTACTTGAGCTAGTCGCCCCCTTGCCCTTCTGGCTCGAGCGTAGTGGTTGCACGCTCGCCCTCTTGTCCGGTGAAGCTGTAAAGGCACACACACCCACGCACACGCACGCACACGCGCACGCACGCACGCGTACGCACGCACGCACACACACACAAAATGAAGCCAGTAAATATCCAACTAAATTCATGATCATCCTCATCATCTATCTATCTATCTATCTATCTATGTATCTATAACCTCACGCCAGATCCCTTGCGGGGTAGGCAGAGAGTACAGAGTTCATCATCCTCATCATCTTCATCGAAAAGTTGCCTATATCATCATTATATTCATCTAGACTATCTTACCATGACCAAATAGACCGTGTCTTATCTGAAAGCGATTCACAAGTCTCAGTAACCGGCGAGCGTGTATAAGACCAACTATGAGAGTGAAGGAAGCCTGAGAGGTCTGTAAGCAAAGAATCTGTTGGAACTCTCTATCTACCACGCTAGGGATCTGGCGTGATGATATAGATAGATCATCATGTCAGTCCCCTTAAAAGGCAGGCAGGGAGAAAAAAGTCGCAAGAGCTAGGTGTGTCCGATTGAATTTACTCGTCGAGCTTTCGTGTATGAGAAGCCATTCTTAGGCTTTAAGAAGTCCAAACCTTTTAAAATCGATTGAGCAGCCGAAACCAAATAATCTTTCGAGCATTAGGTCACATGTTTCGTGTATTTTTCAGTTCCATTTCCACGAGCGTTTCTTGAGACAATAGTTTTATCTACACGGGTCGGTGTCTCGGCAGCCGTGTGACGACACACTCCACAGCACTCGGCTGTGACTCGGTCGTCTCACACCTACCCACACGGTTGACGTAACATTTAATTACTGAGGTATTTGTGTTTGTTTACTTAACTACGCAACGGTAGCTTTCAGTTTTATTGTTTGTGGTGATAAAACTCCCGCCCGCCATCGCGGCGCGTGATACCTGACGAAATAATCGTTTTTTTTTTCTTCTTTTGGTTTATTATGTAACGGTGCCGGCAAATGCCTACCGTATCGATTTGACAAGTGTGATTGGTATGCGGTTATGTAAATTTTAATAAACGTTTAATATTAATATTCTGAGATAATTTGTAGTACCTACTTAATTGTGAATAGCCTTCGAGAACATAGTCTTTGAAAAGATAAGTTAATGCGACACTAGATATAGTAAAGGATTTCGCGGACTTATAGATCTATGGTGGCTAATAAAATTCTGCTAAAATCATTACACATTCAGCCATCAATCACCGATTTCGCTTTCATAATTAAGTAGTCAAAATCTTAGGCCCGTCCTGTAGCTTCGTATTTCCCCCTCCTTTGGCATAAGTACTAAAGCTCTCGTGAGCCTTTAAAATGCTCTTGACTTATTTTCATAACGACCCTCACGGCATAAGCCAAAAAGCTTTCTATTTCAACCCTGATTTTACCCAGTGAAGCTATAAAGACCATTTTTCCACCTCGAAGGAAAGTCACTAATTAATGGAAAAATACAAAACAAATTATAAACACGCTAAACGCTTAACAGGCGATAACGTGGATGTATTTTCCTACTAGGAAGCGATCGATACGTTTTGTCTGATGGTTAAAAATAGTTCGGGCGCCGCACTAATTTGTCGAACTAATCTGTCAGCTCGTTGGCTGCATCCGAATTAACTGCTTGAAAATATAACAAATCAAAAAGAAAATATAATGAGTTTGGATTGTTTTGGAAAATTGTTTCATCAACTCATAGCCTACCAATGCTGAGTGTAAATCTTTTCTCTGGCTGATTCCAATCTCTTTTCCCTATTCAGACCTTTCCAGCCGCCTTTTCCAAGTCATCGGGCCCACCTTGGAATTTTCCTCCCCGCATTCCGATGACCAGTTAGAGATCGCTACACAAGAATTTATACTTAGCAGTCGAGTTAGTGGTGAATAGCCGAGGATCGTACCAAGTGGCGTGCAATTGGAGTGGCCTGTAACTAACAGTGGTCTACTATATGATGAAGTAATACAAAAAGTACCATTTAACTAACTGTGTCTAATGGGGTAAAGTTAGTTATATGATAGCTTACTTTACCGCAGACTCACTAGTCCACAAAGATTTTGTAAAACTACCTCGTGGAACAAAAAATGTATGTGAAAACAATTATGTACGGTCAGAATCAAACATAATGTAATATGAGATGATCCACAGAAAATACCACATACAATGCCTACCTCAAGAGGTTAGAAGTAAATAATATTTCCTTATACCATAAACGGCTAGTAAACTGGTAGTGCTGTGACCAGAGCTATTTAGCTATCAATGCAAGTGAGAACATGCGACACTTTGCAACGCAGTAAGATAGAACATAAAAATATTGCAGATGTGACATAACTGAATTGTATTGAAATATATACCACGGATAAAGCTGGTTACGTACGAAGCCGATCGTCGTCGTAGGCAGTAAAATGTAGAATTGTGAAATGAAATGAAATGAAATTTATTTGCTTCAAACATGGTATTACAATAAGGTGTTGCATTATCTCGTAGTTCAGCACATTTCACCTTACAGGTATGCAAATATTAAATATTTATTAGGTAATAGTAAATACAAAATATGTCATTAATGTCAATATATATTCTAAATTAAAATAATATCATTCAATCATAATAATTTCGTATAATTTTCTATATTACAGTTATTCTTTCCTATTCATATTATTATATTGTTATCTTAATATAATAGTGCCAATAAAATTATTTATGTTGCATAACCGAGTAGAATTCATCAAGGGTGTAGAAGGTGTGGTCTATAAGCCATTGCTTCAATTTTTTCTTCATAGGCAGCGCTGGCATTTCTCTTATTTTTTTGGTATTTTATTGAATACTTTGATACACATAATATATGAACTCTTTTGGTAGATAGATGTTCTAAATTTTGGAAATAGTAATCTAGTGGGATCCCTGTTTCCTGTTATAGAATTACTATACGCAAAGGTGAAGTGGGTTGGATATTTTTTTACAAAGATGCAAACTTCTAATATATATAATCCAACCAGAGTTAGGATATTGTTGGATTTAAATAATGATCTACATGAGTCGCGTGGCCCTACATTGTTTATAGCACGTACACACTTTTTTTTGCGCAAGGAATACAGTTTTAGCGTCTGCTGAATTACCCCACAGTAGTATTCCATATCGTAAGATAGACTCTACATAGCCATAATAAGCAATAAGAGCAACCTTTTTGCCCACTACACACTGAAGTCTGCGGAGTGCAAAAACGTATCTGTTTAGTTTAGTGGAGGTATTTTTTACGTTTAGTATCCAATTACAGTGTTGGTCTATTGTGAGACCCAGAAATTTCAGGTCTGACACTTCTTCAATATTTTGACCATTATACATAAGGTTTAGATTTTGTTTTTTCCCTTTGTAGTTATTAAACTGTATAAATTTTGTTTTGGAAATATTTGCGCATAGGTTATTATTATTAAGCCAACTTATTATAGATTCCACAGTAGAATTCAAAACCTTTTCGTGCGAGATTGATTTATCATTTTGTGGAATAACTACGGAAAAATCGTCTGCAAATAATATAGATTGGTGATTTGTTATGTTTGGTAGGTCATTTATGTACATTATAAAAAGGAAGGGTCCAAGAACGCTACCTTGGGGAACTTAAAAATTTATTAGGTTTAAGCGAGGATTTGTATGCGGTGAGATTCTGTTGTGCATCTAGACGAGTCACCTCAACACATTGCTCACGGTTTTTGATGTAACTTTTGATCCAGCCTAATGCTGGCCCACGGATACCGTACCTCAAACATTTTTCTATAAGTATGTCATGCTCCACGCAGTCAAAAGCTTTTGTCATATCAAAGAAGATTGCAACTACTGGAAGTCTTTTGTCAATATTTTCAGTAACTTTATTTATTAGTGAAAAAGCTGCAAGTGTAGTAGACTTTTCTCTTTGGAAACCATTTTGTTCTATTCTAATAATATTATTTTTCGTTAAAAAGTCGTTTAACCGAGAGTGCATTGCCTTTTCAAAATTTTTTGAAAATATTGGAATTAGTGTAATTGGCCTATAGTTGCCAAGTTCATGTGGGTCGTCTTTTTTAAGCAGCGGTTTTACGATTGATGTTTTTAGTCTATCAGGAAATGTACCCTCCGTAAAAGAAAGATTAATAAGGTAGGCTAGGATAGGTGCAATTGTCACTGCACATTTTTTTTAAATGTGTGCTGAGATAGAATCATAACCCACTGATTTAGTGTTATTTAATGATCTGATTATTTTTATAACTTCATCTTCACAGCAAGGCCTCAGAAATATACTTGAGCTTAAGTAATTTAGGTTCGAAATGCATTTTTGTTTAAATTGTTGGCCAGTTTCAATTGAATTAATAAAAAAGTCATTGAATGCATTAGCAATTTCTAGTGGTGTCTGTATTTTTGTACCATTTTCAAAAATACATTGAATTTTGTCATAATTTATGTCATTGTTTTCCTTATCTTTAATAATGTCCCATGATGCTTTACATTTGTTTTTGGCCATTTTTAGCACTTTACTGATAACATTCTTTTTCGATTGGGTTATACAGTTTTTTAGCACTCTTGTATATTTATGATATTTTGTTTTGTCTATAATATTTGAACCTAAGCATTCTTTTGGTGGTGCTTGATATTTTGATTCCCTTGCTTATCCATTTAGGGGCAGTTTTTCTATTAGCTATTTTTATTTTTTGCCATGGAAAACAGAGATTATATAAAAGACAAAAAAGATCGTGAAACGTAATAAATGCAACATTAAGATCGCTTGTATTGTCAATTTCCTTTATCCACGGAAGTCTTTTTAAACAATCAATGAATTTGTCCATGTTATTTTGGCAATAATTTCTTTTATACACGTAGTATTGAGTCAATTTTTGTCTTTTAAGTACAGGGAAGGTTAGTGTTTGACATGTGTTATGATCTGACAGATTATATTCATGTAAGTGGCCAATAGGCCGCTTAATATTACTTGCTATGAGATCAATGCATGTATTTTGACGTGTCGGGGTATTAATATGTAATTCCAGGTTGTAATTATGTAAAATGTTCCTCAAATTATTAGTGACGTTGTTGGTTTTCATCATGTTAATATTAAACATGTGATACCTATTCTGTATATTCCTCCGCGTTGAGTAACGAACACAATTCAGTTTTTAAAACCACCGTTCCTGGTACCATACCCGAGCTATACAAGACAAGAATACTTAGTCAATCAGAATTATTAGATAAGTATTGCATGTTATCTATATTCAGTGCGATGATGTGTCCAATTCGAGCTCATGACCTACTTGCCTCGCAACACTACTTGATTATCAACCATATCGCCAGCAGTGTAAGCTAGGGTCTAGTATAGTTTTTTTATTAAATGTTATTATTGTAATCTTACTTTGTCCTGAGCAAGAGGGATACGCGCCATTTATCGATCAGCCTCTTTCTCACGGCAAAGTAAGTTATCAATAATATTTTAAAGAGGTTTTGGTAGTCCCCTTAGCATTACGTTCCACTCCATATGTAGTATTGTAACATTGACAGATATTTGTAAATTTCCTCTGTGAGGCATAATACAGTACTGTCCTTCAAAGACCATGAACTGTCTATATTATACTTAGTATATGACATCACTTGCGGTCGCTTTGAGGAAATGATTAATATTAATAGTATATCGGTCACGGATTGCTACTAGGCGTCGAACCACGCATTCTACTCGTTACCTATTACCGACGCGTAGGAAGACATTACATAAAGTGTGATGTATTTTAAACGGAGGCGGAAAGCTATCAAACTTATCATCTGAAATGTCAATCTTTCTCGTCTGGTGCTCAAAGTTGCTTTGATAGACTGAAGGTTACCTTCTGCTAATATCACCTGTTTATTGATTTAAAATTCTATGAGAGCATGTAGCACTGCAAAGAGCTGCTTTGTGAAGTGACTATTCAGGCATTTATATTGGATCAAGTTTTTTAAGAAAAAGTTGTCCTATTTTAACAAATTCTTCCTCTGCGAATATTTCTAAATGCACCCACTAGGGTGCATTTAGAAATATAAAATTCAAACACCCAGACAAAACTGTGGGGTTCAAACCCTACGCGATCCAGTTATCACCAAGCCGTCGTTATATTATTGCTAATATACCAGGAGACGATATTAATATTATTTTACCTAGGTAAGTCAATCACTTATCTGTAGTCATGTTTCCAACGTAGAACTAAATAAGAAATACAAAAAAGATTGCTTGAAGCTAATATTTTAAGAACACACGCACGCACGCTAACACACACATTATAAATGGATTCCTATGGCGGCACTGACCGGCAATATTTTTTTGTCGAAAATAAACTAATTGATATACTTACCTACAATGAGGAAACTAGATAGATTTTAAGATAAATGATTGATCGAGTATTTTCGTTATCCAAGGTTGACATCGCGCTCCGTTAAATATTGTGTTAATTAATTATCAGTTACAGCTTAATAAGGCTCTTTATAATTGATATTTAATCGGTGCTAACGAGCCAAAGCTGTCGTACCAAGATGCTTATCTGTAGGTTCTGTAATCGACACATTCTAAATTCAAGCTACAATATCTTGACCACGCTTAAAAATCATGGCGTTTATTGAAAATGTGTTTTATAATATATCAATTTTTAAGCGTGGTCATATTGATGGATGGCTAACAGGATCCCATCCATAGAGTAAAAATAGCAGATTCGATTTTTAAAAAGAAATGTGTAAAATATACCCATGGAGTAGGTGCGCAGACGCGAGCGATTTAGTATAATTAAATGAAACATATATTTTACCATTTTGAACATCGATCAAATATAAGTAGATACACGCTCGCCACACAAAATATATTTATGAATTAGTGGTATTTATAAAAACAAATAAGAATTCATTCGGAAAAATAAAATCTACAAGGAATAAACAAGGAATAAACAAAAAATTAATTCATCATCACATACAATAGCTTTATTGTCAAATAGCATTCTCGGAATGGCATCTAAAATCTACAATAAATTACCAAGCTTTATTTTAAATACTGAAGACCTGAATGCATTCAAGAAATTGCTACATGATTTACTGGTGGCAAAATGTTATTACACTATCCAGGAATTTCTCAATGACACATTTTGATAAGTTGTATATTAAAACAATTATAATAAGTTTATCTATTATTTTATGCCTAATTGCGGGCCGGACATAGTAAAACATGCTGTATAATACAGGTATATAATACAATACTTACCATCTTTGTAACCTATGACCGCAATAAATGTTATTTGATTTGATTTAAAAAATGGCACCACCAAACGCCAGGTGAAACTAGACGGAACTAAAATCTGAAAGGCTTCCGCTTTTTGTAAAAACAACTTTAAATGATACAAGTAAGGTACAATATGCCCTAATTTATGTTCATATCATAACTATAGTATTTTTCACATAGGATGGGTAGTGACAGTTCTAATTGCGTAACGAAATTAATATTTAATTCAATGATGTCAAGGCAAAAAACCTAGTATAGAAACGGGTCATGCCTCTTATTATTACTGAATAAAGTATAATTTCGTTTGGCAATTAGAACTGTCCCTACCCATCCTATGTGAAAAATGCTATTCTCACGTGGAATTGGGGACGTTTTTTAGCGTTACTTTTGAACGGGACTGTGTTTCTTCTTATCAATGATTTTGAACCTATTTTTTACAGATTTAATATGGATATCTTCTTTTTTATAAACCTTTGGGCCTCCTCCACAGGAATTATTGCCGTAGGAATTATTCCTGTGTCGTGAGTCATAAACAAATACTGGTCACACAAAGAATTGTCTCTTGCGGGGATCGAACCCACAACTACTCAATCCAGTGGGCTGAGAAGCTCTTAACCGTTGGCCCAAACCGTCTGTCTTAATCAAAAAATATTTGTTCCATACTACAACTGGGGAGAAAAAAGATTACGCTATCGCCAAAATTCTTTTGACGTACAGTATTTTTTTAACATGATTATGGTTATGCAATGGTACCTATACAGCCATCCGTTCAACCATCAGCATTATATTAGTCATGGGTTATTCTCATACTTTAAAAGTAATATGTAGCTAATTTTCCTGAATCTTATTTACAGTTTAAGCATAAATAGAAACAAGTTGAGGCAAACGTTATAAATAACACGAATAAGGACAAAATTGAATAGAAATATGAAATAAATATAATGAATGTATTGTTAATAAGTACAATATAGGTATATACCTAACAGTAAATCCTTGACCGTCTTTGTTGACAATGAGCTCTACTTTACGATGTATTTTTAAATATCAATGAAATAAATAATAATACACATAATAATTTGGACCCATGTCCTCGCATACACTTTCCAAAAGCTATTTATATATTGCATTCAATAATATTGACATAACATAAATTTCAATATCATGCATGTTCCTACCTATCTAAGGATAAGCGCGCTTTACTTGACAATTTAATATTGCCTCTATCCAACTCAAATAAAGTTGAAATGCATTCAAATAAGTTAAATATAGTGCCGGAACGAGTTTATTGCCTAATCTGCACTAATTCATACTCTATGAATACATAGAAATAGAATAGTATGAACAGATAAACACAAAGCATCTACAATTTCCGTTTTCCTTAAAAAGTCGCCGTTTTCCTTAGTCTATACTAAAGAAAACGGAGACTCTTATGGTTAAAGTCAAAAATGGTTTTATTTCATAGGCCATCAGGCTCTTACAAACGTCAAAAATCCGAAGAATCAGCAAGAAACTCAGCAGGCTAGTCTCTTAACTTAATTGTTGAGCTGGCCTTTCTGTTTATTAGTCTTTTTTTACAAAGTTGTTAGTTGGTTGTTCTGCGGTAACTTAATATAAACCAACGAACACCCATAAATCGAATCAAGTTTGTTTACTGGCGGTAAATCAAGTGATATATAACATGCAATCAATTTGTTTTAATCAATAACAAGATATCTCAGAAGAAGCGATCGTAGCGCAGTGGTGGTGATTGTAGCGGACAGTGATCATTAAGGTTAAGCAACGTTCACCCGGTCAGTCTGAAATAGGTAAGGGTTTCTGGCATTTCATCTCAATCTCCGATATCCTGATGGAAAGTGACGATGGCCCGAATATGTCGCTCGCTGACTCAGTAATAGCGCACTAACTATGAAATAAGCTGAGGAGACGAAAGATAGACCAAGTTCCGAATCGGTATGATCAGACTATTCCGAACAACATAGCCGATACACGACTGAGGCGCTTGGTAAGATAACTATTAATTTCCGGGGTCTTTTATTATTTCCCTTCCATAAATAGACTAAATATGATAAAAGTGTTAATTGAACGATTCGGACCAACGACGAATCGAAAGTGAAGCAGCCGACCGAGGAAGCAGCGCAGGCACACACGCACGTCGACTCGAACCGGTCCCAGAACAAAAAATGTCCGCAGTGCGGACAAATAACTTATTATGTCATTGGGTTATAATGTAAACAAGTTTTGGTGGGACGTAGCACTGGTAAATTTAAGGTGATTTTTTGTTTAAATGTTGAAAAGCCTTATAAGTAGACTATACTCTAATAGGATTTAATATGAGTGTATGATTGACGCTTGCAAGATTTCTGTACTTTAGTAGTAGTTTTGTATCTTTAGTATGCTATTGATGGCCAAAAATAGTGTTATCCACTGTCGTACTTACTAAAGGCCTTTTAAGATATTGCAAAGTATAATGCCCGTCACGCCTATATTCCCCAAGCGTGGGTGGCAGAGGTGTACTGAGTACACCCACGTTTCGCCGACGATGTTAGGTCCCATGTAATAGGGGGCGAGCCTATTGCCATATGCCGGGCACAATTCCAGACTCCGGACTCGTACTGGGAAGTTTTTCGTTAGAAAAACTACACTTGTCCTACCTAGGATTTAAACCCAGGACCTTGTGATCACAAAGCAATGCGTTTTGCCACTAGACCAACGAGGCAGTCAAGTATAATGTATATTACATATTATTTGATACATATCTTAGGTACAATATTAAAAAAAAAACAGTTTACAATATTTTCCATTTCCGCTCAAATTTAAAACTTAGGTATTATT
Organism: Phalera bucephala; assembly: GCA_905147815.2. Taxonomy (NCBI): domain Eukaryota; kingdom Metazoa; phylum Arthropoda; class Insecta; order Lepidoptera; family Notodontidae; genus Phalera; species Phalera bucephala. The sequence goes on along the minus strand of LR990620.1, from coordinate 6,146,000 downwards.
CTGTATTTACATATGAAACTATATTTTTGTCGATATTGATCTACAATATCGCGAAGGTCAACCCCTTTGACCGACCGTGATACAGGAAATTAGATAATAATTTGTTACTTAAAATTTATATACTTACCTAATATTATGAATAATTTTATACCTCATCAATAACAATGAGTGAACTATACTTAGATGGTTTAAAGATTCTGGATTTTGAAAAGGCAAAGGTCTCAAGGCCTATCAGAAGTCAAAGTCAACTTTAAAATGACCTACACTGTCTACGGCATGTCTTAGAATGCATGGATGATGTCATACTAGTAGCTAGTCGGGCAACAATAAAACCTTTCTTAGGTCGTATGTTTGCTTGAAGCAAAATCATACCAATATTGTCAGAGCCTGTGAAATTTTTATCGTCAAGGATTTCATTGAATCCTAAATTGAAATCTGCTGTGAGTCTGCTCAATAGAGATGGGTCGTATTAGGTAAATCAGGTATTAAGTACACCTGTTCCTAGTCTGCATAAATACCTAATCCAAATACCTAATCTCAATGATCTCATTCACATACCGTTCCTTAGTGATCTTAATCTTAATCTAAATGAAGTTTTGAGTCTTGCGATATTAAATATTCCGCAAAAGTTTAGCGTTCGCAAGATGGCGTATTTAAAAGATTTCAATTCATTATATTTACATTTGTTTTATATCAATACGCGTTGTATAGCGCTGTCTCGCTCCCTCCACCCTTACACGTAAGCGGGATAGCAAAGCGATAAGCATATGAGTGAGTGAGAGAGCGCGGGAACAGGTGTGAGTGAGCGTGCTAAACGGGCTAAATATTAGGTGGATTAGGTATTGTCAAAATTGGATTAGGTGCCGCCTATCCTCGTAAAATATCTGTTCTTTGGATCTGTTCTAATAAATACGACTCACCTCTACTGCTCAATAAAGGGTCCTGCGGTATGGTGTGGTCATCTTGCTATGACACGCAAGAATCAACTGTTACTAACTACATACCATAGTCCTAGCTGTGGATAAAGATAGCTAGGATCAACCTACGCCTCGTCTTCTAGGTTCGATATCGCCGAACTCGATCTTTATGACTAGGACATAATATTCGTTTTTGTTTCATCCTATAAATTTTGGCTACGACCCGAAGAAGGTTCTCCGTCTTTTATTATCTTATTTGTCATATTGGGCTGAGTTGTCCCATGCGAACTTCAACCCGATGGAGTATTTTGTGCTGCGCATCATCTTTTGCCAACAAAAAATCCTTCCATTACACATACTTTCTTTCATCCACTTCTAGCTTTTTCCTCTTATTAAAACAGTTGATACATTGGCACGGAAACGAAGTGTATACAATGAGGCCTGGGTTAAGTGCGCTCTCGTGTTCGCCACATGCGAAAGTACCAACAAACTGGATAGCACCAAATAGCACTCAGCCTTTGTTGTTCCCGGTAGAAATTTGGATTATTTACATAAAGAATTGTAGGGTAAATATAAGAACACGACTGTTGTAAATACACAGACCTGCTACAGACAGAAAAAGTTAGCGAAACGATGTGTCCTGAAATCAGCCGTGATAGACGAGTGTTTAAGACTTAAGAAACAGACACACTAAGTGTAGATTTGAATGCAGTCAAGTCAAAAACGAATTCAAAAGTTGATTATAGAATCAATAATCTTGCTCTGGTAAAACCTACTACCCAATTCATCTTAAGCTACAAAACGTCCACTGCAGAATATAAGCCTCGCCCAAAGATTAGATGACCATTGAACAACTTTGGAACATAACATCATCATCGGCGAATTGCAAGTGTAGGTACACATCAGAATCTACTTCGAGAAAAAGGTGTGACTGTGTTAATAAAAATAAATACAAATGAGTTAAATTCTTCATCGTTAGTTCTAACTAACTAGCATGCTTCAAATAACCAGTAAAAGTTTAAAGAAATGCCGACAGACAACAACCATAAAATCATTCGGAAATCCAAGCGACTAGCATAATTAACCCCACTCATAAAATATTGCAATTAATTAACACAGATTACTAGTATTTTTATCGACAAACAAGATTAAGTGACTAGTTTTAATTACACGGAAATGTAAATTTAATTATGTAATATCAATAATGGATACGTAAAAATGTCGCTTTATAACTTAGTGGCGCCTAAACACTTTCACGAAAGGGTAAAAGAAATTGTGACCTTACACACATAATATCAACCGCCGCGTGTAATAGTTGCCATTAATTTAGTTCGAAAATTTATTTGAGAGGGCACTCTAATATTATAACTATAAGCTTAATTTCCTCTGTTTTTCCGTTTTTAAAAAGCTTTTATTTAAATTGCAATGTTCGTATGTCTGCCTGTGTGTCTGTCTTTCCGGTTCAAATCTTGTGGTCCACTTTTAAAGCACTTGCAGGTATTCGGTTGAGCTGAAATTTGGTATACGTATGTAAAATCGGTGACAATGCAATAATATGGTTCCATGGAGCTGATCTGATGATAGTTGTAAGGTGGCTATAGGAACATGTGAACCATAAAATGTAACCCTCTTGGGTTTGAGCTTGTTGGGTTGGTAATAACAAGTACTATTATATTCAACCAGATGGTATTCAGGGTCTGATAATGAAGCCAAAAGGCCAATGGAACCACCAAACTAATGTAAGGGAGTCAAATACCACCATATGGCTCCAAGTCATCCTCACCTGCTCGTGGTACATCCTGCTAATCAACGAACGAGGCTCTGACGATCGAAAAATGGCGGTATAACCATAACAAAAAAACTGCGTGACTAAATACCGCAGATCGGTGACGGGCAGCAGCGGCACCGATGCGAAGAGTTACGCACTGCGATCGCCAACCCGCCTGCCCAGCGTGGCGATTATGGGCAAACCCTCCAAATGGCAAGCCAAAACAAACCACGGCCCCCAGTTCCCGGCCGCCCTGCTATTCCGGATCACGGCGGCGGTCACGGTAACGGCAGGGTAGGGGGTGCGAAGAATCCCCGGGCTACGAGAGGCCGCCAAAATCAACTGACCTTGGCGACGTTTAATGGACGCACGTTACGGCTTGACGAGCACATGGCGCAATTAGAATCCGAACTCGAAGGGATAAGGTGGCACGTTCTGGGACTGTGTGAAGTCCGAAGAAAGGGAGAGGACACCGTTACCCTAGAATCAGGCCACCTTTTGTACTTCCGAGAGGGCGATCAGCTACCCCAGAGCGGCGTAGGGTTCTTGGTCAATAAAACCCTCTCTGACAACGTTGTAGAAATGTCTAGTGTGTCGAACAGGGTAGCGTATCTTATTATTAAGTTAACCGATAGGTATAACCTAAAGGTTGTGCAGGTTTACGCACCGACTTCGGCACACTCTGACAATGAAGTTGAAGATATGTACGAGGACATATCGAAGGCCTTACACTCCACCACTAAGGCCTACTACAACGTTGTCATGGGGGACTTCAACGCTAAAGTGGGAGTACAAATTTGCAGCGAATCGGTAGTAGGATCTCACGGTTACGGTAGCAGGAATCATAGGGGGCAAATGCTTGTCAACTTTCTTGGGAAAGAGGGGCTTTTCTTGATGAACTCTTTCTTTAAGAAACGGCCCCAAAGAAAGTGGACATGGCAAAGCCCCGACACTAGGACTAAAAATGAGATTGACTTCATCATAACGGACAAGAAGCACATATTCAGAGATGTCTCAGTGATCAACAGGTTTAATACCGGAAGCGATCACCGACTTGTCAGAGGCTCACTGAATATCAACTTTCAGCTCGAGCGAGTCCGTTTGATGAAGGCCAGGCTCCGGCCCAACCTCCTCCAAACCATAGTAGGATCTGAAGCGTTCCAGTCAAATCTGGAGAACCGATTCGTTACCATGGAAACCACAAATGACGTAGACCAGGCCCTCATAAATGTAGTTAAAATCCTCAGGGAGGAAGGTACGAGATTTTGTGAAACGCGACGTATAAGTAGGAAAACGAAGCTTTCGGAGGAGACACTGCAGCTTATGAAGGAACGACGTGTAAACCCACCCAACACTTCGTTAGAGCAACGGGCACTCAACAAACGAATAAACAAACTGGTACGACATGACTTCCGATGCGCTAATACACGCGCTATTGATAAAGCAATCGAGCAAAATCGGGGGTCGAAAGTTTTCGTTCAGTCTTTGGGGAGGAGCCATCTGACGAAGTTGTCCAAAGCCAGTGGGGACGTCATCACTTCTAAGCCGGAGATTCTTTTGAAAGTAGAAGACTTCTACAGCCGACTATACGCCTCGCATACATCTCGTCCTGATCCCGGAAATGAGGATCCTAGAGCTACATTAAGCCGCCACTTTACGGAAGACCTGCCCGAAATCAGCCTAGACGAAATCGTGATGGCTCTTGAGCAGCTAAGGAATGGAAAAGCCCCTGGAGAGGACGGAGTTACAACTGAACTATTAAAAGCAGGAGGTAAACCCGTGCTAAAGGAGCTCCAAAATATCTTTAACTCTGTCCTCTTTAATGGGAGAACTCCAGAGGCTTGGGGTAGGAGCGTGGTCGTATTGTTTTTCAAAAAGGGTGATAAGACCCAACTGAAGAACTACCGCCCTATTTCGCTCCTGAGCCACATTTATAAGCTGTTTTCAAGAGTTATCACGAATCGTCTTGCGCGAAGGCTCGACGAATTTCAACCCCCGGAACAGGCCGGGTTTCGAAGAGGGTATGGAACCATAGACCACATCCACACTATACGGCAGATTATACAGAAGACCGAAGAGTATAATCGGCCCCTGTGCTTAGCATTCGTGGACTATGAGAAGGCCTTTGACTCGATCGAGACCTGGTCAGTTCTGATATCCTTGCAACGATGCCAAGTCGACTGGCGATACATCCAAGTGTTAAGAAGTCTCTATAACGCCGCGACCATGACCATCCAGTTACAAAACCAGCAGACCAACCCTATCTCAATGCATCGAGGAGTGAGACAAGGGGACGTTATCTCCCCCAAATTGTTCACAAATGCATTGGAGGATATGTTTAAGACGCTGGACTGGGACGGTCATGGCATAAACATAAATGGCAGTCATATCTCACACTTGAGATTTGCAGACGACATCGTCATTATGGCCGAAACGTTGCAGGATTTACAACAGATGCTGACCAGCCTAGCCGATTCTTCCAAACAAATAGGTCTCCGCATGAACTTGGACAAGACCAAGGTAATGTTTAACCGACATGTAGTACCGGAACCTGTTGCAATACATGGCGCTATTCTCGAGGTTGTTCAAGAATATGTTTACCTAGGGCAAACTCTGCAGTTGGGGAAAAACAACTTCGAGAAAGAGGTCAACAGAAGAATACGGCTGGGCTGGGCGGCATTTGGGAAATTACGTCGAGTATTTACATCGCCCATTCCACAAAGCCTAAAGACAAAAGTCTTTAATCAGTGCGTCCTGCCCGTTATGACATATGGAGCCGAGACGTGGACACTCACGGTTGGAATGGTTCATAAATTTAAAGTCACTCAGCGAGCTATGGAAAGGGCTATGCTCGGAGTTTCTCTGAAGGATAGAATCCGGAACGAAGTCATTCGACAGAGAACCAAAGTTATCGACATAGCCCACCGGATTAGTAAGCTGAAGTGGCAATGGGCCGGTCACATTAGCCGAACAACCGATAACCGCTGGGACAAACGAGTTCTTGAGTGGAGACCGCGGACTGGCAAACGTAATGCAGGACGCCCTCAGGCTAGGTGGAGCGATGACCTTCGTAGGGCGGCTGGCAGAAACTGGATGCGAGTAGCCGAGGATTGTACCCAGTGGCGTGCACTTGGAGAGGCCTATGTCCAGCAGTGGACTGCTATAGGCTGATGATGAACCACCAAACTACTCAATATAACCCCGCCGTGTTTGGACTCGTTGGTTTTGTCATGACGCGTACTTAAGACCCGGATGGTGTCCAGGGTCTGATTATGGAGCCTGAAAGAAGCCATGGGAACTCCTTAACTAAGCAAGACATAATTGTTGTATTTTGCTATAAACGCTGGTTTTTTAAAGTCTTTTTAAATTAACATTATTAGTTGTGTCAACTTGTGTCGCTATTTCATTCATTTAGGTTATTTTCGTTACCCGGAAATATAAATTGATTTATGTAAAATCAGTAATTAATATACCTGGCGTATCCTATTATTTGAAAATCACAGTTTATGGTATGAGGCAGTTATTTTTATTTAAGTAACCTTTTAATCTTGTCATAGACATACTCTATTCCGTTAATGATTGCTCGAATGTGTTTAGTTGTGAAACGATGACAGATGGCATCTGTCAGATGACTAATCATCGATGACAGATAGTCGACGTCAGACGGCGGACGGCTCTGCGTTGTTATTCGATTGGCAACGGGGCGATTAGTCGGACGTATCGCGGAGCAGCTAACCTCACTGCATTCCATGTGACAATATTTATCTCCATCTATTGTATTTAAACTTGCATATCAAGAAAGATCAGTGTACCGGACGGGACCCCAATGTTATTTCAAGATTTCCTTTATGTTCGGCCACCATGCGGACGACTATGAAAATAATATAAAAATAAATCCAGCTTTTACCGTTATTAGCATTGAAGCGGCCATCCAGAAAACCTAAGCGCCGACATACTTATGAAAATATCGCTTTTAAACCTACTGGCGCCTAAAGACTTTCACGAAAGAGCCATATTGTGGCGTTTAATTTAAATTTATTCATGTTACATCACTTGGTACATTGCTTCCTCCGTGGTTTTCTCCGTTATTATGCGTGAGTCCACTAGTTATAGGAATGCAATAAAACCAAAAATTTCCTATTGAATTGTTCATTTAATAACTAATTAATACGAGAATGTAATTGTATAATTATCTGTAACTTTCAATTCGTTAAAGTGAATGTATAAGAGTGCCAAATCAATAATGATAAGTAACTCATGAAAAGTACCATTAAAAGTATGTACATGACAAGAAGAAATTTGGTTGTAAACCTTTTATTTTATGAAATGATTGGTTGTTGCCGGCAACTTCGTCCGCGACCTTCGTGTTGGCAATTTAACACTCCTGCTGCACCTAATAATGCGTTAATTAACACTAACAAAGACAGTATACCAATGTAGTAGTTAATGTACGTTCTTAACGAATAGCTTAAAATATCAATCTTGAAATTAGCAAAGTTAACAGTTTGAATTTTACATACAACCTTCTTAGGGGTTAAATTTCTAATAACCCCTTAATCCCTTCTTAGCGCTTGTCTACATCATATAAGAAAGTCTTGTGCAAAATTTCAATTAATTCAAATTTTTAATATATTCAGTAGTTTATAGCAGTAATAGCCTAGTGGTTAGACCGTTGGACTGCAAAGTCAGAGGTCTCGGGTTCAAACCCAGGCGCGCACCTCTGTATTTTCGAAAACATGTGAACGGTTAACGGTAAAGGAAAACATCGTGAGGAAACCTGCATGCCTAAGAGTTTCTTGAAGGTGTGTGAAGTTCGCCTACAGGCACTGGGCCAGCGTGGTGAACTATGGCCTAAACCCTCTCAGTTTGAGAGGAGGCCCGTGCCCAACGATGGGGCAATTTCTTAACAGGGCTAATATTATTATATTCGGCAGTTTGGACTGTGCACTGATATAACAGTCAATCAATCAGTCTGTTTCTCCTTTTCTTTTTGTTTATAGAGGCGGTTAGATGATGATTAAATGATTGACTGAAGACAAAGTAGTTTCTATTTAATAAGGTATTTTATAGTGTCCGACCGAAGGTTGATTTTTGGCCGAAGCAGAAACCGAGTAATAGGCCATCGCCAAGACCTTCGGCCGAAACCGATGGTTAAATAAAGGTATTTTGACTGTACTAACTTAAAGAGATGATTAAAATAACCTACAACTGGTGAAAAATAATAACACTCTAATAATATTATGATATAATTTTTGTCGTATCCTATTATTTGAAAATCAGTGAATGGAATGGCGAGCAGTTATTTTCATTTTAGTAACCTTGTATTCTTGTCATATCCATACTCTTTGATTGCTCGAGTGTGTTTAGTTGTGAAGCGATGACAGATGACATCTGTCAGATGTCGAATCACCGATAACAGATAGTCGATGTAAGATGGCGGAGGGCGCTGCGTTGTTATTCGATTGGCAACGCAGCAAACGGCCGGACGTATCGCGGAGCAGCTAACCTCACTGCATTCCACGTGACAATAATTATCTACAACTATTTTGCGCATATTCGTATATCAAGGATTTTCAGTGTACAGGACGAGACCCCAGTGTTATTTCAAGATTTTCTTTATGTTCGGCTGCCTTCCACCGTTACCAGCATTTAAACGGCCATCCAGAAAATTTAATCCCCGTTATATTTATTTACTTAAAAGCATTCGTAAGTCGTAAATCGCAATAGATTGTTAAATTTCGATGCTTGCTGGAAACCTTCGGCAGTTTAGGCTGAAGGTGGTATTTCTGGCTGAAGGTGGCCGAAGCCAAAGCCGAAGCTTCGGTTGCACACTAGTCTTTTATAGAACTCTTTGCAAAGAACACAAAATACAAAATGGCTAACTTTGAACGCCCCCATAATTCTTGTAATTAATTATTCCATTAAACTATTTTAATTTATCATAATTATTAATAAACATTTGATGTTTAAAACGTACTTAAATCAATTGGTATAATTGTGTATAGGAATTCGTTGGGTAGATAGTAGGCGCCCAATTATTGGCAAATTATGGTCGGTATTCGATAAGGGCATGATAAACATGATAAAATTGGCTTGAATTTTGTAAATTTCAATGTTTTATTGCACATAATTGTCACCAGAAAACTTTAAATTGAGGTATAAATAACTAGGTTAATAATAGATCGAATACTTGGTAATAATATTGAAGCATGTCCGTGTCGAATAATATTATATAAGAAACAGCAAACTAGTTAGATTGGTTACGTTTTATTTTTAAGGAAATTATTAGGTATAATATACCAAATGAGACAACATACAAAAAGGTTATAGCAGTAATAGTAGTGATAGCCTAGTGGTTAGACCGTTGGACTGCAAAGTCAGAGGTCTCGGATTCAAACCCAGGCACGCACGTCTGTCTTTTCGAAAAGCATGTGCGTATTAAAAATTAACTATCACTTGCTATAACGGCGAAGGAAAACATCGTGAGGAAACCTACATGCCTAAGAGTTTCTCGAAGGTGTGTGAAGTTCGCCAATCCGCACTGGGGCAGCGTGGTGGACTATGGCCTAAACCCTCTCAGTTTGAAAGGAGGCCCGTGCCCAACAACGGGACAGTTTCTTAACAGGGCTATTATTATTACACAAAGGCTAAATATTAAAAAGCTGAAACAGAATAAACTTTAAACTGTAGCGACACTTACGGGATATGTAAAGTCCAATAAATCTTTACTGGTAATACATGAATATGGTGTATGTCCTCCTAAATTGAATGCTTTGGCTTATTAACTCTTAAGATTTTCGTGAATACTACCTACAAATAATTCTACAGGCTTTATTGCAATTTGGAAACTACTATAAATCTATCTATAACCTCACGCCAGATCCCTTGCGGGGTAGGCAGAGAGTACAGAGTTCCAACAGGTTCTTTCCTTACATACCTCTCTGGCTTCCTCGACTCTCATAGTTCGTCTCATACACGCTCGCCGGTTACGGAGACTCTTGACTTTTCCATCAGATAAGACTCGGTTTATTTGGTCGTGGTAAGATAGTCTAGGTCTTCCCCGGTACCTGCATCCTTCCACTTTTACATTATATATCTGTTTTGTCATTCTTTCCTCTGGCATTCTTTCTATATGCCCGAACCAACGGAGCATGCCCTTTCTCATCTTTACACCGATACTATCTTTCATACCTACTCGCTGTCTTACTATGCTGTTGCTAATGCGGTCGGTCAGCTTCACTCCGCACATCTTCCGCAGAGCTCGCATTTCTACCGCATTTATCCTACTTTCATTCTCCTTCTTACATACCCAGCTCTCGCTACCATATAACAGCGTTGGGACAAGAACTCCGTTATGTATGGCCAGCTGCGCCTTATGGCTTAAGTGCCGGCTCTCGAGTAGCTTTCCCATCGCACCATTCACTCTGTTCCCTGCACTCACTCTTCTCTCTATGTCAGCGGTGTATTTCCCATCCTTACTGAAGGCGCATCCAAGATATACAAACTCATTCACTTGCTCCAGCACATCGTTACCAACCACAATCCTTACATTCGTTCTACTACTATAAATCTTAGTAGAATTTAGTTTAATTCAATATGTTTAGACTTACTTAAGTTCAGATTGAACAAAATACACATACGATGTAAAGAATATAATTTTATTTGCTATATCCATATATTTTATTGCATGACATTCGCTATTCACATAGATCTTAATCAGTAGGTACAAAACCAACATAATTACATTAAGTAGTACACCACAATTATATTTTACTAATGAAAAATTACGCATACCAACCCCCTACCCCTGTGGAGGAACTTTGTAACAAATAAATTTAATTAAGGACCTGAGAGCTTACCATAAAAATACCGCGGACGTTAGCGTGCCATTATCGAGTTAACATGCCTTCCTTATTGACACTACACATTTAACTAAATGAAGATGAAACTGATAGCGCGTTTTGTCGACAATGTTACGATAATGTTACGACTTCAATACACCCCGATATCTCGTAAACCCCATATCGGGAAATGTTAATTTTAAAATGCATTACATACACTAAGGACCCCAAGCGATCTGTCTACAAAGAACTAGAATCCGCGCTTAAGTGTTGAAACCTCTAGAAGGTTCCACCCCTTTAATTATTGCCGGCGCGCGGTCGCGGTATACAAGTACCTATTCGTTCCCGTACGAGTAGGTATGTAATAATAATACCGCTTTGTGAGCCGCGCCGGCTATTGTTCGATGTACTTCTATCGATGTAGAGATAGAGGGTTCGCGTCCGTTCTAGAACTTTCATACGAGTATAAAAGGAACACCGAGCGCAGGGACGGACAGTCTCTCCTCGGAACCGATAGTGATCAAATCGGAGAACAAGCGATCTAAGTTGAATACACTGGCGACTTTAGCATCGATATACGGATACTACGAGTGACTCAGCGACTTGGAAGCAATATTTGGGTACTCACAAGAGTAGTACAAGTGTGTGATTGGTTCGCGTGTGTACTTGCATTCGACGTACTGTTTTGTGTGTAATAAAATACTTCGCACATTATTCGGCATTTAATTACCCCGAAAACGTAACAATAATATCAATTACTTATTCCGTAGCGCTCTGTTATCGTGTCACCTGTCACAAACGTAGCTATAAGGTTTATTAATATCCTTCGAGGATATCATCATGAGGATCTTCTGGTACCTATGTATCGAATTCCCACAAAGGTAGGTCCGACAGATATGAAGGGGCATAGCATTCAGATGAAGGGAATTTCGAACACTATCAGGATTAATTCGTTGCAATAATTTCTATATAGGACGCTCTCGGGCATGCACGAACAGTCCATTTCTAAATATGATAAAATGCCATGAAAAATATTCGAAATAAATAATTCTAGCTTTTCCAATATCAGATAATAATCTAATTTACTTTAACGCACATGAGTTAAGCCTAGACAATATGATTGGAAGCAATAAATCAAGTGGTAATCTAGGTGTAACTAGAATTTCGTCATTGCAAGAATTGGAAACTAAAACTGAATTCAATTCGAAGTAAAAATGTTTGTTTAATATTAATCACAGACGTATAACAGACGTAGGTATGAAATCTGCAAAGCTGAAGTGGGAGTGGGCTGGCCACGTAGCACGCATGGACTCGCAGAGGTGTGCAAACGACATCACCATTTGGACACCAAGTGCAGGTCTAGGCTAGGAAAAGGTGGTGCGACGATTTGGACATCTTTGCGGGTACTTCGTGGCCCTAAATAGCAAAAGATCGACAGCTGTGGAACTATAAAGGGGAGTCCTTTGCTCAGGAGTGGAACACTAAAACAGGCTAGGAAAAAAAAATTAATAAAGCTATATTCTGTAGTCAAATATCCTCTGAATAGAATCTATATTCTATTCACAACAAAAAAGCATCTTCACCTATGTGTCTATACACATAGGTGAAGATGCTTTTTTGTTAGTAACACTAATTCCATGCTCTCAGTCCGTTGACCAGTCCCACGTCGACGCGGTAGACAGGGAAGTCGAGCGCAGGGCATCCCTCCCCCCCGTCGATTCCTTGCCTCCTATCACGCAAACGGAGGTCGAAGATCTGATTATGGGTCTTAAATCTAAAAAAGCCCCCGGCCCTGACGGCATTTTCAATCGCGTTCTGAAATGCCTGCCCGCCCAGCTCATCTGCCTCTTGGTGGCCATTTTGAACGCCGCCATGACGAACTGCACCTTCCCCGCTAAGTGGAAGGAGGCGGACATCATAGGCATTCCCAAGCCCGGCAAACCTCGCAATCTCCCCGCGAGCTACCGCCCTATCAGTCTCCTCAACTCCCTGGCCAAGATATACGAGCGCCTACTTCTGGCGAGGCTCAAAGACTTCGTAACGTCCAGGGGTATCCTTATCGACGAGCAGTTTGGCTTTCGAGCCAAACACTCTTGCGTCCACCAAGTGCACCGCATCACGGAGCACATCCTCTCCGGTCTCAATAGACCCAAACCCATCTACACGGGCGCCCTCTTCCTAGATGTCGCGAAGGCATTCGACAAAGTCTGGCACAACGGCTTGATCTACAAGCTCTACCAATTGGGTGTGCCGGACAGACTCGTGCTCATCTTACGAGACTTCTTGTCGAATCGCGCCTTCCGTTATCGCGTCGAAATGACGCGCTCCACTTCCCACTCCATCAGTGCTGGAGTCCCACAGGGCTCAGTTCTCTCTCCGCTCCTGTTTAGCCTTTACACGAACGACATTCCTCGTTCGAGTAAGGCGCATCTAGCCCTATTCGCGGATGATACCGCTCTCTACGTCTCACATAGGAATAAGGGTTTCATTACCAGACACCTTCAGGCATCCGCCAATTCCCTAGGGAATTGGTTCAGGAAGTGGCGTATTGAGGTGAACCCGGACAAGAGCGCTGCGGTGTTCTTCTCCAGAGGTGCCACCCCGCGCCACTCCCTGCGCCGCCCTAGAAGTAATCTCGGCCAAGTGACCATGTTCGACCGACCCATTCCCTGGGTCAAAGAGGTCAAATATCTAGGGGTCACCCTAAACAGTACCATGTCCTTCGGCCCGCACATCAAGCGGGTCCGTCACCGAGCATCATTTGTGCTCGGTCGTCTCCATTCGTTAATCTGCAAGCGGAGTACAATGTCTCTTAGAAATAAGGTGACACTTTACAAAACTTGCGTTCGACCCATCATGACTTATGCGTGTGTTGTGTTCGGGCATTCGGCCCCCTCTCACATCGATAAACTCCAAGTGGTTCAAAACCGCTTCCTCCGTAAAGCCGTAGGAGCCCCCTGGTTCGTACGGAACGTCGACCTCCACTCCGATCTAGGTCTCGAACCTATTCGCGCCTTTATTAAAAAGGCGTCAACACGTCACTTCGCGAACGCATCTACCCATGCGAATCCGTTAATCGTAGCCACCGCCGACTACGATCTCCCCCCCGACCCCTGCCGCCACCGCCGGCCGCGACATGTTCTCACCGACCCCCCCGATGCTTTGTCATCCCTTCTTTCCGCTCAGAATACGGGCGACGACGACGACGTAGTAGTAGATCCCCTCCCATAGCCGGCGGTTGACCGGTGCACTTAGTAGTGCACCCGTCCCCCTACAGCGACTGTCCCAACCGAGGGCACCTCTTCGAGGCGCCCTCGAGTATGTCGCCTCTTGCCCTTCTGGCTGGCTAGAGCGTAGTGGTTGCACGCTCGCCTTTAAGTCCGGTGAAGCTGTAAAGGCCTCGCGGCCAACAGCGTACATCATTCACACACACACACACACACACGCTTAATTTAGCGACGACGATTTAGCGCAGTGGTTAAGAGCTTAAGCCGCTCTGCCCACTGCGTCTAATAGTCGCGGGTTCGAGTCCCGCACGGGACAAATCTTTGTGTGATCCACAATTATTTGGGGGTATTTGTGTATGTGAATTTTCATGTTTGTAAACGCACCCACGACACAGGATTAAATCCTAGTGTGGGGCTCCGTTTAAAAAAAAAAAAAAGAACAAAAAAAAAATTTCTTCACAACGATACAAAAATCTTTAAAAAAAAACCGACTTCAAAAAGCAAAAAATAAATATTTGAAGTCGGTACCGGTTAGTGCAGTCGGTTACTTGGTACCGACTTCAAATATTTATTTTTACTTTTTGAAGTCGGTCATATTTAAAAAAAAAACAATATTTTAAGATTTTAAGTAACAAGTCAATTATTTCCTAATATTTATATACCTATATTATATTATTTTGCTGAGTTGTACAACAAGGTACCTACGGGATTGATATAATAACCATAATAACGGAATCTACACATTCGTGCTGTTCGCCATTAAGGAGCCCACTGGTGTATCTTCAAAGTCCAAAGTTCAATACCGATTTCATTAAAATGGGACCACATCGAAAATATACTAAACCCAATTCAAAAAGAATCATCAAAATAAGTTCATAAATAAAGACGTTATAAAAAGACACAGACGAATTGTCAACCTCCTCCTTTTTTGAAGTCGGTTAATATTCTAATTAGTTCTATGGCATTGCCTATAGGATATATGGTTACCTATAGGATTGACGTAATTTTACTTTTTTTAAAAACCCATTATATCTTAATCTACGCATTCGTATTGTTTGTCGTTAAGGAATTCCCAGGTGTATCTTTCAAGTCCAAGGTCCAATACCGATGAAATTAAAATGGGACCACCGTGGAGCTATACTGAACCCAATGCAAAAAGAATCCTCAAAATCGATACATAATTAGCGGAATGATCGCGTAACATACCTACAAAAAAAACATACAGTCGAATTGAGAACCTCCTCCTGTTTAGAAGTTGCTTATTTATAGAAAATGCTTAGTTTCCAATTCCTCATATTTTCACAACTGATTAACATTCATAACTTATAACTAAACGTTATTCAAAACAATCCACTTCGTCACCATCTGCAGTATTATGTGTAAACACATCCTAAAAATAACAAAGTCATCAAGAAATGTCAAGCGCACCAACATCATCTTACAAACGAGTTACTCCAAATTGAGCTTTAGCACGTATCTATTAAAGTTTAATTAAAATCTTAGTCTATTCAGATCCACTGCTCCGTAAGCTAAAACGTCCACACATCATTATTATGTAAATGAGAATCAGTTACAAATGCATAAATTGTAAGACGTATATATGCAAGAACATATCAAACTGAGGATATTCATCTGAAAATTCAACTCTATCATATTATGCTTAAAATTGATATTTGATATGTTGATGATCAAATCTAAACAGCAACCATCTATTGATGTTACGATTAGATAAAGGTAGTGCTTGTTTTTTGCCGGGTTTCAACCAGATAGCCTTGCGACATTGAATGGAATCCTGACTACACCCACTGGGCATACGAAGCTATGTCGCGCAAAATACTTGTTTTTGCTTTAAATATTTGTCTTAGTACTTTGACTGTGAGGCGCTCGTAGCGCTGTGCGACCGCGGTGTTCTTACCGATCACCAAGGTTAAGCAGCGTTCGACTCGGTCGGCCTGAGATGGGTGACCGTTTGTGGCATTTCATATTCGAGCGTTTCCGTGCTTCGGAAGGCACGTTAAGCCGTTGGTCCCGGTTACCACTTAATGTGGTAGTCGTTAAGCCGAGTTGGAAGCCTTAAAGGTGGCTTGATAAGTTCCAACAGCAGGTGGCCACAAACCTGCCTCCACCAATACGCACTGGGTCCGCGTGGTGGAGTATGACCCAATCTCTCTCACCTCGATTTGTGAGAGAAGGCCTTTGCCCAGCAGTGGGCAGTATAGGCTGATATTATATTATACTTTGACTGTTTAAATACCGATGGTAGGATAGGATCTGCCTGTGTTTTTAAATTATCTATGGGCAGGCCCCCTACAAGGTGGTTTGAAGGTCGCAAGTAAAAGCTGGATGCATTCAGCACAAAGCTGGTGGGCGTGACGATCTTTGGGGGGAGGACTTTGTCCTGCAGTGGATGTCTTTCCGCTAATGAAGATAATGACCAGCCATAAGCCCAATAGAATTTCCCATTGGAAATTTCAAGCTCCTTATTTAAGGGACGAGTTTCATAAATTCATTCTTAGTGCCTACCTACGTTAAAATAAGTAACTCATGTGAAAAATTGACACTTCGCAACTCAACCACATCACGATGTTTTCCTTGAACCCTTGAATGAGACAACTTTAATCATAACTGGCAACTCGGTCCAATTAACTAGAGCTAATTAGTAGTATTAGAGGCGCTCGTAGCGCTGTGCGACCGCGGTGTTCTTACCGATCACCAAGGTTAAGCAGCGTTCGACTCGGTCGGACTGAGATGGGTGACCGTTTGTGGCATTTTCATATTCGAGCGTCTCCGTGCTTCGGAAGGCACGTTAAGCCGTTGGTCCCGGTTACCACTTAATGTGGTAGTCGTTAAGCCGAGTTGGACGCCTTAAGGGCGGCTTGATAAGTTCCAACAGCGGGTAGCCACAAACCTGCCTCCACCAATCCGCACTGGGTCCGCGTGGTGGAGTATGACCTAATCTCTCTCACCTCGATTTGTGAGAGAAGGCCTTTGCCCAGCAGTGGGCAGTATAGGCTGATATTATAATTAGTAAATGCTAATACCTACCGACTAAGTTATATATGTACTTGAGTAGCTTAAACTTTATCTCACAAGAAAAACTCCAAGCGTGAATCATTCAAGAATTTGCCAAAAAGATAACAATGACGATAAGCATACAACCGTTCGACCCGACCCGACCTCAACAGGATGCGAATCTAGTGAAAGTGAAGGTATGCCACTTTTGACGTGGAAGATTAACGAAAACAAACATTGCACAGATGTGCGAAGCAAAAACAACAGAAAACATTGTGTAATACTAGATCATAAAGTTCATAGTGTTTTAGCCAAGATTCAACCTTCACACTCGACAATGCCATCATACATGTTATTCACACTCAGAAGCGGTAACAAACAGGAAAATATTGGTGTTAATTAACAGTGGGATAAGGAAAGTTTATATATAAGTTTAACGTCCCAACTTAATAAAGACTTAATTAAACCTGAATGTGACATACATTTTTAATTTATACAAACTACTGATTTCTCTGCATTAAGACCTATAACCAAGTTCTTCAAAGGGTTCGATTGTGTGTGTGTGAGTGATGTACGCTGTTGGCCGCGAGGCCTTTACAGCTTCACCGGACTTAAAAAGGGTTCGAACGATTGCTTCCCAACTTTGAAGATACTGACATGGAAAGTTTCTAAGTTTCTATCTCCTTTCATTGTCGAGTGAGACCAATAAATATGTTTACTACTTACTTGAACAAATTACTACTTTAAAGGTAGTACTAGTAAGTAACCTTATAAACATATTTTCCTCATATTTAGTCTACATTCTAAATTACGAGGAGCCATAATGTCTACAGAATCCGGGTCTATAGGATGACGTCAAAATTTACGGTCTACCATCCGATATCAACTATGCATACAAAATCGTCCTTCGTTTGTAAAATGTGTATGTCAGTAGCACTGCCTGCGTTATCGCATTTCTATATTTTAGAACTTGTTACATTTGTTTGTAGATGATAAAAAAGAGATGCATTATCATTTTGCAGTAAACTAATAATTCAACATTTTAGAAGACTGCAGTGTAGAAAAACTAATCATTGCTTTATTTTCACAATATATCCAATTACTCTTACTACTCTTTAATACTCTTAATAATATTGTACTCTTTAATCAATAAATTAATAACCTTATCAAAGAACTGAGCACCCAAGAGTATTTACTATAAAATACTCTTGGGTGGTCATCAAGCTATAAACTTAACGGTATTTACTAAAGTACTCAACAATGAAATCAAATTAGCAATCAATTAGTGGGTCAATGTGTGAATTACTTTGACGAACAACCAATGTCAACAGTATATTAACATGTTGATAATCATTTGGAAACATGTTATGAGCAAGGTGGACGACGAATAGATACAACAGCAAATCTAAAGAGAGTTGTAAATACTATAGTAGGAAAGGAAAATCAATAAGACCAAGATAAGTTGTATTGAAAAGAAAAGCAAAGGCAGCATCTACACTATTAATAGACATACGAAACGCAAATCTATCAAAGATATTGATTAACCGTAAACAAACGTAAGATAGCCACAGACTAACGGGGAGGGTGAGATTCCAGACAGTCATTAATCTTTCCCGTAGTTCCTTATCAAAAGTTTCACCCTTACCCCAAGCTCTTCAAACAACACACACAACGAAAACCGGGCACGAGCCAGGTGATACAGGTAGCAAAGTAGACAGAAATAGTTTCACTGATGTACCCTGGCCGTTTACACACGGTGCAATATCCGGGGTTATATTTAGAAGATTCTTGCTTGCGCTTTTGTAAAACACTCATCTCTAAGTGGAAAGAAAATTTCACAAGTGAAAAGAAGATTTCATATTTAAAAACTAAACTGAGCAACTTCTGTATAGTAAGTAATGGATTAACTATGGTGCTTGGAGACCAGAACATAATATATTACAAAAAAATCGATCCGCTCTGGTCGCCGCAAAAATTTTTCACATAATGAACAACATCACCATGGTTCTATTACATCAAAACCTAAAAAACCTAAAGCTACTGCAAAAGATGCATTGGCTCTCGAACTGAACATTGGCTTTTGAAGACAAACTAATCGAAGTGTACCAACAATTCATATGAATGCTTAAATTCCAGATGTATTCTTAAACTATGCATCAATACAATGCGAATCGTAGATTAGCCACCAAGAATTTCGATTTCGACACATCCGCACTTGACACCAGCTATTTTGTTGGGGGGCGGTACACGTCGAGAAATGATATGAAATAACGTCAGCCAATAAAATGGTCTAAGTTACTGAAGATGTGACATTACCACTTACTATCACACATAACTTGGCAGATATAGATGAAGTACCTACATACATACATTCTTAAAATCTTTATATTAAAATATTAAATAACGAGCGTAGGTAAAAGGAAGTTTCTAGGTAAGTTATCTAATGAACTAGATAGATAGATAGATAGATAACTCTTTATTGTGCACCAATTACATAGATATTAAAATACAAAAACAAAAAAGAACTTAAAATACACAAAGGGCGGCCTTATCGCTAAAAAGCAATCTCTTCCAGGCAACCTTGAACTAGGTATTCAAATTCTCAATAAATTCACATTTAGACTAATAAAGCGCCCTTTTTCAGTTGGTAAATACAAAGGTTGGCAAGTGTCGGCAAGACGTGTACTTATTGGTATGAGACCATTTCCAATGTCTATACCTTGGTACTTAGCTATACTTTGCAATTTCAAGTCCGTACTGGTTCACATACTGAGTTCTTAGATTTACGCGAATATTACATACACATGAAAAAAGTATTTTTCGAATTCGGTGCTGCAAAGCATTCGAAACGGCGAGAACTTAAAAATCAAAAATAAACCGCGATAAAATCCGATAAATAGTTTTATTTCATATACTTTTCATTTTTTTTCTGTCTAAACTTATTCGCTAACGCTTATCCCTCGTTCACCTGTCCAACCCCAAAGTATGCCTAAGTGTGGGTGTCGCAATGACCTTGGCGCGACGAATCAATACGCCTCAACAATGCTCTCGATCAGCCATTGTTTCAGCTCCGACCAGCTCCAATTTGCAATGCTTATGTATGGCGTGTTATGTTACATGCCCTTTGTTTTCCAATCTTTATTTTCTATAATTTATTTATGTTTATTAACTTTAGTTCTTGATAAATGGACTTTCTTCGAATGTAAATGAATGAATTCAAATCTATAATGACATAATGAAAATATACCGATTGGATATAATAGAACTGGAGTGTCAAATTTCTGGAATCCAGAAGCAACCATTGCTGAATTATCCGTTACGTGAAGGGGTACATTTCGGATATGACTCAAAATTAGCCTTTCATAAAGACAACGAACGACATTATGTTTTAATTATATGTCGATATAAACACAATTTACCTAAGTTACACGAGGCATGCCTTTTAAGTTCTGTCGTTTCCATATTTCCCGGCAATTTTGAATTTGGAACTGTTCTATATTCGAATGTGTTTAAATTTTGAATCTCAAAACAGTTGAAAGTGTTAGGATTAATGCTATTGTTTAGTCACAGCGTCGATTGGAATCTGTCAGGTTACGTACGAAAATGAATCTTTCTAAGGAAAATGTTCGTGCAATAGTTTTCTACAACTTTAGAAGAGGCCTGACACGGCTTCATTGTTTTGAAGAGCTAACATCTGTGTTCAGTGATGAAGCCCCATGTCTGCGGACTGTTGAACGCTGGTATTTAGAATTCCAGCGTGGACATACTAGTGTTAGTGACAAATCTCGCGAAGGACGCCCAAAATCCGCCTTCACTGAAAATAAACTCATTGCTGTGAGACAACTAATTCTCGAAGATCGTCATGTGACGTATCGAGAGATAGAGGCTCTATTAGGTATCTCAGGAACAACCATTCAGAAGATCTTGCATGAAGCGCTTGGTGTGAGAAAGCTAGTTTGCCGTTGGATACCGCATCTGCTTTCCGACGATCACAAGGGGGCCCGCGTCAGATGGTGTAAGAAAACTCTGCAAAGGTTCAACCGAGGAGAGTCAAATCAAGTCTACGACATCATCAGTGGTGACGAATCTTGGATCTATGCCTACGATCCTGATTCCAAACAACAATCTACAATCTGGGTCTTTCAAGACGAGCCAAAGCCGACTAAAGTTGTTGGTTCTCGAAGCACTTCAAAGAAGATGGTGGCCACGTTTGTTGGAAAAACCGGCCATGTTGTGACTATTGCACTTGAAAATCGTAGAACGGTTAACGCAGAGTGCTATACCACAGTTTGTTTACCACAAGTCTTCGCCAAACTTCGAAAATCTAACTCAAAGCGACGCATCATCCTGCACCACGACAACGCAAGCTCACACAACGCTCGTCAAACGATTGAGTATTTGAAGCAGGAAAAAGTAGAAATTCTTGACCATCCTCCATAGAGCCCTGACCTAAGCCCTAACGATTTCTTTACATTTCCTAAAATTAAGAAAAGTCTTCGTGGTCAAAGGTTCCAGCCCGGTAAAGAAGCAGTCGACGCTTTCAAGTCAGCCATTTTGAACACCCCCACTTTAGAGTGGAATAAATGTTATAATAACTGGTTTGAGCGAATGGAAAAGTGTATTAAGCTACGTGGTGAATACTTTGAAAAACAATAAAAAGTACTATAAGGTTCTAGTTGTGTTTTTTCTTCAAACGACAAAACTTAAAAGGCATGCCTCGTACCACTCGTTGTAGCATTGATGTGACTATATATACATATCTAGGGCTTGATGACTTTTATTCAAAATGCTTCGGGTCAAATACTACGATTAGTTATCAAGTTAATGAATACATACATGATCGATTAGCAATACATTTGCTAATACACGATATTTAGATTAGCAACATGTGTACTATTCCTGTCTTCAATAATTAGAGCAGAAACTGTTCATGCATTATGCTAATCGAGCGGTCGAGTTGTATATGTAATTATACATTACATTAAAACCCTTTTAGGTAATGAAATTCTGCAGTGAGGCTTGTTAATTTGATAAGGGGACACATTGAAACGATACCACTACATACCAATTTGTATTAAAATCTTTAGAACAGTAATTTAGTTTGTTTCGAAAAGCTCGAAGTGGTTTAATTAAACGTAGTCGTAATTTTCTGTTAAAGTAAAGTCAAATCTAATGATGATGACTCAAAACAATCAAGCTATGAGGCTCTTATTTCTGATTATCTAGGTTGGAAGGGTGGCTATAATAAAATCAAGCTTAAAAATAATTGATGAATAGATTCATAAATATAGCTAGTCATACTAATCTTAAGGTTTTGCCACATAGCCAACACAGCGCGATGGGAGCGCGACGGTGGCGCGGCTTGGAGAGTTGTAATGTACTGAAATGTACAGGAAACGCCACGCAGCGCAGTTCCGCTCGGCGCGACGGCAAACGTCGCGAACGAACGAAGACGAGCGCTTCTGTCACGCTCCCGTCGCGCTCCGTCGACTATTTGATCCAACCTTTATTCATAATCATTGATGGATTAACCTTAATAGACTATTCTATAAATATTTGAACATCTTTATATTTGAATAGTGCTAGTTATAATGCTAATGTGACAAGTAATATGGAAATTAATTCTTGATAGCAAAAGTGTTAGGTACGCATTAATCGGTTTGCTAAGCCTTCTGTGGAAAGTTTCATACAAATAAGGGCACTATTAATAAACAAAGGAGTGATGTCATCAAGTTAAGACCACCCGATGGAATCTATTCACACGTTTGCACAATAAAACCATAGAACACGGTCATATCAAAGTAACTTTCTATTATTACGCTACCTTCTTCGTCCGGGTACGCTTCGATCCATTGATTCAGTATAGGGTGAAGTCGGCGAAGCTTGGAATAGTCTGTTGTAGGGACTGGTCCCTTAGATTTTGACTCTTTAAAATATAATTATTAATCTCATATCTCGGTCGTAAGGCATGACATTGAACCTAGGCCGTAAACTTAATTTTGTAACCCAAACGTTGTATACAGAAGTTGAAAAAAAAAAAAATCATAAAACCAAAAGACAAGCCTGCTGAGTTTTTCAGCGGATTATATCAGTGGAGACCGTGCGAGAATAGACATAGTAAGATTTTAAAAATAAATTAATATTGACTATTGTAAGTGTGATGTAAAAACGCTCGAGTCGGCGCTTAAAACACTCGCGTCATCTACGTGTTTCAACGCTCGTAAGCGTCGACTCAACGCTAAACGCTCGACTTCAGCGCTCATTTTTACAACACTAATTGTAAGCCCCCGCTGGGTTTATGGATACCAGAAAAAAACACGTGGTCTTTTCGGTGGAACCATACGTTCACAGGGTAGTTTTAATTTAGAGGGCGAACATATGTCCTATAATGAATGAATTGACATGGTAAAGAATGTTAACCAAGCACAATCTGATCATGAGATTTTAAACTCTCTTTTCAAAGACCAAGGTCCTATTTCATATTGTTAAGCCCAATATGGTTGATGTATTATTGTTTAGGAATTACAATGCAGTGGAACGAATCTTGAATAGAGACGGTACTGAACGTGTTGTATTGTATTATAATTATCTTTCTTGGATTACCTTATAAAGGGAACGCACTTTGCTTCCTGGTGAGATCTTAGTGGGAAAGTTTGAGTATTCCAACTGATAAGAAACTAGAAAAAAATGTCAGTATTTCGAATCTAATCTAGTACCTTTTTTACCCACCTTGCATGTCCTGCTGCTGGAAAATCTATTTCACGGCCCACCTACCTAAAAAATCCCTATCCTTCCATGTCAAGGTCATAACACAATCGCTTCTAGGTCTACCACGACGACGATGTCGATATCCAACTTAGTGATGAGAATAGATCACCACCCAAGGATCAGACCATCAGCATTGTATCAATTTAACCATGTAGGTACTTCTTATTCGAAACATATATTGGGTGCACTAACTAACGAAAAGTTTGCAGTCATTCCAAATACAAATATATGTAGGTACTGGAATTTTGTTACTCATGCTCGAATTCCTCATTGATTTCACCAATATTTCTAAATTTAAAAGATTTGTCGTCGAATCTTTGGAGAAAGGGGACCACGTACCGCACCTACGGAATAACAATTAATTTTATATCCTCGTACGATTGTTCAATATCAGAGCATGGGGTAGTGTTGTGCTACAACTATTCGAAATGATATCGATATTCAAACATAACTCGCTTAGGAACGAATGAGATAAAATTTGCAATTATAGTTTATAAAATATGAAGGCGATCAATACTGTTGATACTGGAGAAAGTTTTTCGTGGTAAAACAATGTTTAACAGAAATTCGAAATTATAGTAAGAAATAAATGTACATTTTTAGAAACTTCTAGGCGTTTTAATACTAATATATTGATGGATGAGTGACCTCACTAAATAGTGAGGTCACTCATCCATCAATATTTTGCAATTGTCAACTATAAAAATGATAACTTGTATTAAACCCAAAGAAGAAAGTTTTGCATATTCATAATGAGATAAAAATCGTCAATTCTCTTATGGAGAATTTGAAAAACTGCTGCACATTTATAAGAAATAAACAAAATCGTTAATTAAATGTTGCTGAATGCATAAAATAGCTCGACAACTATACATTTATCAATACTTCATAAGTAGACAAGTAATCAGATGCAGTCGAAAATCTCAGATCAACTTCTATTCTGTGTTACAGAAAATCACACAAATATATCACATCAAAAGCATTCATACTTTTTATGTGATATATAACCTGATGTTCCATCAAAAATAATCGTTACCTGTGATATCGATAGGTATTTGATAATACATAGTAGTTTCCCGAGATTCCCAAAAAGTTACCACTCGTTAGAGATCTATAAATCGTCTTAAGAAATTTACAGAAGGAACGTACTAAAAAGAGGCATTACAAACAACGACACATCAAAAAGTGTCGATATCAAATCGATCTACCATCCCCGTTACTATCAAGCCAATACGAGTCCGCGCGTAGACTGCACAAAACGCGTAAGCGCTGCTCGAAGGCCTCTACGTGATCAATGAATGGGGGTCACAAACAGACGGATGTGCACCATTGAGTGACGCACTATTTATATATGTAGGTAGAACATACTATAAATAACGCACGTGCTAAACTACTTTTACTCCTAAGCATCTGTTGAACGGATAAAAAATAAAAGTTTTCGGTTGCAGCTGCTGGGTTTCCGATTCAGCTTTGTGAATTATGTTTCGGTTAACTACAGGCTGTGTTTTTCATCATTGCTTCCAGTGCAAGTATGCAATGCAATGTTCTGCTAATGTGTTAGTTTTATCGTTATATCCGTCGTGACATTAACAATACAACTAACAATATACGCGATCAATAGAAAGGCGAGGGCGCGTCTTCATAGATTTAACAATCTACATATGTCTCCTTCTTAAGTCTGAGGTCGGCAAATATTTTGCTATCGTATCGTATATTGGTTTCATTTAATTATTTGGTAGAATATCATGCAATCTAGCGGTGGCATTAGGTGATTTTATCATTATCAATTATCAACTAGCACAAGTTTTATATCAATTTTATTATTTCAATCAAGGTGTTAAAGACCGAAAGAGTCTCTCTTACTCTAAGCTGGGGCACTCACGCACATTACAACCTAAGTGGAACGGAGGAAATATATCCGTCACGCCTATATTCCCCAGAGGGGGTGGCAGAGGTGTACTGAGTACACCCACGTTTCTCCGACGATATTAGGTCCCATGTAATAGGCGAGCCTATTGCCATATACCGGGCACAATTCTAGACTCCGGACTCATACTGGGAATTTTTCGTTAGAAAAACTACATTTGTCCGACCAAGGATTTGAACCCAGGACCTCGTGATCACAAAGCGATGCGCTTTGCCACCAGACCAACGAGGCAGGAGAAAATATATCTTACCAAAAATTAATAGCTGCATCATTATTACGAGAAAAGAACCATAATTCATTGGAGGAGACAAAATAAACATTAAATGGCACCAATCTAGAACGATCATTGCATATCATTAAAGGTTTCAAAGGTTACATCACCTTCATAATCATGACTAGATCATTAAATGATTTTTTTACAATCCAATTTAAAACCATTCTATTAGTGATAATATAGAAACTATTCTGAGCTCATCTGCATTTATATTAAAAATAAGATGACCCAAAACCGGTCTGGACGTGCCTAAAGTGGAATCGATTAGGTCATCCGACGGCTAGATGGAAGAATATTTTTATAGGTTTTAGCACAAGTGTGGGACCGAATAATAGATAACCCTGTTATGGGTCTGTGTGGTGTCATTTCTATAATTATCTACATTCAAGTGTGTTCGTATTGACTTACTTTTTATTACGGGATGTTGAAATTAATCTCCTCTATGTAGAGCTGAGGTCCAAGTTTTACCTAGGAGTAAAATAAGGCTACCGGTTCACCTTATAGATGCTTGTAAATACCTACGAAAACATCCATTCGCCTACATTCACTAAAGGGGGATGAATGAATGATGAAATACAGATCTAACAGGTTCTTTACTTACAGACGATGTTCGATGGGAATCTAATCGGGAGGCAAACTTTTTGCCATTATGCCGTGCACAATTCCCGACCCCAGATTGCTTTTGAAAACCCTCTATTAATCGCATTCATTCAACACAATTACAACTTTCTCTGAAACTGGAGCACTTTTAAAAACAATTTATCAAAAGCAAAACCCACGGTGGAACAATATCCATATACTCAAAAAAAGGCGTTATGACTCAACGTCAAAACCGACTCATTCCGCCAACAACGGTTAATAACTAACTTGATTACAATTAACG
The DNA here is from genome assembly GCA_905147815.2 of Phalera bucephala. Lineage (NCBI taxonomy): Eukaryota > Metazoa > Arthropoda > Insecta > Lepidoptera > Notodontidae > Phalera > Phalera bucephala. The sequence continues at coordinate 6,119,383 of LR990620.1, read as the reverse complement.
ACGAATCACGGTTCATTAGGTGCACTTGTATCAAACATTACGTAACGTTATGAAATGTGATTAGTGTTACATCCTGCGGACAGGTGATAGTGATGAATATTCAATATTTGACCTTTCGCGTGATTTAGTATGGTAACCTCGATAGAGGCTCTTTTTTCTTGGGACTAAGCCCGTCACATATCACCAATACTGTAACTCTTGTAAGCCAGAATCCACGAAGCCCTGCATCGATGAATGTAAGATTTGAACTTCGGAGTGTACTGGGGAGTATTTCAATTGTCTTGTAACCCGCAAAAAAAAATCCAAAAATGAAAGCGAAAAGAGTAGTAAAAAAAATATTGCAAATCGGAAGAAAGAGTACGAGACATACGTTTTTTTTTAAGTCCGGAAATCCTAATTGATACCCGTGTACGACGGGGACGGCAACGGGTTTTGTGGGACTTCTTGCACCGGCGACGGTCGGCGTAAATCCGGCCGTCGCTGGAGCAAGTCCTACCCACTAAAACCCCACCGTGTTCCATCTCCCGCTAGGTGGCGGGTTACGGGGACGCGGACATGCTACCGAGACCCGCAAGCGGCTGTCCGATTTTTGGGACCCGTAACGGTGACATATCTAGCGTAAGTCTATAGAGGCTATAAGTTGTGCCGTTTGGTGTGAAAACTCCGCCTGCGTGTGTTCCTAGTGCTCTACGCATATTTTACAATGTGGCCCATTTACTTGGTTAAGTAATAGGTAATCAGAAGACTGACCCATAAAGGATAAGCATTGCCATTCAACGTGGTAATGCTGCATAGCTGCTAACCTTCTCAGCAGCGATTTGGCACAATTTAATTTTAAGTAAATCTTACTCTTTTTCTCAATTGATAACAACCTTAACCTAATAACAACTAATAAAACGAAACGAGGATATATTGTTTCTTCCGTTTATTCGTTATTTATAAAAGCGCCATCTTACGATTAGCGAATGAATTACTTACCAGCCTTATCAAGCAACAGAGCCTTATTGAGAAGGCTTGATGTCGTTGTTCAAATATGGCGGTGTAGACGTGATTTCAATGTGTGATTCTACAGTTTAACTATAATTTATTAAAATCACAACTAAAGAACTGCCTTCGACGATTTCCATCGTGAAAATATTGTTTAATCTAATTAAATATATGCGAATAGGTAAGATTATAATATTAAAAAAACACAATTAAAAAATAGGGGGGTAGCAGAAGAGTATTGTGTACACCCACATTTCGCCAATAAAGTTAGTTGAACCCATCAAAAATCTCGACCACTATTACACTGGGGTGTAATAGGATCCACCATAAAAACCATTATAAAAATATGGAATAAACAATAAACCGACACGAAAATAATTTATGTAATACCAGCTATTTATGCCTTGTGTATTAAATAAGCACAATGTACATTTACTTGTACATATGCAAGAGTGAGAGTTGTTTATCGGACGTCCGTCTGTGTGGACGCTTCCTGCCGCAACAAAAACAAGCGATGCGCGCGCAAGCCGCGCCGTGAATCATGCGCGGGCGCAGCGACGCGTACGCGCCCGTAAATTAAGCACACACCGGCTTCGTTAATGCGTTTAAACTGTTAAGATGTCGCTATGAGCATAATATTATTACGTCAGGATTTTTAATGAATAAATAGCCTATACTGCTCTGCTGGTGGAGTTTGGCCCCTCACACATCAGTGCGGATTGGTAACACCCAGTGCGTATTAGTGAAGGCAGGTTTGGTAGAACTTAACAAATCGCTATAAGGCTTCTAACTTAACAAATTCCAAATTAAGTTGCAACCGACTGCCTTCCAAAGCACGGAGACTATGATATGATATTGCCACAAATGGCTACCCATCTCAAACTGACCAAGCCGAACGCTCTTTACTCTTGAGAATCGCTAAGAACTCCACGATCCCGCAGGGCCACGAGAGCATTTCAATTTTAATTTAAGAGTAATAGTTACTACTAAGGTAAGAGCCCCTCGGACAACAATATAATCAGGCACACATAAATAAAAAAAATCTACATAACATCACGCAAGTACCATTACATCTACAAGAACAAAGACATCGTGATGCACACAAAGAAAAGTTATAATGTATTGCGGAGATTACCACATACGGACAATATATAAACTTAACCTCCACATCTGCATTCCTATAGGTGACCGCAGAAAACAGAGTTTACTGTATTATAAATAAGATAAAACACGTAGGCAATACTGATTAGGTCGTTACGCTTTTCTTGAAAGAATCAAACCCTGACGAAACTGAACGGCTTAAGTTGTACTAGTAACAGACGTTATAAGTAAATTTAAAGTGACTTAAAGCTATAAATGATCAGGCGCGTGCAAACGAAACACTGTGTATTCTGAACGTGAAAATTTTGGACGGGAAATGGATCCATAATGTTGCGACGGTGTTTGATCGTTGTCTAGTAATTCGTACTTAGAGACTTACCAAAATCCAGAAAGAATAATTGAAGCTATTCAAACCTTGTTAGAACACAAATCTTAGCAAACCGCACGAAGATGATCCATTACAAGACGTTGAATGGATTTATAATGATTACCATACTAATAGACCGTGTCTTATCTGAAGGCCTCCGTGACGAGAGTGTATGAAGCGAACTATGAGGGTGGAAGAAGCCAGAGAGGTCTGTAAGGAATGAATCTGTTGGAACTCTGTACTCTCTGCCTACCCCGCAAGGAATCTGGCGTGATTATATAGATAGATAGATGGACCATACTAATGCAATGAGATTCATAGTAATCCATCGTCCGTCCAATAATTACGTGAGGTGTTCAAGGGGGGAGGGGGTCGTCTCGAATCTCATCTAATCTTACTTTGGGGAGAGGAGGAGACCCCTGTCACGGCAAATATCACGTAATTTTTTTCGCAAGAAACAGAGTCAAATTGCGAGAAAATAGTATTTAATTAATTTAAAGATTTACTAAAATATGGCCAAATCATATTCAATAATACTTAATGAGATTTTTCGAACACCGCAAAGTTGCACAAATCGTTAAACGATTTAAGTATTTTATTGTTTCCTTTTCACTGTAATTCTAGTCTACTTTCTCAGAAATCTTAAAAAGTAGTCTTGAAAAGTCTTAAATAAAAATATTAAGCAAATTATTTTTTTTCTTTCTGGTTTTATCCGATGCATTTACGAGATACATGCATTTTGAAAAATCTCTCGTGAGATTAGAGGATGGGGGAGGGGGTTGAGCCAAATCTCACGAAATGTCACCACGGGGGAGGGGGGTCAAAAAATCTCTAAAATTACCTCACGTAATTATTGGCCGCCCCCTAAGGGTTCATATCTATATTTACGATGGCCCGGTATAAACAACGTGCTAACTATGAATCTGTAGTGAAATCATCCGTGGCATTCTTATTGGATTGCGCGGCTGAGTAAAACGGGACAGATAAAACAGTACTTAGCCCACTATGAGTAAGACTTAGTCATGTGTTTTGCTTTATAATGATATTTCTGTTGAACTGCCTTGTTGATCTAGTGGAGCATACTGCGGATAGCGATTATGAGATCCTGAATTAAAATCTGGACAAAATATAGTTTTTCCATCTAAAAATTCCCAGTAACAATCCATAGTTTGTAACTGTGTCGGACATACTAGCTATATCCTCACCCTCAATTTCATTGAGACTTAACACCATCGGCGATATGTATGTAGGCAACCCCAACTTGGAGAATACAGGCGTGTGAGTTTATTTCTGTGAAACGGTTAATCGGGTTTATGTTAAGTAACGTGATCGTCAAATTTCCGTGTAATCTTGATATAATATTCCTTTACATATAAAAAACATTGCCTAAAAGTAGGAATTTTCTGTCGGAACACCACCTTCTACTACTTTCTAAGTTATCTGAAGTACAAATAATTTCTAACAATTTCCAATACTTTCTTTTTGGCAAGGATCTTTCTAGAAGTAATCGATCGTAAAATACAGTTGTAAAATCTCCGTATGGCAATAATTTCTAATCTCGAGTGTGTATGCGACGGCCCGGCTACTGCATAACATATCGATCGGCAACAGCTGCAGTCGACTCGTTACAATGGACTGCGCCACTTGCACCAACATTAGTGCCTTTTGTTGTGCTTAACCTACATCATTTGCTATTGCTAATTGTAAAATCATAGTTCATTGTAATGCCTTACACATGTAAAGTACCCATTATTTAGCTTTTAGTGTCCCACTGCTAGACAAAGTCCTCCATCGTTTCCATTCCACTCTATTTGGAGCTATTGAGGGTCAATTCTCAATAAAGGCGTCAAATTCCTCCCTCCATTTCATTCTGGAATTGCATGATATATTTTGTATAAGAATTCCAAGTCTTCAAAGAAAGTTGAAGAACCAACAGTCCAAAATTAATCTGAACTATTAAGAATTTCTCTTATTTGAATATCGTAATATGGAACATGAACTAAGCAAAACTAGTAATTTTACCTTTGCTTGTCTTCTATGCTGTTTTGGTAGACAAGACAAAACAATGAAGTTGTATCTGTTTTTATTTAAGCTTAATGTATTTTGTGGGTGAAATATTGTAGACTTAAATTTTCATCTTCTCCAAGCTTTGTTTACCTAAACAAAGTCGATGAATAAGTTACTAACGTTAATAGTCCGAAAAACGAGGTTAATCTCCTCAGAAAATAAACGAGCGATAAAAGTAAGCTTTCCTTGCGTCAAGAATTTGTAGTTAAAGTCTTTATTATTTACGTATAAGCGTCTTTCAAACTCGAATTCAACCTTGTCCGGTGAAGCTGTAAAGGACCCACAGCGTAGATCATACTTGAATTGAAAACAAATATCATATTAATTGATATTAAGTGTTCAAGTATCGTCATCATCGACAGAGTCTAACCATCAAATATTTTAATGTCATCATCCGCATACAGTAAAAATGGAGAATTATTATTAATGAAACTATCGATGATATCATCGAAACAGGAAATGGAATTAAACAATTTGAACACATAAGCTATAGCGACGGAAATAAAAATTGGACAGTACTTTTACGTGAATGGATTAAACACTTTAATCATGAACTTAGCTTCCCTACTTAAAAATGCAATCTGCACTGTTCTGTCCTCGTCTATTCGATTAGCCTGAGAGGGATAGCTTGTGTGGTAAATTGATCCGTCAGTCGATGTTGAAACGATACACCACGCGTGCACTCGCGTCCCTAAGTTCTTATTACCTGCCTTATGGGGAGACAATACGTCATCCAGATTCCTGTAGGGTTTCTAAAAATCTTTTGTTCGTAACAAGCTAGTTCTTGCTTGCTGATAAGTACAATAGTTTTCAATTATAACCTGATACCTAAGAGTTAATACAGGAAAGAAAGGAAGACAATTCAAAAGAAGGGAAGACGTTTTTAATAACCTAGGTAAGCAACAGACAAAGATTAAATAACTGGGAAGGGACCTTTGCCAATGGGCCCGAAAGCAATTGCTAATTTATTAAACAACGCCCAAAAATTTTACTATAACATTATTTTTAAAAACGCCTTAACAGTCTGCGTTTATTTGTATAGTTTTGGGTTTGCAAAAATCAATGGCAACAGTGAACACATTTGTTCAGTAAGTTCAAGCTTTGTTCCCTTGATTTAAAATGTGTTTGTGAAAATAAGACAACTTAGGTGGTGATAAATTTGCAACTAAAAATTGTTTAATTCAGAACATTACTTCAGTAAAACTCTTCTCCAAAATAAGAAAAATCTAGAAGAAATAATAGTTAAAATGCTTTCCATTGCAATCCCACTGGATGTTTATGGTCAGATCAAGTTTTTACTTAATCTCAACCTGCCATTGTATCGAATGACCTGCCCATTCGTGATTCAATTCAGATCTTTTTGCGATCCAACGAGATGCCCGGTTTTCTTTCGCGTGCATTCGGCTCAGAGAGAATTTAATCGATGGAAGTTATTCAACGTATCTATTAATTAGAACTATGTAGAGATTGGATTGAAATTGTAAATACTGCCGTGGTGGTATTTCACATTGTAGATGTATTTTGTTCAAGAGAACAGGCTGAGAAGCACCATGGTTTTAATTGCATCATAAAATGTTCATTACTTTCAACTTAGGGTGGAGATTAAGGTTAAAAGCTGTATTAAGAATTCAGGTTTTTATCCTAAATTTGTTGAAGTTGACTGGTTTAATGACCGATTTCTTATTTCTATATTACTAGTTTCTACCCGCGACTTTGTCCGCTTTGAGTTTAGACAGGGACCTAACAGTTTTCCTGGATAAAAAGTATCCATGTGTTTAACCAGAACGCCAAGTCTCGTATTTAATTGACACTGAGACTGAGTATTGACTGAATTGAGATTTAATTATAAATTGACTCAAATTTGGTATTCTGCTCCAATAAAGTATTGATCCGATTTCAGTATCATCTCAGTGTAATTTGGATATTATGTCCAGTTGTTTAGTTCAAAATATACTGTTGAATATGTGTTAATCACACGCTAATCTCAGCTGCCACAGTCTAAATAAGAAATATCTAACTGAAATCCTCAATTTGACGCTTGTTTTGTATATTTGTTGACTGTGGAATACTCTACCAGCCAGTATACGGCGTGCGTCGTCGCTAGAGAGCTTCAAAAATCAGGTAAAAAAGCATTATTTATCTCTTTGTCAATTGGATCCTATTGCCATATCTAAATAAGTAATTATGTGTATGTTTAGTCATTTTGTATTGTATATCACTATTATATCGTATTTTGTTGTATGTGTCTGCGTTTGTAGATTATATTTTAGTCTATATGTACCCCCAGCTATTTACTGTAAGTATGTTTCTTTTTTTTTTTTAACTATCTGTTTTTGACTAGTGCACCCCCTTCTATACTACGACCAAATAATTTCTCCATCCCAAGGTTGCCTGAAAGAGATTGCTTCTTAGCGATAAGGCCGCCGATTGTGTTACATATAGTTTTCTTTTTTGTTTTTATCTTAACATGTTTGTTAGTTGTGCACAATAAAGAGTTATCTATCTATCTATTTGTTGTTCATGTCAGTTAAATTTTTATCGGAATACAGTTTACATTTTGTTCAACTTTCGGTTCGATCTGGATTCGGTCGATGTTGATATTTTACGAGAATACCATTTGTGAGATTGAGAATAAAACGAGACTGCATTTTGATAACTTTTAATTACGAGAATTGGCCTCCAGGTAAAAGATTATCTGTGTGCACAATTTCATCCAAATCCGTTTAGCCATTTTGCGTGATTGAGTAACAAACATCCAAACAAGAAAACATACAAACTTTCACGTTTATAATATAAGTAGGATGTATTATTAAAAGTACACAAAGCTGGTCGTCGGTGGCGATCTTTGGGCGAGACGTTTATCCTGCTGCGTACGTTTTTCGGCTGATGATAATGGTGAAACCTCGTAATATTGTAATTGTAAGCTATATATTTTCTTGTTTATTACACCGTGATTGCTAGTGTACCTACAATCAACTCTATCTCTAACACTTTTGAGGTTTAGTCAAATAGCCGACGGAACGCGACGGAAGCGTGACGGGAACGCTCGGCTACGTTCGATTGTGACGTTTACCGTCGCGCCGAACGGGGCAGCGCTGTGTGGCGTCTCCCGTACATTTTAGTACATTACAACTCTCCAAGCCGCGCCACCGTCGCGCTCCCGTCGCGCTGCGTCGCCTATGTGACGAAACCTTTAAGTTCAGAAAACTGTTTCAATTGTTTCAGGTTTTTAAGGTATCAGTCGGTTGTCTATCTTTTTCAAGTTTCATCACAAATTTCGCCTAAATACGTGTTTTTTCCAGCCGATAGTTTGGATAAAATATTACACTGAATAGGATTTCTGCGCCTGAACGAAAAATATTGGCCCAATGAATATTGTCCAAACTTAAGCATACATGATTAATTCAAACCTGAAACCACCAATCTGACCCTTCGGTTTGGAAAATATAAACGAGCTTAATCGTTTCGATGTTTTCAACAGCACAATGTTATCATAATGAATTCCTAGATCCCGAATAACATCCCGCATCCCGATTTGGTATGAATGTGCAGTTCTAAATATAGCCGTGGCTCAACATCTGAGGGGAATTTGGAGGTTCAAAGACCTCGCGAACCGGCCCGTGCTGCGATATTGTACCATTTTTATGGGAGAGCCCGACCGAAGCGAAGTTCACGGGCATACGTTGTCGATACGCCCGTAAATAGGGACATTGTTTAGACTAATGGAACTGTGAGTTTTGTTAGTCGACTTAATTGCCAGTTTATTTTGGGTGCAGTTAAGCGTTTCGACGATTTAGATTTATACGAGTATAAAGATTGTGCTGTAATTAGCTATACATTGATAGTTCACGAATATTGAATATCGTTGCTTAGTTATGGATAAAAAATTTAAGCTATCACTTGACTTGAATAATAATCTGCAATACCACGAAATTTATATTTCAAAGAAAAGATTTCCACGTTCAAGGAAAACTACCACACATTTCCAGTGAATCACCAAATCTGACAGAAACAACAATAACCTCTACCCAAATTAAACAAATTCAAGGCGCTATGGTGCTATCTTGATGACAAACTTATAAAGACAGCAATCATGCGCTTTCACAATAACACGTAGGCGTGTATTATTTAGAGTACTATTTGTATTATTTACAACTAAAGTCATATAACGCGGTGTTTATGTATATTTCCTGTGCTTACTAATCGCAGTTTCAAGATTTAGCGTTCCTGGAAGCTCTTACGTAAGTAGTTCTTGTGTTGGTTGGCATTCTTCCAAGCCTATAAATGTCCTCGGCAGCGAAGGGATTGATGCAACTTCCTTATCGAGGCAAATGGCAAACGGGATTAAGAAATAAAATTTTAAAACGTCCCTCGTTAGGTGTTTGTAAAAACACTTATATTGGTACTCATACGCAAGTCTCACGAAGGTAGAATAATCAAGTTCATTGCCAAAGTCAATTAATATTAACCGCGTTAATTTAATAATTCGTGTCGTCCTAATGTACTTGTTAATGCGTCATTTACTGGCTCGAATTATGCGTGTAAACTTGTACGCCTCTTAAAAAAAGTGTTTATTTTTATAAAAACAAATACGAGTAACCAAATTTAAGTCTCTATTCCAGAAGAAGGAAGAGACATATCTAACGCTTATCAGTCTAGTTCCCAGACGTACGAGCTCAATATTAAGATGAATCGATGACATCAGAAGAGCTACTGGAAAGAACTAGATGCAGTTGGCATAATACAGCTAAGAGAGGCTTGTGCTGAACAATGAGTAAAATGGGCTGTGAATAAAATTGGTGATAAAACAGAAGGGATCTAACGTATCTTTTATAATAAAAAAAAAACTGAAGAAGATGAGTTCGTCGCTTTTACATACAACTAAATCGTGTAAACATACATCCGTAAAGAAAACTACTTTCAAAAACAATAAATAATATAACAAATTAAATATCGATATTGAAACGAATAAGGTCAATACGGTAGGCACGAAACTAGTTTATAATAAAGTTATACTTGTTAAACAATGGTGACACGACCACACAGTGAGGTTTATTGTAACTTGAATACAGCTCATAGACAGCTAAATATTATGGCATAACCTTTGAGTATACACAAACAACGAGTCTGTGTAAGAAAATTTTAACGTTTTAGAGAGGCGATTAAAGAATGGAATTGTATATTCAATTCGTTCTTAAATACATATAATCTGGCCCTAATAATAATGCTGTTAATATCGTGCTACAATCCTAGGAACTTAATGAAGTGAATTTGATAATGTACTCAAGATCACTTAACAAGAATTTCCTCCAGTACTAGTTTCATTTAAAATGGTGACAATTTACTAATCTTGAGAGGATAAACTGTTTAATAATAAAACATGTAGAATAGATCTATTTCAAAAACAAACCCAATTGTAACATTGTACTGCAACATTTTTCAATATTTACCGTGCAATCGAAACATATAAATCAGTAAAACATGAGTCATATCTTGGATATAACATTGTACAATTTCGTATCACTCAATACCAATTTAAGACCCGCCAAAGCTGATACGCAAGGTGGAATATCAGCCTGTTTGCACATCGTATCTGACAAAGTAACCTGAATATTCAAGTGGAACCTGTTGGTCGAAATATTACAGATGCAGCCGCCGACTTTACCTTAAAATCCTTGGTCAATTCTGGTTTTAAGTAAATATTAATTTCAATAAAGTTTATTCAGTATATTATTCGTAAAATTATATATGTAGGGTTTACCACATGAATACCAATCGCGGCAGATGCAAGCAGTGTCTCTTTGAAACATCAGGCAGGTGCTTCGAGAATATCGTTCTAATAAGAAAAGTAAATTAAAAAAGGTCCTTGCAAATAACCTTTTTTCATCCGAACTCACCGATCTCTAGTGCCAGACGTTCCCAAGGAGTCCTTAATGTCACTTTACTTGAAGGTCATGTCTCCGATGTGAACGTTACGAGACGATTATGTAAAGCCTGCCTAGAATCCCGCTAAAGCGCCATTAGTACCCTAGACTCCTACACACGGATCGAGGATAGAATTACAATAGGATAGTTTCGTCGCAAATATCAGCGCTTAGATCTCAATTAAGAAGTCATAAAATCTTATTGAAGTTAATGACCTCGGATTACGGCTCGTTTAAATCAGAATTAAGACGTGATCAGATAACCGAATCTTTCAGTAATCAGATGATGATGTCCAATTTTGGAACATCGATGAAACTGTTGATCTAAATATACATATTTGTCGTAGATTTTGGGATAGGTATGTATGTACTTAGGTACAACTGAAATATTGTACAATGAGCATAGGCATAGATGTTTTTGGAAAAGGGCCAGAATATTAAAGAATCAACTATTTTGGGTCGTATTGTCAATTTTGGAACGATAAGAAGTCCAAATTCTTTGGTCAATCATAATACAATGGAATGCTGACCACTGGACAACGATTGGAAATAGGGTCAGAAAATGAAGGAAGGAAGGAAGGAAGGAAAATTGGGTTGTTTTGACAAGTCTTCGGATGATGAGAAATCTTCCAGTGGGTTGTATTACTAGTTTTTTGGATAATGAGAATTGTACCAACTTGATTGGACAGCCGTGATGTGACAACGAAATGATAATCTAGATCGCCGATTTAAGCCTTCTTGAACTCATTCAAGCTTTGTACATTAGTCACCAGATTTAGGCTGCAAATTAATCACTCGCAAATCTAGTGCTTCGTCATAACTGCTTGTTCAGTTTATTATTCAGCTGAACATTTTGATGAGTAAGGAAAATTTAATACACAATTGTTGATTAAAAATAATATCAACATGTGTCGGCTTGCTTTAATTGGATACGTAACCAATTGTAGCAGAAATATTAATATGGTTTCTTTATTAATTCCCGGTTGGTTAATAGGAGTACTATTATGAGTATGTAGAAAAGCGTCACGTATATCCTATGGATAATCGGAAAAAATGTGAATCAAGGCAAATGTATAACCACAGCAATAGGTCAGTCCCAATACAATACCTAATACTTACCTACCTTTAATGATGTCATTTTAATAAAATGTGGCTAATTAAAGACATGTAATTCGTGTCTCGAATACTTCACCACCTTCCCCACAACGTATGAAGATAGATAGGTAGATATTTTCAAACGTTTCAGATTGGTTTCTAGACCTAAGCATTCGCGCGTGATTTGAAATTTGATTGAATATCCATATTAATGAATATTATGGCTATAAGTAAAGAAATTGTCCTGCAGTGGACGTCTTTCGGCTGAAGAAGAAGAAGTAAAGAAATCTTTTCAATAGGTAACGCTTCTTAATTCAGATAATGGTGTTAATAATGGACCACAAAATAGAGATGAAAGGTCAATCGAATCAACATCCAGGGGATGAAACTGAAACGGACGGGTTTGGGTCCAAAATATGGGGGTAGGTCAAGGTATCCACCTTAACAAGTACCTGTACATAACAAAGTACATACAATGTACATCATTCCGCGACAAAAATAAACATCTTCTGAATGGTCCATTATAAAGAAGTTTAATCACATATTATTATTGTTTTTACATACCTTGCAGAACAATTGGGCGTACGTGGAGCCGGTATTCCGAATTAATAAACACACACTGACTTCACACTGCACAATACAACACAATAATTCACTGGTAGTTTTTTCGGGCACAGTTTATGTTAGGGTATGACAGCTGTATATTTTTTATCGCGGGGTTGTCAGATGTGTCCTTGAGGGACGCGGTATAACGCCATGTTGGTTTGTGGACGGGCGCGTGGCGACTGCGCGCGGCCGCCCCTTGCGTGGCGCATGCGCGATGCGTCACCCCATCCCGCCCGCACCCGGCCTTCCTTCCTTGTTCCCGAATCCTTGTTGTCCTTGCATAGACGATTGGGGAGATTTTGAGGTTTTATTTATAGTTTGCTATTTATAGGCGTGATCTGTGTTTTTTTAAACGGAGCCCCACGCTAGGAAGAACATTTATGTGTCGGTGGTGAGTTTTATAAACATGAAATTCGTAAAACCACCATGACCGAAACACACATTTGATGCAATTTGTGGGTCACACAAAGATTTACTCTGTGTGGGGATCGAACCCGCAACTACTCCACCTAGTGAGTTGAGCGACTCACGCTCTAAGCACTAGACCAAGCCGTCGTTATTTTTACTATTTTGAATTGCTTGTTTTCTAATTAAGAAAACTGAACTGATTATTGAAATAAGTAAGTCCCCATCGAGATTCTGCAAAATTTTTGCAGGACTGATCCCGCAAAAAGATGCGAAATGCTTATGACTTATTTTGCATTAAGTAACTGAATATATAACATCAGCGCCGAGGCGAACAAACTAAATTACTAATTGATTAAATGCCATCTGAGTGTACTGGAAGAGGTAATAAGTATATTATTACCTCTTGAAAGCCTCCTGATCCTGATTTCTCTTAGAGACTACCTACCTCTGGCAGTTGTTCCGGGGTACCCTCCAACTTCTTAGTTATTTTTGTTAGTCCGACTACGCAGAATGAGCTAACGGTGTCTTGAGGTCTTGCAGTGTATGCTTGGTTTTAGATTTAATTAATTACCGGGTCCCAAGTTATGAAAGCACCCAGCCGTCTTCTCTATTGAAAATAAGATATTTTCTAATTTCAAAAGCCTCGCAAACTATCCTTACTAGGAATTGGTGTTCTTTCACGAAGTTTGAGGTTTATCGATGTTTTGGCGTGTGCAGTCAAGAACAGGTTCACAGACTGCAGACTTCTTGACCGGTGGTGTCTTAGGTCAGCTATCTATTTTTTACCCGAGTTTTTATCGGTCTGTTTGTTTGTCCTATGTAAGAGAGACCACATTCGAAAAAAAAACACATTCACAATCAAGCTTGTATACTCCTGCTTCTTGTAGAGGCAAGTGATACAAAGGTGACACTTGACTGCTGGTAAAAATTGACTTGTTCTTCTTCTTCTTGAATCTTCTTCGGCGGCTTATAAAATGTTTTAATTAAAGCACGCTTCAAGATGTAGCTAATCTTGTCTGTGACTCCTATCATGTAAGGTAGTACAGCAGGGAGACGCTCGACTGTGGATGGTTGGTGTGGGACTCGAAGCTTATTGCCGTGGAAGATTTGCTTGGTATGTTGAAGCTCGGCAGCCAGATGGTTCTTGATGCAGATCCCTTGTGCTCTCTGAAAAAAAATTCGAAAAATTGTTTTATTTCATATTCTTAATTATTTTTGTTGGTCCAATGAGCTCATTTTGTGTAGATCGGACCAACAAAAATAATTAAGAAGTTTGAGGCTACCCCAGAATAACTATGCCTATTGGACTTCTAACACCTCAGTCCTTCCCGTGACCATGGGTGCTGCAAAGCACTCGAAACGTCGGGAACTTAAAAAGCAAAAATAAACCGTGATAAAATCCGCAAAATAGTTTTATTTCATATGTAATATTCGCGTAAATCTAAGAACTCAATAAGAGTCTGCTAATACTCTCGATATCTCAAACGTCTGCAAAAGCTCTTGCCTTCCTAAATCAAAGTCTCTAGATCAATCTCTACTTCTACCATTGAGATAGAATAGAGTTACCCATTGCGTAAATATCATTACTTTTGCACTTTGTTCAATACACAGTAAGGAAAGGTAAGTAAGACTACCTAGATCGATGATCCAATGATAACGATGATAGCGCACGTGTATAAAAATCTTTTATAAAAAAAATAAAACCGACTTCAAAAAGCAAAAAATAAATATTTAAAGCCGGTACATACCGGTTAGTGCAGTCGGTTATTTGGCACCGACTTCGAATATTTATTTTTTGCTTTTAGAGGTCTGTTTTTTTTTATAAATGATGTTTATTTTACAATTTTAAGTGACAAGTGAATTATTTACTACTATTTATATCATCATCATCATCATCTCAGCCTATACTTGTCCACTGCTGAACATAGGCCTCCCCAATCGCTTTCCAGCGTAACCGGTCCGATGCCACCTGCATCCAACGACTTCCTGCGATTTTCACAAGATCGTCGGTCCATCTGGCAGGCGGTCGTCCCACGCTGCGCTTGCCAATACGTGGTCTCCACTCTAGAATCTTTCTGCCCCAACGCCCGTCCGATCTTCGCGCTATGTAGCCCGCCCATTGCCACTTCAGCTTGCTAATCTTAACGGCTATGTCGGTGACCTTGGTTCTTCTACGAATTTCCTCATTCCTGATTCGATCGCGTAGAGAAACGCCGAGCATAGCTCTCTCCATAGCTCGCTGAGCAACTCTGAGCTTTTTTATGAGACCTATTGTAAGAGACCACGTCTCCGATCCATATATCATCACTGGTAACACACATTGACTAAAAACTTTAGTCTTAAGGCACTGAGGTATTTTGGATGAGAAGATGTTGCGCAGTTTCCCGAACGCTGCCCAGCCGAGTTGGATTGACCTCTCTCTCAAAGTTGGACCTACCTAACCGGACTACCTGTACCAGGTAAATGTATTCGTCGACAACTTCAAGAGTAGAGTTCCCAACGGTGAGTGCGGTGGGTACGACATGGACGTTAGACATTATTTTCGTTTTGTCCATGTTCATTTTAAGACCCACTTGTTGAGATACTCTGTTGAGGTCACCGAGCATTCGTCCTAGATCTTCCAGCGGCTCTGCCACGACCACAATGTCGTCGGCAAATCGAAGGTGAGTGATGTATTCGCCATTGATGTTGATGCCAAGTCCTTGCCATTCCAAGAGCTTGAAAGCGTCCTCTAAGGTGGCCGTAAACAGTTTCGGAGAAATGACGTCTCCCTGCCTTACTCCTCTTTTTATGGGGATCGCCTTCGTGCACTGCCCCTGTACTCGGACTGGCATGGTGGTGCTATTATACAAGCACTTCAACACTTCAATGTACCGATAGTCAATGCGGCATCGCTGGAGAGATCTAAGAACCGCCCAAGTCTCGATCGAATCGAAGGCTTTCTCATAGTCCACAAACGCCAAGCATAGTGGCCGATTATACTCCTCGGTCTTCTGTATAATCTGCCGCAGCGTATGTATGTGGTCTATGGTACTAAAGCCTTTCCGGAAACCGACTTGTTCGGGAGGCTGGAAGTCATCAAGCCTGCGTTCGAGACGATTCGTGATGACTCTCGAAAACAACTTATAAACATGGCTCAGCAGTGTGATGGGCCTATAATTCTTCAGTAAAGTGTTATCACCTTTCTTGAAAAAGAGTACCACCACACCCCTGTTCCACGCTTCCGGCGTTTTTCCTTCGAGCAAGACGGAATTAAACAGCCTCTGAAGGACTTTAAGTACCGGCGATCCGCCCGCTTTCAGAAGCTACTTATATAATTATAATAATAATACCAGCCTATACTGCCCACTGCTGGGCAAAGGCTTTCCCTCACAAATCGAAGTGAGAGAGATTAGGTCATACTCCACCACGCGGACCCAGTGCGGATTGGTGGAGGCAGTATCGCGAACTGCGGTCGCGAATAATCTTTTTTAGTTTATGGTTGCGGAAAAAGTATAACGATCAAGATGACAAATGAAAATTATTCGGCTTTTGTCTCAGGAAGAAAACTGGAAAGGATTTGTGAGGATATAAGAGAACTATTCTACTATGGTCTAGTATAAAAGACTGAAAGGTCATTGATGCATTATAATATGTGGTAAAGGTAAACGGTTTAATGAATGTGGGAACTTTGAGGGTTCCAGTGCATGGTATGTATTTTCAATGGTATTACATGAGCAAGTGACCGATGCGTTGGATTGTTAACGGTCAGATTCGGAGGAATCTGTAGTAGTATCAAAGTCGAGTTCAAGCGAGGCTTGGGGTGGCTGTAAGGGGAGGTTGGAGGCCACTATGGGGTGCGCGCCCAAGCCGTAATGTCGCGGAGGCCCAAGAGAGTTGTTGAGATTTAGAGGGACGTGCGCGTCCGTGGCTGAGACATTACGAAGGCTCCCGTAGGGGGGCGAGAGTTTATTAAGTTTATGGAGGGGCGTGCGCGCCCATGCCGTAATGTCGCAGAGGCCCGAGAGAGTTGAGATTTAGAGGGACGTGCGCGTCCGTGCCTGAGACATTACGAAGGCTCCCGTAGGGGGGCGAGAGTTTATTAAGTTTATAGAGGGGCGTGCGCGCCCAAGCCGTAATGTCGCAGTGGCCCGAGAGAGTTGATGAGATTTAGAGGGACGTGACGTCACGGAGGTCCCAAAGGGGACTGATGCTTGATATGTACGCTAATGAACGTAATGTTATAATACTTTCCGTGATTATAGGGATCGGAGCGGTTGGTGAAATGCCGGCCGACTTAGCGTAAGAGTTTGGGTGCTTATCGACAGGCAGGTTTGTGGCCACCTGCTGTTGGAACTTATCAAGCCGCCTTTAAGGCTTCCAACTCGGCTGAACGACTACCACATTAAGTGGTAACCGGGAGCAACGGCTTAACGTGCCTTCAAGCGAAGCCAAGCACGGCGACGCTCGAATATGAAAATGGCACCAACGGTCACCTATCTCAGGCCGACCGAGTTGAACGCTGCTTAACCTTGGTGATCGGTAAGAACACTGCGGTCGCACAGCGCTACGAGCGCCTCAATATTTATATACCTATATTATATTATTTTGCTGAGTTGTACAGCAAGGTACCTACAGGATTGATATAATAACCATAATAACGGAATCTGATTAGTTCTATGGCAGGGTACCTATAAGATTGACGTAATACCCATAATATCTCAATCTAAGCATTCGTATTGTTTGTCGTTAAGGAGTTCCCTGGTGTATCTTCCAATCTTGGATCTTCCAAGTCCAAGGGCCAATACTGATGAAATTAAAATGGGACCACCTTGGAGCTATACTGAACCCAATGCAAAAAGAATTATCAAAATCGATTCATAATTGGCGGAATGATCACGTAACATACATACAAAAAAAACATACAGTCGAATTGAGAACCTCCTCCCTTTTAGAAGTCTGTTAAAAAGAGGATATGACCACGGACCACAAGAGATGTAACTTTAAAAAAACAAGACGTAGCCCCACAATAGGAATTATGCTTGGGTCGTGGGTGAGTTTACAAACATGAAAATTCACATACACAAATACCCAGACCGAAACAAATATATGTGGGTCACACAAAGATTTGTCCCATGCGGGAATCAAACCCGCGACTCTTCGATCCAGTGGGCATAACGGCTTAAGCTCTTAAGCCCTGCACCAAATCGCCCGTTTTGACGCAGTTTAAAAAGTACCACTTGATAAATTTTTAAAGCCTGTATATAGGTTAGCTATGTGTGTTCCTTTACCCGAATTTTACTGGTATTTTTGTATGCCTGATGTAAAAGACTTACAAACTTACCTACGTAGGGAACATAAAATCTAAAATAAACCACGATAAATAAAAAAAAATCTCTATCTATATCATCACGCCAGATCCCTTACGGGGTAGGCAGAAAGTACAGAGTTTCAACAGGCTCTTTCCTTACATACCTCTCTGGCTTCCTCTACTCTCATAGTTCGTCTCATACACGCTCGCCGGTTACGGAGACTCGTGACTTGTCCTTCAGATACGACCCGATCTATTTGGTCATGGTAAGATAGTCTAGGTCTTCCCCGGTACCTACATCTATCCACTTTCGCATTGTATATCAGTTTAGTCATTCTTCCTTCGGACATTCTTTCTATATGCCCGAACCAACGGAGCATACCCTTTCTCATCTTTACACCGATACTCTCTTTCACACCTATTTGCTTAATCGTAATGCTTCTATTTATTTCATGTGTTATACATGAAATTCGCGTAAATCTAAGAAATCAAATAGCCTGTACGTTACATACCCATTTTCTAACTCAATTAGTATCTATACTACGCGGACTAGATTCAAATAACTTCCAAAACATTACCAGCCAAACAAATCAACTGCACTTTCATTGTTGGGGGCGTGAACACGTCACACGGGAACCGAGTGATGCCTGGTGCATCCAGGAGAGTACCTTCAAATCGCCCACTAAACGCCCACACTAAACACAGTGAACCGTCAAAGCCTTCACTTTACTCACTTAATTCAAACGAAATGAAACCTTAACATTACGTTATACAGGTTACCCCGCCCGCATAAATATCCTAGCACATTTATCTCGTGCATGTTCACCGATTTTAATACGGCATGTTTCTGTTGTTACCAAGATGTAAATACATGATTGCGTGAAAATACAGGCGCGGCGGCATCCGCGTGTAATGGTATCCTTTTACGAGTTTTACGGTTTACGAGAATTCGGCCGTAAAGTGTTTGACATTATTATGCTGAGAAATGATCATCTATATTACGGCACAATGACATTTTATGGTAACAAACAGTGGCACTCCGGTAGTGGCAACAGAATTGAAAACTTGAACAATTACGTGTGTATTTTTTGAATCGTCAGGAAATATTTTTTGTATCACCATAAATTTACAAATACATGAAATATGAAATTTAATATATTATATTATTTAATTATTATTGTATTATTAAATTTAATTAATGTATGTACATACTGATATACAGAGGTGTCGGTAACGGTAACAGTGTCGCGAGTTCAATTGTTTTTTCCCATCTCAAAAAATGCCCAACGTGCCTAAAGAACTTTTCACTTTAATAACTCTCTTCCTGGTGGAGCGTAGAAATCGGTTCATCCATTTTAGTGTTACTATGTCGCAAATAGACATAAATAAATAGTCTTCAGACGTATAATATCCCTCGCATAAGAGCTAATACAGACTTGCTGCATCGGCATTCGACGACTTATAATTGGTTTTTATAAATTGTCAGGCTTGCGCATTTCCATAAGGACATACAAACTCCAGTCGCGGCGATCACATCGCTCTTTGAACAGTCGATACAAAGACTACGCTAAGCTGATTTTTATACTGCGATCGAACGCAGTTATTATACCTAGTCACCAACACGCCATGCGCCATCAATGCAGTCGATACGACGCGCAATTTTGATACCAACCATAGTATAAATATCGCAGCAAATCGTCAAATCGCGATACACCATCCATGCAGTCGCAAAATCACCCATCGCTAATGCTAAAAGGTAACAGCTGTGCTATAACCCAAAATAAGCGATTACAGGGTACTTTTTTACATACCTATAAATCAGAATCAGAATATTTTTTATTCATGTATACCATTATAGTATTTATGAATCGTCAGAAAAGTAACAAAGACTCTACCACCACTTCGGAATGTCATTCCTGTGGAGAAGAAGGGCAAGAAACTCCACGGTTACTCTTTTAAAATAGTATTTCTACATTTTCTTTTAACCATCTACATTTTGTTGTGGGATATGGGAGAACGATATAGGCTGGTCTATCAGGTGGGTCTAAGTTAAATTATACAAATTATACTCAAGAGATGGGCGTAATCAACTACTTTTGTAATCGTATTAATAATCTGATTGAAAGTAATCATGATTACTTCAATCTTGATTACATTCAATCAAGATTACATGTAATCATGTAATTTTGATTACAGTAATCAGTAATCAAGATTACATGATTACTTATAATTAAGTTTTTTGTTATTTTATTCTAAAAAAATTAACTTCCGTGTTAAGGACAATTCCTTCGTTTTCGGGGGACCTTACAAACAATAAATCATCGGACATAAAGAACATTCAGACTCGGAACAACTGTTATATCGTAAGTTAATCCGAAAAAAGACTTGTGTGTGCTCAAACGAATATTTAAGAAGACCAGAGGGCTTAGCACAAAACGACTGATGTTATCGTATCGTAACGCTGGCGATAAAATGTGCAGTCATGTTCATCTTTATTTAGTAAACTTTGAAACTTTGTGAACAAACCATCACCATCATTGTCCGACGTTAGTATACTCATTCGTGTACAAGGAGGCAAACTTAGTTAGTTATAGTTGCATTACCTAACCAAACAGTTTTCATTCGCGTAAATTTTAGTTCTTAAGTTTGAACATTTTTACGTAGCAAAATGTGATCAAGTTCTCTTTCTTCTTTGACAAGCAATTCGAAATCGGAAATTTTGCAAAATGAACGAACATTAGAGACATTGCCATGTATCCTACGGTAGGTTCTTTATATACTCTGAAACGGAGTCCACAGCTACTCAAAAAGTTGCAATATGTACGTTTTGTGGACAATAAAAGTTAAAATTTGTGGTTTTAACCATTCGACATCTAATTTTGTTACTCACCTCAAAAGAAAACATCAAATCAAAGATGGCGGACGCGAATTTGGATGTTAAATAAATATGGATATCGTGTAGGGGGTTATAGGGGATGCTGAAAACGAATATGTCGTTAATTTTGAAATCCAAGATGGCGGACGCGACTTTTGATGTTAAATCCATATGGATATCGTTTTGGGGGTTTAGGGGATGCTGAAAACGAATATGGAGTTAACTTCGAAATCCAAAATGGCAGACGTGACGTTTTGTGTAAGATCCATATGGGTAACATTTTCAGGGTTTTAGGGGACGCTGATTACGAATATGGCATTAGTTTTGTAATCCAAGAGGGCGGACGCCACTTTATATGTTCAATTAATGTAGTTATCACTTTTGGAGTGATTTTATATAAAAAGTCGCGTCTGCCATCTTGAATTTAGACATTAATGCCATATTCGTAAGCAACGTTCTAAAATCCTATAAATGATACCTCTATGGATATTATACAAGTAGTCACATCCGCCATTTTGGATTTCAAATTTATATATTAATTTAACATCAAAATTTCCGTCCGCCATCTTGAATTTCAACATTAACGTCATTTTCTTTTTCAGCATCCCCTAAAACACCCAAACCGATATCCATATTTATTTAACATCAAAAGTCGCGTCCGCCATCTTGGATTTCAACATTAACGCCATATTCGTAATAAGCACCTTCAAAAACACCAATAATGATATTTATAATAATATTGATATTACTTAAAAAGTCGCGTTCCCCATTTTCAAACTCAAACAAAATCCATAAAAAAAAGAAAACGTTCGTATCGTTCCATACTACGTTGCATTCGAATTTCAACCAAGCACAATCGCATCTTCTCTAAAAAATCATGATATAAATCAAAAAGTAATCATGATTATGATTACCAACTTATTACCATCAATCACTAAAAATGATTACTTTTTATGATTACTTTTGGAAATCTGTAATCATGATTGAAGATTACAAAATGTAATCGTAATCGTTAATCAGTAATCTGATTACATTTTTCCCATTTCTGATTATACTATACATGTAAATGGCTACATAGTTCCCTCATTTACAGAGAAAGAAATAAGTAAAAAAGGATACATTTTACTAAATTAATAGAATGAAGAGAGTTAAATAATAACTGCTAAACAAGTTGTCCATATTCAATCAAGTGGCGCTAGAACAGCCCCTATTTTTGTCTTTTACATAATCATCTAGCGTATAATAAATGAGCTTGCTTACTAAGCGTACATTTAATACAAGCTTTGAATTTATTGTCACTAAGTTTAGTGACGTCAAGAGGAATTTTATTATAAAATCTAACACAGTACCCCATGATAGAAGTGGGAATTTTTGACAGACGAAATTGCGGTTGATCTAATTTATTTCTATGTCGCGTATTATAGGAATGCCTAACGCCTAGCTGATTAAACAGATCTATATTTTTTCTTGTATACATTATGTTTTCATAAATATACTGACATGGGACCGTCATAATATTGGCTTCTTTAAACAATTATCTGAGAGAGTCGCGACTACCTAAGTTATAGATGGCTCTTATAGCCATTTCTTGTAAGATAAAAATAGACTCAATGTCAGCTGCCCTATCCCACAATAATATACCGTAAGACATGACACCATGAAAGTAACTGAAATAGACCATCCGCGCTGTGTACGCACATCAGTAAGTTGTCTGATCTTTCTTACTGCATAGGCAGCGGCACTGAGCCGTTTAGTTACTACTAACTCTTAATATGAGAGCCCCATTGTAACTTAGAGTCAAGCGTAATCCCTAAATCGCGCCATCGCATCTGGCCTACTGGCAGCTGGCGCGTAGCCTCAAAACCGACTCCACGACTGGCATGCCCCCGCTGTCCCGCCCTTCAGGCGCACCCCCAGCCTTCGACGACGACGAAAAGGCCAAGCTTCTCGCCGACTCCGTCGAGAGCCAGTGCACCCCCAGCTCTCAGTCCGTCGACCAGTCCCACGTCGACGCGGTCGACAGGGAAGTCGAGCGCAGGGCATCCCTCCCCCCGTCGATTCCTTACCTCCTATCACCCAAACTGAGGTCGAAGATCTCATTATGGGTCTGAAAACTAAAAAAGCCCCCGGCTCTGACGGCATTTCGAATTGCGTTCTGAAATGCCTGCCCGCCCAACTCATCTGCCTCCTAGTGGCCATACTGAACGCCGCCATAACGAACTGCACCTCCCCCGCTAAGTGGAAGGAGGCGGACGTCATAGGCATTCCCAAATCAGTCTCCTCAACTCCCTGGCCAAGATCTTCGAGCGCCTACTTCTGGCGCGGCTCAAAGACTTCATAATGTCCAGGGGTATCCTTATCGACGAGCAGTTCGGCTTTCGAGCCAAACACTCTTGCGTCCACCAAGTGCACCGCATCACGGAGCACATCCTCTCCGGTCTCAATAGACCCAAACCCGTCTACACGGGCGCCCTCTTCCTAGATGTCGCGAGGGCATTCGACAAAGTCTGGCACAACGGCTTGATCTACAAGCTCTACCAAATGGTTGTGCCGGACAGACTCGTGCTCATCTTACGAGACTTCTTGTCGAATCGCGCCTTCCGTTATCGCGTCGAAATGACGCGCTCCACTTCCCACTCCATCAGTGCTGGAGTCCCACAGGGCTCAGTTCTCTCTCCGCTCCTGTTAAGCCTTTACACGAACGACATTCCTCGTTCGAGTAAGGCGCATCTAGCCCTATTCGCGGATGATACCGCTCTCTACGTCTCGTATAGGAATAAGGGTTTCATTACCAGAAACCTTCCGACAACCGCCAATTCCCTAGGGAATTGGTTCAGGAAGTGGCGTATTGAGGTGAACCCGGAGAAGAGCGCTGCGGTGTTCTTCTCCAGAGGTGCCACCCCGCACCACTCCCTGCGCCGCCCTAGAAGTAATCTCGGCCAAGTGACCATGTTCGACCGACCTATTCCCTGGGTCAAAGAGGTCAAATATCTAGGGGTCACCCTAAACAGTACCATGTCCTTTGGCCCGCACATCAAGCGGGTCCGTCACCGAGTATCCTTTGTGCTCGGTCGTCTCCATTCGTTAATCTGCAAGCGGAGTAAAATGTCCCTTAGAAATAAGGTGACGCTTTACAAAACTTGCGTTCGACTCATCATGACTTATGCGTGTGTTGTGTTCGGGCATTCGGCCCCCTCTCACATAGATAAACTCCAAGTGGTTCAAAACCGCTTCCTCCGTAAAGCCGTAGGAGCCCCCTGGTTCGTACGGAATGTCGATCTCCACTCCGATCTAGGTCTCGAACCTATTCGCGCCTATATAAAAAGGCGACAACACGACACTTCGCGAACGCATCTACCCATGCAAATCCGTTAATCGTAGCCGCCGCCGACTACGATCTCCCCCCCGACCCCTGCCGCCACCGCCGGCCGCGACATGTTCTCACCGACCCCCCCGATGCTTTGTCATCCCTTCTTTCCGCTCAGAATACGGGCGACGACGAAGACGTAGTCGTAGATCCTTCTCCCATAGCCGGCGGTTGA
Source organism: Phalera bucephala (assembly GCA_905147815.2). Taxonomy (NCBI): domain Eukaryota; kingdom Metazoa; phylum Arthropoda; class Insecta; order Lepidoptera; family Notodontidae; genus Phalera; species Phalera bucephala. The sequence continues at coordinate 6,095,121 of LR990620.1, read as the reverse complement.
CCGGTGCACTTAGTAGTGCACCCGTACCCCTACAGCGACTGTCCCAACCGAGGGCGCCTCTATTCGAGGCGCTCTCGAGTATGCCGAGTCGCCCCTTGCCGTTCTGGCTGGCTAGAGCGTAGCGGTTGCACGCTCGCCTTTAAGTCCGGTGAAGCTGTAAAGGCCTCGCGGCTAACAGCGTACATCATTCACACACACGTAATCCCTAAGAAAGATGTATCATTGATAAACACAAGTTTCTCGTTGTTCAATATAATATCACATACAGTACTTTTTCCATTTGGTAAAGAAAACCTTATACATACTTGAAGGATAGCGTCATTTACCTCGTCAATGTTATTTACATGTCTATCTGCTTTAAAAATTAAAGAGGTATCATCAGCAAATTCAACATCAAACATCATTTGACGGACGATCTAGCGCAGTGGTTAAGAGCTTAAGCCGCTCCGCCCACTGTGTCTAATAGTCGCGGGTTCAATTCCCGCACGGGACAAATCTTTGTGTGATCCACAATTATTTGTTTCGGTCTGGGTATTTGTGTATGTGAATTTTCATGTTTGTAAACGCACCCACGACACAGAAATAAATCCTACTGTGGGGCTACGTTTTTAAAAAAAAAACAAAAATTACTTGAGGTAAGTCGTTAATATATACCAAAAATACAAACGGACCCATTATCGATCCCTGAGGAACACCCATTTTAACTAGAGCTCCTGAAGATTAATTTCGTTTATTTGAATACACTGATGTTTGTCTTCTAGGTAAGATTCTATAGTGCGCTAGTTTAAACAATAGTGTTTCATGTTTAATACAATCAAATGCCTTCGACAGGTCGCAAAAGATGCCAATGGCGTCCTGTGAGTTCTCCCACGCATCAATGATATGCTTTATTAGGGTAACACCGGCGTCGGTGTTATAACGTCCTTTGGTGAAGCCATATTGCTGATCATGGAGGATGTTATAATTGTTAAAATGTTCTAACATTTGAGTAAGCATTACCTCTCAACACCTTGCTGAGCACTGGCAAGACAGACACTGGCCTATAGTTGTTCGTATCATTACTATCGCCGGATTTAAACGGTGGTATTACTTTACTAAACTTCATTCAATCCGGGAATACTCCTTGATGTACACACATATTAAAAATTAAAGCTAAGTACGGCGCGATTGTATGAATAATGGATTTACACACTTTTACAGTCATGCCCCATAGGTCTTCAGTTAATTATATTTTTAAATTATTAAAGACTTTAATAACCGTCCGTGGACTATGTTTGAACCAAAACTCTACAGGATAAACACCAATGTTCTTTTTAACCGACTTCTAAAAAGGAGGAGGTTCTCAATTCAACTACGTTTTTTTTTTGTATGTATGGTACGCGATCATTCCGCCAATTATAAATCGATTTTGATGATTCTTTTTGCATTGAGTTCAGTATAGCTCTAAGGTGGTCCCATTTTAATTTCATCGGTGTTAGACCTTGGACTTGGAAGATACACCAGGGAACTCCTTAACGACAAACGATACGAATGCGTAGATTGAGATCTTATGGGTATTACGTCAATCCTATAGGTACCCTGCAATAGAACTAATCAGAATATTAACCGACTTCATAAAAGGAGGAGGTCGACAATTCGTCTGTGTTTTTTTATAATGTCTTTATTTATTAACTGATTTTGATGATTCTTTTTGCGTTGGGTTTAGTATAGTTTCGAGTTGGTCCCATTTTAATGAAGTTGGTATTGAACGTTGGACTTTGAAGATACATCAGGGGACTCCTTAACAGCGAACAGTACGAATGTATAGATTCCGTTATTATGGTTATTATATCAATCCTGTAAGTACCCTGCTGTACAACTCAGCAAAATAATATAATATAAGTATATAAATATTAGTAAATAATTCACTTGTCACTTAAAATTGTAAAATTAAATTCTTTTTTTTAAATAAAAACCGACTTCAAAAAGCGAAAAAATAAGTCGGTGCCAAGTAACCGACTGCACTAACTGGTACCGACTTCAAATATTTATTTTTTGCTTTTAGAAGTCGGCTTTTTTTAAACATTTTTTAACAAATGATATTGCAAGGGTTGAAGAGGAATTCAAACATTTAGTTGTCTCTAGTGGAATATTAGTAAATAATGTTTCAAATTCTTGAGCTACTTCTCTATCTGTGTTAAAGAGACCGTTAATATATTTATGTTGAGTACTTGGGTAGTTCCATTGGCCACCCTCCTGCTCCATCATCAGAGGTCCGGGTCTTCAGAAATCGTCAAGATAAATAAAGTAAGCCCAAACACGGCGGGGTTATATTGAGTAGTTGGTAGTTCGGTTGGTCACCTTCCGGCTCCAGCATGAGACCCTGGACACCATCCCGGTCTTCAGAACTCGTCTACACAAATCCAATGAGAACAAACACGGCGGGGTTATATTGAGTACTTGGGTAGTTCCGTTGGCCACCCTCCGAGTCCATCATCAGACCCTGAACACCATTCGGGTGTAAAGTAATCGCCAAGTCCAATCCAACGAGCCCAAACACGGCGCGGTTATATTGAGTACTTGTGTGGTTCCATTGGCCACCTTGCGGCTTCATCATCAGACCCTGAACACTATCTGGTTGTATAGTACTTCTTCTACCAATCTAACGAGCCTAAACACGAGGTGCTTACGTTGTATAGTTCATATGTTCCTTTGGCCACCTTCCGACTCCATCATCAGACCAGCTCCATGGTACCACATTCTATCCTATGTCTCTAAGTAGGGTGACCAAACATAAGTACCGTTATGGACTTATTGACATCTACCTAACTTTATAATTCTCGGACACTGTGTATCGCCATAATTCTTTATTTTCACGCATATGCCACATTTTCAATGACCTAATATGATATATATTTACTAAAACATTAGTTGTTTCTGCCACTGTTATATATAATAGTGGAGGCTTGTAAACGTGAATTTGTTCCTTTTTGCCAGTAACTTTTTTATGCAAGCTGTACGGCTACCAAATGAAAAAAATATAGTAGGGTTATTAATTAAAACATTTATTAAAAAATCATTGTTGCGCGCCAAAACTTAAAACGCTCGCGTCGAATCCACGCCCCTGCGCGGCTTCCCTTTTAACCATTGCGCCGCTATACACCATCCATCGCGTGCCGTACCGATGGTGCTATGGGCCAAGTACCTACTGAGGCCCACTCCCCGCGCGCGATGATCGTAGGATGGGCCGCAACCAATCGGAAGCCGGCGCCTAATTTGCTTGCGCTCCCGCGCCTCGCGGCTGTTGCGAGCCCCCTAGCCAAGGTCTACGAGCGCCTACTTCTGACGCGGCTCAAACACTTTGTAGTGTCCAGGGGTATCCTTATCGACGAGCAGTTTGGCTTTCGAGCCAAACACTCCTGCGTCCACCAAGTGCACCGCATCACGGAGCACATCCTCTCCGGTCTTAACAGACCCAAACCCGTCTACACGGGCGCCCTCTTCTTCGACGTTGCGAAGGCATTCGACAAAGTCTGGCACAACGGCTTGATCTACAAGCTCTACCAAATGGGTGTGCCCGACAGACTCGTGCTCATCATACGAGACTTCTTGTCAAAGCGCGCCTTCCGATATCGCGTCGAAATGACGCGCTCCACTCCCCACTCCACCCGAGCTGGAGTCCCGCAGGGCTCAGCTCCCTCGCCCCTCCTGTTTAGCCTTTATTGATGATACCGCTCTCTACTTCTCGCATAGGAATAAGGGTTTCATTACCAGAAACCTTCAGGCAACCGTCAATTCCCTAGGGAATTGGTTCAGGAAGTGGCGTATTGAGGTGGACCCGGACAAGAGCGCTGCGGTGTTCTTCTCCAGAAGTGCCACCCCGCGCCCCTCCCTGCGCCGCCCTAGAAGTAATCTAGGTCAAGTGACCATGTTCGACCGACCCATTCCCTGGGTCAAAGAGGTCAAATATCTAGGGGTCACCCTAAACCACCAACCTAGTACCATGTCCTTCGGCCCGCACGTCAAGCGGGTCCGTCACCGAGCATCCTTTGTGCTCGGTCGTCTCCATTCGTTAATCTGCAAGCGGAGTAAAATGTCCCTTAGAAATAAGGTAACTTAACCGGACTTAAAGGCGAGCGTGCAACCGCTACGCTCTAGCCAGCCAGAACGGCAAGGGGCGACTCGGCATACTCGAGAGCGCCTCGAATAGAGGCGCCCTCGGTTGGGACAGTCGCTGTAGGGGTACGGGTGCACTACTAAGTGCACCGGTCAACCGCCGGCTATGGGAGAAGGATCTACGACTACGTCTTCGTCGTCGCCCGTATTCTGAGCGGAAAGAAGGGATGACAAAGCATCGGGGGGGTCGGTGAGAACATGTCGCGGCCGGCGGTGGCGGCAGGGGTCGGGGGGGAGATCGTAGTCGGCGGCGGCTACGATTAACGGATTTGCATGGGTAGATGCGTTCGCGAAGTGTCGTGTTGTCGCCTTTTTATATAGGCGCGAATAGGTTCGAGACCTAGATCGGAGTGGAGATCGACATTCCGTACGAACCAGGGGGCTCCTACGGCTTTACGGAGGAAGCGGTTTTGAACCACTTGGAGTTTATCTATGTGAGAGGGGGCCGAATGCCCGAACACAACACACGCATAAGTCATGATGAGTCGAACGCAAGTTTTGTAAAGCGTCACCTTATTTCTAAGGGACATTTTACTCCGCTTGCAGATTAACGAATGGAGACGACCGAGCACAAAGGATGCTCGGTGACGGACCCGCTTGATGTGCGGGCCAAAGGACATGGTACTGTTTAGGGTGACCCCTAGATATTTGACCTCTTTGACCCAGGGAATAGGTCGGTCGAACATGGTCACTTGGCCGAGATTACTTCTAGGGCGGCGCAGGGAGTGGTGCGGGGTGGCACCTCTGGAGAAGAACACCGCAGCGCTCTTCTCCGGGTTCACCTCAATACGCCACTTCCTGAACCAATTCCCTAGGGAATTGGCGGTTGTCGGAAGGTTTCTGGTAATGAAACCCTTATTCCTATACGAGACGTAGAGAGCGGTATCATCCGCGAATAGGGCTAGATGCGCCTTACTCGAACGAGGAATGTCGTTCGTGTAAAGGCTTAACAGGAGCGGAGAGAGAACTGAGCCCTGTGGGACTCCAGCACTGATGGAGTGGGAAGTGGAGCGCGTCATTTCGACGCGATAACGGAAGGCGCGATTCGACAAGAAGTCTCGTAAGATGAGCACGAGTCTGTCCGGCACAACCATTTGGTAGAGCTTGTAGATCAAGCCGTTGTGCCAGACTTTGTCGAATGCCCTCGCGACATCTAGGAAGAGGGCGCCCGTGTAGACGGGTTTGGGTCTATTGAGACCGGAGAGGATGTGCTCCGTGATGCGGTGCACTTGGTGGACGCAAGAGTGTTTGGCTCGAAAGCCGAACTGCTCGTCGATAAGGATACCCCTGGACATTATGAAGTCTTTGAGCCGCGCCAGAAGTAGGCGCTCGAAGATCTTGGCCAGGGAGTTGAGGAGACTGATTTGGGAATGCCTATGACGTCCGCCTCCTTCCACTTAGCGGGGGAGGTGCAGTTCGTTATGGCGGCGTTCAGTATGGCCACTAGGAGGCAGATGAGTTGGGCGGGCAGGCATTTCAGAACGCAATTCGAAATGCCGTCAGAGCCGGGGGCTTTTTTAGTTTTCAGACCCATAATGAGATCTTCGACCTCAGTTTGGGTGATAGGAGGTAAGGAATCGACGGGGGGAGGGATGCCCTGCGCTCGACTTCCCTGTCGACCGCGTCGACGTGGGACTGGTCGACGGACTGAGAGCTGGGGGTGCACTGGCTCTCGAGGGAGTCGGCGAGAAGCTCGGCCTTTTCGTCGTCGTCGAAGGCTAGGGGTGCTGCGCCTGAAGGTCGGGACAGCGGGGGCATGTCAGTCGTGGAGTCGGATTTGAGGCTACGCGCCAGCTGCCAGTAGGCCAGATGCGACGGCGCGATGCCCTCTAGGAGGACACCCCACCGTTCCTCCCGGACCTCCGCGACACGACGCTTTACCTCTCGTTGTAAAGCGCGCATCCGGGCCCGATTGGCTTCGGTGGGGTAGGAGTCGTACGCTCGGATGGAAGCATTCTTGGAACGAATGAGATCCCTAACATCGTCCGGCAGTCGAAAGCGGTTGAGGTAGAGATCTTCCGCCTCGACTTGCTTGGACGATCGACTGACAGCCGATCGGATGTGCTCGGTGAAGGCATCTACGGCCTGATCGGTGTCCTGAGGGGACGGGATGGAGTCCGAGCTGAGAGGCAGGGGGGGAGGGTCGGCATTTGCCAAGGCCGTGCTTAGCGCATGCCAATCCACCACCGTCTTTTTGGGTCGCTGAGGGGCGGAAGGGGAGGAACCGAGTCTCATGACTACAGGTCGATGGTCAGAGTCGAGTTCCTGGACTACTTCCAAGGAGTGCAGCCGTAGGGTGACACCCTTCAGAAGCGCCATGTCCAGGACGTCGGGTCGGTGATTGGGATTGTTAGGATAGTGGGTAGGGTGCATGGGTGCGATGACGTCAAAGTCGAGAACGTCGACCAGGGCGTCAAGGCTCCTACCGTTAGGGGAAGTGGTGAGACCGTTCCAGGCCACGTGCTTGCTGTTGAAGTCGCCCGCCAGAATGACGGCGCTTCCCAGATTGAGGAGTGCTTCAAAGTCACTCCTGAGAACGGATTTAGTGGGGGAAAGGTAAACGGAGGCGATCACGATGGGCTGGTGCCCCGTGAGAGAGACGCGACAGACCGAGGCTTCGATGTTGGTGAGCGCGGGGGGATCGAGAGGGATGCAGTGCAGGGACCTCCTGTAGTAAATGAGAGTACCGCCTCCGCGGGAGCCGATTCTGTCATTGCGCACGAGGTTATAGAATAAACAATCGATATTAGAATGTACAATTTTATAGTAAAGCCTCATTGGTAATGCGCATAGCGATCACAAGGTCGTCGGTTCGAATCCTATGTCGGAAAATAGTAATTTATTCGTAAATTATTTGATAAAAAAAAAATCTAGACCGGGATCTGGCACTGTGCTCGGTATAATATCAATAGACTCATCCTCTACTACATGAGACCTTACATTGTTGAACGACAAGTGAATGTACACAGTACACCACTCCCACTCCCGCTTGGGGAATATAGGCGTTGCGGTGGGATTCTAAATCACGAAAATTAACAGTTCCATCACACGGACATCAACATACTTTTCAGGGTTCAGATTTATCTACATACGGGCATGGCATACAACGCACCCTCGCGGGGTAGAGGGCACAGTGCCAACTCATATATAGGTAAAACCTCTAATCTTCAGTAAAAGCAGTACTACCCAAAGGGCAAAACTTCATTTCGCACCCGAGGCTCTATATGCCATCTCAATATAAAGCTTCCAGTGAGGGAAGAAGTTTAATAAGCGTATTATTTCAGGTAAAACGCCATTATAGTTAAAGATGAAATAATCATAAATAGGTCTAGATATCCCACCCCCGATTGGGGAATATAGACGTGACGGTGTTTATCTAGATATCCTATCCTTACTAAATTTCATTCAAATACGTTTAGTCATTCTGACGTGAAATAGGAATGGTTAATGTTTCAGTATTAATTTAGTAATGTCGACAGTAAGCAATAGGCGCTGTAGGACATCACTAGTGGAGAAGCGTAAAACAATGCATATTTGAAATATAAATTAAAGCTTTAAACTCACAGTTAATTATCACCGTATATTAAATATAGGGCGTCAGTGATGTATATATATCTTTAATGTTAAATCCATTATTTTGCCGTGAAAGTTCCCTATAATATAATAACAGGCAATAAATACATACGTGTAAAATGATAATTCAGCATGTTTCACTCCTCCTTTGATTGTCCTTGATTGACAAAATACAGCACAACACGATATAATTTCACTGTATTAAAGTATATTCAGTTATCACAATGATTTTCATTTATATTTTAATCGTTGAAACGGACGGGGCGCATTTGCTATGGCCTAACCACAGGTCACAACAGGCGACTAAGCACACGTACAGGGCGACGTTGCCAATCTTACAATAGCTTTCTCATTCACTCAAAATGGTGATCCGTGTAATTGAGAGAGAAAAAAGACAATGTGTTGAACGATGACCGGCGGAGCGGCAACGTCGTATGACTCCCTCCAGGTAATTTTAGCTTCATGTGAATTTACCTATCGGTCGCACAGCAGAGTACAAAGGAAAGTAAGTTAGCATCATTATGACTGCGGCTTACCCCAACGTCCGCACGGGCGCTTTTTGTGCTGAAGCACTGTAAGCGTTTTTTAAAACCTGTACTATTAGCCGTTTGTTTCATTCCAGCTTTGGTTAACGCGTGCGTATTATATTTAAATTATATACTAGAATTTTCATTAAAACGTACTTTTAATCACAAACCAGCAGAAGCATTATTATTTAGTTTAGTTGTTACTACTCACTCGCACACGTAATTGGTTTCGGAAATGGCGCGCGAAGCTGCGAATCATTCGAAATCATTCGAATAATTCATTCATAATCGGGTGAGAGTCGCGGATAATCTTAGTGAATCATCATTAGTAGTTACTAATTAGTAGTGGTCATTCGAATATAAAAATTTGTATATTACTAATGTTCAAGTCGAATCAGAAAATTAGTAGTTGTAGATGATTCGAATAGACGGATTATTCGTAGTCGCGCATCTTTAGACCTAACACCCTAAGGGGCCGTTCGCACGAGCGTATTTTTGCAGCGCTGGAAAAAACCGTCGAGATGAAACAAATGGAACACAGTTCATGCGTTCACACGTGAGCGATTTTTTATCACGACCGATTTTAATCGCGCTTGTTCTACTTTCAACGCTTGACGTTTAAGCGTTTAAGCCGTGATCACACTTCGCGACCACGACTCCGACCTGACAGCCTTGAGACGCCATTAAGCCGTAATCACACTTTCCGATTCCGACACCGCCCTGACTGCCTTGAGACGCCATTACAAGGCAGTCAGGTCGGAGTCAGAGTTGAATTCAACTTCACCCGACCCCGATTGCGACCAAGGTTCTTTTTATGTGATCCAGTCATCGTTATCATAAGTATAAGTGTATCGATATAATATGATATTGTTGTCGTGTAAAGAAATAATGTGATAATAAAAGTGATTGATGATGTATCGAAACATCAACCTTTTATTGGGCTTTCTTTATTCGTGTGTCTCTTCATCTTTCCTGTCCGGATAAAAAGAAAAATAGGTAGATTGACAAATAATTATTTTAGATCAGTCAGCGTGCGCGCTTCTTCAGAGGGACGTGTAGCGTGCAGTGACATGGAATTCAGCACTAAGGGTGAAAACGATATATCGGTGTTATAACAGGCAACACATCGACGTTTTAAATTGCGAGTTATTTATGTTTCGATTTCGCTTTAGGTTAGTACCATGCAGTAAACAGATGTAGTGTTGGCATACCTACCCCTAAGGAACTATATTATTGCATTGTCACCGAATTTATATTCGTATGGTAAATTTCAACTCATGCAGACGCCCGCAAGTGTTTGAAAAATGGATCACAACTTTTGAACCAGAATGACAAACAGACATTCGAAAAAAAAGTGCATAAACAACTTCTAAAATATCGATTTATCGATATTTTTAAAGCGATGTTTTTTTTACAAAAGCTACAATCATACATCGACAATAAAGAAAGTTTAAAAAAAGATTGATGTTTCGAAACATCACCAATCACTTTAATTTTATATCGATAATTAAGAATAAAGGGGTATTATTTAACCGACTTCTAAAAAGGAGGAGGTTCTCAATTCGACTGTATGTTTTTTTTGTATGTATGTTACTCGAACAGTCCTCCAATTATGAATCGATTTTGATGATTCTTTTTTTGAAATCCATCATGGAGGACGCGACTTTTTGTGTAAAATCAATATGGGTATCATTTTTAGAGTTTTAGGAGATGCTGATTAAGAATATCGGGTTAATTAGGAAATCCAAGATGTTGTGTATTTGAGTACTAACGAGAGAAGTACTAGTGTGTGTTTAGTGCTCGTGTCTATTAGTGTTAGACGAACTGTTTTGTGCGTACAGCGCCTAATAAAGTACTTCGCACGTTAGTTGGCATTTAATTAACGTAACATTATAAACTACTCCATTATATTTACTGATTCTCTTAGTTGCTTGCAATCTCTGCATGCTAATCCATTTAGCAAACATATGAATCCGGTTAAACCTTTTGTTGGCCTGGATTCCTGGATATTCGGGTATTCAGAGCAATGAAACTGTCGATGGTCTGGCAAAACTAGTTAGCCCCAAGGCCGTTTAGATAGTACTGTTTATTATAATGACATTCTATTACTTCCACATATACAGGTATTTGACAATTGGAATCGTGATTATGTGAACCAACCCTGGTTCACCAAATTGAAATTGACTAAGAACACGACATCTATCCTTTTCCGTCTTAGATGTAATCATTGTTACAGTGCTGTACATCTTTATTATCACATAGTTTGAATATAAGAAACTCGCCGTTATGCGAGTTGTGTGGCCAAGTAATTGGCGACCTTAGCCACATTTTATTTTCCTGTCCTCGTTAAAGCTTTTCATCCTTACACCATTTTCTTATTGAATGTGAAGCCCCTCTTGCTTAGAATTTATCAACTATTCTGTCATAATCTAACAATTGCTATATTTAAGATATTGTAAAGTTTATTGTACATCATAATTGTTGAACCAAATGGTTTGCAATTAGGTTTTAGTTTTTTATAATCTCACTACTGGTACACATGACAGCTGTTGTAAATTTGAATTTTAATATTTTCACAGAATGACTTGAGAAAATTTTTGATTGGCAAAAATTTTGTTAGAACTGAATGAGCTGTGTTGTCAGTCAAAGCAAACAGTATAATAATAATTTTGTACAATTATACCATCAAGAACGTGTTGTAATAACTTATATACCTATACTGTATAAACGGATTAATAATGTGTATACCGTGAAGTGTTCCAGCCTTTTAATTCAAGCTTCCCTTAAAGTGGATTTCTCTTACACTATGCGCATTAGAGTGAGCAGAGAAACTGATCCTGTTAAACAATAAGGATCTACGGACCTCTCCTGTTGCCCCCCCCCCCCCCCACAATAATAATATCTATATTTAATTTTGTAACATTAGTATAATTATTTTTCAAGTTATCTTATTCAATTTATGTTTATATTGCCCACTTTTCTCAAATCCGTCAAACCATTCCGTTTTATAATCTATGAAGTCGATCATCTCTAATTTTTTAACGCTCGTTTGAACACCTATTTTGCAAGCGTTTTAATATCGCCTACGGCGATTTATTCCAGCGCTGTAAAAAACCGCTTTTTAAAGCGGTTTTTAAAAAAAATCACGCACATAAGAAATGTTATGGCTTCACACTAATTTTAAGTGTATTTTGCCAATGTTTAGTGGAATGCTTAATCGTGTATGTAAGATTACTAAAAGAATTCAACTCCCCGATGAACAATAATTAGAGACTTGAAAAACAATTATAGACACGTACAAAATTAAATATAGACATTATTATTGTGGGGGGCCAACAGCAGAGGTCCATAGATCCTTATTGTTTAACTGCTCACTCTAATGCGCAGTGTAAGAGAAATCCTTTTTAAGGGAAGCTTGAAATAAAAGGCTGGAACACTTCACGGTATACACATTATTAATCCGTTTATGCAGTATAGGTACGAGGCATGCCTTTTTGTCGTTTGAAGAAAAAACACAACTAGAACCTTAAAGTACTTTTTATTGTTTTTCAAAGTATTCACCACGTAGCTTAATACACTTTTCCATTCGCTCAAACCAGTTATTATAACATTTATTCCACTCTAAAGTGGGGGTGTTCAAAATGGCTGACTTGAAAGCGTCGACTGCTTCTTCACCGGACTGGAAACTTTGACCACGAAGACTTTTCTTAATTTTAGGAAATGTAAAGAAATCGTTAGGACTTAGGTCAGGACTGTATGGAGGTTGGTCAAGAATTTCTACTTTTTCCTGCTTCAAATACTCAATCGTTTGACGAGCGTTGTGTGAGCTTGCGTTGTCGTGGTGCAGGATGATGCGTCGCTTTGAGTTAGATTTTCGAAGTTCGGCGATGACTTGTGGTAAACAAACTGTGGTATACCACTCTGCGTTAACCGTTCTACGATCTTCAAGTGCAATAGTCGCAACATGGCTGGTTTTTCCAACGAACGTGGCCACCATCTTCTTTGAAGTGCTTCGAGAACGAACAACTTTAGTCGGCTTTGGCTCGTCTTGAAAGACCCAGATTGTAGATTGTTGTTTGGAATCGGGATCGTAGGCATAGATCCAAGATTCGTCACCACTGATGATGTCGTAGACGTGATTTGACTCTCCTCGTTTGAACCTTTGCAGAGTTTTGCAGATGCGGTATCCAACGGCAAACTAGCTTTCCACACCAAGCGCTTCGTGCAAGATCTTCTGAATGGTTGTCCCTGAGATGCCTAATAGAGCCTCTATCTCTCGATACGTCACATGACGATCTTCGAGAATTAGTTGTCTCACAGCAATGAAGACGGATTTTGGGCGTCCTTCACGAGATTTGTTACTAACACTAGTATGTCCTCGCTGGAATTCTAAATACCAGCGTTCGACAGTCCGCAGACTTGGGGCTTCACCACTGAACACAGATGTTAGCTCTTCAAAACACCGAAGCCGTGTCAGGCCTCTTCTAAAGTTGTAGAAAATTATTGCACGAACATTTTCCTTAGAAAGATTCATTTTCGTACGTAACCTGACAGATTCCAATCGACGCTGTGACTAAAGAATAGCATTAATCCTAATACTTTCAACTGTTTTGAGATTCAAAATTTAAACACATTTGAATATAGAACAGTTCCAAATTCAAAATTGCCGGGAAATATGGAAACGACCGAACTTAAAAGGCATGCCTCGTATATAAGTTATTACAAAACGTTCATGATGGTAAAATTATACATAATTATTATTTTACTGTTTGCTTTGACTGACAACACTGCTCTTTCAGTTTTAACAAAATTTTGCCAATCAAACATTTTCTCAAGTCATTATGTGAAAATATTTAAATTCAAATTTACAACAGCTGTCATGTGTACCAGTAGTGAGATTATAAAAAACTAAAACCTAATTGCAAACCATTTGGTTCAACAATTATGATGTACAATAAACTTTACAATATCTTAAATATAGCAATTGTTAGATTATGACAGAATAGTTGATAAATTCTAAGCAAGAGGGGCTTCACATTCAATAAGAAAATGGTGTAAGGATGAAAAGCTTTAACGAGGACAGGAAAATAAAATGTGGCTAAGGTCGCCAATTACTTGGCCACACAACTCGCATAACGGCGAGTTTCTTATATTCAAACTATGTGATAATAAAGATGTACAGCACTGTAACAATGATTACATCTAAGACGGAAAAGGATAGATGTCGTGTTCTTAGTCAATTTCAATTTGGTGAACCAGGGTTGGTTCACATAATCACGATTCCAATTGTCAAATACCTGTATATGTGGAAGTAATACAATGTCATTATAATAAACAGTACTATCTAAACGGCCTTGGGGCTAACTAGTTTTGCCAGACCATCGACAGTTTCATTGCTCTGAATACCCGAATATCCAGGAATCCAGGCCAACAAAAGGTTTTACCGGATTCATATGTTTGCTAAATGGATTAGCATGCAGAGATTGCAAGCAACTAAGAGAATCAGTAAATATAATGGAGTAGTTTATAATGTTACGTTAATTAAATGCCAACTAACGTGCGAAGTACTTTATTAGTCGCTGTACGCACAAAACAGTTCGTCTAACACTAATAGACACGAGCACTAAACACACACTAGTACTTCTCTCGTTAGTACTCAAATACACAACATCTTGGATTTCCTAATTAACCCGATATTCTTAATCAGCATCTCCTAAAACTCTAAAAATGATACCCATATTGATTTTACACAAAAAGTCGCGTCCTCCATGATGGATTTCAAAAAAAGAATCATCAAAATCGATTCATAATTGGAGGACTGTTCGAGTAACATACATACAAAAAAAACATACAGTCGAATTGAGAACCTCCTCCTTTTTAGAAGTCGGTTGAATAATACCCCTTTATTCTTAATTATCGATATAAAATTAAAGTGATTGGTGATGTTTCGAAACATCAATCTTTTTTTAAACTTTCTTTATTGTCGATGTATGATTGGAGCTTTTGTAAAAAAAACATCGCTTTAAAAATATCGATAAATCGATATTTTAGAAGTTGTTTATGCACTTTTTTTCGAATGTCTGTTTGTCATTCTGGTTCAAAAGTTGTGATCCATTTTTCAAACACTTGCGGGCGTCTGCATGAGTTGAAATTTACCATACGAATATAAATTCGGTGACAATGCAATAATATAGTTCCTTAGGGGTAGGTATGCCAACACTACATCTGTTTACTGCATGGTACTAACCTAAAGCGAAATCGAAACATAAATAACTCGCAATTTAAAACGTCGATGTGTTGCCTGTTATAACACCGATATATCGTTTTCACCCTTAGTGCTGAATTCCATGTCGCTGCACGCTACACGTCCCTCTGTGAAGAAGCGCGCACGCTGACTGATCTAAAATAATTATTTGTCAATCTACCTATTTTTCTTTTTATCCGGACAGGAAAGATGAAGAGACATACGAATAAAGAAAGCTCAATAAAAGGTTGATGTTTCGATACATCATCAATCACTTTTATTTTCACATTATTTCTTTACTCGACAACAATATCATATTATATCGATACACTTATACTTATGATAACGATGACTGGATCACATAAAAAAACCTTGGTCGCAATCGGGGTCGGGTGAAGTTGAATTCAACTCTGACTCCGACCTGACTGCCTTGTAATGGCGTCTCAAGGCTGTCAGGTCGGAGTCGTGGTCGCGAAGTGTGATCACGGCTTAAACGTCGAGCGTTGAAAGTAGAACAAGCGCGATTAAAACCGGTCGTGATAAAAAATCGCTCACGTGTGAACGCATGTACTGTTTTCCATTTGTTTCATCTCGACGGTTATTTCCAGCGCTGCAAAAATACGCTCGTGCTTACGGCCCCTAATACATGCCTAATACCTAATACCTACTTAAATGTTGGCAGCGCTGCTCTGTGGGTGACAGCAGCGTTCGGAACCGTACGATAATTATCGTACACATACGATAATTTTGTGCCTACGTACGATGTACGATAGCATATTATTATCGTTTTTATATGATTTATTTATCTATAATAGACATTATCCTAAAAAATACGATAATTTAAAGGAGAAAGAAAGAAAAATACGATAATTTTACGCCCCTGGTACGATAGTCAGTCCACTTCAAGTTCCGAACGCTGGGTGACAGCCGATGTCAGCCAGCATTCAACAGCTGTTTACAATTTACAATCAGATTTTAATTCATACCTAGATATTGATTTATTTATACTACAATGCCCGAAGAATCGAAAAAAGGGTGAGTGTTTTAGTATAGTTATTTGACTCCTGTTGTTACATACAACTTGATAGGACTTGTTTATGAATTTCAGTGATAAAAAGAAAAATGATCCCAAAGATCAAAGGAGACCACGCCAACGACATCAACAGACTGAGAAGAAAGTGGATAAGAAAGCTGAAGAACCAAAGACTGCGCCTAAAGGTAACTCCAATTCCATACACGGGCATATTGTTAATTAATTAATAACCTCTTATGGGCAACTTCTCTGCATTGCAACAAATAACTTATACCCTGGGATGTTAAAAAAAAGAACGCCAAAATATATAAATATATTTTCGTCGAGTATCAAAATAAATTTTTAGAGTAAGTTAAAGGGTAATGTTACGTCATAACCAACTGTGGTACAGAAAACAACAAAGTAGCTTAACGTTTTTAGTTTTTCACAACTCGCATACTTTTGTTTTGCATCAATTTTATTGTTTTTGTTGATGTAATTGTATTTGACCATGTTCCTAATAATTTGGTTTTGTCAATGTCTACCAACATTTGTAAAATAGAGAGTTATGAAAAACTGACAATGAGCCACTCCAAATGTAAATCATTTTGAAGTCTATTTGGAGAGAGGTAGTATCTTTTGTAACTTGTACACTCTGGACTTGCTGAGAGTGCAGAAAAGTATGGCATGAAATGTAGTTCCCAATTCCAGCTATCAGTCCGGAATTATGCCCAGTATATGACAATAGATTCCCAATATATTACATAGGATCTTACATCGTCGGCGAAAAGTGGGTGTACACAGTATCTCTGCCACCTCCGCTTATGGAATATAGGCATGAAATTGTTGTTTCTGTAGATAATATTTTTTTAATGGCATATATAACAGGTAACTATCATAGAAGTAAATATAGGTACTTATAATTAGTTCTAAAAGATTATATAGGTAAGTTATAATAATATAAACATTCATATTTCTATTTCTGAAGTAGGTATGTTATAGTTATTGACATTTCAGTAGGTAAGTTGTATTTAAGGCCCATGATAAAAAATGCTGTATTCATAATTCCTGTATAGTGAATTTGTTTTGTAATTACACACATGTTTCTTACCTATCGCATTTTATATCTGTAAGAACTTGAACTACTGACCCCAAAGGCTTGCACTCACCAATCATCATCATCATCATCATCATCTCAGCCTATACTTGTCCACTGCTGAACATAGGCCTCCCCAATCGCTTTCCAGCGTAACCGGTCCGATGCCACCTGCATCCAACGACTTCCTGCGATTTTCACAAGATCGTCGGTCCATCTGGCAGGCGGTCGTCCCACGCTGCGCTTGCCAATACGTGGTCTCCACTCTAGAATCTTTCTGCCCCAACGCCCATCCGATCTACGCGCTATGTGGCCCGCCCATTGCCACTTCAGCTTGCTAATCTTAACGGCTATGTCGGTGACCTTGGTTCTTCTACGAATCTCCTCATTCCTGATTCGATCGCGTAGAGAAACGCCGAGCATAGCTCTCTCCATAGCTCGCTGAGCAACTCTGAGCTTTTTTATGAGACCTATTGTAAGAGACCACGTCTCTGATCCATATATCATCACTGGTAACTCACCAAGGTACTCATTAAATTGTTATTTAAAAGTTATTATTATAATCAGTTACAGTGCCCCAAAAGCCAGTCTATGAGAGCCCACCACCAGAATTCTTCAAGAACTTGAAGAGAGAGACAGATGAGATCCTCAAGATCACTGAAGAAGAGAACAGCAAATACAAAAAGAAAGAGATACAAAGCAACTGGACCAAGTATGAGATGCCTATTGAAACTTATGATGAAATTGAGGAGCAGGAAAACATAGGAGCTGATTATGAAGTATGTTTTTGTTCACCTACAAGCTTCTTTTTTTTACCTCGGAAGAAACTTGTACTTAGACACAGATGATTTGGTGTAGTGGTTAAGAGCAAGAGGGTTTGAATCCCGCATGAGACAAGTCTTTGTGTGACCCACAAATATGAATATTCATGTTTTTCAAAGCATCCACGACATGAATAAATCCTAGTGTGGAGCTACGTTTTTATTCTTTTAACCTATATTGTCCCACTGTTGGGCAAAGGTCTCCCCTATAACCTTCCAGACCAATCTGTTTTCAGCCATCTCTGGCTAATCTTTCCGAAATGCATTGAAGTCGTCACTCCAACGCTTCCTGGGCGTGCCCCGACGCCGATGCCCACCTGCAGGAACCCATTGCGTTAAGACTAGCCCATCTCTCAGGTTGCATTCGACAAACATGCCCCGCCTACTCCCATTTGAGCTTTGCAGATTTATTACCCACATCAGAGAATCTCATTTTTGAGTGTATTGTGGTGTTACGAACTCTACCTAGTAACTTAATACCCAACATACTATGTACTACTACATTTTATGAAGAAAAAAAAATGTCTAGAGTCATGCTTGATAACTATAAGCAGTTGAGATTATTGCAGGGGATAGACTGATGGAACATGTCTAGTTAAACCATTGGTCTTCTTGAAACTTCTTTTTTTTTTGTAGTTACTAGGAGAAAGGTAAACAACCTATTCTGTCCTACTGTAGGGCAAAGAAATTTTCCTCACATGTCAAGGTGAGAGAGAATAGATCATGTCATACTCTGCCATGCAAACACAATTGGTGTGTGCTGACGTGTGGTCACATGTTCTTAGATTTTTTTCAAGCTGCCCATTTTTATGTGGTGGGTAGTCATCAAGCCATCAGAAGGCCTAATGATTACCACATAAATTAGCAAGGCCAACAGCTTTGCCATCGTTCTAAAGTATGGAGTATAAGTATGTGAAGTATGCTCTAAATGAATGAATTTAAATGCCACACACTGTCATAGATACCTGAGGTAGATAGGATAGACTGAGTGCAACACTTCTTAACCTTAATGTTGGCTATGAACACTGCGGTAACAGGTAAGAGTGCCTTATTACATCTTAATAATTTACCTTTATACTTATTACAGAAACTAATACAAGCACCTCTTTCCATCGGTGGCCATTTTCAATTCAAGCATGAGAAATCCTGGGATGTTAACACTGGCCCATCACTCTATGACAAATACTTCGACATCAACATGGAAGACTTGAACTTAGCCCTTTGTACAATACCATTCTATGAACGCAATGATATAGACCAATCTATATTCACTCAAACTGATATATTAAGCATGAATAACCGAACAGCAAGGTTCAAACAGAAATACTTTAATGATAAATCATATGCAACACCAGAAACTGAGGCACAGGATAAGATATTGAGTTCTTTACGAGAGAAAGAGAAGGAAGATTGTAGTCAGGAAGATATAGTAGTATCTAATAATGACATTGAAATAAATACTGCTAAAAAAGACAAGACAAATGAAACTCCTAAACATATTAGTCAAGAGCCTGACACTAAGACTGAAATAGATCTTGATATTGTAAATAACATTAATATATCTGAAGAAAAAATAAAAATTACCAGTGATATAGAGAATATATATGATTCTAAAGAAGACACAACCAGTAAGGTAAAATTAAGGCCAGAGTCTCCTAAAATAGAAACAAAGAAAATAATCAATGAAGTAATTGAAAAATCTAAGGAACCCAAGGTGATTGAAGATGTTGAAAATGATGATATCATTTTTGGAAACAGTAAAACACCGGACGTAAAACACGAAATTTCCTTCCCACAAGTTCCAGACAGTAAAGTTATTCCAGTACCTAAAGGTAAATTCAATATTTTTATTTTTTTACATACTTTTTTTTTGTGGCAATTTCATTTACATTATGCCATTGTACAAAGTTTACGAATATTCATTTCTAAATTAATTCAACTCCCCAATGAACTTGATGACAAAGAATCATCTTTGTCATCAAGTTCATTGGGGAGTTTAATTTATCCAGGGCACTTCATCAATTTCATGATCACATGAAATTGATGAAGTGCCTTGGATAGTAAAGTGATGGATACTTTACATACCAATTGCGACGGCCGTTTTGAGGGAAATCGAAAAGGCACGTTTTATCACTTTGTTACAATTACCTTCACTCATGCACATATAGGAATACATAATGGTTAATATTCCACCAACATTACACATTATAATTCGAAATAACACAAGTTTTAGAAAATTAAAACAAATTGACAACATCACTCTTCGATTTCCCGCCAAAAAGGCCTTTTTTTTTCTTTCTTTTATATAAAACGTAGCCCCACACTAGGATTTATTCCTGTGTCGTGGGTGCGTTTACAAACATGAAAATTCACATACACAAATACCCAGACCGGAAAAAATAATTGTGGATCACACAAAGATTTGTCCCGTGCGGGACTCGAACCCGCGACTATTAGACGCAGTGGGCAGAGCGGCTTAAGCTCTTAACCACTGCGCTAAATCGTCCGTTTTTTAACCGACTTCAAAAAGGAGGAGGTTCTATGTTCGGTTGTATGTATGCTTTTTTTTTTTTTTTTTTTATGTATGTTCAGCGATATTTCCGTCAATTGTGGACCGATTTTGATAATTTTTTTTGCATTGGGTTCAGTATATCTCCAAGGTGGTCCCATATTAATTTTATTGACATTGGACCTTGGACTTAGAAGATACACCAGGGAACTCCTTAACGACAAACAATAGGCATGTGTAAATTGCGATATTATGGGTATTACGTCAATCCTATAGGTACCCTACTATAGAATTCACTGGTCACTTAAAATTGTAAAATAAAAATCTTTTATAAAAAAAGGTAAACCGACTTCAAAAAGCAAAAAAATAAATATTTGAAGTCGGTGCCAAGTAACCGACTTCACCAACCAGCACCGACTTCAAATATTTATTTTTTTGCTTTTTGAAGTCGGTTTACCTTTTTTTATAAAAGATTTTTATTTTACACACTTACATGTAGTAGTTTTACATGCTTAAGGCGAAACGGCACTGAGTGACACTGCACTCCAGCGGAGTGAAGCGGCGGAACACACCCGTCATGTACCCTGTATAGTATGGCTTATTTTACGGAATTCATACTATAGTATTTTTCATGTAAGGTGAGTACTATCACAGTTGTAAGTGTCAAAGAAAATTATACTTTATTCAATGGCAATAAGAGGCATGACCCGTTTCTATACTTATGGTTTCCTTAACACCATTGAATTAAATATTATTTTCGTTTGGCAATTAGAACTGTCACTACCCATATTATGTGAAAAATATTATAGGTACAGTAGTTACTCAGGATGCGAGGTCACACCGTCACGCCTATATTCCCCAAGCGGGGGTGGCATAGGTGTACTGAGTACACCCACGTTTCGCCGACGATGTTAGGTCCCATGTAATAGGGGGCGAGCCTATTGACATATACCGGGCACAATTCCGGACCCCGGACTCATACTGGGAAGTTTTTTCGTTAGAAAAACTTCATTTGTCCGACCTAGGATTTGAACCCAGGACCTCGGGATTACCAAGCGATGCGCTTTGTCACTAGACCAACGAGGCAGTCAAAGTGTTCTCGGTTTCGATAAATATTCCAATGAGTGGTATCGGTCATATACGAGGTGTAACATAACAAAATAAACGCAAAACCTGAAAGTAGTTGGTTTCAGTTACTGATTTAGTAACTGAATTGATTCCAACAATTTTTAATGTATCTTATATTTATTTCTTTTATTTGCAAAAAATACTTTTGCTTCTTCAGTGTACTATAAAAAACTAAATTTATTCTTGATTCATCGCAATAAGGAGATTACAAATGCACTTCTAAAACGTATTTCCTAAAACGCACACATACACGTACAAGTGTCATTGTTAATTGCGGCATAAAACTGCCTTAAAAAAGGTTAAAAACTTTAAATTTGGAAATTTGGTTTCCATTTTGAATTTATGAACCAATTCTCTATTCGGGGTGTCTGGGGTCTTGCGTTATTTAAGTTACACCTTGCATAGTTTCATAATGTCTCGGAGAAGTACAATTTGACTCCATCGCCACGGTATTCGCCTGGTGTAATAAAATCTGTAGTCAGGGTATAACGAATATAGCTGCTGTACAATATTTTTCTTAATAAAAACTTTATTTGGATTTCTTCCTGTGGTGTGGGTGCGTTTACGAATGGGACGGGACAAAACTTTGTGTGACCCACAATTTATTATATTATTTGTGTCGGTCTGGGTATTTGTGTATGTGAATTTTCGTGATTGTAAACGCACCCACGACAGGAAAAAATCCTAGTTGGGATACGTATAAAAGAGCCCCGTTTGATATCGATACAAACCCAATATCCACCACTATTAGTACAATATAGCACGAATGTAGATTTACATACATACACTCACGCCTTTATCCCACTGGCGTAGGCAGACTAGTTTGCCACATACTACGATTCTGACACACCTCTTTCGCTTCATCTACGTTCATACACCTCTTCATACATTTCCGTCAATTTAGAGTGCTACGCACTTGACCCTTTTCCAAGAGTATTAATTTGGTCGTGATAGGTTTTCATATTTGCTCTATATATTCCTTTCGTTAGCCGCCTGTCACACATCCTCTCCACATGCCCATACCAATTCAACGTATAAGGATGTAGATTTATAGGTGCATTTCAATAAAAATAAGCTTGATATTTTATAAAACTGTTTATTTGCAGTTCCTGATGATGTCTTTTCATTTCAGCAGCAGCTGCACCACCAAAAACGAAGCAACCTGTTATTGAATCTCCCGAAGACCTGGAAAAGTGGCTGGACGACTTCTTGGATGGTTGAAGAAATTAGTGATAACTGTTAAATATTTATTTCAAGACTAACAACTGCAATACCGCGTAACTCTATGAAATGTATAAAATTAATAATAGCAGGTATATAACAATTAACTTAGAAATTTCAGCATGGGTATACCTTTGTAAATGAAAAATTGTTAACAATGTTATAAAATGATTTCCACAGCTCTGTAGTTTCTTTTAACTTAATAAAAGCTAGTTTCATAAAACAAGGGTTAAACCTGATAATGTTCTTTTTTGCAGGTTAATATTCCAAGCTATTCACGGGGAACTTATTCGCTAACTTAAAACGTAACCTTAACCTGTTGCAGTGTTGGGAAAAAATTAATTGTGAAAACATGAAGTTGCAATTAAAATATTTCAGATTTTGTCGCATCTTATTTGTGATTTTAAAGTGCCCGCGACGTTTCGAGTGAGCTACAGCGCCCATGATCACGGAAGGGACTGAGGCGTTTAACGTCCAAAAGTTATTGTTACTCCAAAGTACCTCAGGGGGGTTAATTTAATTGCAAATGTAATTTCAATGGATTGATTCCATTATTGAATAATGCCCAACACTGACCTGTTGGAACTCTATACTCTGCCTATCCCGCAAGGGATCTGGCGTGACGATATAGGAGATACGATATTTTCGTGAAATGATGGTTGAACACCATTACAAGATCATTTCACGAAATTATTGTAACTCGTCGCGTTTGGGGCTGGAGTTGTGAAAAGATAAGCAACGAAAACACGCGTGACATTTATTTCAATGGTATAACCATGGGATTTTTTAAATAAAATATTAACATTCGTTGTCACTCACTGGTAGAACTAACGCTTGAGGTAACTAGGAATAGCTAATTACATAACTAGATTGAATGGTGCGAAACTAAGACAACATAAGTTAGTATCACGATAAATATACCAATACACTCGCACGGGATCAGGCGAAGCAAAATGGTGTCGTTTACTTGTTCCACACGGAGCACCGGACTGGTATCATCTCATCTCTCTTGATCGGCTCCTATTCCACTCTTCGCAGACGTGTAGACTAAAATGCTATCGTTGGTTCTGGCGCTGTAATTGTTGTAGAGTGAACAGCTAGCTTTATTGAAAACGAACACCAAAATGTTACTTTAAAAATAAAACATACAAAATAGGAGCAGTTGTTCAATTAATTTAGACATCTATGAAATACGTAAAACTCGTATCTGCTTTTAAAACAAGTTTCCGTATGCCCAATACAAATAGAAAATTAAATTTATTGAAGTTGTGAATCATCACTGGGTATGTACAGTACACTTGACGTAATCATTCATAATATTATTTCACCATACCTATTCGACATTATTATAAACCATTACCTAATGAGTAATAAAACAAAAAACCGCCAGTTTCTTAATTTTATTTCATTAACAATAGTTTGTTATGACTACTATAAAACTAAAGACATGACGACATAAACGCTTCGCGAATTAGGCAACTCACACTTCAACCAATAGCTTTTAGCTTGACCAAGATGCAGCTAATCTAAAGTTCTCATTAGATACTGAACTGGTTGTTAGTCGTGAATACCCATTACACGAGTTTTATAGGACTTCTTAATAACTATGCAACACTAGTTTAGTAACGGTAATTATTGTAATTTTGGTACTGGCCCCCACCTCTGCCATCGTAATCGTAATTCGGATTTCGCCGAAACTGGTGTTGAGGAGGCGGAGGTTCCGTCTGCTTCAGTGTCTTCGCTCGAGCTGCCAACTGCGACACAAGCTGTGCAGGAGTCATATGCGCGATAGATATAGGAGCACCATCCGCAACACTCCCCGTCGGGTTGAAAATGGACTTGGAATTGACCAGATCCTGCTCCACAACTTGTGTGTGAACCGTTGAAGTGAAGTATTCTGGATCCGTCGACGTGCCCATTTCGTGAAATTTCATAGATTCCCGTATTTCACAGACGTCGCAGTATGGCTTCGTCGTCTGCACCGCCGCGTCTTTCATGTTCTTGGCTGGCTTTTTCTTACTCCTCGATACAACGTTGTCCAATTCTAAAGTAGATATGATGCTGTCGACAAGCTGTTTATCCTGCTGCGATGTTGTGGATCCATTAGTCTTCGTGAAGTGAAACTGTATGGCTGCCTGTCTCTTCAAAGGAGAACAATACTTGGGACCTAAATACTTAGGCTCAGATCCGACGATAGTATTGTTCATCATCAAACGGTTTGGTAGGAGCAATTTGGCTAGTTTGCTCAATGCTGTGCTGCACCGAGTTAATACTGTAAACACAAACATATCACACGTATTGAACATAACCACACTGACCACTTCATTAATTTAAAGCCCACATATACAAAATATTAAAATCGCCGACATACAATAACATTTTTAGAAAATGCATAGAAAAATAGGCTAAATTTGCTATACGAAATACAAATAAATACCCACCTATAACCCGAGTTTTTGTGTCCATGGAACTGCTGGCTCCTGTAATAATAATTATATGTTTCATAACTTGATAACACAAGAAAATAAATGTATAGCCCAAAACATAAAAAATCATACCTTTATTTGGCGCTAGTTTCAGATAATCTTCTTGAGAAATCTTCCCCTCTGCAACTAACTGAAACATTCAGAAAATATTGTGTTTGCATTCAAAGAAACAACAAATTGTACACAATGAAAATTATATTTACTTGAGCTAATGCATCATATGGTGTTTTTGTCTCCACATTTGGTATTGGTGTCATTGGAGCCAGTTGTGAGGAGGCAGATGGTGCTGGTACCATAGGAGGAACGGGATCAAGTACAGGAGCTGGAATTGGATTTATTGCTGGCACAGCAACAGGGTTAACAACTGGTCCTGAAACTGGCTGGGGCACCGGCATAACTGGCTGGCCCGTGTAATCATATTGCATAGGGTACCCAGCATTATAAGCCTGCATCTGTGGATAGTTGTACGCTGAAACATTTCCAGGGTACTCTCCCGGTGCTGGCACATAATGCTGAGACAGATTAGGCTCATAAGATGTAGACCCTGAAGGGCCAGGTGGATACGGACCATCATTTTCATGGATATTTGATTTTTTAGGATATAGGAAATTGTCTCTTGGATGTGGAGATCGGGAACAAGATCTTCTCGAGTTGGATCTTCGTTGTGGTGATCTTGAGTACCGCGAGCGCCGTGGGCTGCGTCTTGGAGAGTTACGTCTCATAGGGCTGCGTCTTGAAGGACTGTGTCTGCGAGGACTACGCCTATGTGGACTGTAGTGTCTTCTTATATACTTATTGGGGCTAGGTCGAAAATGGTGTCGTTGTTGTGGGCTATACCGCGGCGGAATACGCGGGGTCCATTGTGGGCGGGGACTGCGTCGAGGACTCCGGCGTCGACTGGGCGATGGCCGGTACTGTCTCACGAGTGGACTTTTTCGAGAGGGTCTCTCATCCACCCTTTCTTCAGTAATTATTGTCTTTTGAATCTTGGGTTCCCTCGGCTTCTCTTCGTCGAAGAAGTCGTCGAGCTCGGTTCCCGGCGGCCGCAGGTCGTCCGACGATTGCAACTGTTTTGTGAGGCGTTCTTTGACTTTCTCTTCCTTGTCCTTCTTGATGGCTTCGTTCGTCTTGTTCGGGTCACGTCTGCTGCCCGGCTTAATGAAGTCATCCAGGCGGCTACTGCTCGTAGATCGCCTCGACTGCTGTTCATTTTTTGTCCACTTGTACCTATTGTCAAATTTCACGCAACTTTTCTTTTCTCCATAGTCTTCGTTGTTGTCGCCGATTAACTCACGGAGATCCTTTACGCTATCGATTGCTTCAACGTCGATCCGCTTAGTTCGCGAAGAACGGCGATTCCTGTTGCTTCTCTCCTCTTCATCCCAAGTATCTATAACACTGAGACCCTCCATAAAATCATCTTTAGAAAAATCGTCGAAAAAATCACTAGGTATATCTTCAGCGTCGTCCGCTTCCGATGGGCGTTCCTTAGGATTCTCCATGAATGACGTGAAATAAAATAGTTTTAACTAATAGGTATTTATGTATAATTAAAACAATTTATATACATAAAAAGTATGTAATGGTTATCACTAAGCTTTAAAAGATAACATTTCTCACAACACTAAAGGACACATGGATAATATCAGAAAAACAGTAACTTTCTATAGTTCAGAGGTGGATTTTTGGTTGATCAGCAGTTTGATTAACAACAACGATGGTGATTAGGTTTTGGTTATGTTTTATTTTCCCGTAAATCTATGGTAACCCAAACATGATAGACACAGATTTATTAAGTTTATGGTGTCCACCAAGTTTCTAGAGTAAACCATAGATAGTACTTAGTAGTAGTAATATTCGTCCTTTACGGACAGGCGAAGGTACAAAGCCATACTGCCAAGTCTTGTATAGTTTTTTCATTCATTTACGTTTTTATTAGGCAATACTGCCAAGTCTTCAATAAATAAAATTAGTAAAATCAAGTCTTTGTTCAATATCTAGTATTAGTTAAAATCCAGTAGTCCAATTCAGTATAAGGCCATATTTTAGTTTTATCATATCTTATAATTTAAAAATCATAAATCTCCAAGGGTGGAGTTGATATAATCAAAAATTGGTATGAAATTTTCATTCCAACAAATCTTGCAGTAAAGGCGGGATACTCTAATATTTCTCAAGGAGATTGTTTATAAGTTTCAGGCGTTGAATATGTTGATTGGTAATCTCAGATTATACATACTCTTTTGATGTCAACTCTGATCTGGTTGGTTTTTGTATTCTGTTTGAATTACTTTATATTTGGAATGTCAGTTTTATTTGTTCAGATTGAAGTGTCATATTTGCACTTCGTAGAAATCACTTGAAGGAGTAACATGTCTAGTTAACTGACATAGCTTTTATATTCTTTATATGGATTTCATAATGATTTGGTTTCGTCATAAATAAAATCAAAAATGTTTAAGTGAAAAATAAATAGTTGTCTAAAGTCCTTAAGTGTGTTTTTGGTTTAAATATGTTCCGATTAGCCACATCTACCATTCAAGAAGCAGGACATTAAAAAAGATGTGTTCCAGGGTTTGATCTTCCAGTAACTGGCAATCAGTGCATAAAGGGGATGATATCATGTTCATGCGGTGTAAATGAGCCTTAAATGTACAGTGTCCAAATCCTAATCTCATAATTTGTGTGTAAAACTTTCTCATAATGTTGTTGCTAAAGTTGATGAACCACGGTTTTTTGCCACTGTCTTGTTGATACTGGCATATCATGCTCCTTTTATTCGAACAATGGTTTTTCTTTCTTCAAGCCAGATCTTATAAATTTTAGTTCGATAGTCTGGTGAAGACTATAATTTCTATGTGATTCCCTACTCCTTTTCCTCCCTCGTTTCTTCTGTCTCGTGCATGTATAAAAGTGTTCCTTAAAATCGTAAACTTATTTACACGATTTTTTGCTTACGCTCCACTATTTTTGTAGTCATAAAAGTATTTAAGTATCAAATCCATGTAGCTAAAATTATCTGGAGGGTGTCATACGACGTTGCCGCTCCGCCAATCATTGTTCAACACATTGTCTTTTGTCTCTCTCAATTAGACGGATCATCATTTTGAGAGAATGAGAAAGCTATTGTCAGATTGGCAATGTTGCCCTGTAAGTGTGTTTGGTGCAATGTTGTGACATATTACTAGGTCATAACAAATGGGCCCCATCCGCTTCAAAGGTGAAAATATAAACTAAAATCGTTGTGAATACTGAAAATTATTTTATATAGTGAACTTATATCATGTTGTGCAGTGTTTTGTCCATTGTTCAATCAGTCTTCCCTGCGTTACCTTAAGGAACGATTCAATTTCCTTCACTTTTCCAACTCGTATTCTTTAAGGTCATCAGAAAACTTGGCTCTCGTAATGCCTCTACACTCTAGCAGCTTTTACGGTCAAAGCCGTACGACTGTGGAACTCACTACCTGTTTCTATAAGGAGTGCTCCATCTATTTATATATTTGGAGGTCAAGTGATAAGGTTTTACATCACCGATTAACTGAATTACATTTGCTGGATGTTTCCTATATGCTGTTGCTAGTTGCTTTATAGTATAGATTCATCTTTGGCGCGTATATATTATTTTTACTTGTGTATTATATGTATATATAGGTATATTATTTAAGTAGTTTATGATAGATTTATTTGTGTATTGTTATGCTCTGTTGGCTAAGTACACCCCTAAATCTTGTGTTTTCTTTAGATCCACCCCGTCCAAAGATTGCCTGGAAGAGATCACTATTAGTGATAAGGTCGCCCATTGTTACACTACCTTTCAATTGAAATATTGTATCTTTTTATTTCCCTATGGTATTTCTGGTGGAATAAATGAACTGGAATCGTCATCTTACACGTATGTCTTTATTGCCTAGTATTGCATTCATAACGACGTTTTATAGCTAAATATACATTTCGTATTAAGGATATACAACATTGGCGATATATAATTACCGCATGGTAGCCATATACTATGGATTTAAAGTTTATTGTAAGTTTATAAAATGCATTGTTTTACGTCTCCCGAACAGTGATGTACCTGCAACGCCTGTGATCTGTTATCGATATTTGCCAAATCCATGCCCTTCCTTGCACATTTATAGTGAAAAATTGACCGTTCCTCTTCACGTCTTACTCCGCGTTCGCACTGATGCTTTAGCAACGCGTGGTAGAGAAGCGTTTTTAAAAAACTGTACTGTTAATAATTTGTTTCATTTCAGCGCATTGAAAAAGCGCTTTTGCGAACGTAGGGTAAAGGTGATGTAAAAATTATAACCACCGTGTCCGCCGCCTATATTCCCCAAGCGGGAGTGGTTTTCATATTATCATAAAGTACTCTGTGAGTGGTTGTGTACTGTGTACTGTAACACTCACTTGTCGTCAACAATGTAAGTTTTCATGTAGTAGAGGATGAGTCTATTGATATTATACCGAGCACAGTGCCAGACTCTGGACTAGAATTTTTTTTCTCGAAAAATTGCTATTTTCTGAACTTGGGTTTGAATCGACGACGTTGTGATCGCTCAAAAATAAATATTTGAAGTCGGTACCGGTTAATACAGTCGGTTACTTGGCACCGACTTCAAATATTTATGTTTTGCTCTTTGAAGTCGGTCTTTTTTAAAGGTTTTTCCTTTTACAATTTTAAGTGACATGTGTATTTTGCTGCGTTGTACAGCAAGGTACCTGCAGGATTGATATAATAACCGTCATAACGCAATCTATACATTCGTGCTATTCGCCGTTAAGGAGTCCCCTGGTGTATCTTCAAAGTCCAAAGTTCAATACCGATTTCATTAAAATGGCACCACCTCAAAACTGTTATGTATTTGAGGGTAACGTAATGACAACACGGTGGCCGGTTGGTAACTGGTTTATTTAGAATGCAACTTGTATTATAAATGTGCGTGATATACAACTATAACTACACAACATTTCCCCCCCAAAATTCTTGACACACCCCGCAATCCGCAAAGTAATAAACAACAATTCTAACAAAATAAAAATATATATGTATGTTTTACAAAAGATTAAATAAAAGCACTTAAAAACTAAATTAATAACAAAAACCTGAACCATATATCAAAAACCAAAAATTGTAAAGAAAAAGTAATAAAAAAAAAATAACTTATTTACTAATCAGAGTCTGGAAAATAATTTCTTTTCCTGCCCAGTGTAGTTGCCGGTATAATACTTTCTCTTCGCTCGCTAAGCGAATGATCTATAACCTTTCCGTGAGGTTCCTCCACGTCCATGTAACGTGGAGATGAAAGATATTTATCTTCCGGTGTACCGGGGGATGCAGAAGTCCTATTGCAATGTATTTTTGGATTATTAACTGGTGTAAGGTTGCTAGCCACTGAGGGGCCACATTCATCAAATATTATGTGATCGTTTTGTATATTAACTTCTGAATTTGGTATTTTATATATTTGATCAATATGACGCCTGTGTTTTTGTCCCCTAAATTCAATTTCAAACATTGCATTTCCTATAATATTACTAACTATCCCTTTTTCCCAGATTTCTTTATTGTTTTGCCGCTTCTTAAACATTACTATATCTCCAACATTGATATATCTGTCCTTACCATTATAAGCATTTATTTGTTTCGACTGATTATGTATTACAATATTTTTAGTATCGGGTCTCAATAAATCTAGGCAAGAGCGCAATTTACGACCCATTAACATTTCACTGGGTGATTTTTGTGTTGTGCTGTGCACACAATTACGATAATTTAACAAAAATCTATTAAGGGCTATCTCGGCAGCGGTTCCTTCATGTATTGCCTTTTTCAAACATTTTTTTACTAAACCTACTGCATTCTCCGCGGCACCATTACTACGAGGATGTCGAGGGGCCGTCAATTTATGTGTAATGCCGTTTTTCGTTAAAAAATCTGAAAAATGTTTACTAATAAATGCTGGACCATTATCCGTTACAATTACGTGAGGTAATCCGAATCGAGCAAAAAGTTCCCTCAAATGCCGTATTGTTATCTCTGATGAAGTAGAACTCACTTTAACAGCCTCGATCCATTTCGAATGGGCATCTATGACAATAAGGTAGTATTGTTTAGCAAATGGGCCCAAATGATCTAAATGAAGCCTGTACCAAGGTGTAGTAGGCCAAGACCAAGGAAACAAAGTGCTCTTTGTTGGATTGTTTCTTTCTTTCGCACATATTTCGCAGGAACCACACATATTCTCAATATCTTCGTCAATTTTCGGCCAATATACATACGTACGTGCTAAAGACTTCATTTTGACAATGCCCAGATGACTACTGTGTAACTCTTTTAATATTAAATTCTTTAAACATCTTGGAGTTATCACCCTATACCCAAATAAAAGACAATCGTGCTCGGAAGTAATAAAATTTTTCCTATTATAATATTCTTTGCAATCGTTGGGTACATATTTTTGTACTGGCCAACCGTGAGTAACATATCCCAAATTTTTTCTGAGAGTCTCGTCTTTTTTTGTTTGTAATGCAATTTCCTTAAAATCTACAGGTTTAGAAAACTCTAAAAAGTGAATATAATTTGACTCTGAATACTCTTTTTCCCTACTATTATGTATACCATCTTTCATTGATTTGTCCAGCGGTATGTCTGCCGCCCTAGACAAGTAATCAGCCAAACAATTATCTTTAGACTTAACACATTTTACTGAGTAATTATATTCGCTTAATATTATAGACCATCTTTGTAACCTACCAGCGATCATTAAAGGTATACCCTTTTTGGGTCCGAATATAGAACATAACGGTTTACAATCACTAATTAATTTAAAATGCCTTCCATACACATATTCATGAAATTTTTGCACCCCAAATATAATAGCAAGCCCTTCCCGACATATCTGGCTGTAATTCTGTTCGGCCGGTGTGAGCGCGCGGCTCGCGTGCGCGACGGCACGCAGCTGACCGTCCGGCATCTCATGCGCAAGCCACGCCCCCACGCCGCGCGGCGATGCATCACATGATAGCACTAAGGGGAGAATCGGGTTAAAGTGTACCAGAACCTCCGAATTTTTTAACATGTCCTTAATTTTTGTAAATGAATTTTCACATTCGTCTGTCCATAACCAAGTTTTATTCTTCTTTAATAAACTATATAAAGGTGCAATAATGTTACTAAAGTTTTTTATAAATTTGGAATAATAATTAATTAAGCCTATAAATGCTCTGAGTTCACTAATGTCGCGCGGCCGAGCCGCGGCCAAAACCGCGTCCACTTTTTTAGTTTCGGTATGCAACCCTTCCGAATCGATAACATGTCCAAGGTATGACACCTTCTTCTGGAAAAAACAACATTTTTCCTTACCGACACGCAATCCGGAATCATTTAAAATTTTAAAAACTTTATTTACGTTATCGATGTGGGCAGCCCTATCCTGACCTGTAATGATCAAATCGTCCACAAAAACAGTCACATGTTGTAACTTGAATAAGGAATCCATGATTCTTTGAAATTTACTTGCGGCAGTCTTAATTCCAAAAGGTAAACGATTATAAACAAAGTTGCCCCTGTGGGTTACAATAGTACATAATTTTCTAGAGTCCTCATCTAATAATAGCTGCTGAAATGCGTTTTTTAAATCGATTTTACTATAAGTTTGTCCTCCTCTCAAGGCTGAAAATATGTCCTCGATCCGCGGAAGGGGGTACTTATCGTCATATAGGACAGGATTAACAGTCAACTTGAAATCACCGCATATTCTAATTTTCCCGGATGGTTTTCTAACCGGCACAATTGGCGTGCCCCAACCGCCGACCTCTTCGACGGGGCTGATAATGCCTTCAGCCAGCATGCGCTCCAGCTCGGCGTCCACCGCCGCCCGCAGTGCATGCGGCACCACGCGCGCCCGCTTCCATACAGGAATAGCTCCCTCGCATACTTGCAGATTAATGGTCCCGCGATTAAAAGTCCCTATACCTGGCTCAAATACGTTTTTATATTTTTGCATGATGCTCTTAAGGATATTATCGTCCTCATTCTGTGATAAATGATTAATTGAAGGAAAAGTTATCTGTAATTTACGTATCCATTTTCTACCTATAATTGGTGGACAGTCGCCGTTATCCATTACATACAATTTTGAGGTAAAAGATTTATTATTGTTGACAATACCAGGGCCTATCTGACTCTTCGGAATCCCCAAGTCTATACAGCGTAGGAGACTTATCTTCTCCTTCGGAATCACTACCCTGCACTCGAAAAAGTCTGGAACTGTTTCTCTTGTTACGACACATATGACTTATATGGCCCACTTTATCGCACTTGTAACAATTAGCACTTTTATACACACACTTATCGGCCGAGTGCTGCCGCGAGCCGCACCGATAGCACTTGTCGTAACCCTGCCTGCTGGCGGTGGCGCGCGGCGAGCCAGCGCGGCCGCCGGCGCCGGCCCCGCGCGGCGCGCCCGTCCGCCCGCCGCCTGCCCTCCCGCCGCTGCCGCTACGGGACTGGACTGCGTATACTCCTGCTTGAGATTCCTCTCCTGCGTTTTGGTTACCAACGCCACCTAATTTAGCCTCGAGCTCCGCTGCCTCCAACGTAGTTGCCAAAGACACTGCCCTCGTAAAACTAAGTTCTCGCTCGACTAATAGCCGTTGTCTATATTTTTCGCTTCTCAGGCCGTAAGTGAATTGATCTCTCAAATTCTCCTCTAAAGATTCCTGACCTTTGAACTTACAGGTCATTGCCAATTTTTTTTAATCGCAGCAGATATTCATTTACTGTTTCATTGACATTTTGCAAGCACGCCCTTAGCTTCACCCTTTCAGCCATGTCACTGGATTTTGGATTGAGATGGTTGTCCACAATGGTGACTAGTTCGTCGAAAGATTTTTTCTCGGGTTCTTCTGGACTGCACAATACCGTCATGAGATCGTATGTTTCATTTCCCACTAACGTTATTAAAAATGAGGTCTGCACTGCGTCTTTTATATTGTTTACTACAAAAAATGCTTTTACTCGTTTAATATAACTTGGCCAAGAATCTGTGTTTGAATCGAATTCTTTTATGTTTCCAATAGCACGCGCGTTGTCCGCCATTTTGCAATGATACGTCGTTAACTCGTCGCCAATTGTTATGTATTTGAGGGTAACGTAATGACAACACGGTGGCCGGTTGGTAACTGGTTTATTTAGAATGCAACTTGTATTATAAATGTGCGTGATATACAACTATAACTACACAACAAAAACTATACTAAACCTAGGGCAAAAAGAATCATCAAAATCAGTTCATAAATTAAAACGTTATAAAAAACACAGAAGAATTGTCAACCACCTCCTTTTTTGAAGTCGGTTAATATTCTGATTAGTTCTATGGCAGGGTACCTATAGGATTTACGTGAAACCCATAATATTTCTTTCTCTCTCTCTCAATCTACGCATTCGTATTGTTTGTCGTTAAGGAGTTTCCTGGTGTATCTTCCAAGTCTAAGGTCCAATACCGATGAAATTAAAATGGGACCACCTTGGAGCTATACTAGACTCAATGCAAGAAGAATCATCAAAATCGATTGATAATTGGCGGAATGATCGCGTAGCATACATATAAAAAAAAATCAGTCGAATTGAGAACCTCCACCTTTTTTGAAGTCAAAATAATGTCTACATCACAATAAGGATTAAATGTAAATTGTTATACACCGTCACGCCTATATTCCGAAGCGGGGGTGGCAGTGGTATACTGAGTACACCCACTTTTCGCTGACGATTTGGGTCCCATATACCGGGCACAATTCCAGATTTCGGACTCATACTGGGATTTTTTCGTTAGAAAAACTACATGTGACCGACCTAGGATTTGAACCCTGAACCTCCTGATCACAAAGCCATGCGCTTTGCCACTAGACCAACGAGGTAGTCTCAGTCACTCAGGCAGGTCAGTCAATATATATCGTTAGTTTAAATTAATTAATAAATAACAACTATAACAGGAATAAATACAAATTAAACACAAGTTTTAACATCGAATATAAATCATAATCGAAGACAGGGAATATAAATCATAGTCAAAGTGCAAACGTACATATTTTTTTATAAATACTTATTCTCACTTGTATGAAAAATGTCAATATCGCTACTTAAGGCTATATCATTGTAAGATGACATGAACCTATATAACGGCAAAAATTTTGCTAAATTTGTTCGACTTGTAGATGTAGAAAAGAAAGAATTTTGCATGAAGTAAATATTTTTTAATAATAAAGCCCTTTTATTCCGATTTCACTACAGCTTTGACAATACATATTTCCAAATTCAATTTGTTATAGTATGTCTCGCAAATCGGTGTGCCTCCTGGCATAGGCCTCCTCCAGATCTTTCCATTGATCTCTATCCTCAGCTACTCTGGTCCAGTATGGCCCCAAGGTTAGACGGATATCGTCTTTCCATCTTGTTTTCGGACGCCCCTGTTTTCTAGTGTCCTCTCTTGGGTACCATAAGGTTACTTGTTTGCTCCATTTGTTTATTTTGCAACGTAGCATAAGTCCTGTCCAACTCCACTTTAAATGCTCTATGCGAGTTATTATATCTACTACTTTAGTTTTCCTTCTTATTTCAGAATTTCTGATTTTATCGCTGAGTCTGATTCCTAACATGCTCCTTTCCATTGCCCTTTGTGTACTAGCTAGTCTTTCCCTGTGCTTGTCCGTTAACGCCCATGATTCGCAGCCATATGTCATGCACGGGAGGATGCAGGTGTTGAAAGTCTTTCTCTTGATATGCAGACTTAGCTCTGTTAGACTTAGTTCTTCATTATTTCTTTTAGGGACCAGTATTTTTTCCATCCGCAGGCTGTTCTTTTATTTATTTCCTTGGACATAGAGTCCTCGTGGGATATAATTTGACTTAAGTATACGTATTCTTTCACATATTCTAGCCTGTTTCCGTAAACCTCTACGTTGACTTCTGAGGAGTTGGTCATCAGTTTCGTTTTGTTTGCATTCATTTCTAATCCTACAACTCTGCTTTTTTCCGCTATGGCTTTTAGCATGTGTCCTAGTTTTTTAGGGTCTTCTTCTAGCAGGACAATATCATCAGCAAATCTCAATTGGTTTAGGCGGCTACCGTTGATGTTGATACCGTAGCTTTCCCAATCTAATCTTCTAAATATGTACTCCAGCACAGCATTAAACAGCTTGGGAGAGAGCGGATCTCCTTGTCTCACGCCTCTGTTTATAGGAAATGGGTCTCCTTTTGTTTCCAATTTAATGCGACTTTTACATATTTTGTAGATGGATTTAATTATTTGTATATAGGCCTCATCCACTCCTTGTTCTTCTTAACTCAGCCAGATAAATTTATGGGTTAGGCTGTGAAAAGCTTTGGAGTAGTCTATAAAGCAGATATATAGGGGCTTCTGGTATTCGTTATATTTTTCCAAGATTTGTTTGATTGTGTGGATGTGGTCTATTGTACTGAAGTTTTTTCTGAATCCCGCCTGTTCAATTTGTTGGTTTTCGTCTAAGACCCTTGTTATTCTTTCCAGAATTACTTTTGCAAAGACTTTGTACACATTTGAAATGAGGCTTATTGGTCTATAGTTGCCAATGTTGTCTTTATCTCCTTTCTTATGGAGGAAAATAATGTGAGATTCGCTCCATTGTTTCGGGATGGTGTCTGTTGTTAAAATGTAATTTAATAGCTTGGTTGTAATTGGGCCTATTTCTTCTACTGTGCCTCTCATCAGCTCGTTTGTTATACTGTCAGGTCCTGGAGCCTTTTCTAGCTTTTGTGACATGATGGCTTTCTGGACTTCTTGCACCAGTATTGGTGGCACATCTTTATATCTCGGGATTGGATTCTTGTAGGTGTTATATTCCTGTTCGGCGTTATTGGAGGAGTAAAGGGTTCTGTAGTAGTCTGTAGCCAGTTTCTGGATTTCTCTTCTGGTTGTTAAATATAAGGGCTTTATTATAAATATTTTTTAATCATAAATTGTATTTTCTTATCAATAAATCCTGTACTAGTAATCCCTTGCCTACTCATGCACATTAACGCATATTCACAAACTCACACCGATAGAAAATTGACAAGCTACTCCGGCCCTATGCACCGTCTATGCATTCTTCGTCTAAGATCAAATCCATTTATACCTACTTCATCCGGGGTTGCACAACCTTATTTATTTAAATTTGCCGCCCTTTTACACTCTCAGCTATCATTACGACAGAGTCTATATCAGAGACGAAGAATGCCTAGACACCGTATATCGCCGCGGTAGCGTGTCAATTTTGTGTCTGTGTGAGTTTGTGAATCTGCGTTAGTGTGCGTGATTAGGCAAGTGATTACTAGTACAAGAGTTATCGATAAGAAAATTTATCGATAATTTATGATAATAATTAACAAATATTTACTTTATGCAAAATCGTAATTGACTCATATAAATTATGATTTCGAATTACTACGAGTAATTTATATAAGTTTACACATACGTATTATAATACAAATCTTAAAAAATAATCTGTAAACATCGATATTAGTATGTACAATTTAATACAATAGTAAAGCCTCATTGGTAATACGCATAGCGATCACAAGGTCGTCGGTTTGAATCCTATGTCGGAAAATAGTAATTATTCGATAAAAAAAATCTAGTCCGGAGTCTGGCACTGTGCTCGGTATAATATCAATAGACTAATCCTCTACTACATGAGACCTTACATTGTTGAATGACAAGTTAGTGTACACAGTACACCACTCCCACTGCCGCTTGGGGCATATAGGCGTAGCGGTGGTTTCAAATTTTACATCACATTTACCCTACGTTTTCACGTGCGCTTTTTCAATGCACGTTAGCCATAAAACTAGGATGTATGGTCAGCGCATATCGCTGAGGTAGCATGGTAATATAATGTGGGAGTTTATGGATTAGTGTACTTTAATGGGGAAGTGATTACTAGGACACGCCTTATCAACGTAAAAGACAATTGATGATAAAAAAATATATTTATCTGAACCGAACAGAAAACCTTAAGTTACCTGGGAATCTATAGTAAATCTGTTTATTTATTGAATAACATTAGTGTACACTGACACATGTGTAATTATATCAATTCACACCATTTTTAATCTACCCCTGCTGATTGTGTATAAGGGTTAATTAAAGTTGAATCAGTACGACAAAAAAAAAATTGGAGCAAGCAGTTCAGTTCACTTTGTGATAATTGAAGATATATCATCTAATACTTTGTTAATTCTGAAAATTCCTTCGTTATATTAATATGCACAAAAAAACTTCCTCATTTTAAGAGACATGGGCATCAGATTGAAAAATAGATTTTTTCTGCTGTATAATGTGTAAATATATCAAAAGTGCTATAACTCGAGTTGTATCACCTGGAGTGGTACTTATTTGCTACTAGACCAATATCGCACATAAATAAGATTTTTTAATACTGAGTTCTTAGATTTACGCGAATATTACACATGAAATAAAACTATTTTTTGGATTTTATTGCGGTTTATTTTTTGATTTTAATTTCCCAAAGTTTCGAATGCTTTGCATCACCCATGGTCACGGAAAGAACTGAGGTGTTAGATGTCCAAACGGCATAAGTATACCGGGGTCAAACTTTTTAATTATTTTTGTTGGTCCGATCTACGCAGAATGAGCTCACGGTGTCTTGAGGTATCTCAGTGTTATGCTTGGTTTTGGATTTGATTATATTAATTACCGGATTCCAAGTCGATGGAAGCACCCAACCATCTTCAATATTGAAATTAGGATGTTTTTTAATTTGAATAGCCTCATAACCCATCCTTGGTAGGAATCGTTGTTCTTTCACGAGGATATGTGGTCTATCAAATCGGGTGCGGTCAAGGACGTTTTCACAGACTGCAGACTTATTTGAGCGACGGTGTTTTAGGTCAGCTATGTGTTTATTAACCCGAGTTTTTAATATTTTTTTTACTGTAATTATACTAATGACCCTTAAATAATATTAGCTTATTAAAAAATTTCTGACACTAGTTTCTACTACTGCATTCTTCATTATATAATGAATTCTTAATTTGAAATACTTTTCACATATTGATTTTATTAATAAATATTTTTGGTCGTCAAAAAAATCATAATCAAACTGGTGTTCATTTAAAACTTGAAAAACATTTTCATATTTTGTTGAATGTAGAACTTGCAATATAACGTCGCAAAATAGCGAGATAGTGAGAAGATGAAATAATCATAAATAGGTCCCACCCCCGATTGGGGAATATAGACGTGACAGTGTTTATTTAGATATTCTATCCTTACTACATTTCATCCAAATTCGTTTAGTCATTATGACGTGAAATAGGAATTGTTAATGTTTCAGTATTAATTTATTAATATCGAAAGTACGCGATAGGCGCTGTAGGACATCACTAGTGGAGAAGCGTAAAATAATGCATATTAAAATACAAATTAAAGCTTTAAACTCACAGTTAATTATCACCGTATATTAATTATATGACGTCAATAATATATATATTAAATGGTAAATCCATAATTTTGCTTTGAAACTTCCCTATAATATAATAAGAGGCAATAAATACATTTGTGTAAAATGATAATTCAGGATTTTCACTCCTCCTTTGGTTGTCCTTGATTTACAAAATACAGCACAACACGACATAATTTCACTGTATTAAAATATATTTACTTTTCACAATAATTTTCATTTATATTTTAACCGCTGAAACGGACGGGGCGCATTTGTTATGGCCCAAACATAGGTCACAACAGGCTACCAAGCACACGTACAGGGCGACGTTGCCAACCTTACAATAGCTTTCTCATTCACTCAACATGGTGATCCGTGTAATTGAGAGAGAAAAAAGACAATGTGTTGAACGATGACCGGCGGAGCGGCAACGTCATATGACTCCCTCCAGGTAATTTTACCTTCATGCTCTATATGCTATAATAATTTTACCTAAGGGTGGTAGTGACAGTTTTAAGTGTCAAACGAAATTAATACTTAATGAAATCGCATTAAGGCGTAAAACCATAACCAGAAACAGGTCATGCCTCTGATTGCCATTGAATAAAGTATAATTTTCTTTGACAATTAAAACTGTCACAGTACCCATCTTACATAAAAATACTATAGAGGGTGAACTTTTTTTTTTTTTACGTGTGGAAATGCCTGACGCATACCCCCGGGCCGAGGGCACGGCCCGGGTGGTTATGTGGGGCTTGCACCCACTTAAACCCCCCGGCGTCCTACTGCCCTTTTGCAGGGCCACAGGAATCGTCACTGGCATGACCTCTGTGGCACCGGCGGGCTCAGTCCGCAGTTAGGCGCGGACCTCGACAAATGTAGGGGGGAGTTCGGTCTCCCCCTACCGCCTGTTGGAGGCTGCGCGGACGCAGCGCTAATTCGGTATGGGCCTGCTAAGTTCTAGGGTGCCGGGGTGCCCTCCCCGACGCCTGCAGGCCGAGATTACGGAGGGCGAAGGTCGTTCCGGGCGTAGTCCCTGCGCCTTCGAACGTTTCCTCCCTGACCCGCTCTGCCTCCTCCTTCGTGGACATGACGTCCTCGCAAAAGGCTGCCATTGCCGCCCAGGCGCTCTCGCTCCCAACCATGGATGATATCACGGTCGGGAGCGATAGCCCCTGTCCCCCTGCACCGAGCGCTCCGGCGAGCCGGCGCCGCTCGGCATCCCATACTGGGCACACCAGCATTGTGAACGCCACCGTGTCCTCTGGGGCCGCGCAATGGTGGCAGCGCTCCGACTCCTCACGACCGATCCGCCACAGATACCACCCGAAGCAACCATGCCCGGACAGTACCTGCGTCAGACGGTACGTGAGGACGCCGTGTCGTCGCCCCAGCCACTCCCAGAAGACTGGCAGCAGCGCAGCGATGACGGTGTGACCGGCAGTGGTATGGGCGAGCTTGCTCGCCCATACCACTGCCCATGCGGACTTTGCCGCCCGGTAGACGGCATGCAGCTCCTCCTCCCTGGGCGTTAGACCCAGAGAAAGCGGTGAGTTCCGCCTTCTCCTTCTCCGCTGTCTGTTGTACTGGCGGCGCGCAGCGACACAGGCGCGTCGCAGTTGCGCAATTTCACGCGACCCCCAGTACACCTGTCGTCTGCGAGGAGCTGCATGCCGTACACGGGGCATGGCGGCATCGCAGATCGCCGTGGCTGCGGATCGACACCACTCGGCCTCCCCTTGGATGTCGAACGGGGAGACCGGCGCCGGTGTCCAGGCCTGCACCTCTGTTGCCTCGACTGCTGCCTCCACATCCAGGCGCGCCAAGGCCCACCTCGGCCCACCCCCAGCCACGTCAGCCGGCACGGCGGCCCGAG
Organism: Phalera bucephala; assembly: GCA_905147815.2. Classification (NCBI taxonomy): domain Eukaryota; kingdom Metazoa; phylum Arthropoda; class Insecta; order Lepidoptera; family Notodontidae; genus Phalera; species Phalera bucephala. The sequence continues at coordinate 6,053,987 of LR990620.1, read as the reverse complement.
ACTCGGCGGAGACCACATATCTGATGTATACGTGATCAGACAGGGTCTCCACCGAGTCGACGACTCTCCAACCTCGTATCCGGTTTGCCAGTGTCGGGGTGGCGAAGGATACGTCCACCACCGAGCCGCCGCCCCGTCTGACGCATGTGTAGGCAGTGCCCCTGTTCAGGACTGCCAGTCCCCACTCTTCTAGGGCCTCCCCCCTCACGTTGTCGTCGGGGAACCCCAGGCTGAGGACTTGGCGTCGAAGTCCCCCGCAACAAGAACGGGACACGGCCGACAACGAACCATAAGGTCGCCGAGTCGCGAGAGGAGGGCCTCGAACTCGGGTAGTGGTCGGTTTGGCGAAAAATACACCCCGACCACCACCATGGCCCCCACACGAGCGGCGACAAAGCCCCTCTGCCTCTCGAAGTCTTCGAGAGACAGAGAGCCCCTACACCTTGGCAGCAGAATTGCCACCGTGCCGTCCGTGTCGCCAGTTGCTGGCGGGCAGAACAATGTAAGGTTCCGCAGCCACTGCCACGTCGATCGACCACTCTGCCATGCTCTGAAGCAGGAGATCTTGAGCTCTGGCAGAGTGGTTGAGGTTTGTTTGTAGGAGACTAACAACGGGGGAACGACTACCCATTGTTAGTCTCCATTCTTACAACCGCCTCGGTCTGGCGCGTCCTGAGCGGTGCTGGCCGCTCGAAAGTGCGCACTGGGGCCTTCTTACTTCTTCTTAGGTCTTTGAGCCCGCCCGGTGATCGGCGGGCTTGCCGAATTTACCGCAACTTAGGCAGTGTGCGGAACCCGCGCAATCCCGCGCCTGGTGTCCCGGCTGTCCGCAGTTGTGACAGTGCTCCCTGCTGTCCGCTATTCCCACTGGACAGAGAGTGCCGACGTGCCCCCCCACCTGGCAGCGGAAGCAGCGCAGCGGCCTCGCCCGCAGCAGGGCCATGTCCGCGGACACCCAGCCTACGAGTAGCCGCCGCGCATCGGAAAGCTTTTTGGCGGCCTCCACGGGGCAGGTCACCACGGCCGAGAACAGGCCTCCGTAACCCGCCCGTATGTCGCCGCACTTCACCCGCTGCAGGTCGCATCCTCATGCCTTGGCCACCGCGGCGATGAGCTCGTCCAACTGCACCGAGTCATCGAGCCCACTGATGCGGAGGCTCGCCGACTTATAGGGCCGCGAGATGAGGATTTCCTCCGAGGACAGCCCTTCGCGGAGCTTCGCCGCCAGCGCGTCCGCCTTCGGGGAGCTGTTCGCACCCGGGATTTCGAGCAGGCGCGCACCGGTTACAGTGCGCTTGGCCGTGAGCCCCTCGATCCCGAGCTCCCCGATGTCGATCGTCGACCTGGCGAGATGGATCATCGCGGAGTAAGTGATTCCGCGCTCCTCTGCCCCAGGCGCCAGGGTCAGCACGACCGCCGCCGAGTTTGGAGCGCGGAGCCTCCGGCGTTTGCGCGCTCTCGCCTTTTTGGCCTTTCTGGCCGCCTTCTTTCGGGCCCCTTTGGCTCCCGCAACCTCCCACTGGCCCCCCTCTCTGGCATTGGGAGGCGCTAGCTGTTTCTGCTGTGCCTTTTTGTTATGCCCCTAGACCGCCCCCTTACTGCCTTTGGATTTTTGGGCCGCGGGAACCTTGGGGGCGGCGGGTGCAGATGGTGTTGGCACGGGTTTGGAGGTCCGCGCTGATGTCGACGGCACAGCGTCCCGCCCCGAGAGGCGACTCGGGGTTTTCGGCGGCGCCTTCTGCGCGGCCTTCTGCGCATACGTCGCCGTCGGCGTCTTCGAGGCCAAGGGAGGGCGCAATACTATGCCCTCCAGAAACGAGAGCCTCTGGAGGACTTTGCCCATTTCCTCCCTGATCACCGTTGCCAGGTCGGTATCTGGGGCTTTTGGAGCCGCCTTGGGAGACTGGACTTGTGGCCTGTCCTCGTCGCCAAGGACCATCGCCTTGACCACGTCCAGCTCCTTTTTTATTGCCGCCATTTGTTTGTGGAGGCGGGCATTCTCCACCTGCAGGCGGAGGACCTCGTCGGAGGCGGTGCGGGAAAACGCCTCCTCCACGACTTCACCGATGGAGTTGGCCGCCAACTTTAGGACCTTCTGGCACGTTCCCTTGAGCCCCTTCGATATACGGGCTACGTCCCGTATGTTCTCGAGAGACTGGGCCACTTTGCCTTTCAGCCCCTCAAGGAGCAGCTCGTCCGGGTCTGGGTTTGACGAGGCTCACGACGCCGCACGGGAACTACTCCCGGCGGCCAGTGCGGCCTTGATGACCGATTGGTCCGCCTTTTGTTTGAGGGCCCGCCTTCCCGTGGTGGGGGGTCGTCCTCTGCCGCGTTTGGACTGCGGTCTTGGCGGTTCGTCAGCATCCGAGCCCTCACCCGATCCCGAGCGACTGTCTTCCGGCCTTCTGGGTCGCTTTTTGCCCCACATTGTGGTGCTTCGAGCGAAGCTGGAGTCCGAGGTGGACATTTCGCTCACTTCCAGCTCCTCCTTTTCTGTCCAAGAAGCGACCTGCTTTAACCGTTGCATGACAACAACCGGTTCGTTGGGTCTCATCACCTGCAACTTGATGTCCTTTGTTCCTTTAAGAACCTTCTCCTTCTTTTCATCATTATTATTTTTATTTCGGTTTTCCATATTAGTCCCACGAGTATGGGGGAAATAAAACGTCGACCCGGGCGGAGCCCCCTGCACCCGGGCAAGCTTATATACACCGAGGGGTCGGCCGGTACCTCGGGTTGCCGCACCTGCAGTGGTAATTTTTTAAAGTGGTTTTCTTCCACGCGTCCCAGACGGCGAAGGCAGGGCCCCCGTCCCAGCGTAGAGCCGAAGCTCATCATTGCCGGTTACGGGTTCGCCATCGGTGGTCCAAGACTGTGCCTGGAGGCGGGGTAAGCGCACACCAGACCCGACGACTAGGAGGGAAAGGGAAAGGGTTGGGAAGGAAGTTAGGGATGGGGGTAGAGAAGGGGAAGAGAAGGGTTATGTTACGGCTTCGCGCCCTCTCCCGACTGTCGTTATCGCGGGGTCTCACTGGTCCTCTCTGAAGCCCAGAGAGGTACCTAGAACCCCCGAGCAACGTTTCTACAATTTGCCCGCTGCGCCCCACCCTCTCCGAATGGCAGAGATTGTGAGGGGCGGCATGGCGACTCTCGCCACACGCGCTGGACTATTCGCCACCGCCGGCGGTCCCTCCGGGAAACGAAGGCCCAGGGTGCACCACGAGGAAGTTGTCCGACCTAGCACTCCATAGAGGGTAACCCTACGTTCACAGGACGCTTTTTCAACACGCGTTAGTAAAACAATGGAATAAAACAAACGGTTAAGTCATAAACGTAGGATATATAACCCACAGCGTTAAGTACATTTTTTCGAAAGTGCTTCAGCACCACGCGTTGAAAAAACGTTCGTACGAACGTGAAGTTAGATAATTTAAAATATAGTTACATAAATTATAATATTTTCCTACATTGAAGTATTAACAGAATAATTAAAAAGTATGATACCGTTAGTTATTGCATTTCAGATATTAAATCAATTCCTTCTACGTCTTTCTTTTTTTTTTAAATTAAAATCCTATCCAAATTGCATCTAATTCCGTCCAGCAGTTTTTGCGTGATTAAGTAACAAACATTCAAACACCTAAACATACAAACTTTCACATTTAATATATTAAATATTAATATTAGTAGGAAGTAGGATTAGATAATATTAAATAAATTTACAGTGTAACAAAACCAGTTAACTATACATCGTAGTTCACTAGAACAATAGGTGACATTAGTCGCAGCATTGCTAGCTTATGAAAACTTAAATCACTCTCAGCTTTCATTAAGCAGACTCTAAAAATATATTTTAAATAAACAAGCTTCTATACCAAGAAATACAATGAATATATTTTGCTTCTATGGCCTCCTTCCGGCTACATCATCAGATCCTGGGCACTATCCAGGTCTACAATACCGTCTAAATCCGGCGGGGTCATATTGAGTAGTTGGGTGGTTTCATTGACCACCTTATGGCTATATCATCAGACCCTGAACCATCTGGTTGTCTATACAACCAGATAGTACTTGTCAATAGCAATCCAACAAGTCTAAACACAAGGGGGTTATGTGGTATAATTCACAATTAAATCATGAAACCATGCTACCATATTATTGCATTGTCAGTGAACTTACATATGTATGCCAAATTTCCGTTTAATCGGATACTTACCAGTGCTTTAAAAATGGGTTACAAGATTTGAACCGGAAGACAGACAGGCATACGAACAGTGCATGTTAAAATAGGTTAAGGCTTATAAAAAAAACACTTGGTGCCATGATGCCATGGCTGGTGTGTGTCAGTGTCAAGTGTCAGTAAAATGTCTATTATGTCATAATAAATGTCATTCACGGGAAAATACACAAATCCAATCCAACCAAACAAGCTAAGGGAAGGAACAGTTTGTATATAGTACTCTGTGGGAAGGAATCATTGGAAATGAAACCCCAAATGAATGACTGTGGAATCTAAACATAGAATTGAGCGCGAAAGTTCTAATCTAACTTGATTAATGTTATAAATGTTATTGTGAAATGAACTAAAACAGAAATGGAGTGTACGCAGAGACTGGAGTGCACACAAGAGTTATATGACGCATATACGGAGAGAACATGCCCTGAACAGGTAATTCGCATTTTCTGCACATTATAAAGCCTTATCTGCCTCGTTGGTCTAGTGGCACAGTGCATCGATTTGTGAACAGGAGGTTTGGGATTCAAATCCCAGTTTGGACAAATGTAGATTTTGTAACTAAATATTCTCAGTATGAGTCTGAAATGATCTGAAAGGTAAATGGCAATAGGTTCGCCCCTTATTATATAGGACCTAACAATGTCGACGAAAAGTGGTTATTCTATGTACACCTCTGCCAGCCCTTCACTTGGGGAATATAGGTATGACATTGTTTATTTATTCATAATAAAGCTTTACTGATATTTTTCGTGTTTTTGTGTATTCATTTACACACCTGAAGTAATTACATGACCATTATGCCTTACAATTTCAAAATTTCAACCAGTACAAGATAAATCAAATGCCTCTACGCTTCATATTTTTCAATCTATCTATGCATCATTACACCAGATTACTTGCACGGTAGGCAGAAAGATCATAGTTCCCACATTCTGTCTTTAACCATTTTTATTGCATGTAAACTCTGGCGAATCTGCAAATAAGGTATTCTTATCATACTTCTCTACGCAGAGAGTGGCTAGATGACTTGCGGGGTAGGCACCCCGCAAGTGATCTGGCATGATGACATATATAGACACTTCTGGCAAATATAAATCTTCCGAGCAGACATTGGATTATTGCTTACTATCACATGTTTGTTTACTACAATGAGGGCATCGAGTACATCTGATTGTCAGCCAACTTAGCCCAGCTTGGCGGCACTGGTTACCCTTGAGGTTGGTCGGTCGACTGCCTCGTTGGTCTGGTGGCAAAAAATCGCTTTGTGATCACGAGGTCCTGGGTTCAAATCCTAGGTCGGACAAATGTAGTTATTCTAAAGAAAAATTCCCAGTATGAGTCCGGAGTCTGGAATTGTGCCCGGTACATGGCAATAGGCTCGCCCCCTATTACATGGGAGCTAACATCGTCGGCGAAACGTGGGTGTACTCAGTACACCTCTGCCACCCCCTCTGGGGAATATAGGCGTGACGGTGTGTGTTATTTTCAGGCAAATATCTATTGCTCCATAATTCAGATAAGCAAACTGAATTGTTGATCCATTGAGTTTATCTGAATTATGGAGTTATCAATTTGAATAACATGTTAAATCATACAGACATCAGTATAAACAGGCTATACTTATTCATTCATGAGCTTCTGCATTGTAATAATGTTTCCCAGATCATCTGTCCAAGCCGAGGCTGTTCCTCCTTGAAGCACCCTTTAGTTAGTTGCCCCCTTGCCGTTCTGGCATATGTGTAGTGGTTGCATGCTCACTCTCTTGTCCAGAGTAGCTGTAAAGAACCAACAGTGTAGATCAATCACACACAGAACAACTGTAATAATCTTTTTAACTTACCTACTTGTGTGTCGATTTTAAATAATTCAACTTTCTGATTCATCCTCCAATATAATAAATCTAATAACTATATTTGGTAAACAAGGAAAATGATCAATGTACCTATATGAGGTCTGCAAGGAAAGAACCTGTTAGAACTCTGTACTCTCTAGGGTTGCCAACTGTACTATAATTTATAGTATTGTATTTACTATATTTCTGGTCTGCATACTATGAATTGATGAAAAAAGAAATAGTACACAAAAATACTATATTTTTATGAATTCTAAATGGCGAGAATAAGAAACTGAAGTAGTATCTCATTAATAAATAAAGGCTTTTTGATTTTCATTGATTTAAAAATTGAATGTGATAAAGCATATGACACTTTTAGTTTTGACAAAAAATTGTTAAAAATTGCAAGAAATGCATATAAATATAGTTTTTATAAACATTAATAAATAACAAATATATCTTCCATCTATTTTTAGTTTATTTTTCATAAAATACTAATTTTTTTTGGGGTACTAATTTTTTTAAATAATATGTTTCACCAAAGAAATGTTGGCAAACCTAATACTCGCTGTTACCCTGCGAGGGATGATATAGATAGATAGAAGAAAAATGCTGTGCTTATTGAAATGTCTATTCTATATCATCATGCGAAACCCTTGCAGGGTAGGCAGAGGGACCAGAATTCCAACAGGTTCTTTTCCTACATACCTCTCTTGCTTCCTTCTTATCGTCAAGTCGAGACTGTTTCTCTTTGAGGCAACCTTGAGCTAGTTGCCATCTTACCTGTCTGGCTCGAGCATAGTGGTTGCACGCTCATCCCTCTTGTCCAGTGGAGCTGTAAAGGTGCAGTGGCCAACAGCTCACTAGATTTTTTGTGTGTACACACACAAAAAAATCCTCATTGATTTCTCTCTATTTGAAATCTCATCCAGATTTTATGCTATTTATATACATTCGTAATGGGTTGTTTCAGATTGGTTTCCTGGGGATATGCGGGACAAAATACCCAGTGGTTAAAGGTCCAAACAAAATTGGCAGGGACCCTCAGACATGTAAAATTGTTTTAAATTTGAATGTAAGTATATCTTATCAATTAACTTGTGTATTTTTTCTTATTGGAGATCTTTACATTTCAAGCATTTTTAATTATCTTTAATCAATGGCTTGTTGTAGTGGTTTAGGTGTCCTCTTAATATTAATATTAAGAGCTGAAACTTCACACAATTTTTTTTTCGTCATCTCAGACGATAATTTCATGGTACATAATAAAAAAAAAAAAGTTTTTTTTGGCACACCCTAATATATATGTTTTGATTAATTTAATTACCTGTTGAAAGAAATAAAATTAGAAATTATTGTAACTAGTGCTCGCCTATTGGTCGAAATTCGACCATAATTTTTTATTGATAAATCAATGTATTTTTAATGCATAATTAAAAAAAAATATTAGCAACCTGCCCTCCTTCTCTATATAAACTATATGTGGGAAATTTCATACTCCTCCGTCCGCGCAATAATCGTAAAAAGGGGTACAAAGTTTTTGCTTCACGTATTAATATAATGATTGGTGAAATTTGGTTATTTTTCCTTCCCCCTGGGGGAAGAGTGAAAATACTATTTATACCAAAAAAAAAAGCTCGGTTCTTTAAGATTTGTTAAACAGAGTTTACACTATAGTTCTTTTAGTATTCTGGTAATATATCCATAATACAAGCCTGTTTAGTAGTGAGGACAGGCTGCAAATACTTATTTATGCATATTTATTTTAGATAGATCTATTTTATGTTTTTTTCAGTCAATATCAAGACAGCATGCTGTGATAAACATACTGAACAGTAGAGAGTTCATGCTGATGGACCTCGGCTCTGCCAACAAAACTAAATTAGAAAATGTTAGTACATATGTCTCTTATAAGATAACCTTTTTCGTACATAAACCATGTCATATTTTAGAGTAAAATTATGGACAGTATTATCAAGTGGAATGTCACTTTATGACATTCGCAGAGTTGCCGTTTGTCATAAAAGGACATTGTCGAAAATTGCCCCAGAACCAACAATTTGACCTAAGCCATCATTATTTAAATATTTTATTAAAATGATGGCAAATACCCGTATCTAACGGACAATTTGCAATCTAAAATGACTATTTTAAAGTATTGTAGACTTACAATATTGAAGTCGCCGACATCTTTACTAAATGTCAACACTCAATTTATTCTATGCACTCAATATAACCTCATATGTATGCTACTGATGCTCATATGTAGGCTACTGAATTATAACGTCAAAATCTAATACTTTTGATGCAATATTGCGATTCCCCCGCTTGTCCGTTGAATGATAATATAATTAATCCTTTCCGATATAAGCGCCTACATACATAGAAAAACGCAGCTGGCCACTTCTGTCTATCTATATATAGTATACTAGCAGTTTCCCGCGTACCCGGTCGACAACAGCGCCACCTACCGGGTATATGTTATATAGACTATGTTATGGTTCTGGATAAGGTAGCTTTCTAATGGTGAAAGAATCTTTTGAAATGGGTCCAGTAGTGGGATTTTGAGTTTATTCGTTACAAACATACAAATAATAAATAATTTCCTCTTTATAATATTAGTATAAGTATATTCTAATTTTTTTTACACGTTGCCCCACACTTGGATTAACTCCTGTGTCGTGGGTGCGTTTACAAACATGAAAATTCACATACACAAATACCCAGATCGCAACAAATAATTGTGGGTCACACAAAGATTTGTCCCGTGCGGGCATCGAACCCGCGACTATTCGACCCCGTGGGCGGAGCGGCTTAAGCTCTTAAACACTCCGCCAAATTGTCCATCAGACATCTACGAGTATCGATCATTCTATGATATAAAAAATGGGCCCTTGGGTATGATCTGACTTTAAATAGTATTTTTTTTTGAACTTCTTTTCTACAGAAGACACTAGACAGCTACATACCGCATCCCCTTAAGAATGGTGATATGGTTCAATTCGGTGACGTTTTCGGTGTGTTCCGGTTATTGGAAGATAATGACGAACTACCGATGACACAGGCTATCGATATCGACATCCCGGAGACGCCGGCGCCCAGTCGACACGCATCGAAGTTTAAAGCCCCGGTTACATTGATACCGGAGTCTCCTGATGTTAGTGATAAGGTACTGAGAAAGCTCTGTCGTTTTAATATGAAGAAATAATATCTATCCCGCAGGAAACCTATACTTTTCCGGGATAAAAAGTAGCCTGTATATTATTTCGTGACTTAAGATACACAAATATTATGATCTAAAAACAATTTCGCTATGTATTTTCTTCTTTTAGAGAAAATGACGTCTTTATCTATAACAATAAATTTTAATTACTAGAACTTATTTCATTTTTTCAATATTAAAAAAATAAATAAATTCAAGGCGTAACGTAATTAACGCAAGACCTCAGACACCCCACTTAGATAATTGCTTTACAAATTATATACGAAAACAAAACTTCGACTTTTAAAAAGTTAACTACCATTTTTGTTAAAACTTTAAAACTTATCCTAATTAACTACGAAACCTATGGACGCATTACAAATAAACACACTACAAGCGCAACTGCTACGCACGCACACAGTCGAACACCGGGTCATTCACTCGACTATCGATAGGTTGAGTAGTTTTCGTAATACTGTCCTTATTACATGCGCATAAGGCACACTTTGCTTTACACTCGTTTCGAAGGTATTTCACGCTAATTCCCGATATTAAATGCGCGGCATTGTGCACGGAAATGAACATGAGAGTAAGGATTTTGGATTCTTATCTTTCCATCACACTTTGAATAATTTTATTAATTAGAACAAAAGGATATTAAAATTGAATAATTTTTTTTAAGACTGGACATGTGTTTTTTATTTGATTTCTACTTATTAGATGTAAACAAAATTGAACAAAGTAGGCGATAATTGTAATAGTAAATGATAATTGTTATACTTTCATCCAGATAGGGGCAGAATAAACTAACTCAAGGCACTATTACGGCGCTCTCTTAAAACACTTTCATAATGTCCACTATCTTGTTCAATGTACTTTAACGCCCGAACACGTAGTTTTTTAATTTATTAAGCACTTCAGTGTTTTTTTTTTAATTATTTGAATTGCCGTCAATCAATATTTTTTTAAATTTTTTGTTTATTGAATGGATGCTATCAGATTCGTTTACGTACACAAGAGATTTAAAAAATACCGACACACATAAGTCGAATGGAGTAAGATCAGCTGATCGTGGAGGCCATTGCACTGGTCCCCCTCGACCGATTCAACGGTTACCAAATTCAGCGTATAGATATTGACGAACACTCCAAGTAACATGAGAGGGAGCTCTGTCGTTTTGATAACTGAAACTCCCGATAAATTTGCTAGCAGAACGTCTTCTAATAACATGGGCAAAGTTCGAGCGGAAACTCTACTGCCATGGGTCTGATTAAACACTTGACACGCCAATTCCACGTTATCATCACATCACATCGATAGTGTTCGCAGCATTTCAGTGTATTGGATACTGGTATACCTAAATGCCATAGCACGCGATTTCGCTCCGATTATTGCGTCATAAACAAACACAAACAAACCGATCGGAACCTACGCGGCCAGTTGGGCCGCGCGCCGGCCGGCGCCAGTGTTTCTATTTTTTCACTATTATTATCCTAAACCTTATTGCGTCTGAGTGGAGTTTCGGAGGAAGGTAAAGGCGCCATTTAATTTCGCTGAAATTGTCACGCAGAAATATTTTATTCAAATTGCAAAGATAATTAAATCAATTCTTTATTACTATCATTTTCCATCATATTATATAATAGATTTAGGTTTTTATGGAAACAAAATAAATATTATTAATTGAGTATTGAAATGTGTAATTCTCGAATTTGTTTGATGCCGCTTTTGTTTGCTACATACTTACATTATTATTTTATTGCCTTATTTTTTCCTGTTAGGAAACCGATACTTACTGCATGTTGAATCTTAAAATTATTTTTTTAAATAGGATATTTTGAAAAACTGAACTATCAAAGTACTTACACTCCACTTCAGTAAACAATTTATTTTTGTGATTTTTGACTTTTTTGAAAATATCGGATATGATGTGAACAACGATGCAATTACCTTAAACTAGCGTGCGCTTAGTAAATCGTAGTAAGATTCATTCTACGTTTATGAATGTGGGCATTAATACAGCTGATTGACAAACGAATGTCTGTATGTATGTGTGCAGTTCAGAGAAAGTTTTTGTAGTGCGATGGAAATTGCCGTATTGCTTTGAGGTATGGTTCAATTTTCTTTAGTACAGCTGACTGAGGTGTTGGCATGTATATCAATGGGAACGAGTGACCATGATTTTAGCTAATTTGAGTAATTTTGGGCTTAAATGTTACATATGTTTTTTATAGATGGAATTGATTCAGCTGTCAGGTCGTGCGTTAATTACGTTACACCTTGTATAAACAAAATATTTATTTTTTAGTTTGTGTTCAACAAAGTACCTATATATTTTCCAGGAGGACTCTTTTATCACATTGTCCAAAGGAAGATTACATGAAGACACACCAAAGAAATTGTCAAACAGTCAGTTTATAACGCCATTTGGGAAAACATTACCGATACGGCCTGTTAGTTCCCCAAAAACAGAAATTACTCAAAATTCTAGATCAAGTTTAAGTTTTGTACACAACCCCAACACCATTTTAAATGAATCATTGGCATCTAATAAAATTGTTGATGATATTCATGAAATGGAAACACAACCTCCTGATGATGTTGTTAATGAAAGTACTGATTCTATATACACGGCTAACACCCAAGTTCCGGAAGAAATTGCGGCATCCCCTTCTATACATAGCTTAGACACTCAAATACCAGTTACTACACCTGACTATTTGCCTGAAGTGCGCAGAATTAATAATCAGCACGAAATGAAATTTGATTTATATGCTGCTAATAAAGAGAATGATGTTAGCATATTCAATGCTGAAACTCAGCCGTTTCCGTGCAATGATTCTATTGAAAATAAGAAAATAGAAGTTAAAAAAAAAAGTAAATTGATCAGTCCAGCTAGAGATTTGTCTGCAAAGACAATTGGTATGTCAGATGAAGAAGTACTATTTGATGATGTTGATGATGACACATTTAATGAAGATTTTAACTCACAAGCGTTGTTACCTGATGAATTGCCTTTTCAAGAATGCAATGGTGCAGAGACAAAAATATCTGATACAAATTCTTTGAAAGAAATCACAAAGCAACCAGACAAGCCTGATCCAAAACCTACGAAAAGAGACATTAGAATAAAATCTGACGGATCAACAGATTGTGAAGATGACTTACTGCCCACACAAAAGATACCAGAATTACCCAAAACAGTTAATATTAAACAAAAGACTGAAGCAAAACCTTTAAACAGAGTGACACGAGCAGCATCAGATAGTTCAACAGACTGCGAAGATTTCGACATGATGCTGACACAGAAGATACCAGAATTGCCGACTAAAGATAATAACAAAAAAACACCTGTACTGGAAAATGGAAAAGCATTCATAAAGCCTTCAAAAAGAGACCGAAGAATACATTCCGATAGCTCAACAGACTGTGAAGATAATGATATGATCATGACGCAGAAGATACCAGAATTACCAGTTAAAGATAACACTAAAAAAGATCCTGTACTGAAAAATAAAGAAGCTATAATTAAGACTTTAAAAAGAGATCCAAGAATAGAGTCTGATAATTCAACAGACTGTGAGAATAATGGTATGATCCCTACAAAAAAGATGCCAGTAAACAAAGGAGACCAAGATGACATTCTGACAGATTGTGAAGATGATTTAATTGAAATTAGTTTAAATAAATCAACTAACCTTCAACCCAAAGTTGATGCTATAAAATTTGAAGACATGGATACACAGATAGTACAGCCTCAAGACCATCAAGCATTTGAAGATATGCCGACGCAGGTGATCGACATTATTGACAAAGATATAGCGAATTCTAGGATTGAACATGATATAGATGGTGTAGCAACACAAATTATAGAGGAGGTCCCAAATAAAACTACAAATGAAAAATTTAAAGAAATCGTCAGCCCTTTTAAGATCCCATTACAATCGCCCATAAAAATCAAATGCAAAGACATAGTAAAACTGACAAATTATAAGAGTAATATTAATAAACAAACCGTGGATGATAGTAATTTTTATGCAGCCACGCAAGATATATACGATGATCTATGTTCACAGAGAGAAGGATCGCCTGAAATTGTAAAGCCACTTTCAAAACCTAACAATTCCGAAAGATCATCCATCGAAGATGACGTGGTGCCATCTTCAGTGGAAGATTATCAAGTCGGGGATAGATTTGCGAATATTGAAAAAGTGTTGAGTCCCAAATACGTAATTGATAAATCTAGCAGCAGTGACGGAGACGAGAAAGTGAAAAATTATGTAAACAACCTTTCAAATCAACAAGTGAGAGATATAATAGGTGTCAATACTGCAGTCAGTAAGCTAAAACGTTGGCCCAGTGATCCGTCTGATTCAGAAAATACGCCTAAGAAAGTAAGACCACTCAAATTCATGGATACCGATTTACCGAACAGTCAGGAAATCAAAACAAGTGTTTCGGCAAACCATAAAACTACTATTATAGAATTTTCAAGTGATTCTGAAACGGAGAACAACTCCGACGAGCAGTGTACACCAATTCTGTACCACAAGAAGAAACGAAAAACCGATGCGAAATTAAACCTTACTAAAAAACTTGATGTAGATAAATTACCCGAATATGTGATAAGCAGAGTAAGAAAGCCAACGGCCAAATTGGGGGATAACTCGGCGGCTGCGACGAACATTCTTAAACCAAAATTTCTGACAGAACAGGAGGACCAAATCGACAAAGATATCGTCGTGGAGAACATAAAAAGACTAAAGAACAAAGAGAAATCCAAAACTAGTAAAGATACTAAAAAGGATGACAAGGTTATTGAAGTAAAAGAAAGCATTTCACGAAAGAAACCTGAGAAAGAGAAGAACGCTGAAACCAAAGAAAAGATAAAAGTTAAAATTGAGAAACCTAAAAAGAGAGGAAGTAAGAAAAACGAATCTAAACACAACAGCGACGCGAGTAAAACGAAATCTATAGACAATCATTTAGACTCAACCGCTGAAACTATCACAAGTACTAGGAGTACGAGAAGTAGAACAAAAGGGAACGACAGTCAAACAACCAGAAAATCAACATCTCCAGAAAACACAAAATCTAAAACTGGAGAAAATCGAAAACGCACTCATAAGAAACAAGAACAACAAGATCAATCGTCAGAAACTGAAGTAAGGAGGAGTAAAAGACAGCAAAGTGCCAAAGAAAAGCAAGAGGATTCACAAGGACTCAAATCTATATTAAAAAAGAGTACTCTTGAACAAAGCACGGTGTATAATGCCTCATCTTCGAGTACAGATTCGCCTAAATGTTTGAAAAGGTTTGCGGAGGCTGTTCACGATGTTCCTAGTCCTAAAAGAACAAGGTCTGGGATTTCCAGTGGTACTTGTAATGTGTCGTTGCGAGCGACGCCCGCGAGGTTGATGAAGACGCAGCATGTGCTGTTTACGGCCTTCCCGAGCGACGAAGTGAAACAGAAGTTGGAGAAATTAGGTTAGTGAAGATCTGTTTATTCTAAATAGGATATGGTTTAATTATTGCATAGTAGAGTCCGACCGAACAACGATTTTTAGCCGAAGCATTAATAGGCCATCGCCAAAACCTTCGGCCGAACCCGAAAGGGTATATAGGGGAAATCATGATAGGGTAAAAATTTAAATAGTTATATTGGCCGTATTAACTTAACGAGACGATTAAAGTTACCTACAACTGGCTAAAAATAATAATATTTATAATATTTATTGACTTAAACACAGTTTCTTAACTGGGCTAATATTATATATAGCTATATATAACGGTGGGAACCGTCTGGCACGGGCCTCCTCTCAAACTGAGAGGGTAAACCCTCAGGGCCATAGTCCACCACGCTGGCCCAGTGCGGGTTGGTGAACTTCCACACCTTTGAGAAACTCTTAGGCATGCAGGTTTCCTAACGATGTTTTCCTTCACCGTTAAAGCAACTGATAGTTAATTTTTAATATGCACATGTTTTCGAAAAGGCAGATGTGCGTGCCTGAACTCCAAACCTCTGACTTTGCAGTCCAACTCTAACCACTAGGCTGCTTCTGAAAGCATTTGTAAGTCGTAAAGCTTAATAGATCGTTAAATTTCGGTGCTCGCTGTTAATCTTCATCTTCGGCTAAATCTTCGACCCATTTTGGTCGAAACCGTAAGATTGGCCGAAGGTGGCCGAAGCTTTGGTCGGATACTATTGCATAGGTAGGACTGTATCAGAAGTTTGTGGGGTACGGGGAAGATGGCTAGTTTGTTTTTTTATTGGACCACATGTGTGGTGGCCCGCCCAGGCGTGCTGAGCGAAGCATACAATGCTATTTACGCATATACCGCGGCTTAAGGTATTCTACATTTCGACTTAGTTAAGATGATTTACAGTCGAAGTCGAAAGTCATTTGTATAGGCCACTAAAAAGGTCCTTCCAAATGTCAAAATCATTACATTCTACGTTAGAGTTGGAACGCGGCATTAACCAGACCTCTTTATTCAACTGGTCATTCTGATAACCATTTATCGTTTATCACCAAATTGTGTTATACAGCATGTAGAATTGGTGATTTTATCGTCAAGATAGTCCGAAATTTTGTTATTTTATTTTAATAAAGTCTAGTTTTGATTTCCTTTTCGAACTTATTGATGGACATGTTTCTGATATCTATGGGTAAGTAGATAATAATTCTTCCATGGGGCGTTGTAGTACTATACAACGCCCCATGGAAGAATTATTATTGTCTGTAGAATTTTGGCAGATTTTCCGTACAAAATATATCAACATTCTATCCGTAGTAGGCAAATAAATCCTTGACTTAAATATTGAAACCGGCCTTTAATCTGTAAACTAATGACCATTGGTATTAATTTGAGCTAAAACACAGTTTTTTTTATAAACGTAGCCCCGTTTACAAACATGAAAATTAACATACACAAATACCCAGACCGAAACAAATAATTGTGGATCACACAAAGATATGTCCCGTGCGGGAATCGAACCCGCGAGCATTAGACACAGTGGGCGGAGCGGCTCAAGCTCGTAACCACTGCGCTAAATCGTCAAGTCTCAGTCTATTAGGTATTCTATAAATTCTGCGAGAATACAAATCTTCAGCTTGGATATATTCCTTATCAGGTGCCGTGATAGTAACAGACGTAACAGCGTGCACCGTAGTGCTAACGATGCAAATAAAGCGTACTTTCAAGCTGCTCTGCGCCGTGGGGCTGGGCAGGCCCATCGTCGGGCCCAGCTGGGTGCAGGCCTGTGTCGACACTCACATGATCGTCGGTAAGCAACCATACTGTATATCACCGAACGAAATCACTGTCACGCCTAAATTTCCCAAGCGGAGGTGTTCTTCGCACACCTACAATTCGCCAATGTTAGGTCTCAATGTGAGCAACCCTATTTTCAAGATTCAAGAATGCTACGAATATTCTTTGATAGAAAATCCTACTTAATATGTGAAAGTTTGTATGTTTAGATGTATGGATGTTTGTTACTCAATCACGCAAAATCGGCTGAACAGATTTGGATGAAATTTGGCACTCAGATAGTTTATGACCTGGATTAACATAGGATAATAGTTAACCCGGAGAAATGTTAGGTTCTTGTCTAACGCGGACGAATTCGCGGGCAGAAGCTAGATTACATATTCTAAAGAATATAGATGATTTTAAGTAGTTTTAGTGAAGAATTAACTTAATATTGTACTCTCTGCTTACCCCGCAAGAGATCTGACGTGATGATTGAGTAGTATAGGAATTGATTTAATATCTTTGTTTTAAAGGCTGTTACGAAAGTTTGCAGGCTACCTACCAATCAGGGCTATTTATGTATAATATAAGATTTTATAGTCACGATTTTAAAAAAGCTAAATAATTGTTAAACTATCTTTTTTTTAAAGAAAATCCGTAGTTCCACTCTAGGATTTATTCCTGTGTCGTGGGTGCGTTTACAAACATGAAAATTCACATACACAAATAACCAGACCGGAACAAATAATTATGGATCGCACAAAGATTTGTCCCGTGCGGGCACCGAACCCGCGACTAGTAGACACAGCGGCGGAGCGGTTTAAGCTCTTAACCATTGCGATAAATCGTCAGTCATAGTAGTGATTTTTACTGAGGAAGTAATTTGATTTTGATGCGGATACGGGATTTGCGGTTCACGATTTAAATGAAAAAAAAACTAGATAATTTGATATAGCTTTGACTGAAAAAGTTAATTAAATTTCTAGCTTTCAACGACCGTTACAAGAGTTTGCAGGCTACGAGTCAGCGCCATCTCTGTATGATACAGGTTTTGCGAATGACGATTTATTGTATGGAGATTGACATAATTAAAACTGGTTTGAGGGCTAAGCACAACGAAAATTCACGTTAGCGTGACGCTAGTGAGAAATCGTGCTGTCACGTTCATGATAATTTATACACTGTCACGCCTATATTCCCCAAATAGGGGTGGCAGTGGTGTACTGAGTACACCCACTTTTCACCGACTACGTTAGGTCCCATGTAATAGGGTAGGGCGAGGCTATTGCCATATACCGGGCACAATTCCAGACTCCGTGATTCCAGACTCCGGACTCATACATATTTCCTTAGAAAAAGTAGAATTCGCACCTTCAGAACAATAGTGACTTATCTCAAAAAAATATTTTTTGGGAAACGCGTCTCTTCAGAACCGAGCGGCGCGGGTAGAGGGAGGGAAAGTGAAAGAGACCGAAGTATCGTATTCCTTACTTCTACCATAAAAACGCAGCTATTTTAATATTCACCTATCTGGTGAAACGTACCTTTTAATGGCCCTCTGTGACCGTAACTCCATTTCTTAGATTTTTGAGTTAAGTCTGTACCGTTCTGAAGGTGCGATTTGTCCGATTTAGGATTTAAACCGAAGATCTCGTGATCACAAAGCGATGCGCTTAGCTACTAGTCCAACGAGGCAGTCAATTTTCATAGATAACTAGCTGTTACCTGCGGCTAAGCACGCGTTTATTTTATAATTTGACATAGGTCTCGAAAGTAGAGGTGTGCGATTATGAATGATTTACATAATCGAGACATTTACTATATACTAATATTGATAATCGATCATGAAATTAGTAACTTCCTAATTTTCATAATCGAATGACGTTACTCATAATCCCGTCAAAATAAATCATTCATTGAGTCAATAGTTTGTTATGCGTTGCGTAGCAGTCGTTTTCTGTTTATTGTGAGTTACTTTGTCTTTTTTTTATATTTAACCGACTTCAAAAAGGAGGAGGTTCTATGTTCGGTTGTATGTATGCTTTTTTTTATGTTTGTTCAGCGATATTTCCGTCAATTATGGACCGATTTTGATAATCTTTTTGCATTGGGTTCAGTATATCTTTAAGGTGGTCCCATATTAATTTTATTGACATTGGACCTTGGACTTAGAAGATATACCAGGGAACTCCCTAACGACAAACAATAGGCATGTGTAAATTTGAGATATTATGGGTATTACGTCAATCCTATAGGTACCCTCCTATAGAATAATTCACTGGTCACTTAAAATTGTAAAATAAAAATCTTTTATAAAAAAAGGTAAACTGCTGGTTGGTACAGTCGGTTACTTGGCACCGACTTCAAATATTTATTTTTTTGCTTTTTGAAGTCGGTTTACCTTTTTTTATAAAAGATTTTTATTATATTAAACCACAAACTATGATTAAATATCTTATAGCTATATATACCGCAGTGTCTCAAGACAAAAGTCTTTGACCAGTGTGTGTTGCCAGTGATGACTTACGGCCCTGAGATATGGTCGCTTACGATGGGCCTTATAAGAAGGCCTAAGGTCACCCAAAGGGTGATGGAGAGAGCTATGCTCGGAGTTACCCTGCGGGATCGAATCGGAAACGAGGAGATCCGCAGGAGGACGAAAGTCACTGACATAGCACTCAGAATTGCTAAACTTAAGTGGCAGTGGGCGGGGCACATCGCTCCTAGAACTGACGGCCGTTGGGGCAGAAAGGTTCTCGAATGGCGACCACGTACCGGAAGACGTGGAGTGGGTAGGCCCCCTACAAGATGGACCGATGACCTGGTGAAGGTCGCGGGTAGAAGTTGGATGCGTACAACACAAAGCCGGTCGTTGTGGCGGTCTTTAGGGGAGGCCTTTGTCCTTCAGTGGACGTCTTTCGGAAAAAGAAGACCTTTTAAGCGCAACTTCATGAATAGTAATATCTAGATAGATATTACTATTCATGACCTTGCGCTTAATGATATAGATAGATAGCGCGTGATGATATAGATTGATAGATATCTATCTATATTATCACGCCAGGTCCCTCGCGGGGTAGCCAGAGAGTACTCAGTTCCAATAGGTTCTTTCCTTACAGACCTCTCTGGCTTCCCCCACTCTCATAGTTCGTCTCATACACGCTCGCCGGTTACGGAGACTATTGACTTGCCCTTTAGATAAGACACGTAAAAATAGTAATATTTTTTTAAATATTTTATTAAACAACGTAAAAAATACTTTTACAACTCTATTACTCAGGAAAACACGCCGCCGCGCGTGGCGCTAATCGAACTTATTTTATTTTTATTTATTTTATTTTATTTATTGGGTTTATCAACAGGTGCTACAATCTTACATGCTTAACGTTTAAAATTTTTGTTCTAGGTACTTATATCTAATTGCACACTATATAACAGATAAACACTGCATTCAATTAATAGTGTTAATTAAGTTTACATTAAGACATACATAAATTAAGTTTAAACAGAAAACAGAAAAAGTGTATACATACATATAGCTATAAAGTTAATAAAGACTTACTTAGCTATTGACTACTAATTCATTACTAATGGTTATAATCGATATATCTCGAGACATTTTCATAATTGAATGAGTCCATTAGTATATCTCATAATCGCCAACCACTACTCTAAAGCGCTATCTTATTCAACGCTAACGCCGTCTCATAAAAAAAAACATATACAATACTTGGGTACTTTTAAATCTTTTCTACCTACTGTGCCATATATCGTAATCTAGCGCAATAATATTTCAAAAAGGTACATTGCGAGCTAATTATGTAACATAGTTTTGTCAGTAGATGTCCTGTCACTCTTCAGTTAAGAATATACAGTTCATGTTTATGATAAAAATTATGTTAAGATATCTTAAATAAATGTTTATAGAAAGCTTTGTGTACGGGCCATTCATCGTAAAAGATTTTTCTCCAGAAGTGCTTTTAACCACCGAAGAGTTTCTCGTGAGGAGACGAATTTGAGTCCAATATCAGCATGGAGAAATTCATGTGGAGACCAAATCACGCATTTTATCGTAACATTGCAGCTCGAGACTAGAAATGATTCATTTTTATGGTTTATCCCGCGATTATCCCGGATTGATTGTTGTTTCCGGGACAAAAAGTATTTATTATTTTACGTTAGGGTATAAGTTATTTCAATACCAACTTTCATTGAAATCCGTTCAGTAGTTTTTGCGTGATTGAAACACAAACAGACAGCCAGACAGACAGAAAAAAAATCTAAAAAAAATTGTTTTGGCCTCTATGTCGATAAGGAAAATACCCCAATTATAATTTTCGAATAATATTCAATGTACAGATACGGCTCGGTTACAGTTTTATTATATGTATACACATTCAGTAAATTTGAAGTTTTAGAAGGATGGGATATCAACCCGATAGCCTCACGCTTTCGTCAATAATTTCATGCTAATCTCTCTGGTTTGACGAAAAGGTTTGCATTTGTGTTGTCAGATCCATGGCTGTACCTGATAAAGGACGAAGCAACTGAGAAAAGGTTCCAGTTCAGTCTGGAGAGATCACTGGTTGGCAAGAGGAATTACTTGAAGGGATACAACATCTCCACAACGCCACATGTCCAACCGAACGCTACGGAGATGAAATGTAAGTTTAAAAATCTGTACCTATTGGAACACTGTCTTTCTCCCTTCTCCGCAGGGTATTTGGCGTGATGATATAGATAAATAGAATACATACCGTCACGCTTATATTCCCTAAGTGTGTAGTGGCAGAGGTGTACTATATATGTACACCCTAGAAAAACTACATTAGTCCGACCTAGGATTTGAACCCAGGACTTCGTGATCGCAAAGCTCACTATTCGCCATTACACCAACGAGGCAGGCTGACCAACCCAGATAAATAGAAAATATCTAAATAAAAAAAAAATCCTATATTATTCCTCAAGCGGCCGTCGCAGAATAGGGTACATTGCGATGTCGTTGGCGTTTTCAATACAGACAAAATCCACTCTAGGATTTATTCCTGTGTAGTGGGTGCGTGGGTGCGTTTACAAGCATGAAAATTCACTTACACACCCAGACCGAAAATAATAATTGTGCAGGGTCACACAAAGATATGTCCCGTGCGGAAATCGAACCCGCCACGATTAGATAAGACAGAGCGGCTTAAGCTCACTACGGTAAATCGTCTGTCAAATCAATATTACTCTTGACTGTATAGCATGTTATATGGTAGCGAGAGCTGGGTATGTAAGAAGGAGAATGAAAGTAGGATAAATGCGGTAGAAATGCGAGCTCTGCGGAAGATGTGCGGAGTGAAGCTGACCGACCGCATTAGCAACAGCATAGTAAGACAGCGAGTAGGTATGAAAGATAGTATCGGTGTAAAGATGAGAAAGGGCATGCTCCGTTGGTTCGGGCATATAGAAAGAATGCCAGAGGAAAGAATGACAAAACAGATATACAATGTGAAAGTGGAAGGATGCAGGTACCGGGGAAGACCTAGACTATCTTACCACGACCAAATAAACCGAGTCTTATCTGATGGAAAAGTCAAGAGTCTCCGTAACCGGCGAGCGTGTATGAGACGAACTATGAGAGTCGAGGAAGCCAGAGAGGTATGTAAGGAAAGAACCTGTTGGAACTCTGTACTCTCTGCCTACCCCGCAAGGGATCTGGCGTGAGGTTATAGATAGATAGATAGAGACTGTATAGCAAATTTTACATTAATCGTAAAAAATAAACAACACAAAACATCACAAAATTATCATTATTACTTCTAGCACATATCTGCAACAGTCATAATTTATATTCCCAACAGTAATAGTGGAGTGTTCAGGCGGCACATGGAAAGAGGAAGGACCCAACTGGATCTGCGTGTCCTGCAGCGCTGATAAAGCGCTGTGGCCTTCGCTGAGAAAGAGGGGGGCAACCGTCGTTTCCACTGAGTTCATACTGGGGGGTGTGCTGAGACAAAAACTGGATATAGCTAGTAATGAGTTTAAATAGCAACCGGTGAAATATAAGAACTGGTTCAGACGCCTTTAATGTGTAATGTATTTTGTAATGTAACGCGAACGCTGCCTTCGGACGTTACAGTAAGCGCGTAAGTCGCTGTACATTCTCAGATTTTTAAATCAGTAATAATCTTTATTGTTCAAATTTCGGTGAACATTGTCAAGGCCAATTTTTTTTTGCACACTAGGATCTATTTCTATGTCGTGGATGCGTTTACAAACATGAAAATTCACATACACAAATATTTGTGGATCACACAAAGATTTGTCCCGCGCGGGAATCGGACCCGCGACTATAAGATAGTGGGCGGAGCGGCTTAAGCTCTTAACCACTGCGTTAGATCGTCCGTCAAATTATTAAGAACGTATTTAGATCAACAAAAATAATGTATTCCATTCAAACCAAAAGTCTGCAAGCGATTTGAAAAACTGAGAATGTTAAGCAACTTATGTCGGTGACCGTACTGCATCTAACATATATATTAGGTACGCGTATTTTAAATGTGACGCTCCAAGTGGCATTGCGCAGGCGCAGTCATCGTTTTTTAGATAATAACGGGTATCTTGCCCGATCTTACGGCGCTCAAATGTGGTCACTAACCGAGGCTCAAAAGTCCAAACTCAAGGTTTGTCAACGAGCCATGGAGCGTAGCAGTGATAGCCTAGTGGTTAGACCGTTGGACTGCAAAGTCAGAGGTCTCGGGTTCAAACCCAGACACACACCTCCGTCTTTTCGGAAGCATATGCGTATTAAAAATTAACTATCACTTGCTTTAACGGTGAAGGAAAACATCGTGAGGAAACCTGCATGCCTAAGAGTTTCTCGAAGGTGTGTGAAGTTCGCCAACCCGCACTGGACCAGCGTGGTGGACTATGACCAATGGAGCGTAGCAGTAATAGCCTAGTGGTTAGATCGTTGGACTGCAAAGACAGAGGTCTCGGGTTTAAACCCAGGCAGACACCTCTGTCTTTTCGGTAGCATGTGCATATTAAAAATTAACTATCACTTGCTTTAACGGTGAAGGAAAACATCGTGAGGCAACCTGCATGCCTAAGAGTTTCTCGAAGGTGTGTGAGGTTCGCCAACCCGCACTAGACCAGCGTGGTGGACTATGTCCTAAACCCTGTCAGCTTGAGAGGAGGCCCGTGCCCAACGGTGGGACAGTTTCTTAACAGGGCTAATATTATATTAATGGAGCGTAGCATCTTAGGTGTAATCGTATCGATCGAGTACGGAACACGGTGCTCCATGTCCCGCATTGTAGACGGCGGAGTTAAAAGCGCGATATTAAAATGGAATTGGGTGGGTCATCTGAACCGAATGGACACATAGGTGGGCCAAACTGTGTACCGAATGGGTCCCACAACAAGGCCATCGTCGTCGAGGCAGGCCCAGGAAGCGGTGGCGCGATAACCTCGAAGCGTATCGAACAGAATGGAAATTATTAACAGGGGGTAGAGATCGTTGGAGAAAAGAGGGTGAGACCTTTGCACAACAGTGGGACACATTATATAATAATATTAGCCCTGTTAAGAAACTGTCCCACTGTTGGGCACGGGCCTCCTCTCAAACTGAGGGGGTTTAGGCCATAGTCCACCACGCTGGCCCAGTGCGGGTTGGCGAACTTCACACACCTTCGAGAAACTCTTAGGCATGCAGGTTTCCTCACGATGTTTTCCTTCACCGTTAAAGCAAGTGATAATTAATTTTTAATACGCACATGCTTTAGAAAAGACCGAGGTGCGTGCCTGGGTTTGAACCCGAGACCTTTGACTTTGCAGTCCAACGGTCTAACTACTAGGCTATCACTGCTATCACTGGGACACATTAGGTTAATAAAAAAAAACCGGGGCCAAACGGAACTTCAGAGAAGCATAGTTGATTGACGCGTACCTTAAAGCGCTTTATACAATAAACTCGCTGCGAATAAATGTTCGGGTTCAAATCATTGCAAGTCGAAAAACTTAAGAAGCAACACGAGATAATTAACTTTTTTTTTTCTTGACAATTAGTGACTAACAATTCGTTAATGTTGTCAGACAACTGAGCTCGCATGCAAACCTCAAGTCACTGATTTTATCAAAGAAGTGCCCGATACCAGGCTGTATCACTGGGTTAGTAGTTTCGGAAGTATATGCCGGCTAATGCCTGCAGTGCACTGCATCCACACAAAATTCCCGTTACATTACATTACAATTTACACGTGTCTGACCCGTCTTATAGGGCTGGCACGAGGGATCATATAAAGATGAACGCAACAGCAGGCTATTTTAATAAAAAAAACATGATGTTATATTTATCCTTGTTTAACTAATCTTTTAGCATAAACGGGTAATCTCTAATATTACGAGAAATTAATTGTTTTTGCCTCATTGGATCTAAAGTCTTAGAATCATACTAGAGGTATGAAGCTAATTATAAAACAACGTCAATACCCCAAACATTTGCGCATATAGATAATTTAATTCATGTAAATCGCCCCACACAATCTCCTAATCGCTTGACAACGCAGGTATGCATTATTCTGCTAGTGTGTTCTATTGTTACAAATTTGTAACGATAATGTAATGATGTGTGTAACGATAGAACTAAGACATTGCACACTTGTACCACAGTAAAAATGTGTAAACAGTACCTAGTTTAGTTTTCATTTAAATAATATACTTGAGTGAGAGTTTTATTAAGTTTTCCTAATAATTACGCAAATTTATGAACAGTATATGATTAAAATGAAAACTAAAGTATATTTTTGGTGTATTTTTATATTAAAATAATATAAGCCTGTACTGCCCACAGCTGGACAAAGGCCTTTTCTTACTAATCGAGGTGAGAGAGATTAGGTCATACTCCACCACGCGGACCCAGTGCGGATTGGTAGAGGCAGGTTTGTGGCCACCTGCTGTTGGAATTTATCAAGCCAACCAACTCGGCTTAACGACTACCAAATTAAGTGGTAGCCGGGACCAACGGCTTAACGTGCCTTCCGAAGCACGGAGACGCTCGAATATGAAAATGCCACAAACGGTCACCCATCTCGGGCCAACCGAGTCGAACGCTGCTTACCCTTGGTAATCGGTAAGAACACCGCGGTCGCACAGCGCTACGAGCGCCTTTTATATTATATTCTTATATATTCAATATTATTAAATACAATATGCGTGAAATGGAATATGATGAATCGTCACCGCACCCATGTCTGGTGAAAAGGACTATAGCGGTCGAAATAATCTTGCGCAAAGATTCTTTTTGACAGATTTGTGGGGTTACCCGTGTAGATGCGTAGAGCACACATCTGTGTGAGTGGTTCTTATTCGGGCCCCTAGGTTTAAGATACTATAATTTACTGTATGTATACTGTTAGCAGTGATAGCCACTAGGCTATCACTGCTAACAGTATACATACTGTTAGCAGTGATCTAACCACTAGGTTAGACCGTTAGACTGCAAAGTCAAAGGTGTCGGGTTCAAACCCAGGCACGCACCACTGTCTTTTCGAAAGCATGTGCGTATTAAAAATTAATTATTACTTGCTTTAACGGTGAGGGAAAACATCGTGAGGAAACCTGCATGCCTAAGAGTTTCTCAAAGGTGTGTGAAGTTCGCCAACCCGCACTGGGCCAGCGTGGTGGACTATGGTCTGAACGGCCCGTGCCCAACAGTGGGGCAGTTTCTTAACAGGGCTAATATTATTTATTATAATATATCTTTACTGTAAACAATTTAGTCAAAGAATGGGTTGTGTCTGTTTGAATTAAATAATCATAAGAGCGTGAATTTGGTGTTTGATTTTGATAAAAGGAAATATCGAATTAAACGCGATTTTGTATTGTAGCTTGTAAATATACCATTAAGAATTTTATCAGGGAAGGTGTACATAGTACATCCAGGATTCGCCGTGGAATCGGAAGACTAGCAACACATTTTTCATGCATCGCATTTGCAAGATAAAAAATCTTTTGATAGTAAAAGGAAATCCAGTGAAATCATAATCATACAACATTCATTACGATGTAAATCGCTTTAATAAATATTTTTGTAATAATAGTAATTACTGATTTTATATCTATGGTTCTTGAGTGGAGACCGCGTGTCGGCAACCGTAGTGTAGGGCGCCCTGTAGCTAGGTGGGGCGACGATATTCGTAAGGCAGCGGGCAGGGATTGGAGGAGAGCTGAAGATCGAGCTCAGTGGCGTGCCATGGGAGAGGCCTACGTCCAGCAGTGGACTGACGCGGGCTGATGATGATAATGATGATGATATCTATGGTGGAAATGTCAATTGGCATAAACGACAGAAACTTCTTGTCCCTTACGTCAATTAAGATTTCCACTTTAGATATTTTAATGTAAATAAACAAACACCGTTACGCCTATATTTCCCAAGCGGGGGTGGCAGAGGTGTGTTGATTACACCCACTTTTAGCCGACGATGTTAGGTCCCATTTAATAGGGGGCGAGCCTATTGCCATATACCGAGCACAATTTTAGACTCCGGGCTTATACTGGGAAGGTTTCGTTAGAAAAACTACATTTGTCCGACCTAAGATTTGAACCCAGGACCTCGTGATCACAAAGCGATGCGCTTTGCCACTAGGCTAATGAGGCAGTATTTTTATGAAAATATTATGCATGTGATTTGAATTCATGTTCGTTTATAATTGCTACTTTTTATTTTAGTAATTACTCTGAGTACCTGTATATTAAAATTTATGCGCCTGACCCGACCGTTACGACATTCCAATTTGAATGTTATTTTTATTTATGCAAGGTCTAAATTTAAATGGCAATATCTTGTATATCTAGAGGCATAATCGTTTTCGTAATATCAATAATTATTTCTTTAAAAGTATGAATGTACTTGTATTTATTAAGCCTCTAAAATAAAGCTATTTGTTACTTTCTGGTGTGATTGACGTCACTCTGACGTTTTATAAGTGACATGACATGAATCATGCGGGACAGTGTTGGTATAGGGCGAGTTCTTTAACTAAAGCCGTGTCAAGAAAAATGTACAAATGTAGCGCCGGTTAGCAATTGCTTCTTAATTTTTAATGGCATTTTTTTCTTTCATAGAAAATATTTGTAAAATTTATCGTTACACGAACGATTCTGTAAAAAAATTGTTGAATGATAATATTAAATGATTTTGATACATTATTATTGTAATTTACGTAGTTTTAAAGTTGTCGTTCAGTGATTGTTGATATTTGTACAATTAAAGTCATATTTTTGAATTCAGTCTTTGTTCTTACCCTTTACAGCCAGGGAAATGATTATTCAAGTAACTTTTGTTATTGCGTCTTCCTAACGGAATAAAAACTTTGTTTCTAAACGACTGAAGGGACAATAAATCATTCGTATTTACAGTCACACAAGGGTATGTTGGCCCGCGGCCAAAATCGGAACTAACGGTGTCAGCAAGTGAAATGACGCAAAGTTGCAAAATACTATGTAATTTACCCAAATTCGTTTTTTAATTACCTGTTTTAATATTGTAGGTAAAAATATTTGACTAAATGATAACGCCCCCCGTCAATGTCATCACCCTAAACAATACCATGTCCTTCGGCCCGCACATCAAGCGAGTCCGACATCGAGCATCCTTTGTGCTCGGCCGTCTCTATCAACTTATCTGCAAGCGGAGTAAAATGTCCCTTAGAAATAAGGTGACACTTTACAAAACTTGCGTGCGACCCATCATGACGTAGGGCTGTGAGGTGTTCGGGTATGCAGCCCACTCTCACATCGATAGACTTCAAGCGGTTCAGTCCCGCTTCCTCCGCAAAGCCGTAGGAGCTCCGTGGTTCGTACGAAGTGTCGACCTCCACTCCGATCTCGGTCTCAAATCTATTCGCGCCTATATTAAAAAGGCGACGACTCGACACTTCGCGAACGCATCTTCCTATGCGAATCCGCTAATCGTAGCCGCCGCCGACTACGAACCCGACCCCTGCCGCTACCGCCTGCCGCGACATGTTTTCACCGATCCCCCCGATGCTTTGACATCGCTTCTTTCCGCTCCGGATACGGACAAAGACGACGAAGTCTAAGATCCCCTAGCCCGCCGACCGGTGCACTAATTACACCCCCTCCCCCGGTAGCGACTGTCCAAACCGAGGCCGTTCCTCCATCAGGCGCCCTCGAGTATGTCGCCCCTTGCCCTTCTGGCTCGAGCGTAGTGTTTCACGCTCGCCCTTAAGTCCGGTGAAGCTGTAAAGGCCTCACGGCCAAGAGCGTATATCGCTCAAACACACACACACACACGTCATCCACGGGTAAAATATCCTTGTCGCACTCTAGTAGTAATTATATGGCCAGTATTAAGTAAAATAGGTGATATTATATTTAAGAGTAGTCATTGATTGTACTCGGTAGACAATTGATTGAAGAAACCTTATGTCTAGCAGTAGACTGCTAGACGTTAGAATCTTTAAATCTGTGCAATTCTTCTTTGCAGTTCGACGGCGAACATCCTATAGTTATATGGAAGCAGCCCAGAATGCGGCCACATTGACTGCATTGTCGGAGGCAGCTATCAAATCCTGCTGCGTACACGTGTTAGGGGATACGGAGCATGATATAAGGTGGGACATCGTTTGGGTTACGCCGCACAAACACCCTAAATTGGTACTGTCCGTGAATCCCCATCTGAACATGTTTTCGTTGTTGCGGCCGACCTGGGTCCGAAGTTTATTTAAAGATTTCCAGACCGGCC
Organism: Phalera bucephala; assembly: GCA_905147815.2. Taxonomy (NCBI): domain Eukaryota; kingdom Metazoa; phylum Arthropoda; class Insecta; order Lepidoptera; family Notodontidae; genus Phalera; species Phalera bucephala. The sequence goes on along the minus strand of LR990620.1, from coordinate 6,024,703 downwards.
ATGGTAATTTATGTCTAGGCTGAAGACTCCCAGCAGGTGAATCAAAGGGATTTGGTAGGGATATTTTTTCCTTCCAGAGATTGCACCTCGCTTTTGTTGGCTCTAAGGTTAATGGCTCGACGCACTTTATGAAGCTCTTACGGATTTTCAGCCTTTGATTCACTGGGTTGTGGTTATGCATGGGGTGCCGTGGGTCGTTAACCATTTTACTTCTTTCTATAGAGCTCGCCACAGCCTAGGCGCTATGCCAGCCAGTGGATACAGCTGTTTTACCGGAGTCTGTTTCAGACAGCCCGTGATAATCCGGCAAGTTTCATTCAGTGCTGTATCCACCAGCCCTATGTGGGCGAAACGACTCCACACAGGGCACGCATATTCTCCAGCAGAGAATGCTAGCGCCAGGCCAGATGTTTGCACTACTTGTGGCGAGCCTCCCCACTTGGTTGTAGTTAGGGGTTGTAGTGTTATTGCGGGCACCTTTTTTTGAATAGTCGCGCAATTTTTCCTATATGTAAGGGACCTGTCCAGAATGATTCCCAGGTACTTAGAATAGCGTTTGTGGGCTATAGGCACACCCTGCCACGTGATGTTAAGCCTTTGGCCCGCTTCGTTGTTACGTAGATGGAACACGCAAGTCTCTGTCTTGGATGGGTTAGGCTTGAGAGAATTTTCCTCATAGTACCGACTCAAAGCGCCAAGAGCCATGGTGAGGTTAGCCTCTACATCCTCAAAGTTCGTGGCTTGGGAAGTTAGTGCGAGGTCGTCTGCGTAAATAAAGCGAGTCGTGTTGGGGCTAGATGGTTGGTCGTTCGTATATATGTTAAATAGGATCGGTGCTAGAACATTGTCCTGCGGTAAGCCGTTCTTTTGTGACCTCCAGCGACTTTGGTCTGAGAGGAGAGGTGGACCTGAAAGCGACGATTGTGGAGAAGCTCTCGGAGTATTGTGACAAATTTGTGATCGCCGGTCATAGTTTCAACTTTCCACAACAATCGCCTTAGGTTCACTGTGTCGTAGGCCGCAGAGAGATCAACAAATACAGTACCAGTAGTCTGCCCCAACTCGATACCATCCTCTATGTGCTGCGTGAGTTTAAGAAGCTGATTGCAGCATGACTTCGCCGATCTGAAACCCGCTTGTTCCGGAATCAAAACTGAGTCGATACGGGTCGTGAGCCTGGTTAGCAGCAATCTCTCAAACAATTTGAACGTGTCGCACAAGAGTGATATTGGCCGGAAGTTTTTGGGATTGTCTGCTGGTTTTCCCGGTTTTAGAATGCCTATAACCTCAGATTTTCTCTAGTATGGAAGTGAATTCCAAGCAGCCGTTAAATAGAAGCAGCAACCATAATACAGCAGCTGGGATGGTGCTCTACACTAAGGTAGGTAGATGTAGGTTCAGAGATCCATATTCAACAGCCTGTGATTATAGTGCGACCTCAGAGACTATGTCGCACATGCTTGTCTGGCCTTAAGCCCCACCACCGGCCACCATTTATTCTATTTCAGTTCATTTTAGCTCTACAATATTTTGCTGTATTATGTTTCTTGTTTATTATTAAATTACTGTAGGCAGTTTTTGACATAACACAATTTTAAGTTTAATTAATATATTAAATAAGCTTCAAGCGAATACATTGTTTTTTTGTAACTCACAGAGTAAACTTTGTACAATCAAGTTTATGCATAGAATGGAACTGCAAATAGGGAACAGATTATTGAACGGACCGCCGGCGGTCGAAAGATTATTTGGATTGCCTAGTTATTGGCATGCACATTGGAGATCGACCGAAAGATAAGCAGCAATCCAAGATACTTTTCAATCTTGGATAGGAGATAAATAATTAATTTCGGGCGTTAGCGGGACAGACATGAACCATTGACACGAAAACAGTGGACTGCTATAGGATGATGATGAAACACATCAATTTCAAATTATTTTTATTTGGTCAACAGAACAGATTACAATTAAAGACTTAGGTAAGTAAGAGAGAGCAAAGGGTTATGAACTTGTCTGTAATCCTGAATAATTTACCATATTAAGATTTATAAATTAATGCTATGACACAATAAGAGTTAGAAAGATAATAAGAACAAATAATAAAAGAAAGTCTCATGTTTAGGACTAAGAGGTGTTAGAGGAACTGTCTGGCAGTGTTAAAGAAATGGGAAGTATTTCTAAAAGAAATTAGTTCTTGCTGTTGAAATGAAATAATTATCGCCAAGAGGACTCAAGTTTCTCTCACCACAATCCATAGCGCCTTGTTCTGGCCACGTGACTCTTTAATTGTAAAATGTCATTCTCGTAAAGTTTTCATATGGCCTGTACCTGTAGTACCCTTAACGCCTGTAGAAAATAAACTTGGCTGCAGCGAGAGGATGTGTTAATAATAAAACAAAATGTTGAATTTAACATTAATTATATTTACATATAGAAAAATACTGGCAACTGAAATAGTTTTTACACATAATAATTACATTATAGGTACTTTGAAACGAGTCATAAGTTGTTTTATTTATTCATGTATTATCCATATCAATCTGACCAGACATAAATGCACACTATGCCACGGATTCTGAATATGATTAAACTTGGATTTCCCTATTTACATCATCACGCCAGATCCTTGCGGGCTAGACAGAGAGTGCATAGTTCCAACAGATTGTATCCTTTCAGATAGTTAATTTGACCCGAGTTCTTTTGTTTGGATATCTAAATTAAAAAAGGACAACATATTCGGTTGGATATAATTATACAAATATATTGTATTATTATATCCAATGTTGTTTTACCTGCTTTTAATCTCTTTGGTAAGTAAAAACCGTGGTATAAAATTCGGTATAGACAGACTTTAAACAACACTGGCCATTTAAACGGCTGACGCCGAATTGCAGAGACGTTCTTTTAATTTTAAAAATGATAATTATTATGCTACAATTCATACATTTTAAAATAGATAAGCGAATAATATAATCTTTAAATTTATAGAACACTGCAACTGCGCGTAATTTAGATTTTAGTTTATAAGTTTGGTTTCTATTTCCTTTATCAGTGTCCTTTTTATTGTGATTCAAAACTAAAATGGCCGTTGTTATAAGGCTACTGGAATGTTACATTATGACCCTGAGACTATGATGCTATTACGCTAATAAAATGCCAAATAAAGATCGTGTAATTCTGTGCGTACAATACGTGTATACCCAATTACAATTTTTTAATATCAAATTTAATTAATAAACAGTTCAGTAAGATTTTAATCTTACTTAAAAAATATGAAAATTAATTCTTATATAAATTAACAAGTTAACTTTACAATTATCACTAGGCTAGCGGCTGTTATACTAATTTGTGGGTGGTATGAGCCGGGAATGGAACCCGTCCCTAGCAACCATTGGACTAAAAGTTAGTCTATTAATTCGGTGTAAAATATTTTTTAATTACATACATACATAGTTTTGTTTAATTTAGTACAGAAGACCAGGAGATCCAGCACAGGCAACAAGACATGTCAGATTGAGATAACAGTTTTGTCTTATGTGCTATGAATTAACGCATTCACCAGCAGGCTGAGTATGGAGCCTAGGGCGGCAAATTTGGCTCAAATTTTTTTTTATAAGTAGTACAACATTGACTTTTTCTTAGCTTTAAAATTTACCCAAACACTATTTCTTGTGTAAACTTAACTAAATCGTGAGTAGTAAGAATAATAAAGGAACTGACACAACGATCCCTTAGTTTACAATCATACTAATAACGGGAAAAAGCTGATGTAATGATGACGATAGAGCACAAATCATAAAACTGCAATTTCATTGGCAAAGAAAATGTAATTAATATAATTGTGAACCAGGATATTGAATTTGGTTTGATTAGTAGGGGCGGCAAAGATTGAATAGCCTACTGGCGGCAAATGTGTAAATCCGGCACTGGTGCTATGGCGTGCCATGACAAAAGTTGGACACGGGAAATAACGTTTCAAGAATTGTAGACTTTTTTTATTTATTTATTTAAAACGTTGCCCCACACTAGGATTTATTCCTGTGTCGTGGATGCGTTAACAAACATGAAAAATTCACATACACAAATACCCAGATCGAAACAAATAATTGTGGGTCACACAAACATTTGTCCCGTGCGGGAATCGAACCCGCGACTATTCGACCCAGTGGGCGAAGCGGCTTAAGCTCTTAACCACTGCGCCAAATCGTCCGTCATTTGCGTTAAAGACTCGAATTAGGGCCCGACAACATTTTTATCTATACTAAAGCCTATCTAGCTCGTTCTGTTCTTCGTAATCTAACGCAATGTATACAAAATGAACTGAAATTGAAAAACTCCCATTTATTAAAGGAGTTTCTCGCCCTTCTTCACAGGAATAACAGTTAGAACGGGTGGTTGAGTCCCTCTCACCGCATAATGTCACGTTCGCAAAACGTCACAAAATTTTTAGGCTCGCATAATGTCACAGTCGCACAATGTCACGTTCGTAGAATTCTCTAAATGACTACTTTCTCTAAATATCCCAGTGAAGCTTTCCGTTTTATAGATCCTACAGGTGAATATATGTTTTACGGACGATTTAGCGCAGTGGTTAAGAGCTTGAGCGGCTCCGCCCACTGTGTCGAATAGTCGCGGGTTCGATTCCCGCACGGGACAAATCTTTGTGTGATCCACAATTATTTGTTCCGGTCTGGGTATTTGTTTGTGAATTTTCATGTTTTTTTAACGTTTAGTGTGGGGCAACGTTTAAACGTTGCCCCACACTAAACGTTAAAAAAAAAAAGAAAAAACGTAAAAAAAAAAAGAAAAAACGAAAAAAAAGAAAGAAAGAATGTATGATTTTTTTTTAACTTAGCCCCACTAGTATTTATTCCTGTCGTGGGTGCGTTTACAAACATGAAAATTCACAAACACAAATACCCAGGCCAGAAATAATTGTGGATCACACAAAGATTTGTCCCGTGCGGGAATCGAACCCGCGACTATTAGACACAGCGGGCGGAGCGGCTTAAAATCTTAACCACTGCGCTAAATCGTCCAACCTGTTAGTTACCTTTTTGTCTCTTCTATTTTCTTATTCATTTATATAAAATAGATATTTGGAGAATCTTACGAAAGTGACATTTTGCGATCGTGTCGTTTTGCGAACGTAAAATATTGCGAGTGTTGTTTTGCGAAATGGTGACATTTTCTGAAGGTGATATTATACGCCGAGAGGGTTAAGTTTTAGTAATCAGTAACTTTTTGACTAGACTATTCATGGGTACTTTTGGGCCAGTCATACAGTCGTACAAGGATCATTTGGCCTGCGACGGAAATCGGAACTAACGCTGTCATCAAGTAAAATGTCACTTCATGACAGTCGCTGAGTTGCCGTTTGCTATGAAATTAGCTCAAGTACTTTTTTAATAAGTAACCGTGCAGACCCATCTGTTAAAATATTTCCCTGGAAGTACGAAAATTTTACTAAATGATAACCCTTATTTCACACCCCTCTGTTAATGTCATCCACACGCCAAAATATCCAGGTTGCACTATAAAAGATTTAATATTTGTTCTGCGCGAGGAAAGTCTTGCCGCCCACGCTATAATATTTTTCACATAAGATGGGTAGTGGCAGTTCTAAGTGCCAAACGAAATTAATATTTCATTCAATGTTATTAAGGCATAAAACCATAATAGAAACAGGTCATGCCTCTTATTAAAAAATAACAGTAGCCCTGTTAAGAAGCTGCCCCACCGTTGGGCACGGGCCTCCTCTCAAACTGAGAGGGCTTAGGCCATTGTCCACCACGCTGGCCCAGTGCGGGTTGGCGAACTTCACACACCTTCGAGAAACTCTCTGGCATGCAGGTTTCCTCACAACGTTTTCCCTTCACCGTTAAAGCAACTGATAATTAATTTTTAATACGCACATGCTTTAGTAAAGACTGAGGTGCGTGCCTAGGTTTGAACCCGAGACCTCTGAATTTGCAGTCCAACAGTCTAACCACTAGGCTATCACTGCATTGCCTGCCTCTTATTGCCATTGAATAAAATATAATTTTCTTTGACAATTACAACTGTCGAAGTACCCATCTTAAATGAAAAATATTATCCTGCATATAACGTTACAAACAAAGATAATCATAAGACCGCGAGGCGTTTAGGAATCCTCGTTAAGCCATTTCTTTTGAAGAATTCACAACTCGTTCGCTCGCCGTCATAATTGTTGTTAGACGTTGAATACTTCGCAGAAACGACGCTTCTGTAAGAAAATTATTGAGATTTTTTAATTAAAAATGATACTGATGACAAAACTGATATACAATGCGAAAGTGGAAGGATGTAGGTACTGGGGAAGGCCTAGACTATCTTACCATGACCAAATAGACCGAGTCTTATCTGAAGGTTAAGTCAAGAGTCTCCGTAACCGGCGAGCGTGTATGAGACGAACTATGAGAGTGGAGGAAGCCAGAGAGGTATGTAAGGAAAGAACCTGTTGGAACTGTACTCTCTGCCTACCCCGCAAGGGATCTGGCGAGATGATATAGATAGATAGAAATAGGAGTTTGTAATATACGTCTTCAATTCGGTTGTTACCTCTTGTTTTTTGTTGGGCATTTTAAGTATTAAAATGGCAATTATAGATAAGAAAAAATATAATAGAATGAGACGCATCAGACGCATTTGGACGACTTTAATATTATCTATCTATACATCTCTTGCGGGGTAGGTAGAGAGAACAAAGTTTCAAGATAATCATAATCGTCAACCGAAAAAAAGAACCAAGTGTCTCCGTAACCGGCGAGCGTGTATGAGACGAACTATGAGAGTGGAGGAAGCCAGAGACGTATGTAAGGAAATAACCTGTTGGAAATCTGTACTCTCTGCCTGCCCCGCAAGCGATCCGGCGTGATGATATAGATAGATAGATCAACCGAAAATCGTCCACTGCAGGACCTAGACCTCCATAAAAAGACATGGGATTTAAAAAAAAGTATTATTGTAAATAATAAATAGACACATTGGTCTACTGGGGAATAATCCGCGTAACCGCCACAAGGTCCTGGGTTCAAATTTTAGGTCGAATAAAATGTAATTTCTTGATATCAAAATTTCGAGTATTTAAAAAAAAACAACGTCACGCCTATATTCGCCAAGCGGGGGTGACAGAGGTGTACTGAGTACACCCACGTTTCGCCGACGATGTCAGGTCCCATGTAATAGGGGACGAGCCTATTGCCATATACCGGGCTCAATTCCAGACTCCGGACTCATACTGGGAATTTTTCGTTAGGAAAACTACATTTATCCGACCTAGGATTTGAACCCAGGACCTCGTGATCACAAAGCGATAAGCTTTGCCACTACACCAACAAGGCAGTCGAGTCCAGTATTATATCTGTATTTTATTTGTTTTTCTTTAATAAAACGTAGCCCCACACTAGGATATACTCCTGTATCGTGGGTGCGTTTACAAACATGAAAATTCACAACACAAATACCCAGACCGCAACAAATAACTGTGTTACGAAATTAAATATATTTGCACACAAAAGAGAAAATATAAATAATAACTCATTGTATAAAATGCAGTGGAAAATATCAAAGCAATTACAATTGTTTTAATATACATCTTATCAAAATGTGTCATTGAGAAATTCCTGGATAGTGTAATAACATTTTGTCACCATTAAATCATGTAGCTATTTCTTGAATGCATTCAGGTCTTCAGTTTTTAAAATAAAGCTTGGTAATTTATTGTAGATTTTAGATGCCATCCCGATAATGCTATTTGAAAATAAAGCCGTTGTATGTGATGATGAATTAATTATATGTTTATTCCTTGTAAATTTTAGTGTTCCGAATAAATTCTTATTTGTTTATATAATAGTACTGTTGAATTTTGTCTCGTTCGGCATCACACTGGAGCCAATTATATTGTACACACTCTTTTATTTTATAGTAACCCTTTCTTTTACTATGTATCTCGCTGAGATTCACGGGCTTTAACCGGACCTTTGAAAGGCTTGCATGGGGACATGAGTCCAACACGTAGAGGCCCTTTGCGAGAAGTTAATGTTATGTAAGCCACCTGCTGAGATCACTTGCTGAAAATGAAGAAACATAACCAGCGAACTGACCCCGGCAGGTGCAAGGACTATTGTAAATTATGGAAAGAAAACAAGGGCTATGTAAATGAGGTTTGATGGACAAAAACTGGACTATTTCAAAGGGGACGAACACCGGCCATAATTAGTGATACCTAATTACACGTGGCCGGCGGTGACTCGCCGCTTACTAGATGGGCCCCCAAAAGGTCGTCCTAGGACAACTGAGGGCAACACCGGTGTGAGCGGCTCAGGGGTGTAGAGAGGTGTGCTGCGCTTTCTCCGAAGTTACTCGCGGCGTTATACCCTTTAACACTTCCACCCCTGGAGTACATCGACGTAGGAACGCATTATCTTCCTACGTCGATATAGCTCTCACGGCTCCTCTCTGGACGACCAATTAAGGCTAGCCAGAGCCGAGAGTTCTGCGGGCACCCTTCGGTTTCCACTCGACCAACGAAGACACGCCGAGTTGGGGGCCCTGACCGACTCTCTGAAGCACTCGGGTCCGTGGTGTTGTTACTCACGAACAGCTCGCCACAAGCTGCACTGCGGGCAAAAAGTGTTTTCCGATACCGGGAATCGAACCCGAGCCTTCTGGGTGAGAGCCAGGTATCCTAGCCACTAGACCATATCGGAATATACTTATTATACTCTTTATTATATACCTTTACAAAGTCCCTATGTTGTAAATGAGAGGACTATGTAGACACTGACCGATACCATGAATCTAAGTACACTTATGTTTAATCTATACTTAAGCACATCTATTTAGCTCGTTCTGCATTGTTCTCCCATACCCCATGTATGCAATGTATACAAAAAGAATTGAAAAGCTCTCATTTTGAAAAAGCGTAACCGTGGAGTTACTCGCCCTTCGTCTTCACGGGAATGACTTTCCGAACGGGTCCTTAAGTAGTCAATATTGTTTAATTTTGACTATTTATAAGTGCATTTTAGTCTACATGAATAAAAAAACTTTTGATTTTGAATATAGGCGTCGGTGGCATGATCCAATAGTCATAATCGTGAACGGGTGCTGCTTGTGAGGACAGGTCCATCTGGAATCCTTTAGACGCTCTTTATAAATAACTTCCTTAGTCACATATCTCGGTCGTACGGCATCACACTGGAGCTAGATCGTAAACTATTTAATTGTCACCTAAACATTGTATCCACACAATATTAAGATTATAGAAAAAAAGAGAAGGAGAATTAATTTTAAAAAAGACAAGCCCGCTGAGTTTCTTCGCCGGATCTTTTCAGTGGAGGCCGCGTTCCGATCCGGGGGTAGATTTGTAGTTAAATTAGATTAAAAAAAAATGTTAATTGACTATTTGTAAGTGCCCCCACAGGGCTTATACAAAATAAATTGTTTGAGTTTGAGGCCTGACCCTGTTTTTTTACATCCTCAAGCCTACCCCACAGGGCTTATACAAAATAAATTGTTTGAGTTTGAGGCCTGACCCTGTTTTTTTACATCCTCAAGCCTATATTCTCCAAGCGGTTTTTTACCATATACCGAACAGAATTGCAGACTCTGAGCTGATACTGGGAATTTTTCGATAGAAAAACTACATTTGTCCGACCTAGGATTTGAACCCAGGACCTCGTGAAGCACGCGCATTATCCGCCAGTAGACCATGGAGGCAGGTTTTTTACATTATTAAATACTGATATGTTATCATGATCCTATTAATGCATTGCTGATGTTAACGATAAATGTGTGTCACAACAGCTTACTGAATCCGATTATATCAATTAAAGATAATAATTAATATCATTTTTAAATCTATTTCTATGAAACGATATTTATCGATTTCTATCTATCTATCTATCTATATCATCACGCCAGATCCCTTACGGGGTAGGCAGAGAGTACAGAGTTCCAACAGGCTCTTTCCTTACATACCTCACTTGCTTCCTCTACTCTCATAGTTCGTCTCATACACGCTCGCCGGTTACGAAGACTCCTGACTTGTCCTTCAGATAAGATCCGGTCTATTTGGTCATAGTAAGATAATCTAGGTCTTCCCCGCTACCTACATCCTTCCACTTTCGCATTGTATATCAGTTTTGTCATTCTTTCTTCGGACATTCTTTCTATATGCCCGAACCAACGGAGCATACCCTTTCTCATCTTCACACCGATATTCTCTTTCATACCTATTTGCTTTCTTACTACGCTGTTGCGAATACGGTCGGTCAGCTTCACTCCGCACATCTTCCGCAGAGCTCGCATTTCCACCGCATTTATCCTACTTTCATTCTCCTTCTTACATACCCAGCTCTCGCTGCCATATAACAGCTGCGCCTTTCGGCTTAAGTGCCGGCTCCCAAGTAGCTTTCCCATCGCGCCATTCACTCTGTTCCCTGCACTCACTCTTCTCTCTATGTCAGCGGTGTATTTTCCATCCTTACTGAATGCGCATCCAAGATATACAAACTCATTCACTTGCTCCAGCACATCGTTCCCAACCACAATCCTTGCATTCGTTCTGGTTTCTTCCCGTTCAAAAACCATAATTTTGGTTTTTTTCACATTAAAATGTAATTTTTCATGCAGTCGTCTTTCATAACTGTGACTAGTGATTGCAGATCAGTGGCTGTTGGCGCTATCAAAACCGCGTCATCTGCATATAGTAGATGATTTACCACTAGATTTGTACACTACTAACGGTAGGAGCCTTGACGCCCTGGTCGACGTTCTCGACTTTGACGTCATCGCACCCATGCACCCTACCCACTATCCTAACAATCCCAATCACCGACCCGACGTCCTGGACATGGCGCTTCTGAAGGGTGTCACCCTACGGCTGCACTCCTTGGAAGTAGTCCAGGAACTCGACTCTGACCATCGACCTGTAGTCATGAGACTCGGTTCCCCCCCTTCCGCCCCTCAGCGACCCAAAAAGACGGTGGTGGATTGGCATGCGCTAAGCACGGCCTTGGCGGATGCTGACCCTCCCCCCCCTGCCTCTCAGCTCGGACTCCATCCCGTCCCCTCAGGACACCGATCAGGCCGTAGATGCCTTCACCGAGCACATCCGATCGGCTGTCAGTCGATCGTCCAAGCAAGTCGAGGCGGAAGATCTCTACCTCAACCGCTTTCGACTGCCGGACGATGTTAGGGATCTCATTCGTTCCAAGAATGCTTCCATCCGAGCGTACGACTCCTACCCCACCGAAGCCAATCGGGCCCGGATGCGTGCTTTACAACGAGAGGTAAAGCGTCGTGTCGCGGAGGTCCGGGAGGAACGGTGGGGTGTCCTCCTAGAGGGCATCGCGCCGTCGTATCTGGCCTACTGGCAGCTGGCGCGTAGCCTCAAATCCGACTCCACGACTGACATGCCCCCGCTGTCCCGCCCTTCAGGCGCAGCACCCCCAGCCTTCGACGACGACGAAAAGGCCAAGCTTCTCGCCGACTCCCTCGAGAGCCAGTGCGCCCCCAGCTCTCAGTCCGTTGACCAGTCCCACGTCGACGCGGTAGACAGGGAAGTCGAGCGCAGGGCATCCCTCCCCCCCGTCGATTCCTTGCCTCCTATCACGCAAACGGAGGTCGAAGATCTGATTATGGGTCTTAAAACTAAAAAAGCCCCCGGCCCTGACGGCATTTCGAATCGCGTTCTGAAATGCCTGCCCACCCAGCTCATCTGCCTCTTGGTGGCCATTTTAAACGCCGCCATGACGAACTGCACCTTCCCCGCTAAGTGGAAGGAGGCGGACGTCATAGGCATTCCCAAGCCCGGCAAACCTCGCAATCTCCCCGCGAGCTACCGCCCTATCAGTCTCCTCAACTCCCTGGCCAAGATATACGAGCGCCTACTTCTGGCGAGGCTCAAAGACTTCGTAACGTCCAGGGGTATCCTTATCGACGAGCAGTTTGGCTTTCGAGCCAAACACTCTTGCGTCCACCAAGTGCACCGCATCACGGAGCACATCCTCTCCGGTCTCAATAGACCCAAACCCATCTACACGGGCGCCCTCTTCCTAGATGTCGCGAAGGCATTCGACAAAGTCTGGCACAACGGCTTGATCTACAAGCTCTACCAATTGGGTGTGCCGGACAGACTCGTTCTCATCTTACGAGACTTCTTGTCGAATCGCGCCTTCCGTTATCGCGTCGAAATGACGCGCTCCACTTCCCACTCCATCAGTGCTGGAGTCCCACAGGGCTCAGTTCTCTCTCCGCTCCTGTTTAGCCTTTACACGAACGACATTCCTCGTTCGAGTAAGGCGCATCTAGCCCTATTCGCGGATGATACCGCGAATAAGGGTTTCATTACCAGACACCTTCAGGCATCCGCCAATTCCCTAGGGAATTGGTTCAGGAAGTGGCGTATTGAGGTGAACCCGGACAAGAGCGCTGCGGTGTTCTTCTCCAGAGGTGCCACCCCGCGCCACTCCCTGCGCCGCCCTAGAAGTAATCTCGGCCAAGTGACCATGTTCGACCGACCCATTCCCTGGGTCAAAGAGGTCAAATATCTAGGGGTCACCCTAAACAGTACCATGTCCTTCGGCCCGCACATCAAGCGGGTCCGTCACCGAGCATCATTTGTGCTCGGTCGTCTCCATTCGTTAATCTGCAAGCGGAGTAAAATGTCCCTTAGAAATAAGGTGACACTTTACAAAACTTGCGTTCGACCCATCATGACTTATGCGTGTGTTGTGTTCGGGCATTCGGCCCCCTCTCACATCGATAAACTCCAAGTGGTTCAAAACCGCTTCCTCCGTAAAGCCGTAGGAGCCCCCTGGTTCGTACGGAACGTCGACCTCCACTCCGATCTAGGTCTCGAACCTATTCGCGCCTTTATTAAAAAGGCGTCAACACGTCACTTCGCGAACGCATCTACCCATGCGAATCCGTTAATCGTAGCCACCGCCGACTACGATCTCCCCCCCGACCCCTGCCGCCACCGCCGGCCGCGACATGTTCTCACCGACCCCCCCGATGCTTTGTCATCCCTTCTTTCCGCTCAGAATACGGGCGACGACGACGTAGTAGTAGATCCCCTCCCATAGCCGGCGGTTGACCGGTGCACTTAGTAGTGCACCCGTCCCCCTACAGCGACTGTCCCAACCGAGGGCACCTCTTCGAGGCGCCCTCGAGTATGTCGCCTCTTGCCCTTCTGGCTGGCTAGAGCGTAGTGGTTGCACGCTCGCCTTTAAGTCCGGTGAAGCTGTAAAGGCCTCGCGGCCAACAGCGTACATCATTCACACACACACACACACACACACACACACACACACACACACAACACGCAACCCTGCTTGACGCCGATTTCAACGTCAAACCAAGGTGACATGTTACCACGCACCCGTACGCATGCCTTGCTGTCCACATAGGTGGACTGGACGGCCCGCAGCAGGGTGCCATTTATACCATACTCAGGCAAAATGTCCCAAAGTCTCTTTCGCACAACTCTATCAAACGCCTTCTCCAGATCCACAAAACCGCAGAAAACCTTCCGGCCCACTGCCAGATGCTTCTCTACGATGTTGCGAAGGGAGAAAACTTGATCCGAACATCCTCTTCCGGACCTGAAACCCCCTTGTGCCTCGCACAACATTCGATTTCATTCATCAAAATTTAAAAAAAATATCGAGGTGAAGCAAATATAATTAATAATGATCATGATCAAAAAAAGTGTCAAGAGTCTCCGTAACCGGCGAGCGTGTAAGTGACGAACTATGAAAGTAGAGGAAGCCAGAGAGGTATGTAAGGAAAGAACCTGTTGGAACTCTGTACTCTCTGCCTACTCCGCAAAGGATTTAGCGTGATGATATAGATAAAAAAGAAATACAGCCGCACATAGAACCTTCTTCTTCTTGAGGTCATCTGACTTATTAACCACGATGGATATGATCATGTCTTCTAAGTTTAGTGGAGCATGGTGCAGCCGGCGATCACGATTCAGGCTACGAATCCCAGGTCAGAAAAAGTAAAATGTGAGCAGGGAGGCTTAAAGTTGGAACAATGCATTATGTACCTGAGATTGTGGTGGTAATACCTGATGCCCTTACGCTTCAGGGTTCCTCTTCATGAGCTCAAGGTCGGCTTCCACCATGTCCCGCACAAGCTCATCGAAGGTCACACGCGGCACCCAGCCCAACTTCTGCTTAGCTTTTGATGGGTCGCCGAGCAGGAGGTCCTGGGAAATAATTATAATAATAATAATATCGGCCTACAATCCCACTGCTGGGCAAACACCTTCACCACGCGGGCCCAGTGCGGGTTGGTGGAGGCAGGTTTGTAGCCACCTGCTGATGGAACTTATCAAGTCGCCTATAAGACTTCCAACTAGGCTTGATAACTACCTCATTAAGTGCCTTTCGAAACACGGAGACGCTGGAATATGAAAATGCCACAAGCGGTCACCCATCTCAAAACGACCGAGCTTCGGCTGCTTAACCTTGGTGATCGATAAGAACACCGCGGTTGCTCAGCGCTACTCAGCGCTAAATAATTGTAGATGTTTACTGACCGCGGTGGCGGTTTCTCTTTCTTGGCTTAAAAAATTCCAACAAGAGATCTGCCACCACCAAGCCGCACTGGGTCAGTTTGTTAGGGCCTTTGGCCAATAAAAGGGATAGTATAGGTTAATTTACTATTTATTTATATTATAGGTTTTTAGTAGTGTAATTAGAGAATTAACGAACGAGAATTAATTGAACGCAGAAGCATTCAAGCATTTTTGCCATACCTATTACTGGAATCAAACATGAGACTCACAAATAGGCCCTCTTAATATTTTTTTCGTATTCGTGGTGCTTTACAACTGGGCTTATGCTAGTTTTAGTCTCCTTGTATATGGCTGATCTGCCAAGTTTTTGTGTCTCCCGCTTTGCAAAGGAGGCAAGTGGAAATTTATTTTACCTACTCCTCCTGTTTTTATTTCTAGTTAAATTTGTTGCAGATTCCAAGACAATTAAAGCGCTTCCCGGGACACCCCAAGGTTCATCTAAGGAGACCATTGTGGATCCTGGCTTACAGGAGTTACAATGGTGGGAATGTGCGGCGGGCTTAGTCCCATCAAAAAAAAAGGGTAATTCTCCGGTGAAGATCACTGGTAAAAGCTGGTTACACCGATTGTCGTAGCACGCTTTGTGGGAGGCCTATCCTGCAGTGGACCATTTCGGTTGAGGATGTCATCAACCCATGGCCATCCAGTGCCCAGGGGAGGTTCTTCCATGGCACCCCAATTCCTTTTACTCGCGATGACCGCATCCAGTGCCTTCTGATCACCTTCGCTAGATGATCAGTCCACTTTGCGGGTTGTGTCCCCATACAGGTGTGTGATACTCACAACTTCCGTCGGCCTGAAGTACTTGGGGTTGACTTTCACCAGCACCTGGTCGGTGTCCGCGTCGTGTCCAGTTTCGTCCACCCCGCTGCCGCGCCACACGACCTTTCGGCCCACACAGTCGAACGCCTTTTCCACAAACTCTCTGACGCTGTGGGTTTCTCCTGTGGCTACCACGAAGTCTTCTGGCTCTTCTTGTTGAAGCATCAACCACATGGCCTGTGGTATTAAAATCAGGGTTTACTGCACTAAAGGTACTAAATGGTAAAACAGTAGTTAAAATGCCCAGCATTATGCCTATATTCCCCAAGCGGGGGTGGCAGAGGTGTACTGTAAACACCCACATTTTGCTGACGATATCAAGTCCTGATGTAACAGGGAGCTATTGACATGTCATTATAACCGGGCGGTATTTCAAATAACTGATCATTATTCAAATTATTTTTACATCTGACATGTAAGGTAGGTTACAGGCATACCATAGGCGGAAAATAAATACTCTGAAATAGCCGTCTTACTGTAAATGGTCTGTGGCAAAGACTACTATAAAATCGCCACTTGCTCAATGGATTCGCGTGGCCTTATCTCCCTCACGTCGATTTGTCAGAAAAGACCTTTGCCAGCAGTGTCAGTATAGGCTAATGTTGTAATGTGTAATGCTCATGACAAAATCTGACCTCAATATAATCCTTAGCGTGTCCCCAATCCCTTTTGCTGTCCAAGTTCCCGAGCTCCAGAGACTGCATCAGGCCTTGAGTTATCTTGGCCACCCCCCTTGTGATCTTCCTGGTGACGAAGTTCTCCCCACGCCGAGGGCTCTCGTGGTTGAATAGGAGTCCATTGCATGCGAACATGCCGTAAGCTTCTCTATAGTTCACTACTATCCAGTAACCGTAGAGTTTCGCACACGCTGCAATAAAAGCTGGTGTTTAGGTATAAGTACATGGGTACTATTAACATGCCAGAAGAAAGAATGACAAAACAGATATACAATGCGAAAGTAGAAGGATGTAGGTACCGGGGAAGACCTAGACTATCTTACCATGACCAAATAGACCGTGTCTTATCTGAAGGGCAAGTCAAGAATCTCCATAACCGGCGAGTGTGTATGAGACGAACTATGAGAGTGGAGGAAGCCAGAGAGGTATGTAAGGAAAGAACCTGTTGGAACTCTGTACTCTCTGCCTACCCCGCGAGGGAGCTGGCGTGATGATATAGATAGAGATAGATAGATACTATTAACTTAAAAATATTCAATAAGAGTATGAGAGTATTTCAATAAAAGAATTCATTAAGACCCATCGATATATTATTTGTTCTATTATTAAATGTGATCGACCGAAAAACGGCCCGAATAATAAGAGCACAGCGGCTACTAGGAGTGTTCGCAACGGCTATATATTAAAAACGCGTTATAACGATACGCTACTTTTAAAACGCCTATTATTTTTACGCTATTAATAATAGTTATTTCTTCGCTTCGTTGAACGACGCCTTTTGATTATTGTCGCAAAATACGCCGCGCCGCCGCCGTGAGCTGTTAAACGATAAAAATGAAATATATATTTAATAAATTAATTATTTTCACGTAACTAAAACTAACTTTTATTAACAGTTATTACAATAAACAAACCAACGATTTATTTGCAAACAATTTGACACGCGACGCCGCAATCCCTCATAATACCACGATAAATGCATAAGTACGTCATCCAAGAACACGCCAGTGATCCGCACTGATTTTATTAAAAAAATAATCTAACGTAGTAACCAACACGTTATAAATAACGTATAATACGAACAAATATATTGGCGCGGAACATAATAAATAACCTAATAATATATTACTTTCAGTACTGGACACTCATTTTAAAATAGATCATATGAAGTTGTCTTAGAGCATATTATAACGCGTGGACCTTTGACAAAAATATTATACGTCTAAGTGAAATTGACCTTAAGTCCAGTCAGTCAGTGTCGCTGTGTCGCGTGGCAGGCTGGTAGGCGGTTTTGGTCGGACAATATGTAATATAAGTAACGCTTAAAAAATAACGCTTGCCTGAGGTAATAAATAATAGGTGATTTGATTATTTATTAATAATAGATTTTTTTTTTCAGTTATATAATATAACTATCACTTCTAGCGGCTACAGCTGTTGTTTTTATCGAATTAGTTCGATCCAAACATAGCTATCGTGCGGACGCGTTAAAATGCCACTGGATACTAACACATTCATAATAAAAAAATATTTGTTTATATACCCTCTGCTGGGCAAAGGTCTTCTCTCACAAATCGAGGTGAGAGAGATTAGGTCATACTCCACCACGCGGACCCAGTGCGGATTGGTGGAGGCAGGTTTGTGGCCACCTGCTTTTGCAACTTATCAAGCCGCCTTTAAGGCTTCCAACTCGGCTTAACGACTACCACATTAAGTGGTAACCGGGACCAACGGCTTAACGTGCCTTCCGAAGCACGGAGACGCTCAAATATGAAAATGCCACAAACGGTCACCCATCTCAGGCCGACCGAGTCGAACGCTGCTTAACCTTGGTGATCGGTAAGAACACCGCGGTCGCACAGCGCTACGAGCGCCTCGTTACGTTTATAATTTAAAACTAATTTTTACACTTGCTACAATATTTTTCACATAGGATGGGTAGTGAGAGTTCTAATTGCCAAACGAAATTATTCTTTATTCAATTGCAGTAAGAGGCTTGACCCTTTTCTATACTTATGGTTTTACGCCTTAACACCATTGAATTAAATATTAATTTCGTTTGGCAATTACAACTGTCACTACCCATCCTATGTGAACAATACTACAGCTACGAGTAAACATAGATGCGTAAGCATAATACAAATGTTCGTAATCCGTAATCTAATACGAATAATGGGACGGTCCCATCGATAGAACAAAGTAACATATGCCAAACAAAATAAATGACATTTGCAACTTTCGTGCTGGTCCATAATATTATTTATGCCAAATATATATTATGATTATAGGACTTTGTTCCTTGCTGTGTAGGTAAGTACGGTCGTCACTTTTTCAAATAACTGTGCACTTTTGATTTCGTCAAATCCTTGACTTTAGGGCACACTCGGTGAGGGTCACACAGGGCCACCTATATCAGACCGGACAGTATTGTCCGGTCTGATAAAAAAACAAGCACGCGGATTTTCTCGCCTGATTTTCTTAGTAGAAATCGTGTTCAGATGCGGTGGTAAATCAGGTTAAAGAAAAAAATGTCCCCTCATGGTTTATACGAAATAAATTATATTTTACTTTAATAAAATATAAAAATGGTAATTATATTTGACTTTAATAAAATATTTGGGGCCTCATTCACCACCCTCGAGAAGTTACATCTCGACTAGTTACTCGGCGATTAAAACTGGCTATCAGACCGGACAGTATTGTCCGGTCTGATAGAGGTGGCCCTGTGTACATAAATATAAAGGTCCGCCGCAAGGGAATAGATACTACAGTAACGTACATATAGTACCGCAATAGTACCATAACGATAAGCTATTTATTAAATAACAATAAATGTATAGGCCGAATAGAAGACAAAGCTTTTTATACTTGCATTAAAAATATCGAAAAGTTTTTTGCATACTAAAGAAGATCTATAAAAAAATACTAAAAACTCAATAGGTATTGTTAACCGCCGATCTATGGAGCATTACGGTGATAAAAAACTCTCTGAAGGGTATAAGAAGGCCGCTCATAAAGTTGCAAAAAACAACAGTATTAATTCAAAGATCTGATGATCAAATAATACGGCTTGGTGGATAAGTCTGAGTCACACGGAGGTCACTCAGGCCAACACAAGCGAGACTAAGGGCCGCTTTCACCATCTTCGAATAAAGTTTGAAATTTAAGTTTTATCTCTGAATAGCTCTATCCGATGGTTAAACTAGCCAGTTTTAATCGCCGAGTAACTAATCGAGATGTAATTTCTCGAGAGTGGTGAATGAGGCCCCAAATATTTTATTAAAGTCAAATATAATTTATTTCGTATAAACCATAAGGCATTTACAAATTACCATTTTAACATTTTTTCTCTTTAATCTGATCTACCACCGCATCGGAACACGATTTCTACTAAGGAGATATGCGAGAAAATCCGCGCGCTTGTTTTTTCTTATCGAATTCTCCCTCTACTTTTTCTTTTATCTTTTTTATTCTTTCGTTTGCTTCGGGTATCGCTACCAAAGAGAACACAATCACTACGTTACAATCGTCTTCTATTAATTTTATAGGATCCTCGGTACCTATTTGACGGTCTGGAAAAAAATTAGTGAGTCAACTTATAGTCTCCACAAAAACTCACCATAAGGAGACCTCGGATAGAACGGCGTTTTTTCATTCTGTGGTACTTCAACCACTTTCCCGTATAGTTCCGACGTAGAGGCCTGGTATATCTTGGTTTCCTTCTCCAGGCCAGCCGCTCTGACCGCCTCCAGTAGCCTCAGGGTACCCAAGGCGTCTACTTGAGCTGTATACTCGCTTAATTCGAAGGAAACTTTGACGTGGGACTGAGCTCCAAGATTGTAGATCTCCTTTGGACGAATCTGTGAGAGGTCATAAAAGTCACAAAATATACCTTTGTGGTAACATAAGGAAGCGGTGGCGGGTTATCTAAATGATAATCGTTGCATGTTAACCTGATTAAAACCCATCGCCTACAAATTATTATAGTCAAATTCTAAAAGTTTAGATTTTTAGGTACCTAACTGCAAAAATTATATATTGTAACTTGTTTAAAAGCCGTCTAAAGGTCCGTGGCGACAACAGAAACTTTGTTTAAATCATAAAGAACAGAAATTATTAAAGAAGGATTTAAGGTTAACATATTAGGCCAACGATATATCGCTACACGCCGAGACAGATCAATATAGGGACTTGTGTCAAGGTATTCTTCTTGCCTGAAATACAGATATTCATTTATCTAGTTCAGGTACAGATGTCTTACCGTATAAACTAAACAAGTATTTTCTGTAAATGTTACTATTTTCTTTGTAATATTAGTAAGTAAAGAAAAGAATAAAAATGATGATTATATTCTCTTATGGAATTAGATAATTCTATTAGCTGCACGAGAAAATAGCATTTACAGCTTGTCTAGGCGAGATCTTTAAACGATAAGAATAGGTAATTCCTTAGATGAATTAGTAATTCTGCCCATACTGACGGTCTTAGGGCAAAAAGGTCCACGAATGGCGACCACTAGTGGAGTGTGTGTTTGTGTGTGTGAATGATCTATGCTGTTGGCTGCGGGGCCTTTACAGCTTCACCGGACAAGAAGGCGAGCGTGCAACCGCTACGCTCCAGCCAGAAGGGCAAGGGTGCAACTAGCTCAAGGGCGCCTATAAGAGGAACGAACTCGGCATGGGCAGTCGCTATGGGGGAGGACGTATACTAGGTGTCTCATCGTGGTGCTCTGCACCGGTCGGCGGGCAAGGGATTCTTCGACCTCGCCGGCGAGGTCGGTGTCTGATCCTGTGTGCGGTATCTGTATCCGAAAGAAGGGAAGTAAGCGCATCGGGAGGGTCGGTGAGAACATGCCGCGGATGGCGGTAGCGGCTGATAGGAGTGTGTGGACCACACAGTTAGTCACACCGGTTAGATTCGTAGTCGGCGGCGACTACGATTAGCAGATTCCTATGATTGGACGCGTTCGCGAAATATCGGGTTGTCGCCTTTTTAATAAAGGCGCGAATAGTTTCGAGACCGAGATCGGAATGTGACTTGTGGAGTGGGAAGGCTAATGGAGATAATGGATTTTATCTAGCCTAGGGGGATTTCGACTAGTTGAAGGGCAAGTCCAGACAGATAAGCTCCTTGGTTCTGCCCAACGAGCCGAGTAGTATCCAAAGTCCGGACAAAGACATAAAGATTCTTTGCGTGTTCCGTTCGAGAATTCTTCATTTTAATAGTGTTCGATTTAAAAGAAGCTGATACTATTATAATACAAATTTTCGACACAATTATTTCGTGCATGTGTTAACTCATTATCTAGACTTTTTATCAAGTGTGAGAACATGCGTTTACACTTAATGTAGGTGATGACTGATATGTAATGTTATTTCGAATAGCCATTATTTCTCATTGCTTTATGGCTGGCTGTTATGCATCCTTGATCTCATTGTCATCATCATCATCATCATTTCAGCCTATACCTGTCCACTGCTGAACATAGGCCTCCCCAATCGCTTTCCAGCGTAACCGGTCCGATGCCACCTGCATCCAACGATTTCCTGCGATTTTCACAAGATCGTCGGTCCATCTGGCAGGCGGTCGTCCTACGCTGCGCTTGCCAATACGTGGTCTCCACTCTAGAATCTTTCTGCCCTAACGCCCGTCCAATCTTCGCGCTATGTGGCCAGCCCATTGCCACTTCAGCATGCTAATCCTGAGGGCTATGTCGGTGACCTTGGTTCTTCTACGAATCTCCTCATTCCTGATTCGATCGCGTAGAGAAACGCCGAGCATAGCTCTCTCCATAGCTCGCTGAGCAACTTTGAGCTTTTTTATAAGACCTATTGTAAGAGACCACGTCTCTGATCCATATGTCATCACTGGTAACACACATTGACTAAAAACTTTAGTCTTAAGGCACTGAGGTATTTTGGATGAGAAGATGTTGCGCAGTTTCCCGAACGCTGCCCAGCCGAGTTGGATTCGTCGATTGACCTCTCTCTCAAAGTAATTGTATCGTATTGTAAATGTATTGTATTTACTCTTTTGAATGCAAAATGGGTTTTTATATGGACAAGATTATTACAGGTTACAATGCCATGTGTGTTAGACACCGGCACGCCTATATTCCCCAAGCGGGGGTGGCAGAGGTGTACTGAGTACACCCACGTTTCGCCGACGATGTTAGGTCCCATGTAATAGGGGGCGAGCCTATTGCCATATACTGAGCACAATTCCAGACTCCGGACTCGTACTGGAAACGACTTGTCCGACTTAGGATTTGAACGCAGGACTTCGTGATCACAAAGCGATGTGCTTTGCCACAAGAACAACGAGGCAGTCGTGTGTGTTGTTTGTGATACTAAGTTTTAGTAAGTTTAGCGGCCGTTAGGTACCTATTTAAGTGTAGACCACCTTTATCAATGCATTGAGTAGAGTTTTAAGTTAGAGAAATGTATGTAATAAATATTTGTGCACAGATATTTTGATGACGGCTTCGTCTATTGGTTAAGAGCGTCACACAAATATTTTTCCCACACGGGAATCGAACCCGCGACTAACCGATCCAATGAACGGAACGCATGACATGGCCACGCTATATATTATGAAAAAAAATAAACACCGACTCGCCTATATACCCCAAGTGCGGGTGGCAGAGGTACGCTAACTTTTCACCGCCGATGTTAGGTACCATGTTATAGGGGACAAGCCTATTGTTGTACAGTAAACCGGGCACAATGCCAGACTCCAGACTGATGCTGAAAAATGTTCTATTGAAAAATCACATTTTGTCCTACCTAGGATTTGAACCTAGAACCTCGTGATCGTTACGCGCATTTTTCGCCACTAGACCAACGAGACCTAATATTATCTTCTTTTTTCTTTTTTAAAAAACGTAGCCCCACACTAGGATTTATTCCTGTATCGTGGGTGCGTTTACAAACATGAAAATTCAGATACACAAATACCCAGACCGGAACAAATAATTGTGGATCACACAAAGATTTGTCCCGTGCGGGAATCGAACCGACCATTAGACACAGTGGGCGGAGCGGCTTAAGCTCTTAACCACTGCGCTAAATCGTCCGTCCGTTATATCATGTATATTTTTATATTATTTTGATTTAAGTTCGTACCTTAGTAATAATGCTAATAAGGCATGTAGTATCAGTCAGATCTCCATAATGCAAGTGCATTCTCCCTCCGGTGTGGCAGGCCGGCTGTCCGTACAAGTGCTGGATCCGACCCGTGTTGAAGGAAGACGACCGCCGCAGAACACCATGGACCTCATAGCCTTTTTCAATTAGGAACTCTGCGAGGTATGATCCGTCCTACAAAATACCCAATACTTTAAATCTGTATCTATAATACTTATACTTACTTCTATCTATAAGGTGTAACATAATAAAAGCAAGACCTCAGACACCCCGATTGGAGAATTGTTTCATAAAGTCAAAACGAAAACCAAATTTTCAGATTTAAAGGTTTTAAAGCACTTTTATACCCCATTTAACAATGAAACTTGTATGAATCTTCTTCTTGCTATGAATCGAGAATAAATTAATTTTTTTCAGAAGTAAAAGCATTTTTTTGCAAACTGAAAAAAAAATGTAAAATACATTAAAAATTGTTGGAATCGATTCAGTTACCGACTTAGAACAAACTACTTTCAGGTCTTGCGATTATTATGTTACAGCTTATAGATAGAAGTAAGTATAAGTATTAT
Source organism: Phalera bucephala (assembly GCA_905147815.2). Taxonomy (NCBI): domain Eukaryota; kingdom Metazoa; phylum Arthropoda; class Insecta; order Lepidoptera; family Notodontidae; genus Phalera; species Phalera bucephala. The sequence continues at coordinate 6,000,873 of LR990620.1, read as the reverse complement.
AGAGTAGTTACAGTTATAATATAAACATAAATTAGGGCATATTGTACCTTACTCGTATCACTTAAAGATGTATTTGCAAAAAAGCGGAAGCCTGTTCATTTTTTAGTACCATGACTTTTGCCTGCCTTTTGGTGGTGCCATTTTAAGTGCGGCGAGCATGTATCTACTTATATTTTATCGATGCTTTAATCATAATAAACATCGGTCTATAGTGGCCCAGTGTTTAGTAAAAGCAATCACAAACCAAGGTAAGAAAAATCAAAGATGGAGTTCATCTGTGCAGATTGGTGGAGGCAGATGAGTGGCTTCTCGTATAAGGCTCCCAACTAGACTTAACTACTACTACATAGAGCAGTAACCAATGGCTTCACATGCCTTTCAAAGTATGGAGACACTCGAATATGAAAATGCTAGATATGATCACCCATTCTAGACCGACCCAGCTGATTTGCTGACTGTTCAACATTTGGCAAGTTTTATCATGGCGATTTGGCGCGATTTCGGGTGTTTCCGTAACCTATAGTTTAACCTTGGTGATAACTAAGAACAGTGAGGAACCACAGCTCTACAGCTACCACAAAATACATATAAAGAAATAAAAAATAGTGAAGCAATGTGTCCATTGTAAATTTTCAGGCATATTTAGATTAGATGTAAATTTTGCAAAGATATTGAATCTTTTCAGACACTGCGATTTCATCATTTCTGGAACAATTCTCCAGTTGAATTTGGAAAATTCAGCTGTACAAAGCAATGTTTCAACTCTGGCTGTTGTGGCCTTGAAAGGTAAAATGTTTTTCAATATTAATTAGTGTTCTGATAAGCGTTGGGCGATTGTTCCGAAAATAACTATCGAATGAATCGACAACTGTAGTTACACACATTCAATTGTCGATTCATTCGTCCTCAAAAAAATACAATCGAATAATAATCGATGAACCAATGAAAATCAACAGTGTATTGCCAACTTGCAGGGTGCATTCGATTCAGGGGGAATGTTCCGATTGTTAAGAACAATTTTTAGATGATCAGTAATTTCTTTCAGTAAAGGGCTTAAAGTTAAACTGGAAATATTGAATCGATTTACTAATTACTTATGTACATAAATTATTATATTATTATATAAAAAATTCAAAAAACATGTCCCGACAAATCTATTGAATTATACCAAAATAATCAACAGTGCAATTGATTCATCTGTCAATTGCTTACTCGTTACTAACGCTACATGCACGCGCAAACGATACGCTAGGAAACATTAGAACAATCTGTTATATTGTTGATTTTTTACATGGATTTATGTGAACTAGTGGTCGCCCATTGGTCGAAATTCAACCATAATTAATTTAAATTATAAGTTTGAACATTATTAAGGTTCTATTGTCAAACTTCTATAATCACAGATTTCGGCAAGGCTACACTATTAATTTGCCTATTTTTTTTTAAACAATTTATAAAAATATTTAAATAAAAAACAACAAAATTGATTAAAATAAAGAACACCTGTTTTTTTAATTATTTTATTGAAACAAAAAAAATTGCTGTCCATTGAACTTGACATACATATTTCGATAATTTAATTAATGATACAAAACTTCTCTGTAAGCGATGTTTTTTGTAAAAACTCTTTCATCGTTTGCTGGTTATGTTTGACATTCAGTAAGACTATAGACAAATAATATTAAAGACAAACAATATTAATCTATTCTCAATTTGAAGTGTATTGTGTCAAATACATGGCAGTGTGTGTAATGATTTTTTTATTGCTTTAATGCATTTTTAATGCATAATTTAAAATAAAATATTAGCATTCTGCACTCCTTCTCGATATAAACTATAAGTGTGGGAAATTTCACACTCCTCCGTCTGTGCAATTTTCTTAAAAAGGCTTACAAAGTTTTTGCTTCACGTATTAATATATAGATTAGAATAGGGTACTTTTCTACTTTGTTAATTAATAATGTGGATTAAGTGGGTAGATAAATAAGATGATGACATGCGCACTATTGTATAATGGCTACCTAGCAAAATACATGATTTACATTGAGTTGGTGTTTTACTAAAGTTCAGAACTTAATACAATCTAACCACAATCGAAGAATTGTGACTGTCATTTGATTGCATTCAAATAAACGGAACAATAGCATGATTCAATTGTTTTAGTAATAATCGCCCATCGCTAGTTTTGAAACACAATTCACTTTTATCAAATGAGGAAAAAAAGAATTTAATAACCTGTTACTAATTTTTACATACAAAATGTAACATTCAGTATAAATATAAAATCATTAAACAGGTACCTACTCTATCTAATCTTGGCAAATTTTATTTTAACTTCAAAATTTAATGAAAATAGAAGTGTATTTAAACTTTTACTATTCCTTGATCAAAAATTCCCTTTGCATATAAAATAAAGCTAGTTAATTTAGCAATTTCCTCTACATAAGTTGTTAAATATTCATTTTTTATTTGCATGTGTACAAACGAGACAATGGATACGAAAAAGGCCAAAAAAAACTAGATTCTTTTTTAAATTTCGATGTTATTATGTTATAAGTTAATATTCCATAGTAACAACAATAATCAATTACACTGCATAAAAATATTGAATAACTTGATAACAAGCATAACACAAATCCATAAAACAACGTTTATTTACTACGTGGCCTTCTGCGAAGCCTACGAAACGTACCAAAAATAATTTAAAAAATAATAACTCACCTGGCCAGTAATACCAGTTATAAGGGCAATCTTCTTATTCCCGTTTACGCTGGATCCTTCCCCAGACATTTTTCTGTATTCAAATTAATTTAGCTTTGGTTTCACAAATTAAAACGCTGTAAAACACGTCGTCTGTTCTAAACAAGCCGGCGAATAATGATGTTTGATAAGCTTATCATAACAAGTGCCACAAAATTAACGCCTGTACGCGAAGTAACGGTGACAGAACGTACGGTTATAGGCACCACATTAAGGTACTAGTTTTTTCAGCTATTTATTTTATTTGTATAAGATTATATTTTTAAAGAAAATTTATTTCTTCACATCAATTTACGATACGAGTGAATGTTTTTAACAACTTTGACATTTGCGAGATTTGATTGCATTGTCATTATTGGTACAGACAATATTAGGTGTTTTTTTTTCTTTGGTTCTTTCCTTGAATATTATTTATTTTGCGCAATAGCAAGATTATAAAATCGCATATAGTGGTGACATGGGGCTTTTATACAATACGGATTGAACACTATGCGAAAAAAACGTAACGTCAAGGATGACCACCTAAAGCCCTACGTCTCCTTCTAAGTAGGGCTTAATGATTATAATGTTACAAGCGTTGTACAGAATGTTTCGGGATAGCAAACTATTTTAAGATTCATTTCTAGTATAGGATTAGATCTAGATAGGATTTCTTGTCTATATAGGCCGAAATCTCTGTTTTTGGCAAAAATAGAAAGAATACATCCTATTTTACAAATATAGACAAAAATAGACACAAGTAAACGTTTATTTTACGAAAGATTGACCTGAATTTTACACATAGGTACTTACCGTAGATAAGGTTACTTTTTCCGTTTAGAAACTCAAACAAACACTTTTTATCACTCACACTTTTCACGGGCTTAAAATTTTTTTATACACAAACGTATCACGCATAAATTCTGATAAGAAATCTAATAAGATTTATTAGAATGATGAATTTGTTTATTTATACGTGCGACACTTGAGACGCCAGCGTGAACGCGCGTCTGTCGGATGTTTACCTTATCCGTTCACAAAAGCACAAACACAGACTACTATACATCAATATTAACTAAACTATTATACATCAATAGAACGAGAATATTATCCTCTACATTTTGTCAGAACATTGTCTATAGCTACGATTTAGTGTTTGCCCACAATAGATCAATAAAAAAATCTACTCCGCTTGCGTATAAATTTATACGTTACCGAGACAAGGGGGCAACATTTTGTTACATGCGGTAAGTAAATAAATACCGAATAACATGTGAAATAAGTAATTTACTGAGTGCTATACTCACATAATCAATACGTCAAGTACTAAGTTGTATATTGCAACATCCAATTTGCATGGATGACGGCTTGAGCCAGTGGTTAGAGCTTAAACCTCTCCACCCATTCGATCGAATAGTCGCCGGTTCGATCCCCGCACGGGACAAATCTTTGCGTGTCTCACAAATATCTGTTCCGGTCTGGACCTTTGTGTATGTGAATTTCATGTTTGTAAGCGCACCCACGACACAGGAATAATTTCTAGCGTGGGGCCATGTTTAAACGAAATCGCGTAAATAATCGTCAAAATCTATACCATCATTATAATCGTCAAAATCTGTACATCATTATAATCGTTAAAATCTGTACATCATTATATATTGTGTTAAAATGGTTTTATGTGTATAAAACGTATTTAAACCATATAATAAATAGGTATAGTCCGTATAGTTTTTCATTATGCCCGTACTGAATCGTAATATTTGCAAACGTCACAGTTTCTCTAGTAGTCATAGAAATTTCAGTGTTGTGTCTGTGACTGAGAGTTTAATTTTCTCTAGCCATATTTTGATATTACTAAATTCGCGGATATACAATGCGAAAGTGGAAGGATGTATGTGCCGGGGAAGACCTAGACTATCTTACCATGACCAAATAGACCGTGTCTTAGCTGAAGGGCAAGTCAAGAGTCTCCGTAACCGGCGAGTGTGTATGAGACGAACTATGAGAGTGGAGGAAGCCAGAGAGGTATGTAAGGAAAGAACCTGTTGGAACTCTGTACTCTCTGCCTACCCCGCGAGGGAGCTGGCGTGATGATATAGATAGATAGATAGACTAAATTCGTTTTAGATAGAAATCCATGAGTGGTGGTAATAGATGATTATGCACTTAGTACGTACTATTCTACTTTATAAATATTTAGGTAATATAGATATAGGTTCCCCACTCGTCTTACCTTTCCCAAGACATTTTTGGGATCTTTACAGTGTCATTCAGTAGAAAATACGGCTTTAAAAATAACACATTGCATGTTGCCACAATGTAATATTGGCTATTTATTATTATATCCATGATTTAATGGTGCGAAAACACAACAAACAAATGCGGCGGAGTTAAACAGAATAAAACCATGTTCGACCAACCCATTCCCTGGGTCAAAGAGGTCAAATATCTAGGGGTCACCCTAAGCAGTACCATGTCCTTCGGCCCGCACATCAAGCGGGTCCGTCACCGAGCATCCTTTGTGCTCGGTCGTCTCCATTCGTTAATTTGCAAGCGGAGTAAAATGTCCCTTAGAAATAAGGTGACACTTTACAAAACTTGCGTTCGACCCATCATGACTTATGCGTGTGTTGTGTTCGGGCATTCGGCCCCCTCTCACATCGATAAACTCCAAGTGGTTTAAACTGCTTCCTCCGTAAAGCCGTAGGAGCCCCCCGGTTCGTACGGAACGTCGACCTCCAATCCGATCTAGGTCTTGAACCTATTCGCGCCTTTATTAAAAAGGCGTCAACACGTCACTTCGTGAACGCATCTACCCATGCGAATCCGTTAATCGTAGCCACCGCCGACTACGATCTCCCCCTCCCGACCCCTGCCGCCACCGCCGGCCGCGACATGTTCTTACCGACCCCCCCGATGCTTTGTCATCCCTTCTTTCCGCTCAGAATACGGGCGACGACTACGACGTAGTAGTAGATCCCCTCCCATAGCCGGCGGTTGACCGGTGCACTTAGTAGTGCACCCGTCCCCCTACAGCGACTGTCCCAACCGAGGCGCCCTCGAGTATGTCGCCTCTTGCCCTTCTGGCTGGCTAGAGCGTAGTGGTTGCACGCTCGCCTTTAAGTCCGGTGAAGCTGTAAAGGCCTCGCGGCCAACAGCGTACATCATTCACACACACACAGAATAGAATGTGGCAACACTTGTTATAAACTTTTTTTATATGCTATTGCTAAGCTGTCAAAAACGTGAGGTTATGGTTATTTATTTTTTTAGCCTACTTGCGTTTATTTTGATTGTGTAGGTGCTCACTGTGCTCTTTCTTTTGATTCAAAAATACACCAACTAAAACCACAAATAAACGACGCGTTCAAGTTAGGAGTTGTCCTATGAATTTCGGAAACTACGCATGCTAAAATCTTGTTGATTCTCAAGGAAGCATTCCGTAAGAGATAAGAATATTTCATAATACTGATGCAACATCAAGAACATTATTGAAGGAGCCATGCCTGATATCAAGATCACGCCTTTAGGAGCTGGGCAGGATGTTGGCAGGAGTTGCATCTTACTGTCCATGGGAGGTAAAAACATTATGTTAGACTGCGGAATGCACATGGGATATAATGATGAACGACGATTTCCAGACTTCTCCTACATCGTTCCTGAAGGTCCAATCACCAGTCAGATAGACTGCGTCATCATATCCCACTTTCATCTCGACCACTGTGGCGCCTTACCTTACATGTCAGAAATGGTCGGCTACACCGGCCCAATTTACATGACCCACCCAACCAAAGCAATTGCACCTATACTCCTTGAAGATATGAGAAAGGTAGCCGTTGAAAGGAAGGGAGAATCAAATTTCTTCACTTCACAAATGATCAAAGATTGCATAAAGAAAGTTACAGCTGTAACACTGCATCAGTCTGTGATGGTTGACAATGAATTGGAAATCAAAGCATATTATGCCGGTCATGTGCTAGGAGCGGCCATGTTTTGGATTCGAGTTGGTTCCCAATCAGTTGTTTACACTGGAGATTATAATATGACCCCAGATAGACACTTAGGGGCTGCTTGGATAGATAAATGCAGACCAGACTTACTTATAACAGAATCTACTTATGCCACAACTATCAGAGATTCTAAACGCTGCCGTGAAAGAGATTTCCTCAAAAAGGTACATGAATGTGTTGAGAAAGGTGGCAAAGTTCTCATTCCAGTGTTTGCGTTAGGTAGAGCTCAAGAACTTTGCATTCTTTTAGAGACATACTGGGAGAGAATGAATCTGAAATATCCTGTTTACTTTGCATTAGGATTGACAGAGAAAGCGAACAATTACTACAAAATGTTTATCACATGGACCAATCAGAAAATTAGGAAGACATTTGTGCAAAGGAACATGTTTGACTTTAAACACATAAAGCCTTTTGATAAGTCTTACATTGATAATCCAGGGGCGATGGTTGTCTTTGCAACACCAGGAATGTTGCATGCTGGCTTGTCTTTAAACATCTTCAAGAAATGGGCTCCTTATGAACAGAACATGGTCATTATGCCTGGCTTTTGTGTACAAGGAACTGTTGGCCACAAGATTCTCAATGGTGCCAAAAAAGTTGAATTTGAGAATCGACAAGTTGTTGAAGTGAAAATGGCTGTGGAATATATGTCTTTCTCAGCTCATGCCGATGCTAAGGGTATAATGCAGTTGATTCAGTACTGTGAGCCAAAGAATGTGTTGTTAGTCCATGGAGAGGCTCAGAAAATGGAGTTTCTGAAGGACAAAATTGAGAAAGAGTTTAAGGTTAACTGCTACATGCCAGCTAATGGTGAAACCTGTACTATTAATACACCAACAAAAATTCCTATAGATGTTTCATTGAGATTACTGAAAGCTGAAGCATTACGGTATAATGCCCAACCTCCAGATCCAAAAAGGCGACGTGTTTTGAATGGTATGCTTTGTGTCAGAGATAACAGACTTTCTCTCCTGGACATTGATGAAATGTGTGATGAAATTGGTATCAACAGACACATAATAAGGTTCACAAGTACAGTCCGTTTTGAAGATCCTGGTCCAGCTGTAAAAACTGCTGAAAAACTAAAGACTTTATTGGCTGAGAAGCTTGAAGGCTGGACTATTACTATATCGGAGGCTAACATATCAGTGGAATCCGTTCTCATCAAAGTGGAAGGTGATGAAGACAGTACTAAGAATATTTATGTATCTTGGACAAGTCAGGATGAGGATTTGGGTAGTTACATACTAGGCTTATTACAATCAATGGTCCAGTAAATGTAAAAGAAATAATGTTGAGCTGTTTAATAAATAATTATTTTAATATTTTGTACGTTATTAATTGCACCATGTGATATCTTCGTTGCATTTCCCTTGGTACCATAGATATTGGAGTTTGTTCTTTGGTGTCAAATGTTTAAGGTTTTCTTCCAGCGATTTTGTGTTCTGTAAAACAAAAATTAGCTTTATATAAAATTTATAGATGGGTTGATGTCAACGCATATTTAATGGTTCTTTACTGATTTTCCGACTAAAAAGTGGAATTGGACGGGGCATGTGCGTAAGCACCCCTGACGACTGTCTATAGGCGTCGTAGTCGACCGAGACAAAGATGGCGTGACGACTTTGACACTTTTGCGGGAAAAACTTGGATACTAGTGGCATAGGATCGATCTATGTGGATACGTCAAGGGGAGGCCTTTGCCTAGCCGTGGGATACAGGATCGGCTAATAAATTCAGATTAACCCCTATGATTTTTATTGCGATGATAAGTGAAATCCGTATTAAAAAGGGTCTCGCAACCGTTCGCCCAGTATGTTTTGCCCCTGATAGCCTAACGGAACCCTTTCGCCCCTTAAAAGTAAAAATGATCCCCTTCGCCACTCCTGTAGTCTGTGTCAAAATACAGTTTTGGAAAACCTTAATTATCAACTCAAAATAAATTGTAGCTACAGTGAAATAAAATTCAGATTACACTATAGATTTATTTTGAGAAATAAGTCTTTCATTGAACAAGGGGCGAACGGGTACTTCATAAATATTAAAAATAGTGCTGAGGGGCGAACAGGTGCCAGACCTAAAAAACGGGACGAACGGACCTTCAAAGGTTCGCGAAAATGAGGGGGTGTTGGAGTGGATCTTTATTCATTTCATGCGAATCTACCTAATTACAAACGCTGTTTTGGCTTTTTCTTATGACCAAACTATCTTATCAGTGTGACCTATTATTATTATATATTATTTATATATTCGATATTTAATATAAACGATTTTTTAAAAAGATATTTAACCGTCGCATCACGATAATTAAGGTCTTTTTACAGAAAATCACATAGATATTATTATGATATGATAATTACGCTAATAGATAAATAATACTTCGAATTAATTTCCTGTTACCTTGTACGTAAGTACTAGCAGCTCACTCGAAAATTATTTTTAACTTGAGGATGAAAAGGTATGACACGTGAATTTCACTCCACGCAAAAAAACGGTTGTTAAAGGTTTTTTTAAATATATATAAATCTTTCTTGAAATGTTGAATCTTTTGGCTTCATTGTATTCTTAAATAACTATCTATTGATCTATATTATTACCCAAGATCAATTCCGAAGTAGGCAGAGAGTATAGAATTCCAAGACATTCTGTCCTTACAGATTTCTCCTACTTCCTCCACTTAGTTCTCTATCCATCTATATCATCACACCAGATCCCTTACGGGGTAGGCAGAGAGTACAGAGTTCCAACAGGTTCTTTCCTTACATAACTCTCCGGCTTCCTCCACTCTCATAGTTCGTCTCATACACGCTCGCCGGTTACGGAGACTCCTGACTTGTCCTTCAGATAAGACCCGGTTTATTTGGTCATGGTAAGATAGTCTAGGTCTTCCCCGGTACCTACATCTTTCGCATTGTATATCAGTTGTGTCATTCTTTCTTCTGACATTCTTTCTATATGCCCGAATCAATGGAGCATACCCTTTCTTATCTTTACACTGATACTATCTTTTATACCTATTCACTTTCTTACTACGCTGTTGCGAATACATTCGGTCAGCTTCACTCCGCACATCTTCCGCAGAGCTCGCATTTCCACCGCATTTATCCTACTTTAATTCTCCTTCTTACATACCCAGCTCTCGCTGCCATATAACAGCGATGGGACAAGCACCTCATTGTCAGTATGGCCAGCTGCACCTTTTGGCTTAAGTGCCGGCTCCCAAGTAGCTTTCCCATCACGCCATTCACTCTATTCCCTACACTCACTCTTCTCTCTATGTCAGCGGTGTATTTCCCATCCTTACTGAATGCGCATCCAAGATATACAAACTCATTCACTTGCTCGAGCACATCGTTACCAACCACAATCCTTGCATTCGTTCTGGTTTCTTCCCGTTCAAAAACCATAATTTTGGTTTTCTTCTCATACAAATGTAAACCATTTTTCATGCAGTCATCTTTGACGGAACTGTGACTAGTGATTGCAGATCAGTGGCTGTTGGCGCTATCAAAACCGCGTCATCTGCATATAGTAGATGATTTACCACTAGATCACCCATTTTTACCCCTTCATTCATCGCATTCAGTCTTTGAAGACTTATCCACACACACACACACACTGTCACGCCTATATTCCCCAAGCGGGGGTGGCAGAGGTGTACTGAGTACACCCACGATAGGGGGCGAGCCTATTGCCATATACCGGGCACAATTCCAGACTCCGGACTCGTACTGGGAAGTTTTCTTTACAAAAACTACACTTATGTGACCTAGGATTTGAACCCAGGACCTCGTGATCACAAAGCGATGCGCTTTGCCACTAGACCAACGAGGCAGTCCAACTTTTACCCAAATATATTATAAACAGTCTAGCGGGCAACACGCAACCCTTCTTGACGCCGATTTCAACGTCAAACCAGGGTGACATGTTACCACCCACCCTTACGCATGCCTTGCAGTCGACATAGGTAGACTGGAAGGCCCGCAGCAGAGTGCCATTTATACCATACTCAGGTAAAATGTCCCAAAGTCTCTTTCGTACAACTCTATCAAATGCCTTCTCCAGATCCACGACACCGCAGAAAACCTTCCGGCTCACCAGATGCTTCTCTACGATGTTGCGGAGGGAGAAAACTTGATCCGAACATCCTCTTCCGGACCTGAAACCCTCTTGTGCCTCGCACAACATTCCATCGGACTTCTCGCGCATTCTCCTTTCAATAATTTTACCGTACACCTTGGCTGCCAAGCTGATTAAACAAATGGCTCTGTAATTGGTGCAGTCATATTGTAACCCCTTGCCTTTGTACAAGGGTAAAATGACTGCGCGGCGCCAATCTATAGGGACCTGACCGGTCCTCCAGCAAAGGTTTGTAAGGACCCGAAGGGCGTCCCGGACGCAAGTTCCACCATATTTGATCATCTCGGCAGATATCAAGTCTATTCCCGCAGCTTTACCATTTTTCATACTTCCTATCGCCCATTTACCTTCTTCCATAGTGATGCCCTCTGTTGATTCCAGTACCACAAACTCGCCTCTGGGCTCGTCTGTGGCACCAGTATCCGGGGCATTTCCATACATTTCTCCAAAATATTCACTCCACCGGTTTAATACAGCTTGTGTATCTGCAAGAATGTCACCATCCTTAGATTTTATCCTTTCCATTCTGGAACCTGACGAATCACCTCGAGACTTGCTCACTTTGCTCCAAAAGAGTTTAGTGTTGTTCTCGAAGTTCTTCGCCAGCCTCTCCTCCTCAATCGCACTGGCTCTGTCACGCTTTTCTTTCAGTAAAGTTTTGGTGGCATTCTTGCATTGCCGGTATATTTCTTTCCTCATCTCTGTTGTACTGTCATTCAGGTTCAAAGAAGAAACACAGTCCTGCCACGCTTTCTTCTCCGTAGAACGGAGCTTTGTAACTCCGCATCCCACCATGCATCACCTTTTGCTGTACTATGCTTCTTTGAGCAACCGCATACTTCTTTCGCGCATTCTACCAAACTCTCTTTCAGGCTATTCCAGAATTCATCTATATTTGAGTCCGAAGAACCTGCTGTCAAAAGCTTGTCCCAGACTCTGTCTTCATACAGATCCAGAACTTCTCCGACATTATCCCAAAACTTCTTTTTCTAGTACTCCAACATCAGTTAGTACAATAGAAGTTTTTGATCTGTATAAAAAACAGGATAGATGAGCATAAAAAAATTGTGTAATTTGTCACGGTGATCTCCAACAAAATGTATGGGAAATGTTTTTTGCGATGTCTAACTTTCCAGTACTCCTAAGACCGTTTTACTGTAGCTGCAACAGTTAAGGTAGCCTTACCTCTTACTGCCCTATCTCAAAAATCCACCCTGTAGGGGAAACGAAGGCAAAACGGACCACTTAAGTAAAAAAGTCGTAGAATAAAAACTGTAAGCGTTACTTAATTGTTATAAAATACAATCAAAGCATAATTTTATACTTTACGAAACCCATCTTTGATATCATGTTTGATAAAGTCACGTAGAATGAAAATATTATAAATTTCAATAACACTAGTTTTAGACAGTTTTAACTTTACAGCGAAGCATAACGGACCACATATGAAGGCAAAATGGACAATAACAAAAAACAGTCTGAATATAAGTCACAGTCGCATGACGACGATGATACAGTTATCATCGTCGTCATCTATATCAGAGCAATGGCAACTAGGATAAATGCAAAGCCAAGGAGGACACTTACGCCACTAGAAACTTGGTATCTACCATTCGTTTGTTTTTGTCTGTTTTTGAAAACAGTTTACAGCAGAGAAACAGTCAACATCGTCGACGATGGATGAGAATGTATTTTTTCTGCCTTTTAGGTTTCCTTTGGTTACGGAAGATGGCACAGAAGACTGTTATATAAAACCTTTTTAAAAAAAGTAACCGACCAAGTAACCGACTGCACCAACCAGTACCGACTTCAAATATTTATTTTTTGCTTTTTGAAGTCGGTTTCCCATTTTTTTTAAAGTTTTTATTTTACAAGTTTTAGTGATGAGTGAGTTTATTATTGTTATTTATAAACCTCCTTTATATTATCCTACTTATTTATACAGTGAGGTATCTACAAGATTTATATAAAACTCATAATAACTGAATTTGCACATTCATGCTGTTTGCCGTATAGGAAACTCACACTACGGCTTTCCTATCTCAACCTTCAAAGCCCATTGTCCAATACCAATAAAATTTAAATTCGACCATCACGGAGCTATACTGAACCTAATGCAAAAAGAATCATCAAAATCAGTTTATAAGCAAAGCAATTACAAAAGAACACATACGAATTATGAACCTCCTCCTTTTTTGAAGTCAGTTAAGATTGTGCTTAGCTCTATAGTATGGTACCTATAGGATTGACGTGCTACCCATAATATCTCAATCTACGCATTCCTATTGTTTGTCGTTAAGGAGTTCCCTGGTGTATCTTTACAATCCAAGCTCAAATACTGATGAAATTAAAAGAGGACCACCTTGAAACTATATTGAATCCAGCGGAAAAAGAATCATCCAAATCGGTTTATAAGCAAATAAGTTATAAAAAACACAAACGAATTATGAACCTCCTCCTATTTTGACGTCGGTTAACATTCTGCTTAATTCTATGGTAGGGTACCTATAGGATTGACGTAACACCCATATTGTCTCAATTTGCACATTCCTATTGTTTGTCGTTAAGGAGTTCCCTGATTTATCTTCAAAGTCCAAGGTCCAATACCAATGAAATTAAAATGGGACCACTTTGGAGCTGAAACCAACCAACACTTGAACCCAATGCAAAAAGAATCAAAATCAGTCCACAACTGACGGAAATATCGGTGAACATAAATAAAAAAACAAGCATACATACAACCGAACATAGAACCTCCTCCTTTTTGAAGTCGGTTAAAAAAGAGAGAGCCGGGCACTAACTGTAAGATGCAACATGCTTGCCTGCAGGTCAGCGAGATGTGACAGTAATGTCAAAATAACATTATTTAAGGCATACTGGCAGTCTTTCTATACTTGTACCCTGTGGACCAGATACACACAAAAAGCATATAATGCCCTGCGCCGTGTAGTACAATAACGCGTTTAGAGTACTGTTGTCGCTGCCTCGTTTCTGCAGCGCATCAGTACGTTAGCGGCGGCGCATACTGACGACTTTTTGGTATTATACGCAAAAGATGCGCATTCCTGTTGCGACGTGTGCGAGGCAGTGACCATGGAGCACCTGCGTAGGATACACCTGGTGTAATGTTTAAAAATAAATAAATAGCGTAAAAGTATTAACATAGTATAAGCAAATGTTTACTAACTACTTATGGGGTTTGTAGCCTGAAATAAAGATGATTTGATTTGATTTTAGAACGCTACATTAATTTTGCTTCACTTTCCGTCCGCCCGTTTTGCCTTTTACGCACCAATAACCAGCTTTTTTACAGTTATGTATTACATGAATCGTAAGACAATTTGTATATACAAGCTGTAACATAATAAACGCAAGACCTGAAAGTAGTTTGTTCTAAATCGGTAACTGAATCGATTCCAACAATTTTTAATGTATTTTACATTAAAAATTGTTGGAATCGATTCAGTTATCATTTTATTTATACAACGCGAAGGGTAGGTCAATTGAAAATCGTTAATTTTATATCAACACATCTAAAAATAAACTTTCTTTCCTAAAAAAGTGCACACATTTAGTAGTACTGGGGACACTGACCGAGAGTAGGTGCATGACGAACTATAGTTTGACGTAAACGATTCAATAAGATTGTTCATAGTCTTCAAATCATTAAGGTGAACCTTTGACCTGTAGGGTTCATTTTGCTTTCCTTTCTCCTATTTTACCATTACACTACCATTTAAATTGACTACAACCATCGAATCTTACAAAGAAAGAACTCACCTTCATAGGGACCATAGGCGGTGGTATAAGCCTCCTAAAGTCTCCTTTATGCAAGAATTCCCTCTGTGCAGCCAATAGGCTGTTCCTCATCTTGGCATCAACGCACGGTCTGCAGAGTTTACAAATATCTGCAGACTCGCAGTCTTCTTTGCATATCGTGGTACATTCACTGCCAAATACTGCTATATTTTTTTGTGATGATATCATGTTTTGTGCTGCAGTTTCTTCTCTGAAACAAATTATGTATAGAATAGAGAACGTAGACTATATTTGAGACTCACAGATTATAAACATTAGAAATTAGCCAATGATACAATAGGCGACTTTATTCTTAACAAGAATCTCTCTTCGTATCTAGTTTGATATAAAGCACAAGAAAGGAAAGAAAATAAGAGCCGTTGTTGGCGTACACTACAAGCAAGTGGCAATCACAAGGTCCTGGGTTCAAATCCTGGGTCGCAAAGTGTGCAATTCTTATCGAAAATACTTAGTTGCAGTCCGGTGGCCAGTATAATGACAATACGCTCGCCCCCTACTAAATTGGGACCATATGTCTTCAGCGTTTCGCCGACGACATATGGTCCCTATTACAAAATACATGGGTGTACAAAATACACCACTGTCACCTCCACATGAAGAATATAAGCGTGAAGTAGCCTCATATTGACCTCGTTGTTCGCAACAGGTCTAAATTATTAGCTATCACGTTAGATCCCTTGCGGGTTAGGCAGAGAGTACAGAGTTCCAACACGTTCTTTCCTTACAGATTACTCTTAGTTCGTCTTATACACGCTAGCCGGTTACGGAGACTCGTGACTTGCTCTGATTATTAGCTACGGTCTTAATTAGTGTTGTAAAAATGAGCGTTGAAGTCGAAGGTTTAGCGCTGATTCGACGCTTACGAGCGTTGACGCACTTAGAAGACGCGAGCGTTTAAAGCGCCGACTCGAGCGTTTTCACAACACTACTTAATTATTGTTACACTAATACTTTTTTAAAACATGTCAGCTTGTTCGTGGTCTTACAGTTGTGTAATTAAAGGACAACCTTTCTATCTATATAGAGGGGAGGGAGAATCTATAATACAAATTTGGATCGACTACCTCTAGTCAGAGTTCAATGTGGTTCACTTCGACTCTGTCAGATAAGAAGGCGTGAAATACCTACTGAGTATGTACAAATCATTATAATATCAGCTGTACTACATATTATAACGAAACATATTTTGGGAAGTTGCTGATGTAGATCGTCGTAAAATGTTTAACGATGCCACAAGGCGGCTGCCCACGCATTACGTGAGTTTTGTCTGTGCCTCTAACGAAAAAATATAATGCCTTAGCAATTCAGGGAAGTAGGCCATACATAGGTAAGACCAGTACAATTTGATCAACCTCTGCGACTTTTGTTTTCGACTAAAGCTTTTAAAATACCGATTGAAATAACCAAGAAACTTAATAATCTTCATGGATATAACTTACCTATCAGAGATGGGCAGAATGTAATCAGATTAATGATTAACCACCCCCGCTTAGGGAATATAGGCGTGATGGTTTAATAATGATTAACGATTACATTTACATTTTTCAATCTACAACGATTACGATTACACTTTTAATCATGATTGAATATTACGAAATGCAATTGTTATCATTAATCTGATTACATTTTGCCCATCTCTGTTACCTATCGCAGCCCCAGACCAGACTTACCTACTTGAGTTACAATACTAGCTATTATATTAAAATTGGAACTTGTTAGAACTCTGTACTCTCTGCCTACCCTGCAAGGGATCTGGCGTATTGATATAGAAACATATTAAAATTCTTAATCAGAGCCGTACTGTTGGGAGACCGCGTTCTAGCGATCCCCCAAGGTTAAACAGCGTCTGACAGATTCAGACTGAAATAGGCGACATTTTCAAGCATCTTGGTTATCAAGCGGGTCAATTATCATTTAATGTGGCAGTCATAAAGTCAAGTTGGAAAGTAGCTTGACAGGTTCCAACAAGAAGTAGTCACCACCTACTACCACCAACCTGCATTCGGACGGCGTGGTAAACATCTACCCACGACCATCGATCAAATATAAATAGATATACGCTCGTTGCACGAAAAATGGCACCTCCAAAAGGTAGGCAAAAGTGGACGGTACTAAACAATGAGCTGACTTCTGCTTTTTGCAAATACAACTTTAAGTGATACGAGAAAGGTGCAATATGCCCTAACCTATGTTTATATCATAACTATATACGTATTTAGTGTATTTTTGAACGGAACTGTGTATCTTGGTATGATATATCGATGCCTACGACCTATTTTCTTTTACTTCAATACGTGAGAGAAAGCTTTTCCTCATAAATGTGGCTGTGCAAGCTGATTGATAGGCCTACCCATTGTTACCAATTAATATTTAGTGCACACATTTGCTGCTGTTCTGAAAACCCAGACAACAGGAGCTTTTAATTTCCTTCTACAATTGCAGTGACTGGTCGACATAGGGCACGCAGATTGCACGCGTTTGTTTAATTTTAAACTCTAAACAGAAGGTAGTAAAGTTTGTTATTATAAATGCGAATGGAAATTTACGGATATATGAATTGAAAATACAGGTCGTTTACACATAACCCAACTATGATACGAATTCTAAGATTAACAACGCATATTTGGTTCCGTAGCGTGTAACTCCGGATTTCTTTTGGATCAAGTACACTATGACACAGCTATTTCTTTGCCATCATTCCTAACATATTCGTACGAAAATCTCTATGGCTCAACGGGGTTACTGGCCTCAAATACACCTTCTAACGAGAAGCAATTGTAAAAATAGATTTGCTTACAATCTACGTATCATGGTATCGTAGGGTGTTGACAGACATCGCGAGTCATGGGACCTCGATGCTTTGTGTTTCCATATAAAAGTTCTCTGGGTAAGCAACTCAAGATAGAAATTAAGTAAAAATGAAATTTTATCCAATATCCAATGATGATGCAAAGAAGTGAAGGCTTTAATTCCATTCTTTGCTTTCTAAGGCAAGCGTTTAGAAGGCAAATTTTCGTCTTTTTATGGTAATCAAACTTAGGGACGCGACAGCAAATACTAAGTAAATGCGATTTTTTTCAATATAAATAGAACATACTAAAATGGGACGAATTCACTTTGTGGCGACTTTCATTAAACCAAAAACTAAACAGGGAAATGAAAAGAATTATGGAAGGAATAGGAATATAGAAATTCAAAACTTGCAATGCAAAAGCTGGGCTCCAAGTTTGCTATTTTTACGACATGCTATAACATTCGCTCAATTACAATTATACTTGAAGTCGGTAATCTACTAAATTCTTAATGGTCTTATTAACAAATACCGAACAATGTTTTAAGAGGGAAGCCTATAGAAAACCATAAGGACAGCATTGAATCAAAATATTATCAAAACTGTGAAAACCAGAGATGATAAAGTCAATGAACGACAATTTTACTAAAATTGCAATAGCAGACTTGGTGCCCTGTTCAGTTGAACTCGCCAAGTCTGCCCTGACCTTTAGATACTCACCTCTGATTGGCATCCTTATAGCAGTTTCCTTGATTCCTTACTCCGGTGAGCGTGAATAAGTTGTATAAGACTTGCTCATACAGCAACTGATTCGGCGGGTAGTGGGCGGAACTCAAGTTAGGAGACATGTTGGCCTCCAACAAGTATACTTTTAAGTCCTCGTCGACAACTAGATCAAACCTCATCATCTCGAAGAAACTTTCGCCGGATGGGTAGTGTTTTAGCTGAAATGGGAATAATATTCAGATAGTTAATATATATTGCTATTATAGAGCCCTGCAATCGAATCGTAGCAGGGTTATTTCCGGGTGTTTTTTTTAATTAAATTTTAATTAATTTAATTGGGGAAAGGTATTTTTAGTGTTCACCTTTAGGTAGTTTGGATGTTATTAAGACCGGTTACAGACTATTGAATGATTGAGTGATTATCATATCAATCATCGTGTAGTTTAAATCATAAGGACTAAGGATCGTATTGCTTTGATATGACTATTGGGATGATATAGTCATGGAAAGATTTAGAAAATAAGATGGTGGTACTAAAACTAACATCGCGTTGGTTTTATAAAGGAAAAAAATGTATTAACCGAATTTTCCTTTTCCATGTAAATTAATTTACGGGCGATTTAGGGCAGTGGTTAAAAGCTTAAGCCGCTTAGTGGTTCGAATAGTCGCGGGTTCAATTCCCAAATTTTTGTATGATCCACAATTATTTGTTCCGGTTTGAGTATTTGTGTATGTGAATTTTCATGTTTGTAAACGTACCTACGACACAGGAATAAATCCTAGAGTGGGGCTACGTTTTTGTAAAAAAAAAAATATTAGTGTGACCGAGTATAACACTCTAAATAATGTATGACAAATCTAAGAACTCTCTACCTACTCGTTGTAACGAATATTAGTTCACTAACTTTTAATTTTCACACCTCTGTTACAGATTATTTTTTTGAAGCTCAGATGAATTCTTAGTTTAAGATTTGAAGTATGGTTTCCGAATAGAATCATTCAGGTGTTTCGAGCATATCCATATGATTTCGAGTGTATCCTAACCCTTCACAGCTAATATAATGAAAGTAAGAACATACTATGAATGTATGAATTAAAAACCATTATGAAACTTTGAAGTTGTTTGCCAAAGACTAATAATTGGGACCACTGGATTTTAAACGTCTAAAATGGACTATTTGGGTTTTTAATTAGGGCTGTTCTTGTCAAGTTGGGAGACGAAAGAATAATATATAGAGAGGTCTTCATGAGCAGTTCAATGAAACATAAAGGTCAAGTTAAGTTTAAGGTTTTACTGGACTACCGGTGATTGTTTAATATCAAGTAGCAAATATGTGACGGGTTACAATAATTGTTCGCTTGCCTGTATTTTTTTAAATTTTTTGTTTATTCATTTTTGCAAGAGAACACGATAGTTGTTTTTTTTGGCGAGAAGTCGAAGAGTGATGTTGTAAATTTGTTTTAATTTCCAAAACTTATGTTATATCGTATTATAATGTGTAATGTTGGTGGAATATTAACCATTATGTATTCCTATATTTGCATGAGTGAAGGTAATTGTAACAAAGTGATAAAACGTGACTTTTCGATTTCCCTCAAAACGGTCGCAATTGGTATGTAAAGTATCCATCACTTTACTGTCCAGGATGGGGCACCTCATTATTTTCATAATCATCTTTGTCATCAAGTTCATTGGAGAGTTGAATTAATTTAGAAATGAATATTCGTAAACTTTGTACAATGGCATAATGTAAACGCAATTGCCACGAAAAAAAAAACACGATAGTTGAGATAACATCCACTAGGGGCGCTGTTCTACATTCATACAAAATGTAATAAACTTAAATGTACCTATGTGTTTCGTGTAACCTAAAAATATACACTATTTATACGGATGAGATAGTTATATATAATGCCAGTGTAAATAAACATAATAGGGATATAAAATTTCGTCGTAATGACAAGATGATGTCGTTAAAATTAGGTTTAAAAAAGAATGCTAAGTATTTTTTTACAAATGTTTTCGCGGCAATATCTCTAAAGGCTTATCAATGACGATCACGTTATTGAGGCTTACAAAGTGGGTTGTCTAACATTTTTTGATGAAAGGTGTATGTTTGGAATGTTATTAAAGGTTTTAAAAGTATCTGACCCTTATATCTGAACACTACTTTAAGATAACGGCGTTTTAGTATGTAATTGTAAATAATTAGACACAAAGTCACTTACAGCATCGACAATGTAATGCTCCTTATTAAGGAAGACCTCCGTGATTGCGTTCTGGACCTCCTCCCACATGGCTGCCGGGTTCTTGCCCTAGAAATAATAACGCTATGATTGTTGGGAACTTGCAGCTGACGTTCAATGGATCACGAAGGCGGAAGGATGAAGGACGCTTTGTGTGTGCAAAAACTTGGGATGAGTGACCCACGTCGTCGGTAGGTATGTAGGTTCGTATTGGCCATGAAAGTTGTACCTTTAACATTTCCATTATGATTCCTTCAGGAGTTATTAATATCGTCAGTTATATGTGAGTGTTCACAGTATACCAGAGGTATTTTCACCTCTAGACCTTTCCGATACCCAACTTGTAAGCTGTACACCAATTGTCAGGTCCTTACTGTGAGACAGTTATTTATTCTCCATACGATCCTAAGGAAGCACTCTTCTCTTAAGTTTAACAGCAACGCCTTAAAAAAGCGACGAACATATAATATTTGTCCATCAACAGCTTTTAGAACGACTATGGCCAAACGACACTTTAAAGTCATTGGAAATATTATATATAACAAAATGAACAAAATGTGTAATATTTATCCTATGAACAGGCATCAATGTAAAATAAGTGTAATGAAATTTCTTCTAACTAAAAATTATGTTGAAACAGAGAATATGCTCAAATTTTAATTATTCTAACTGAAACTATAAAATAAAACTTTATTTATAATACTTGCTCGCAAGTATTTGTCCACACCGTGCACTTTTTCGAGAACACATTATACATTCTAATAAACTCTGCTGTGATGTCATAGTTCTAGCTCAACTTTCTAAGAAGCGAGCACTGATGTCCATAACACAAGTTAATTCTTAATTTGGGCACCTGAGTTCAATCAAACAGTTTAAAACAAAAATATAATGTCATTTGATCTATTACTATTACTTGTATGATGTAATCTGTTGTGTTTCATTGTACACTATTTTTGGTGAAATAAAGTATTATTATTATTTACCAACGCGATTTCAGATAGGTAGACGTAAAGATGTTTTTTACTGAAGATTTTAAGTTCAGTTCATTCTTTGGTTTTTGAAAAGTGGCGGATCTTCATACATCGTTAAGTTGCTCAGTATTTATATTGTTTGAAATGGAATATTTATCCGTAACACAAATCAGGCATTAGCTTATGGCTGGTTTCAATATTTAACTCGAGGATAGATTTACTTACTACGGATACAATTTTGACATATTTTGTATGGAAAATCTGTCAAAATTCTACTGACAGTGAATCTATACTTGGGTTGAATATTGAAACCGGCTATTAGACAATAGTTTTATGCTGTTCTACTCAATAAAAGTGACCCACATAGTTTGTTTCGGATTTGGTGTGTGTGGTTTGAATTAAGGAAACCTTAAAAAAGGTACAGCAAATTACAGAGTTCTTTTTCATACCATTTACATGAAAATCAACAAATAGGGGTGAATTTTGATCTGTGCCTTTTCACTTTGCTAACCAAGAGCTTACAAGACTGCTGTTTTTTAAATCAAATCTTGTAAGCTGAATTAGAACCACTTCAGCTAACAAAAGGACATTGTTCTGCGGCCATACATGATTTGCCTCAGAACCAACAGCAATGAAAAAATACATGTATGATTGCAAATTACCCATATTCTTTTAAGGCCTTTATTATTAAACGGACAAGCAGGGGAATCACAATATTCCACAAAAAGAATTAGATTTTGAGGTTATAATTCAGTAGCCATTAATACATATAAGGTTTTGTAGTGTGTATAAGGTTTTGTATTCAGTAAAGATGTCGGCGACTCCGATATAATTACTTACAATACTTTAAAATATTCGTTTTAGATTGCAAATTGTCCGTTAGTTACGGATATTTGCCATTATTTTAATAAAATAGATAAATAATGATGGCATGGGTCAAATGTTTGTTCGTTCTGGGGCAATTTTCGACAATGTCCTTTCGTGGCTATGCTGTTGTTCGTTGAGGAATTCCTTTGTTGGAGCCAATTCTCTGGATAAGAATTCTACGGAGTTGAAATTTGACGTGTGATTCAGTTCCAATGACAATGCATTTTTATGGCAAGTTAGACCTGATTGGCCACCCAGAATTGCCTCCAGACCTTCGTCTAGAGCCAATTCTAGGTGGCTAATTTTTTTGAATTAGAATTCCTTAACGGACAACACCATAGATACTAAATTTTGAACACATATTTAATATTGATTGGTCGTTTTAAATTGACGAACGGTTTGACGGACGATCTAGCGCAGTGGTTAAGAACTTAAGCCGCTCCGCCCACTGTGTCTTATGGCCGCGGGTTCGATTCCCGCACGGGACAAATCTTTGACTGATCCACAATTATTTGTTCCGGTCTGAGTATTTGTGTTTGTGAATTTTCATGTTTGCAAACGCACCCACGACACAGGAATTAATCTTAGTGTGGGCCTACGTTTTGACGGACGATTTAGCGCAGTGGTTAAGAGCTTAAGCCGCTATGCCCACTGCGCCTAATAGTCGCGGGTTCGAGTCCCGCACGGGACAAATCTTTGTGTGATCCACAATTATTTGTCCCGGTCTGGGAATTTGTGTATGTGAATTTACATGTTTGTAAACGCACCCACGACACAGGAATAAATCCTAGTGCGGGGTTACGTTTTAAAAAAAAAAAAAAAATGCACTCTTATCTGGCTGCATAGAAGCTTGACTTAAAAAGTATTTTTAAAATAAAATTAATTCTATTAGTGACGAAACCCTCAGTCGGAGTTTTGGCGGGAAATCGAAGAGTGATGTTGTTAATTTGTTTTAATTTCCAAACTTGTGTTATTTCGAATTATAATGTGTAATGTTGGTGGAATATTAACCATTATGTATTCCTATATGTGCATGAGTGAAGGTAATTGTAACAAAGTGATAAAACGTGCCTTTTCGACTTTCCTCAAAACGGCCGTCGCAATTGGTATGTAAAGTATCCACCGCTTTATGATCCAGGGTGGGTAATACTTTATTAATTTCATTATAATCTTTGTCATCAAGTTCATCGGGGAATTGAATTAATTTAAACAAACACGATTATGCTACAGACTGGGCACTGGCAAAATCCACTTAAAATAGTGTAAAGCCATAACTTAAAGAAGAAGAAGAAGAAACCCTCAGTCACAGACCAGATTCTATCGAATATAGGGTAACCGGGAATTGGGCTATCGTGTTAAAAGTTTTTGCGTTTATACGTCAGTCTGAACAATATTTGCTTTACAACTTAGTATTTTTCACGAATTGTTTTTAAGTTTATTAAATACAAATTGAACAGCTGATCGAGTGAAATTGTATGGGAAAGTTAAAAAAAACCAAAGGAAATAAAAAGTATGCAGCGTTTTATTTTCTTTGCGTTTTTTTTGCCAGCTTGGCATATTGGTAAGTGCTACAACTGTCGGCCTGATACCCCAATTCACTCGGTAGATAATCATTATTTTCTTTCTATATAAAAAACGTAGCCCCTAGGATTTATTCCTATATCGTTTACAAACATGAATTTTACGTATAAACCCATAACAAAACAAATATTTGTGGGTTACACAAATATTTGTAGCATGTAGGGACCCGCGGCCTCTCGATCCAGGGCGCAGCGATTTAATCTCTTACTTTGATTGATTTTACAAACCATCTTAAAGGTATCATTTCGCAAGACTTCCGTTTTCCTTTTAAAGTGTGGAAGCATAGAAATATCAAGCTCCTTACCTTGGATCTGGCATAAATATCAAACGCGTCTTTCATGCTAAAACCGAGTGCGGTGTAGGGACGCGCGAGCGAAGGGACCTCCCATGTCGGAAGGTAATCGTCCCCTACCACATACTTGTCCAAATTCCTTGGATCAAAGGGCTTGTATTTCGCTGGACAGTATCTGGAACCGTTGTTTATGGTGTGCTGATTGCATACATGTATAAATATATTCTAT
This sequence comes from Phalera bucephala, assembly GCA_905147815.2. Lineage (NCBI taxonomy): Eukaryota > Metazoa > Arthropoda > Insecta > Lepidoptera > Notodontidae > Phalera > Phalera bucephala. The sequence continues at coordinate 5,976,458 of LR990620.1, read as the reverse complement.
ATATTTATACATGTATAATATTAAATATATACTGGGTTGTATTAACTTTGCGTGTCTTTTCAAGCATCAAATGTTATTACCACTTTTTTTAATAAAGCGTAGCCCCACACTTGGAATTATTCCTGTATCGTGAGTGCGTTTACAAACATGAAATCACATACACAAATACCTAGACCGAAACAAATAATTGAGGGTCACACAAAGATTTGTCCCGTGCGGGAATCGAACCCGCGACTATTAGACACAGTGGGCAGAGCGGCCTAAGCTCTTAACCACTGCGCTAAATCGTCCGTCAAAGTCCTCTTGACGGAAAAAATATCCCGTGTAACCGACTAGGAAGTGACGGAAAATGTCTGGATCCGGAGGCGATCATTCTGTATTTAGGAAAAGTGACAACAAACTAAAATTGAACTATTCATCGGGCCAGATCCGTTGTGGGGTAGGCAGACTAAAACTTAGATGTGAATTATGCGGTTAGTATAATCCGATTATAATATCAGCCTTTACTATGCCACTTCTCTCAAATAATCCGATTAGTAAAAAAAATATAAACAACGACTTTTTAGTGGCTTTGCAAACGAAGATAATCAATTTTATATATCTAGAATTGATAGGTAGAGACTATAGGTAGAGTCGGTACCTAGTAAAAATTGGATTATATTGCAGTCCTTCTATAAAGTGTACGTATCTATTAATGGCTAGTGTATTTATAACTGATCGTGTTTATAACTGCTATGGAATTGATTGTCTTAAAAATGTTCAATGTTGTCTAAACAATATTAAGAATTTTCAACGCAGGCTCTTATACCCAATTTACACACTGCCCACTTCAACGTGAAGTGAGCGAAGTTAAATCGTAGAAAACGCGTAACATACGCACTACTTTCCTTTCTACACTATCACTGCCCAGTATATTACTTTACTCTATGATCACTGCCGAGCACTTCCTTCGTTGGCGGTTTTTTGAGCGGGAGTCAAAAGACTAACAAGTCACGCCCACTCAGTGTGGCCGGTTGAGAAATCTTTTGGAAACGATGGCGAAAAAATAAATTTGGGAAAATATTCGCGTAAATGTAAGAACTCAGTTTTGGAAAAAACTTAAAAAATATGTAAAATACCAATAAAATATGACAGTGGTGAAAGTCTGATGTCGGGAGTTTTTGCAAATATAAGAGAAACACAGAGCGATGCTTGAAGTGCGAAGGGAGTATGTGAATAGTCGACGCTGACGTGGTACTGCTCATTTTGGCGGGAAGTGGTGGCAATAGCAGTGTATAAACCAGGTATTAAACGAAAAGAGTTGATCATCATCATTAGTTCAAGCAGGTCATCTAACTTAAATGCTTTATCAGTAAAATAGGGTAGCGCCTACTATTGGTGACATCCTCAGCCGAAAGTCGTCCTTTATACGATAAAGGTCTCCCAAAGATGGCCACGATGACCGGCCTTGTACTGCATACATCCAGCTCTTACCTTTTACCCGCGAATTCCACTAGGTCATCGGTCCACCTTGTGAATCTAAATGAATTAATTTAGACAGAATAATTACCTGAACAGCACGTCGCCTTTGTACCAGTACACTCGCAAGGGGTCTACTGATGTCAGAACCACGTACACACCAATATCGAACTTATGGCCATCCACCAAAAACGGGTTTTGCACATACTCCTGCACAAAACTTTCCCCACTAGACACATCTATTTCACTCACGTTCTTCAAGAGAACGCCTCTATGCTTGTTGTCTTTCTCTAAAAACAATGCGTTTTTATGTTTTTGCGCATATTCAAAAAATTCTTTTTTATTTTTCGGCAATTTAAATGCTCTCGGTATGTATTTTGAATCTGTGGTCGCTAAATCGACTTTGTTTGTGATATAGCCTGTGCCTGGAAAGTGATTAACTTTTTGGTGTGTTTTTAATCTGTGCATATTTGGATAGAGCGCTCTGAACGGGTAATCGTGGGACCATAATAGGTCCCAAGGCGTTTCGTTTGTAGATTTTTCGTAGCCAATTCGATCTAGGACTAAATGTACATGTTTTAGTAGACCATTCTTGTTTTCCACGTCACTGGTCGCGGAGTAGACCCAATATTTGCCTTTTTCGGTGCTTATTTTGTTATAGTTTGGACTTCTATTTATCGCGTTGATTATTTCTAATAAAATTCCCAATGATACACCTACTACACATGCTAAAAGAAACGTGTTTGTGTATTTATCATTACGAGTTGTAATTTTATCTGTTATATTATTATTTATGGTGTCCAGATCACTTTTATTAATTTTCTTGTTAATTTCTTTTGGTACTTCATTTGTTTCTTCACCGTTTTGCGTAGTGCCCTGAAAAATAGATCCAAGACTAATAAAAGGTCAAGTAAAGCTTCTATGTTTAGGCATTCCTTTAATTTAATTTCAACATTCACCGAAATGGAAAATTTATTGTAGCTATTCTAGAAATCTATTTTGTACTAAATTGCTTTGGTCAATTTGAAACATTTTTAGAACAAATATTTGTCTTTCAGAAATCTTTAAATTCGGAGTATTTATAGCAATGCAGACATTTCAGGCAACTTTTAAGTAATAACGTAATAATATATAAGAGTTCAGGAGGCGATAGGCCTCTGTACAAAAAACAATTAGTAGAACTCTGTACTCTCTGCCTACCCAGTATCTCTTATCTCACGCCTTTTGTGCCCGGTTTGAGGGGAATAGGATCGACCCCGAGACCCAATGTAATACATTGGGACTTGATATGTACGGTGTTAGAGGTAAACATTTTGTTGTATAAATTGTCTATTATTTATCTACCAATAAAAGCTGTAAATTTATAGAGCGCTCTTATATCTATAATGAGTTCTTGACTATTCATATGCATCGACTATTCATATCATATATCCTTAGATGACATATAGTCAATTCCAAATAAACTTGAAAATGTTGTCAAACCAGCTCCATTTTGGGATGCAATCGATACCAAGTGTAATATAAAGGCAGTATTTCTAAAGACATCGAAATGAAAATGCTGTTGGCAAGAAAACGACGAGAATATTTGAAATATGCAAATTTGTCAGGAAGCATAGCACTTTTTTCACAACACGAGCAGACACATATAAAAACCGATCCTTGAGACATGGAAACAGACTGGTTCAACCCGCTTCTCGGATAACACTGCACTCAAATAGCCCATACGGGATGTCTATAAAGATATACAATAAACTACCCGACCCAATAAAAATTTAACCTAACTTTAGTAAATTTATAAAATAAACAAAAGAATTACTAATCACAAAAGCATTTTACACAGTTGACGAATATATGAATGACAAAGAAATGCTCATCGCAAATAAATTCACTACCTATACCACCAGAATATTTTAAATTGCGTGTGAAGTAGACTAAACTATATTATTATAATAATAATAATAGATATTTATAATAATAGTAATAGACATTTATAATAATAATAATAGACATTTATAATAATAATAAGAATATACATTTATAATTATTATAATAATATATTTATAAAAAAAAATAAACTAATATAAATGACAATATATCTATTAAAAAATCTATCACTACTGACTTCCTACCAACAATAACAGTTCGTAGCTAAGTATTTCAATATAAAAATTTAATAATATTTATTACTTTAAAACTAAAATTCCTACTAGTCTTCCTCTCTCCTAAACACTTTGCTATGCCCGACAGGGTCCATGATTGTTACCTAGCTTTTAAGCTGATTAATGTTACCATCCAATCAACATTGTGGAACGCAAAATAAAATATGAATATGAATATGAGATTATGTTGAGTAAAAAAGTTTTAAAGTTAAATTGGAATAGACTATACTTGTCTAAATGGAACATCGCGCGCGCGGAAATGGCATTAAATTTTACCCATAGAGTAGATCATTTCTACGCACACGCACGCGCAAGCACACATTGACAGATTCTGGACAAATTTTCAAGAAATCGAATATTGTTATCACGCAGATATAGACCTGTAATTCTGAACGTAAATCAGTTGTGAATTCCGTTTTCAAAACTGATTTATGTACTAAAAAGAATTTTGTTCTGTAATACGGGCCATAGTGTGAAATCCGTAACTGATGCCGCTTATAAGGCCATTTTTAGCAATGCTCAGTCTAGACAAGTCTTAGTCTAAGAATATATCGATGTTCATATGTAAGCCCACCTCTACATATAGTCTATATCAATCAAACTTTAAACTTTTTTCACTCAACATAATAACGTCGATTTATTGCTAACAATATTTTTATTTCGATGTCTTCGGAAATACTGTCGCCTTCATATTACACTTGTTATAGATTGCAATCACAACTAAAGCATCTAGAAATGGTGATGGATTGTTTAAAAAGTTTTAAATTTTGATTTGAATAGACTGTAATGTATTTAAGACCATACCCACAAGTTTTACTTAACAATTAACTTATTTATAATATTTAAAATACTAGAGCAGGTATCAGTAGGTACAGCTATTATACTAATTATTCATAATATGTCAAAATAACACTAATCTACTAAACGATATTTATTCACGTAACACACATTATAATTTTTTATTTAACTAAACTTAGATATTTTGATCTATACTTAGTTTAGCCTAAGAGCATTTATGGTTGAGATATAAATCATAGTACAGACGTATTTCTAATTTTACTTACACGTATTTCAGCGTTTTCCATGTTGCCTTCACATTAGTTACACAATACACTTTTTAAAAAGAAATTTTTATTTTTATTTTTACAGCGTAAATATTTTCTTTGCGTACGCGCTAAGATGTACAAGTTAAGGACAAGAATGAATGGATTCATGCTCATAGCATGTAGTTAGAGATAGCGAATCGTATTATGTATGGGTGCGAAAGAGATAGCTTTAACTTTCTAAAACAGCAAACTGGGTACCGCGGCGGACTTTTAAGGTCACATCAACACACATAATATATGTACATAACATTAATGTTTACATTGCGCATCTTCTGTTGTGGGAAAAGTAGGAAGTTACGTTTACAACAGCACTAGTATAGATTGGCGTAACTGCAACTCTACCGATTTTATAGTAACTAACTTATTTATATCATCACATCCGATTCCTTGCAGGGTTGGCAGAGACTACAGAGTTCCAAAAGGAACTAACTAACACAATATATAGTAAGTAGGTGATAAATTTCAAAGTTTTAAGTTTTTAGACTATGAATTCTAAGTACTTTAATGGTGTTTACAAAGGCGGAATTAAATTCTTTAAGTATTTTTTCGCCCTTAATGCTTTTGCCCCACCTGCGTTCAAACTCAATTTCGAAATTAGTGTTAATTGTCTGCGTCAGAATGCGTTTTAAACAAGGCGCTAAAATAACACGTTGGCGCATCTTAACGCATTGAATATTTGCTACAACTGTGTTATGTATTTGTTAGCGTGTTAGTTAACGCATTACGAAACAGGTGTAGCAGTAGGATGAGGGCGATGCAGAGACAAGTGAAGCAACAAGCTACTAATACAATAGGGAATATGCGTGTAATTTAAATAAGGGTCAAATATTTTTTTCACAAACTTATCGCATTAGAATAATGCCTATACCAATATTTTTTAATATCATTACTTTTTTATTAAGAAAATAATTATTGAAAGTACAAAAAATGAGTGGGAAATTCAAAGTAGCGGGAACGCCACACTATTGGTCAGATCGAATATGACGTCAAAGTCTACAATACAAAGGTCAACAAGTGCATATTTGTTGGATGTTTGGTATTGAGTTAGTTTTATTGTTATTTTTTGTTGTTGATTTACACAAAGACAAAATTTTAGTTTAAATTATTTAAGTTAATTCTTACGTTAAAGTGATCTTCGCAGCAATATAAACAAGTTGATAGAGATACTATGTCTTCTTTTTCTGATTTTACACCACTTTCTCCTGATGTCCGCACCTGTCGGGTGCATTTCTTATTGTATTTTTACACCTAGGCACAACACAGTGTTGTTCCATTGTATAATAGTCGCAAAATACAAAATAAAAATAAATTACAGAATAAAATACTTCTACAGCTGTTCATTAATTGATTGTTATTATAGACTTTGACGTCACGCCAAGCGCGCCAAAATGGCGTGCGTTTAAAATGCTCTTATCTGTTTGCTATCTTCAACTTTTTTTTTACCCTTTACATTTTGTTTTGGACGCTTAAATTTTTTTTGCAATTATATATTGATGTAATCTATCGTATAAAAATATAAAAAAAATATAAGCATATTCCCTATTTATATGAATAATAGCAGGTAATTAGGTATAACTTTTCTTTGCGGACCGTAATTAAACTGGTGATGTGAAAATATTATGTTGTTCAATGTTTATGACTTATGTTGTTTATTGGTATTTTACATAAATTGTATTTCATAAATGTTGATTGTATAGCAGTTAATGCGGAAATAATAATAGAAGATGTATCAAAAAAGAAATTATAATGCTTCGTAAGGTATTTCGTGGCCGACAGATATACTCGTATATACGAGTATATCGTTGGCTTAATGTAATAGTGATCTTACCTTAGGATCTAACTCAAAAATGTCGTTATTTGAATTAGTACTCTAATTTCAAAGCTATAAAGCTTCGTTTTCCTGATCTTGCTAGTTCTAGCTAGAGTTACAACTAAAAGGTGCAAGTTCCATTCAATCAACGATATGTTGCATGTATTTTTATATCTAGGATCGTAGAATTACATCTTCCGTTTAGTATAATTACGTGAAAGACATATTAGTGATTTGGCATTGTTTTTTTCGTGTGGCCGAGGGCCAGACAGTAAATCTCCTCAGGGTATCAGTAGCCCAACTGACTAGTGCTCATACGTCAAACGACAGACTCCTGCTTTTGACAAGATTCAGCTTAAATTAGCTCTACTCCGGTGTAGCACCAGAGTACTGCCTCTTGATGGTTTTTCTAGACTTTATTCGTCTCACCTTTTTTTTTCGTGGCAATTGCGTTTACATTATGCCATTGTACAAAGTTTACGAATATTCATTTCTAAATTAATTCAACTCCCCAATGAACTTGATGACAAAGATGATAATGAAATTGATGAAGTGCCCCACCCTGGATAGTAAAGTGATGGATACTTTACATACCAATTGCGACGGCCGTTTTGAGGGAAATCGAAAAGGCACGTTTTATCACTTTGTTACAATTACCTTCACTCATGCACATATAGGAATACATAATGGTTAATATTCCACCAACATTACACATTATAATTCGAAATAACACAAGTTTTGGAAATTAAAACAAATTGACAACATCACTCTTCGATTTTCCGCCAAAAAGTCTCGTCTCACCTTTAATAAACAGGAAACTTCATAAAATGTAATCTTAAAGTTTTCTTTTACGGTTTTCTTCTAAGTTTTTGATCAAGTTATATGCTTTTTGATGCACTAAGATTATGTGGGCGCAGCCAAGAGTAATCTATATATCTTTATCAGATAAAAAATAATAGATTCCTTTTTTTTAATATTTTTAATATAGAGACAAATCGTTTATATGTAACTTTTGGAAACAAAAAAGGTACACCGTCGCCCCCAAGTGGTTTTCGGCAGAGGTGTACTAAGAACACCCACGTTTCGCCGACGATGTTAGGTCCCATGTAATAGGGGGCGAGCCTATTGCCATATACCGGGCACAATTACAGACTCCGAAATGTATTGGGAAGTTTTCGTTAGAAAAACTACACTTGTCCGACCTAGGATTTGAACCAAGACCTCGTGCTCACAAAGCCATGCGCTTTGCCACTAGACCAACGAGGCAGTCTCAGTCAAAATTAGGAACTTAAATATATATATGCAAATATGTATACGAATATATTTTTATTCAATGTGTATGTCTACTTTTAAAGGGGGACACTACAGAGGTATAACTCGACAGCTATTTCAAAACATAGGGGTAGGCAGAGGTATGGAATTCCGTCAGCAGTCGTGCCATAGGAATGCCACACATTCTAATGTAAACCGCATTGCTATAAACCTCCATACGAGTAGGTTGGTGTGTGTGCCAATTTATATTACTAACATATATATAGTGCAACTAGGATCTTTTGGCCCAAGGATGACATTGACAGCGATGGCGTGAAATAAGGGTTTACATTTAGTAAATATTTCCTACTTCCAAGCAATTATTTCCACAGTTGGGTCTGCACGGTAACCAATCAAAAAAGAACTTTGGTAAAGGACATTGTTCTGCGCCCATACATAATTTGCCCCAGAACCAACAGCAACGAAAAAATACTTGTATGATTTCAAATCACCCATAAATTCTCTTAAGGCATTTATTATGAAACGGCCAAGCGGGGGAATCGCAATATTACACAAAAAGTATTAGATTTTGAGGTTATAATTCAGTAGCCATTAATACATGAGGTTATATTGTGTGTGTTGACATTTAGTAAAGATGTCGGCGACTTCAATATAAGTACTTACAATACTTTGAAATATTCATTTTAGATTGCAACTTGTCCGTTAGGTACGGATATTTGCGATTATTTTATTAAAATAGATAAATAATGATGGCATGAGTCAAATGTTTGTTGGTTCTGGGGCAATTTTCAATAATGTCCTTTCATAGAAAACGGCAATGCTGCGCCTTTATGTAGTGTCATTTCACTTGATGACAGCGTTAGTTTTGATTTTGGACGCGGGTCTAAAGATCTTTGTCGAATTGTACGTTCTACATGTGTAGACGTTTACCATTAGAATGACTATGACGACAGCGACTGGATCAAGTAGTCACGGGTTCGATCCGAAATAAATCTTTGTGTGACCCGCAAATGTTTGTACGCACTTATGACCCAGAAATAATTCCTACATACGTTTAATAAAAATTGGTCAATAGTCTATTTTTTTTAAAAATTAATACCATAATCTATTTATAAAAATTAACTATCACTTGCGTTAACGGTGAAGGAAAACATCGTGAGGAAACCTGCATGCCTGAGATTTTCTCGAAGATGTGTGTAGTTAGCCAACCCGCACTGAGCCATCGTGGTGGACTACGGCCTAAACCCTCTCACACTGAGAGGAGGCCCGTGCCCAGCGGTGGGACAGTTTCTTAACAGGGCTGATATATTATCATTATATTATTATTAGGCTAATTTACATTTTTTTCCATTGATATTTTGTCCCACTGCTGTACAAATGCGTTTACAGACTAATCGTCATGAGTCCGAATAGGTTATACCCCACCACGCGGGCACAGTGTGGATTAGTGGAGACAGCTTTTTGACCACCTTCTGTTAGAATTTATCAAGCCGCTCCTAAGACTTCCAACTTTGTTTTAACGTTTCCACATAAAGTAATAATAGGGATCAATGTCTTAACGTGCCTTGCTAAGTACGGAGAGGTTCTTTAATGCCATCATTATCATCATGTCAGCCATTACTCGTCGAATATAAATGCCACAAAAAAAGAAGTGTCGTTATAGTAATATCTCTATCTATCTATACATTCACGCCAGATCCCTTGCAGGGTAGGCAGAGAGTACAGAGTTCCAACAGGTTCTTCCTTTACATACCTCTCTGGCTTCCTTCACTCTTATAGTTTGTCTTATACACGCTCGCCGGTTACGGAGACTCTTTACTTGCCTTTCAGACACGGTATATTTGGTCATGGTAAGATATTCTACGTCTTCGCTGGTACTTACATCCTTCCACTTTTGTATGGTATATCTGTTTTGTCATTCTTTCTTCCGACATTGTTCCTATAATCCCGAACATACCCTTTGTCATCTTTACACCGATACTATATTTATATTAATGCACTAATATGACTTAAGACTAAAGTTTTAGTCAATGTGTGTTACCAGTGATGATATATTGATCAGAGACGTGGTCTCTTACAATAGGTCTCATAAAAAAGCTCAGAGTTGCTCAGCGAGCTATGGAGAGAGCTATGCTCGGCGTTTCTCTACGCGATCGAATCAGGAATGAGGAGATTCGTAGAAGAACCAAGGTTACCGACATAGCCCTTAAGATTAGCAAGCTGAAGTGGCAATGGGCGGGCCACATAGCGCGTAGATCGGACGGGCGTTGGGGCAGAAAGATTCTAGAGTGGCGACCACGTATTGGCAAGCGCAGCGTGGGACGACCGCCTGCCAGATGGACCAACGATCTTGTGAAAATCGCAGGAAGTCGTTGGATGCAGGTAGCATCGGACCGGTAACGCTGGAAAGCGATTGGGGAGGCCTATGTTCAACAGTGGACAAGTATGGGCTGAGATGATGATGATGATGACTAATATGAATTAAATATTTTTATACTCAGTTCCTATCGATCTTAAAATCTAGACTAAGGTAATATGTATAAATAGCAATACGCCGAACATACGAGGTCGCAATGTTTGATTAAGTTAATCTATATCCAGATCCCTTGCGGGGTAAGTTTGTAACTTAGATAAGTGTTCTTAAATTAGCATGTACATATGTACCTTTTTGTTTGAACTGTACGGGGAGGTGCAAATATTTAGGCACTAGCAGTCACGTATTAGAATCTATATGTGTATATGAAATGACAGACGATTTGGCGAAGTGGTTAACAGCTTAAGCCGCTCCGCCCACTGAGTCGAAAAGTCGCGGGTTCGATTTCAGCACGGGACAAATCTTTGTGTGACTTACAATTATTTGTTTCGGTCTGGGTATTTGTGTACGTGAATTTTCATGTTTGTAAACGCCCCACGACGCAGGAATAAATGCTAGTGTGGGGCTACGTTTTTTTTAAAAAGAAACAGACGAAAGAAACTTGAAATTAATTGCCGTGCGTTAGTTACGCAAAAACTCGAACATTACTCGACCGATCAATTTATTTTCGTATCTATCTATCTATCTATAACCTCACGCCAGATCCCTTGCGGGGTAGGCAGAGAGTACAGAGTTCCAACAGGTTCTTTCCTTACATACCTCTCTGGCTTCCTCGACTCTCATAGTTCGTCTCATACACGCTCGCCGGTTACGGAGACTCCAGTTACTTGACTTTTCCATCAGATAAGACTCGGTTTATTTGGTCATGGTAAGATAGTCTAGGTCTTCCCTGGTACCTGCATCCTTCCACTTTCACATTGTATATCTGTTTTGTCATTCTTTCCTCTGGCATTCTTTCTATATGCCCGAACCAACGGAGCATGCCCTTTCTCATCTTTACACCGATACTATCTTTCATACCTACTCGCTGGCTTACTATGCTGTTGCTAATGCGGTCGGTCAGCTTCACTCCGCACATCTTCCGCAGAGCTCGCATTTCTACCGCATTTATCCTACTTTCATTCTCCTTCTTACATACCCAGCTCTCGCTACCATATAACAGCGTTAGTACAGGAACTCCGTTATGTATGGCCAGCTGCGCCTTATGGCTTAAGTGCCGGCTCCCGAGTAGCTTTCCCATCGCACCATTCACTCTGTTCCCTGCACTCACTCTTCTCTCTATGTCAGCGGTGTATTTCCCATCCTTACTGAAGGCGCATCCAAGATATACAAACTCATTCACTTGCTCCAGCACATCGTTACCAACCACAATCCTTACATTCGTATTATCGTATCATTTATATCGTCATTATTGTTAGTATTGTTCGCCTTAATACTGGGTTGGTTTAGGAAAAAATCCAAAGGAACAGCCGAAATATCCCACTTCGGATTATTTTCAATAGATGGCGTTCTTATGAGGAGTTACACTCAAACCGTGTGTGTGTGAATGATCAACGCTGTTGGCCGCGGGGTCTTTACAACTTCACCAGACAGGTTCCCCTTCAAAACGCATAAATCTTTCGCCTTTTACAATCAAACCAATTATACCCGGTACAAAGTTCACCGAGTCATCTAGTATTTAATAAAAAACGGGAATTATGTAAGTACATGTCGGTCAAATCACCAAGGTTAAGCAGCGTTCGACTCGGTCGGCCTGAGATGGGTGACCGTTTGTGGCATTTTCATATTGGAGCGTCTCCGTGCTTCGGAAGGCACGTTAAGCCGTTGGTCCCGGTTTCCACTTAATGTGGTAGTCGTTAAGCCGAGTTGGAAGCCTTAAAGGCGGCTTGATAAGTTCCAACAGCAGGTGGCTATAAACCTGCCTCCACCAATCCGCACTGAGTCCGCGTGGTGGAGTATGACCTAATCTCTCTCACCTCGATTTGTGAGAGAAGGCTTTCGCCCAGCAGTGGGCAGTATAGGCTGATATTATTATTATTATTATGTCGGTCAAAGTATTCTGGAAAACTCAGAAAAAAAGAACAAAATAGCCTTCCTGTTCTAATGTCAAAAGAAACTTTACATGATGTTGGTTGTAACGCCTGAACAATTACTTTATTTTATTTTTGGGGCTCAGTTTTACAACTGTGAAGTGGGCAGGTTCCCTACAAAATGTATCGTTGACCTGGTGAAGGGTGCAGGTAGATACTGGATACGTACAGCATAGAAAGGCGGTCCTTGTAGAGATCTTAGGGGGAAGCCTATATATGTCTTATATTCGGCATGTATTGGCTGTTGACTCTACGACTCAATCAAGGGGTCGTCCATTAATCACGTGATGTTTTAGCAACTTTTAACAGCCCCCCCCCTTGGTGATACTTGGTGAGGTTTTTAGAATAATCACTTCCGCCGCTACCACATGTATTTTTTGGTACAAAATATCTTAAAAATTTTCAAGGCGAGTCGACTTACTCGAGGGCGCCTCTTCAAGGCGCCCTCGAGTATGTCGCCCCTTGCCCTTCAGCCTCGAGCGTAGTGGTTGCACGCTCGCCCTTAAGTCCGGTGAAGCTGTAAAGGCCTCGCGGCCAACAGCGTACATCACTCACACATACACACACACGCGCCGCTTTTCGGTTTAGAAACCGCGCGTTACACGTACACGTGACGTTACGAGCCTCACGTGATTAATGGACGATCCCCGAAAAACAAAAATATATAATTTTACGGTACTACGGATATATTTGACATATTTGAGGCATTTGGGATATTTTGGGTTATTTTGATCAACGCAAAGCCGGTCGTTCGTGGCGATTTTTGTGGGAGGCTTTTATCTTGCATTGGATACCCTACATTTGAAGAAGAAGATAAGCATTGCCATTCAGCGTGGCAATGCTGCCAACATTCTAGGCACCCTGTCAACTAACAGCGGTGCACATCCATTGGGCCCCTCGTAAATAATTCTATCTCTATATCATCACGTCAGATGCCCTGCGGCGTTCCCTTCTCTGGCTAAATATTTTTTTGATATCCCCTTTTTTTGTTAATTGTTTCCTGTTTTTTGGAGGTATATATTTGTATTTATTGTATATAATTTGTAGAACTTGATAAATATTTTAATTACCAAGAATATTTAATTAAAAAGTAAGTTGTCATCAAATTAATACGAACCAATCTATCAGTTCTGTACTAGGGGTAGGTAAATAAACAAGTGGCAATAACCGGGAGGAGGGGAAAGAAGGGTGCCAAGGGGGTGGGAGGGGGTGTGCGTCTGTTTGCGTGGCTGCATTATCCCAAACAGTTCGGAGTTACTGTCGCTGCAGACAGACTGGCGGGCGCCGGCACTGAGATGGGACGCAGACGGTAAGTAGCTGTATGGCTTAAAAAAAAATAATAAAAAGAAACACTGTCACGCCTATACTTATCAACCGGGTACTGTGTTCACCGACATATCACCGAAAATATTATTTCCAGACTCCGGACAACTACTAAGAATTTTTTGATAGGAAAAACCCACTTTGTGCAACCTAGGAATCAGACCACCAACTTTTTCTAACAAGGCAGTATTTTAATCTATACAAAGTGTAACATAATAAACGCAAGACCTGAAAGTAGTTTGTTCTAAATCGGTAACAATTTTTAATGTATTTACATTGTTTTTTAAATTTGCAAAAAAATGCTTTTATTCGTTCAGTGCGCTATAAAAAATAAATTTATTCTTGGTTCATAGCAAGAAAAAGATTCTAAACGCATTCCTAAAACGTATTTCTCAAAACGCATACATACACGTACAAGTTTCATTGTTAATTGGGGTATAAAAGTGCTTTAAAAAAGGGTAAAACCTTTAAATTTGAACATTTGGTTTTCGTTTTGACTTTATGAAGCAATTCTCTAATCGGGGTGTCTGAGGTCTTGCGTTTATTATGTTAGACCTTGTATATAATAATATCAGCCTATACTGCCCACTGCTGGGCAAAGCCTTCTCTCACAAATCGAGGTGAGAGAGATTAGGTCATACTCCACCACGCGGACCCAGTGCGGATTGGTGGAGGCAGGTTTGTGGCCACCTGCTGTTGGAACTTATCAAGCCGCCTTTAAGGCTTCCAACTCGGCTTAACGACTACCACATTAAGTGGTAACCGGGACCAACGGCTTAACGTTCCTTCCAAAACACGGAGACGCTCGAATATGAAAATGCCACAAACGGTCACCCATCTCAGGCCGACCGAGTCGAACGCTGCCTAACCTTAGTGATCGGTAAGAACACCGCGGTCGCACAGCGCTACGAGCGCCATTTTAATCTAAACTTAGTACAATTAGCCTCCAAGAAATCTGGCGTGATGGATTAAGTACAATCATATAGTATAACAACAACAGAAAAAGGGGAAAAAATCAAATTACACATTGAGTTCGTCCGCGTTGAGTTTAGACAGGAACCTTACATTTTGCCGGGATAAAAAGTATCCTATGTTTTAATCTAGGTAATACACTATCTGTGATCCATATTCCATACAAATCCATTCAGCCGTTTCTAATGCCGTCATGATTGAGTAACAAACATACAAACTTTCACATTTATAAAATTATAGTAGGATTAGCTACAAGAGAAGACATCTCAAGTATTTTTTTTGTAGCAATAGTTAGAGTGCATAGACTCGTAAAAAGAATTAATTTACAGCTGCTTTGCACTCCGGGACAATGCCTTCCCTAAATATCATTTTATTCAGCAAGTATTAATAAATAATGTATTGATTTCAGAAGTATTAAATATATATCTTTATCAGAGACGGCTACGTACCGCACGGGTTTCATCCGCGTTGGTCGGCGCCGGGACGTCTGCGGCGACCATCGATCGCACGCACTCGCACCGCGCCCGAATCGCCCGCGAGACACGCGGAGGGTTGCCAAAAATTAGAAAAAAAAAAAAACTTATTTTCTATACCTTTTATATTTGCTTCCTACTATTGACGTTCTGTAAGGTCAGGGCACTTTGTAGTTATGGAGAAAAAAACAAGTTTGCTACACACTATTTATTATTTCATAATCCTCACAACTTGAAATACACTGGTAGCACAGTCCTTTGTCGCTCACGCCCGAGACCTCCTGATTTGACGAATACAAACCCCTTTTGGTAGCTTAGTGTTACTTAGTGACCTCCCGAAGGTCTTTGACGAATTCAAATCCCTTTTGGTAAGTTATTGTTAGTTAGTTGCTTAGTGTTCACTGCTGGGCGAACTGGCAGGCAGAAACCGGGTCCATAGCTGGGCAGCAAACAAGCAATTTGAACTAGACTAGTAATTAGACTAATTACGAAATGACTACTGTTTCTTAAAAATACAGGGTTTATAAAGGCATATATTGCTGATTGGCATTTACAGAATTGGAATAGATGTGGGAACTGCTATTCAGCAATATAGCCGTGGGAATTGGATACGTAACAGTACGCCAATACTTTCCAAAAAGAGGCGCTCCTAACGCTGTGATACCAGTATGTAATTTTTTTCTACAAGGAAGTGCTACCGCGCGTTCCTACCGCAGTGTTCGTAACGACCACCAAAGAAGCGTTGGACTCTATCAGTGAACAATATATGAACATTATAACAGTTGGCCTGTTTGTGATATTCTCAGTCTTTAAGACGAGTTGGAAGCCTTATCCTTCTCCTTGCGTCGTACTCCTCAGTGCTGAGGGTCGTGATCTTTATGAAAGAAGCCTTTTATACGGCTTTCTAAGTTCCAATGGCAAGTGACCATAACCCTGCTTTTACTAATCCACAGTGGGTGCGCGTGGTAGAGTATAACCCATCTCTCTCACTTTGATTTGCGAGAGAAGGCTTCTGGCTAGCAGAGAGGCTAGTTTATAATTATTTTATGAATTCAAGTGGGTAGGTGGGTGGGGGTTGTGGGTCATTTACTTTAAGGCCTGTGCTTAAGGCTTGAGTTCAGGTAAAATTACGAGGTCTAAGATTGAGGCACTGGTGAAGTGAGAGCTTTTAGTCGATTCTTTCTAATTGGTGCGGATTTCTACAAAGTAATGTAGAGATGATTGCAATTGCCGCGCATCCGTCTCTACAATACTCAATGTTAGATAGATTCACTATACTTACATGTAAAATGCCATTACGTATTGTTTCCATTTATTATTAACGTTAAAGACTGTAAAATTCAACTTGTCTAAAGGAGCAGATAATTTTCTAAATGGATTTCGATACAACGAAATTTTTATCACCAAATGTTTTCTATTTGCGTTAACAAACATATTCACAGAAGGTGTCGTTACGTTAACCTTTTGCCACACCATGAACATCATACAAATTGCTTAAGCAATGTTTGTGATTCTGCAAAAAAAAAAACGTTAATTTGCACCAACAATTTTATATGTTCTATTTTCTCGTAAAAATACTTGCTTAATACAGGGTGACCCGGAATTGGAATAAAATGCCGAAAGTTGTTGCTTTTATACATCAGCCAATCTAAACAGCTTTTGATCTATATAATATTTGATGCATTTTTCGCGTCGTTCGTCGTTAGTTATTCAGTTTCCCATATAATTTCACTCGTTCAACTGATTATTTTGTATTGGAAACTAAAAAGAAAACTTGCAAGAAATAAAAAGTTTTATACCTACATGTAGTTTGTCAGCCCTAGACACAAAAGGCGAGGTGCGACTCTCCGTCGCCTCGGTTGCTATTGTGCGGGCCGGGAGCCGTCTGCCGAGTGCCGGGACATTCAATGAACCTCAGATATAGAAACTTACAGAACTCACTCGTATAGAGGCTGTTCGACGCGGTATTTAGGAGAAAACGGCTAAGGATATGCTAAAAATATTAAGTTAATTACAACCTCACACTCAAAAAATAGTAAATGCGTTCAATTCGATTTGGAAAGTAATAGGGGAGACCAAGGACCACGAATCATAGTTCAACCATTGCCTAGCAGTGGGAAAATATAGATTAGGAACTTTGGGACGAATAAAGTATAATGATAAAGAGGCATATAGAAAGTAAAGTAAGGCTCTTGATAAAAGTAAAATCTGGTTATTTATGCATTTAATAATACTAGTGTGTCACAAAATTGAAAAAAAAAAAATAATGTTAACAATAGAATGCAATTCCAAATGTCTAAAGGTCTCTCTCTGTGTAGAGAGTGTCAAAGACCTCACTGGGTACATTATTCCCATTAGTTGTTTAATAAAGGAAATTAGCGTAAAAACTTCTTTTGTCCACGAGTGATGTACAAGCGAGGTGTAAGACTTATTTAAAAGAAAACTGGCCAAGTTAGAGCTGGATATGTATTGCGCGTTCTGTCGTAAGTCCTTCGTCTATCTATCTATATCTATATCATCACGCCAGATCCCTTACGGGGTAGGCAGAGAGTACAGAGTTCCAACAGGTTCTTTTCTTATATACCTCTCTGGCTTCCTCTACTCTCATAGTTCGTCTCATACACGCTCGCCAGTTATGGAGACTCCTGACTTGTCCTTCAGATAAAACACGGTTTATTTGGTCATGGTAAGACAGTCTAGGTCTTCCCCGGTACCTACATCCTTCCACTTTCCCATTGTATATAAGTTTTGTCATTCTTTCTTCGGACATTTCTTCTATATGCCCGAACCAACGGAGCATACCCTTTCTCATCTTTACACCAATACTATCTTTCATACCTATTCGCTTTCTTACTACGCTGTTGCGAATACGGTCGGTCAGCTTCACTCCGCACATCTTCCGCAGAGCTCGCATTTCCACCGCATTTATCCTACTTTCATTCTCCTTCTTACATACCCAGCTCTCGCTGCCATATAACAGCGTTGGGAGAAGCACTCCATTATGTATGGCCAGCTGCGCCTTTTGGCTTAAGTGCCGGCTCCCAAGTAGCTTTCCCATCGCGCCATTCACTCTGTTCCCTGCACTTCTCTCTCTCTTCTCTCTATGTCAGCGGTGTATTTCCCATACTTACTGAATGCGCATCCAAGATATACAAAATCATTCACTTGCTCCAGCACATCGTTACCAACCACAATCCTTCGTAATATTGGACAATTAATTTTTGATGGGAGGTTTGGGAACTTGTAAATTATATGCTTTCAAATCACTTTAGGGTGTTACTGTGCTTCTGACTATTGTCACAGTAAACATAATTCGGGCCGTAAGAGAAGGTATGACATTCCGCAGTGGTGATAGTTTGTTACTTTTCTGACGATTTATAGATACTAATAGTTTATATGAATAATTAATATTCTGATCCTAGCTCCAAGGTATAAAATACTATTATTCGTCTACAGGTAAATTAGGACAGGGCAATATTTACAATTGTACACGTGTTTTTAGATTCAATATATTATATGTGTACGGTTTCGTACATATAATATTGTTTGTAAAGCATTATCAAGGCAGTGTGAGCATTACTCTACTACGCGAAACTCGTGTGTAATCAATACTCAACTTATTTTTGTATACTTAACTTAACTTTTTAACTGTGAATTGTGAACTGCGGATAGTAAACTCTGTTTTACAAGATCATCAATCGTTTAACTACAACTCATCGATACTACAACTCTTAGGTGTAGAGAACTACCCAAACTCTACAATATGTATGTGGTATGGGCAGGCCCCCCACAAGGTAAGCCGATAATCTGGTGAAGGTCGCGAGCAAAAGCTGGCACAATGTCAGTCCTCGTGGCGATCTAGGGGAGATGTTTTTGTTCTGCAAAGAAGGTCTTTCGATTGATGGATGGCGGAACCCTAAAAATGTTGAAATGTAAATAAATTTCTGGTTTCAAAGCCTAATGTTCGCTTACACGGGATCATAATCGGATCAGGAATACATCCTCTTTTGTTCTGGAATGACGGTAAAGTAAGATTAATTTTTAGTTTGTTGACCTTTGCTGCGCTGGGGCGGCGGTCAATGCTATCTCGGATCCAAGATTTGAAGGTCAACAAATCGACTTTGTCTGGATTCTTATGAAGTTGAAAGTATATACACATAAGTGTGAAATATATGTGATCACTTCGCAGTTTTTAGATGTGAGTGAAGATAAAATTGTCTATTGAATAGATTCGATATCTTATTGAATTGTTTTGGGTGGTTAAAAAAAAATAGTTTTCTTAAATTTCAATTGTAATTGTATGTTACTAACACTTAGACCTTAAGCCTACTAACCGATAATGGACCATATTGTTGTCTGATAAAAATAAAATAAATTAAATTAAATTAAAGTTTTTTTTTTAATAAAAACGTATCCCCACTCTATGAACAGAATTGCTATATCGTTGATGTGTTTACAAACATGAAATTCACATACACAAACACCAAGACCGGAACACTCATGTTGGTCAAACAAAAATTTAGTCCAAGTGTGGATCGGACTCGGGGCTACTCGATCCAGTGAGTGAAGCGGCCTAAGCTCTACTTGTTAGATCAAGTCGTCGTCAGCTTTTAATATGAGTAACTAGTTTCTGCCCGTGACTTCATCCGCGTTGACTTTAGACGAGTACCTAACATTCTTCCAAATAAAAAGTATTCTACGTGTTATCCAGGTAATTAGCTATCTGTGTGCCAAATTTTATTCAAATCCGTTCAGTAGTTTTTGCGTGATGGAGTAACAAACATACAAACTCTCACATTTATAATATTAGTAGGGTAACATCCAAGTAAAAAATAAAAATAAATAATATTGATTGTTACGAACTGTTATCACAAATAGCGTTTAATACTAAATTTAGTGCCAGAAGGTCTAATCAGACTAATTTATTCTCTTTACAAGTTTATAAGAATAACATTTCCTACTTCAATCCACTTACGAGAATGGCTCGTCAATATAATGATTTGGCTAAATATAACATAGTTATCGAAATTTTTCATCCTCGTTTAAGTATTTTTCTAAAACAATTGAAACATACCCTTCAAGTCAGCCCAGATTCTGTTAATACAAAGTTACTCAAATATTAGAATTATCAATTTTTTTAAATTTTTATGTAGACTTCAAAAGTTATGTTCTTAAAGGTACTTAACATTACCCATTATTTGTCCTTATTGTAATCTTTACTTCTTTTTTTATACTACACACCTTATACAGTTATAAGGTGTGTTTTTTTAGATTGTTGTTATTATTTTGCTGTTTGCACATAAATTTACGTTATAATCTAGATCTAATGAATAATAACAGTGCAATTAATAAAATAAATATACGCAGCGTCACGTCGTCGTCGCATATCACCGACGATGTTGTGTCGGGGGCCAGTCTATTAACATTATATCGGGCATAATTCCAGACCCAACAGGATTTTTCAATAGAAATGCAAACTTTCTCTAACCTAGGGTTTGGACCCAGGATCTCGTGATCGCCACTCGCATGTGCCACGTTATGTCATCATCATCATCACAATCGAAAGACGTCCACTGCAGGCCACAGGCCTCCCCAAAGATCTCCAAGACGTCGTTTTTTCAAATCACAGTTTACATGTCGGGGTTATTGACGTTTTTACCTGTTCTTATTTATATTGAATAGTAAGTGGTGGTGCGTAAGACTATTGCCGTGTCACTTTTTGGGGCCGCGGCTGTTCTTAGGATTTACTTTAGATCCCCCTCACTCGGTCCCGTGACAGTACTAAATGAACAGCTCCTTAGCAAGTGGTAGAGTTCGGCCGTAGCTTATAACCACTCTTCCAGAAAAGTCATGCATGTGAAAAGAAGAAGGTGGGTTAATCCGATCATACCGATTTGGAACTTAGTTAAACTTCCGTCTTCTTACCCTATTTCAGGGTGAACAGGCTATTACTGATTCAGCGAGCCTTATGTTCGACCACATCGTCTTATACCATCAGGTGAGTTAGGGGTCAATCGCTGACTAGTCCTTATGAAGAAAAACTTTTATCAATTGTGTATTATACCAAATCCCTTGCGGGTTTGCTTGCAGAGAATTCTAAACTCCAACAGGATCTTTCCTTACAGTCCTTTCGCGCTTCCTTCGTTCGTCGTTTCTTACACGCTTGCCTTTTACAATGTCGTCATAAGGAATATTCTAGGTAATCTACATATTTAAGATTAAGAAACCGCTGTTTGCGCAAACAGCGGTTTCCCTAGAGAAATGTACTTATGTGTTTTTCAATATATTCTTCATGTTATCCTGCCTATGTCTAATTTTAGATATGTTATCAATATCTTAGAGTTAGACATAAGTGGATGATGTATCTTTGGTAAATAGCTACACAGAATAACATGTTTTATTACTGACAATTTTTTAGAGTTAATTTCTTTGCATTATGTTTACTTATTACTTTGATTTACGTTTTTAGTCGCCTTTTTACAAGAAGATGACATGATATCGGCTTTAGCCAATGATGAGAGGCAAAGATACATGGGTAAGTGCACAAATGAAAAATGTAGTAATAATTATGAAAAAGTTGATTTATTATAATTATAATTATAATAATTATTATAATACAGTTTACAATAATTACAAGCGATCACCAAACGGGGTGAAAGAAAACGGCGTAGTATTAAATTATTTAGGCCGTCTACACACGGCGTCGCGGACGCGCACCGCGCGGCGCGCCCCGGCGCACCGGCGCGCGCCGGCGCGGGCGCCGTGCGCCGCCGCGACCCGCCCTACGTAGATGGAGATTTATTCATTTAAGTATTCGTTTTAGGATATAGTCTTTCGAACGCGAGGAACAAAATATTACACAAGTCGAGAATATTATTTATAATCGATTCGGATTAAATCGGATTCGAGAGCTGCGGAAGCGGGCCGCGACCGGCACGGCGGGCGCGGCGGGAGCGGCGGGGCGCGGCGGTATGTACAGCGCCGCTACGGGCAGTCGCACTCCTCGACCACCATCTCGGGCAGGTCGCGTTTGATGATGTTCGAGTCGGCGCCGAAGTAGATGAGCGACAGCGCGGAGAAGCGCACGGGCGCGCAGCACTCGGCGCGCTCGAGGCGCGCGGCCTCCACCACCTGCGAGTGGTAGTTGTGGAAGGGCGCGCACGCACCGCGGCAGTAGTTGGCGTAGTAGCCCTCCGGCGCCACGATCCAGTCGTCCCAGCCGAGCGCGCGGAAGCTCACGTAGAAAGTCTGCCGGCAGCAGCGGCCGCGCTCGGCCGCGTCGCAGTCGAGCGCGCGGCGGCGGCGTGCGGCGGGCGGCGCTAGGCGCAGGCGCAGCAGCGGCCGCGCGGCAGCGGCGCCGCCCAGCCGCAGGCGCACCCGCCCGCCGCAGCCGCTGCAGTCCAGCAGCAGGCGCAGCGGCGTGCGCGCGCCATTCGCGGCCCAGCGGCGGGCGGCCGCCGTCACGTCCAGCCGCTGCCAGCCCCGTGCCGGGTCTCGCCGCGCCGCGCCCGCAAGCTCCGCCACCGACGAGTTGTCGCCCACCGTGAACGCCCACAGCGTGTAGCGCAGCCGCCGCGCGCGCGCCGCCGTTTCGGCGCGCACCAGCAGCTCCGCTGACGCCACCGTCAGCCCCGCGCCCGACTCCGACTCGGCCTCCTGACCGAGCCGGAACTCGATCAGCCGCTGCCCGTTCAGCGTCTCACCTGCGCGATGGAACACTTAACTCAAAATCTACCGATTGAAACGTGAACTTATCTTCCCCAGGGGGAAATAAGTCCATCAAAAATCCCTATGTTCCCTACCCTATCTATCGAAATGGCCCATCTTTAGTGTAGTAGTTGCGATGTTATTAGGAAAGGTTTGGTAGCAGCGTGTACGCAGTGGTCGCCCATGGCTGTGGGCTACACTCACCCGGTCGTCATAGACCATCGATTGGCTGATTCGAGGGTGCATGCCGAGTCGTGTTCGTGCTGGCCGCGCAAACATCCACATATTTCTTTAAAACAGGAGCAGGATCTGATATTATGAAGTGAAAGGTAAAATACATCGCAACGACAGACACTATTGTACTAAATTGATAATTGAAATAAAATAAAATCGTTTTAGACTTCTGGTTGTCCATCGGTGGTATGATTGGGTCCTCTTGAGAAGATTGCGGTTCACCTCAAGTTGGGGGTCGTTCCTGCGAAAGAAGAAATAGATATTAATAAACATACAAGGCAATAATATGATGACGATAGGACTAAGAGGGACTTTAGGTAGTTGCCGTTTTTATACAATTAGAGATCAGAGGAAAATAAACTAAACTGATCCTTATACCAATAAATTATTTAGTACGTATCAAAGCTCGTCTGACATAAGTCGCCAAGACATATACCACCAAATTAAATTAATCGTCTGCATTTGGTCTAATAAATTACCATACCAAATATTATTCTAAAATATTTAGATACATTTTACATTCAGCTCAAACATGCTAGCTGATGGCGTTGAGCTGGGTAGTGAACACAATAAGGAACAGTTATGTTAACTTTATATGTACTGCTCGTTTTGGTGTCCGCTTTCCTACTTACTACTACAGCAGTAGACAGAGATTATTTTTTGTAAATAAAAACATATAAGGAACACAATAGGAATTATTCCTGTATCGTGGATGCGTTCACAAATAGGTAATTCACATAAACAAACACCCAGACCGAAACAAATATTTGTGGGTCACACTAAGATTCGTCCCATGCGGGGATCTAACCCACGACTGCCCGTTCCCTTCGGCGGAGCCGCTTAAGGTCTTGACCATCAGACCAAGCCGTCCGATGTATATTATTATCCATTATAATAGATACCCATGTAATAGTGGGCGAGCCTATTGCCATATACCGGGCACCATTTCGGACTCATAATGGGAAGTTTTCGTTAGAAAAACCTTATTTTTCCGACCTAGGATTTGAAACCAGGACCTTACCAAGTAATGCACTTTGCCACTAGACCAACGGGGCAGTCATCGTCGGCGAAAAGTGGATGAACACAGTACACCTCTGCCACCCCCGCTTGGGGAATATAAGCGTGACGGTGTTTATTTTTATGATAGGTACTAACGATACTATGACGTCTTCACCATAACCCGACTATTCCTATATCGGTCGTAGGCGTCTCTTAAGCCATTCATTCCTCTGAATCTAATAGCGTGGGTAGTATATATCCACTTAAGCCATTCAAATAGTATGAACGAAATGATGTCACCCATTGATGCTTGTGACAAAATGGCAGGTTTTCGATAGCAGACTATTTACGGTCTATATACACAGCCTAGCTAAAATAATTCCATTCAGTACTGCGGGTTTTATATCGGGTCTAGTGTTTTGGGAAGGACGTAGGAAGACGATTTAATGGAGGAAGTAATTATGAATTCATATATCATGCAGGGTAAATTGCACAAACGCTTTTTTTGTAATTTGATCGGTTGAGAAAGCAACTGAGGTCGAACCTAGTTCATTGTAATTCTTGTTCGTCTGAGCGTGTTCCCAGTAGCATCCTCAGCTGCTGCTTCGGAGCCCGGGGTCCGCTTTCTTGCTTCTTTTTTCTACTTCGCGCAGTCTTCGGCATCCTTTGTGGCGAGGCCATTGGCACGCATGTCATCCCTGACGACGTCAAGCCATCATTTTTTGAGTCTACCCCCTTCTTCCGGGACCCGGCGGAGGCGACATGGCCAGTCACTTGTTGCCCACGTAATTTGCCGCTTTCCGTAAGACGTGGCCGTACCATCGTAGGCGGCTCTCCTGCATTTTATCTTATATGTCACGGACATGGGGGCTGCCGCGAATGCGGGAGTTCCTGATGCGGTCGTTTCGCGACACTCCATTGTAATTAATCAGCCTAATTTGTTTTACTGATGATCAAAGTTCTTCTCTCAAAAATCAAGTGAAAGAGACCAATGGAATGTAATGGTACCTAAAACACTGTACCTACGAGAACCTATGAGCTTATTTTGGTATTTTTCGATTGTGATTTTCTAGTGATATTTATATAATAATTTCCGTATTTATCACGTAAGGCATAGAAACAATTTTTATTGATGTAGGAACTATAATTATGCATTCTAATGAGCTAGCATTCCGCGTGTAACAGGTTAAACTATGCGATTGAACGGTTGCGATCAAAGCGCAAACAACCCTGCCACGTGACCACATGTTATCCTATTTAATCAACGGAAATGGTTCCATTGAATCGATCCCATAAGGACTAATATGAACACATATCCAGTGGGGAAACGAACCCTAACACCCGTGTGGTCATTATTCATCATCATCATCTCAGCCTATAATTGTTTACTGCTGAACATAGGTCTCCTCAATCGCTTTTCAGCGTAACCGGTCCTATGCCACCTGCCTCCAACGTCTTCCTGGGATTTTCACAAGATCGTCGGTTCATCTGGCAGGAGGCCGTCCTACGCTGCGCTTACGTAGAGAAACGCCGAGCATAGCTCTTTCCATATTTATGAGACCTATTGTAAGACGTCATATTATACGTCATAAAATATTGCCCAATGGCAGAGATGAAAGTACCTTCTAATATTGACGAGAGACGAGAGAGAAGGATGACGTTTAAACTTTCGTTTTTATTTTAATTAAATGTATATCGCATTTGCGATTCCAAATATAAAGGAAAATTCACAATTTCCAAACGAAGTGATGAATTTTCTTTTTATTTGGAATCACTATTCTATGGCGACTCTTTATTTTTTATTTATAAAAGTAGCTCCACACTGGAATTTATTCCCGTATCATGCGTGCGTTAACAAAAATGAAATTCAGAGACACCAACACCCAGACCGAAACAAACATTTGTGGGTCACAAAGATTTGTCTCGTGCTTGTACCTGCGACTATTCGAGTCAGTGAGCGAAGCGGTCTACGCTCTGAACCAAGCCGTTATCAAAAACTCTGTAACGCTACCAACTAAACTCGTAAGCGTATACAAAGTGTAACATAATAAACGCAAGACCTCAGACACCCCAATCAGAGAATTGCTTCATAAATTCAAAACGAAGACCAAATTTTCAAATTTCAAGGGTTTTACCCTTTTTAAAGCACTTTTATACCCCAATTAACAATGAAACTTGGACGTGTAATTGTGCGTATTGAGCAATACGTTTTAGGAATGCATCTGGTATCTTCTTCTTGATATGAATCGAGAATAAATTTATTTTTTTGTAGCACACTGAAGGAGTAAAAGCATTTTTTGTAAGATACATTAAAAATTGTTGGAATTAATTCAGTTACCGATTTAGAACAAACTACTTTCAGGTCTTGCGTTTATTATGTTACACCTTGTATATGTATTTATCTATGCTAATATAGCGCAGCGGCTATGAGCATAAGCCGCTCCGCCCACTGTGTCGAATAGCCGTGGGTTCGAGTAGCACGGGACAAATCTTTGTGTAACCCACAATTATTTGTTTCGGTCTGAGTATTTGTGTATGTGAATTTTCATGTTTGTAAACGCACGCACGACACAGGAATAAATCCTAGTGTGGGGCCTACGTTTTAAAAAAAAAACAAAAATGCCAAAATATTAAACAGGAAAAATTTGTTTATTTATAATCGAAAAACTCGGAAACTACTGAACCGAGCTACATTTTCTAAAAGTAACATAGACCCGGTAAGCGGCGCGGTTGTCAAACCGCGTAATATTGCTAGTATTATTATTATAAGCGTATACTGACTGACTGCCAGGTGAAGGCCCCTTCTTCCACCTATCTTTGTCCAGTGCAAGCCATTTCTTATCATAGGAGGCCAGTTCGTGTCGCCACCTCTTTCTGGGCTTGTTGCGCTGTTTCCCGCCTGGTTGCGACATGCTGCAGATATGACCGGTCCAGGTCCTTTTAGCCTTACAGTTGAGTGGCCTACGTCAGTGATTTGTGTTTTAGAGGGCAGAACCGAATTTCTAACATAATCTGCAAGCGTTCCTCCAAAAATGCTGTGATCCATTAGTCGTTGGCAAACCCCAAGGGTGGACTTGGGGTGCTAATTTTTCTATGAGATTTTCGTATGAAATCGGAATATTTAGAGGCCAACGTCTGTCGGGTCAGCTAGTAAATGAATAACTGAAGAATCTATTGGAACTCTGTAATCTCTCTTTACTGATACTCTGGCGTGATAATACAGATATACAGAAACGTTTAGATCTTAGCTCTGGTTACTGTACCTATCTGTTGGTGTACTAATAAGCTATCCCCATACGTTAAATAAATTTGTATCTATTTAGGCCTCCGATGTTTTAATTCAAGTGGGACCCACCAGTGGGCGCCACCTTATCTCATTAGTACACATTTATGAAGTCCACTCGCTTTATCACGGCACTTAACATTTTTGGCACAATGCCTAAAACAGTAAAATTATTTTAGTTAATTATGTACCCTCTGGTATTTAGTGATTAAGTTTGTTTTTTTGGGCCGGAACCTAATTGGAAATGATATTTTATTTAACGTATGTAGGTGTTATAATAACTTACAGTGCCGTGTTTCTAAAAGTTTCGCCAATTTATATAAGGAAAACTATGACTGAAAATTGTTTTACGAAATTCGATTTCAGGTTTGCCCTTCTAAAGCTATAAGTCTTTAATTTCAATCGTTTACTTTGAGTTGAATTGGCGTTGGGAAATAATTTCAATCTATTGATTTATTAATCAATCTTTTCCAGGACGCCTACAACTGTCATCCAAATGCATTTTTAATCTGCGGAAAGTAGGACGAATGGCAACTTTAAATGCGTCTAATTAAGTCCCTAGACTATCTTACCATGACCAAATAGACCGTGTCTTATCTCAAGTAACTTCGTAACCGGCGAGCGTGTATGAGACGAATTATGAGAGTGGAGGAAGCCAGAGAGGTCTGTAAGGAAAAAACCTGCTGGAACTCTGTACTCTCTGCCTACCCAACAAGGCAACTGGCGTGATAATAAAGATAGATAGATCAACTTTTTGTTTTATCACTTTAGCAGGGGAAAAATGTTCAGAAAATTCTCCGTCCTCTGTGAGAAAGATTGAAATGAATTTAAATTTTAAACTACTAAAAAAAACCCCCTTTGAAGCAGTAGGGGGTACGAGATCTCCAAACGGAACGCACCGGTGGCCTTCACTTGTGGTTCGTTTAATTGAATACATCTATTATACATAATCCTATAATAATGTACTAGAAAACCACCTAGGTGATTAAATTCCACTTGTTTTATAATTAACTACTTCCTGAACATTTTATTTGTAATGAAGAATATTATATACAGTATGTACAATTATATAAAAAAAAACAGCAAATAATTATTAACAAAAACGGGTGTAAAAAAGGAAAATACCTACGCCAAAGTCAGTTGGTAGTGTACCTAGAACGCTGGCAGCATTGCCGCTCTGAATAGCAATGCTTATATGCTGACCGAAATACATACCAGCGTTCTGGTCGCCAGTACACTCCACCAGACGTTTCGAAATTTCTCGAAACATCCAGTGGGCTCCCGGCCCCCACGGACCCAATGTCTCTACCCCAAACGCCTCAAATATGTATCCCGAGCCAAGGGAATCATATTTGCGGCGTTTGAGGGATTCTGCGCTCAGTGCAGCGCTGCCTGCCCGCACCGAGGACGCTGGAAGATGAGACGGAGCGAGAGTGTCGACGCATGTAGCGTCCCACACTAACGGCCGTCCCATCTTCCAGGGTACCAGCGTCATACCATCGGGCCTCTTGCCATCATCTCGATGGAGGCCAGCCGGTTCAAGGATGGCCGCCATGTTGACGTTGGCAAGGGCACGGCGTATGACGCGCTTGAGACTGGCATGACGCGCAATCCGTCCGGCACTTCTGCGGCATGAGAGTCCGTGGTGGCCGAGCTGGTTGACTCTACTACCACATTGACAATGGTGTGGAACAAGACAAGGAACCCCTAAACGGAGACACAATGGAACACGAAATGCAGTGGGGTCTAATAGGGTCCCAAGATGGACAAAAGGGTGCGCCTGAAGCCAAAGACCCGACTCCCACTCAGAAGCAGCGAGGATACGAGCGCGATCCGCAGAACTAAGGAACGTTTCAATAAGGTTTTTCCGTGTAAGTTCGCAGATCGGGCGATCCCACTGCTTCTGGGAAGTCGGATCTGTGGGAAGAGTAGTGTTTGGACAGGCCAATAGCCAAGCATCCTTGCCTTCATCCAAATATGGGATTCTGAAGTTGGTCAAAGAAGGTAACAAAATTCTTTTTACTAGACCAAGTGTGCTATGGACTGAAGACAAGAAGGCTGGGAGCGATAAACTTGAAATTTTGCGAATTCCCAAACCTCCTTTCCAGACTGGAAGAGAAGCCTGGGACCACGCCCGATCATCTAGACAACAATTTGAAATAGAGCTGACTGTATCTCTCACGATGTTGTCAAGCCTCTGTAAAATGTCGTTATGTGTCCAGAGGTGACAACATCGAAGAGCATACGTAAATTTAAGAACAAAAAGACAGTATTTAATAATGTTGAAGGCCATGTGAGAATTTATTTTGTGCAAGCGATCCGAAAATGACTCAAAATTTTGAATTTGTTTCGTCAATAAAGTCCTGAAAAGAATCATCGAGGATGGGACTTCCTAGAAGACGGAGGTTACTGCTATTAATTAATTTGATATTAGGTGCCAAATAATTTTTTTTTTCTTAATAACGTCTTTATCGGAAACGGTATCAAATAAATAGGGTTCGCACTTTTTATAGTTCTACTACTACACAACTTCCTGGTCTAGATTTCGTCCGCGTTGAGTTTAGACATGAACTTAACATTTTTTCGGGATAAAAAGTATTCTAAGTATTCCAGGCAATATGAATATAAAACTGTTTGCCAAATTTTATTAAAAAAAATTCCGCCGTTTTTGTATGATTGTGTAACAAACATATAAACATTCAAACTATAACAACATCTATAATATAATAGTAGGATTATCAAAATTAGTAGTCCCCGAAAACTTCCGTCTATGGCATTGAGTACTGGCCATTTTACAGTTGACAGTAAGAAAACAAGGTTTTTTTGTAAAGAGGACTTTCGAAAAAAACAACGACAGTAAAAAAATTCTCACGCAATGAAAAATTTGTTGCCCCGGGATTCGAGTCTTACGTACGCAAATCAAAATAACTTTGTCTACACGTCAATACAATACAATTCCTAAAACGAGTTTGCTTGTGACAAACTTTTGTCTAGCACGCCATGGTTACACGTAAGAAAAAGGGATATCACGCCTAGTGCGACAAAATTAACATATATTTTTATTTTTTTATTTCATATTTTATTGGTATCTCATACATAATAATAATAGTCTATCTATCTATCTATATCTATATCATCACGCCAGATCCCTTACGGGGTAGGCAGAGAGTACAGAGTTCCAACAGGTTCTTTTCTTATATACCTCTCTGGCTTCCTCTACTCTCATAGTTCGTCTCATACACGCTCGCCAGTTACGGAGACTCCTGACTTGTCCTTCAGATAAAACACGGTTTATTTGGTCATGGTAAGACAGTCTAGGTCTTCCCCGGTACCTGCATCCTTCCACTTTCCCATTGTATATAAGTTTTGTTATTCTTTCTTCGGACATTCCTTCTATATGCCCGAACCAACGGAGCATACCCTTTCTCATCTTTACACCGATACTATATTTCATACCTACTCGCTGTCTTACTACGCTGTTGCTAATGCGGTCGGTCAGCTTCACTCCGCACATCTTCCGCAGAGCTCGCATTTCTACCGCATTTATCCTACTTTCATTCTCCTTCTTACATACCCAGCTCTCGCTACCATATAACAGCGTTGGGACAAGAACTCCGTTATGTATGGCCAGCTGCGCCTTATGGCTTAAGTTCCGGCTCCCAAGTAGCTTTCCCATCGCTCCATTCACTCTGTTCCCTGCACTCACTCTTCTCTCTATGTCAGCGGTGTATTTCCCATCCTTACTGAAGGCGCATCCAAGATATACAAACTCATTCACTTGCTCCAACACATCGTTACCAACCACAATCCTTACATTCGTTCTGGTATATAATAATAATGAGTCTTTATTTTAAGAAGAGATACACATACCAAAAAACACATAAATTAGACTTCGGGACATCGATAGTTTGTCTTCAGTAGAATTAGATCGAGAAAACTCTACGTACCCAAAGTAAGAATAAACTTGTGTTATGGGTACTAGCATTCTCTAAATTTAGTAATCTTACGTATGTACTGTATAGTGTACGTACATATGTACGAGTATGTCCTGTCATGCCGCCTGTGCTAGTTCCGCAGACGTTTGAGTTATTTTGTCCTCCGCAAGATAGTTGCTTGAGAATAATCCAAAAATCAGACACATAATTAACAACCTTTTGAGAAAATATTCATATTACACAATTTCTTCAAGGAAGCTGTCTGAAATGACCATGGATGTATACGCGTTTTTTAGCTCTTTTTCACGGTAAATTAAATAGTTCTCATTAAAGAGGGTTTACTCCTCTAATAAAATTTGTCTGCCTCGTTGGTCTAGTGGTGAATAATACGCGTAGCGATCTCGAGGTCCGAGTTTCAAATCCTAGGTCCGACAAAAATGTATTTTTTCTATAGAAAAAAACCTGTATCTGTCCGGAGTCTGGCATTGTGGCCGGTATAATGGCGATGGGCTTGCCCATTACATGGGACCTAACATCTTCGGCGAAAAGTGGGTGTACACAGTACACCTCTGCCACCCCCGCTTAGGGTATAGGTGTGACGATATTTATTTATTGTTTTCTTAAAAATTTTCGACTCAAATAGGCAAAGAATCTGTTGCATAACAGCCTAAGCGTGCGACATGGCGGCGGTCGATCCGCCGCAGTCAATAATTCACCCCATGGGCCGTGCATGGCTAATTTTAACTAACTGCCCGGTTAACTGCAATCTTTACTGCTTTTTTATAAGGTGACGCAGCTGGAAAGTTGATTTAGATTACTTGTGTATATGTATTAACTAATTTATGATATTTTTTTATGACAGACCTGTGTTATCTGTTGTTACCAGATCTCTTGCGGGGTAGGCAGAAAGTACAGAGTTCCAATGGATCTGTAAGGAAACTCCTATAATTGTGGAGGAAGCCAGACGACTTCCTCTACTCTTAAAGTTCCTTTCAAATACGCACGCTGGTTACGTCGGCTCGAGACTTGCCCTTGAGATAAGACACGGTTATTGTAAGAATCCATATCTCATCATCATCATCATCATCTCAGCCTATACTTGTCCACTGCTGAACATAGGCCTCCCCAATCGCTTTCCAGCGTAACCGGTCCGATGCCACCTGCATCCAACGACTTCCTGCGATTTTCACAAGATCGTCGGTCCATCTGGCAGGCGGTCGTCCCACACTGCGCTTGCCAATACGTGGTCTCCACTCTAGAATCTTTCTGCCCCAACGCCCGTCCGATCTACGCAATTCGATCGGACGGGCTACGATCCATATCTAATCCCAGAAATTACTACACGGATTTTCTTTTGGTTTTTACCTTTATGACTCACGTAGAAGGTGACAGTGTAATTTTAGTCATGCTGCGAAAGCCAGGGTGATGTATCCAATGCCATGTTCACTGGTACTAAAAAAAAACAAACAGTGGCACGCCGGGAGTGCCGACAAAAGTGAAAACTTGAAAAATTACGTGTGTATTTTTTGAATCGTCAGGAAATATGTTTTGAATTTTTCTATACCAGGTGTAACATAATAAACGCAAGATCTCAGACACCCCGATTAGAGAATTGCTTCATAAATTCAAAACGAAAACCAAATTTCCAAATTTAAAGGTTTTTACCCCTTTTTTAAGCACTTTTACACCCGAATTAAGAATGAAACTTGTACGTGTATGTGTGCATTTTGAGAAATAAGGTTAAGAAATGCATTTGTAATCTCATTATTGCTATGAATTAAGAATAAATTTAGTTTTTTATAGCGCACTGAAAGAGAAAAAGCATTTTTTGCAAATAAAAAAAAAATTAATTATAAATAGTTGGAATCAATTCAGTTATCGATTTAGATTTGTGGGCAGTATAGGCTGATATTATTATTTACAAGGTCTAACATAATAAACGCAAGATCTCAGATACCCCGATTAGAGAATTGCTTCATAAATTCCAAACGAAAACCAAATTTCCAAATTTAAAGGTTTTTACCCCTTTTTTAAGCACTTTTACACCCGAATTAAGAATGAAACTTGTACGTGTATGTGTGCATTTTGAGAAATAAGGTTAAGAAATGCATTTGTAATCTCATTATTGCTATGAATTAAGAATAAATTTAGTTTTTTATAGCGCACTGAAAGAGAAAAAGCATTTTTTGCAAAAAAAAAAAAAAAAAAATTATAAATAGTTGGAATCAATTCAGTTATCGATTTAGAACAATCTACTTTCAGGTCTTGCGTTTATTATGTTACACCTTGTATACAGAGGTGTCGGTAACGGTAACAGTATCGCGAGTTCAATTGTTTTTTCCCATCTCACCAAATGCCCAACGCGCCTAAAGAAGTTTTCACTTCAAAAAGAACACTTCAATAAGTAACATCTACTTACCGACCTATCCGAATAACATAGCTAGGGTGAAAATCCGGAACACCTAAGTATCTACCGGCCAGCTGAGGAGGCGCGCCCGCTGCTTCTCAATGACAAGTTGCGTTAGGTAGATATTTTTAATATACTAAATTAGTATTGTTTTTTTTTATTGGGACTAGCCCGCCACTCATTCCCACCATTGTCACTCCTGTAAGCCAGGATCCACAATAGTCTCCTTAGATGACACCAAGGTTTGAAACCTTGGGGTGTCCCGGGAAGCACTTTAATTGTCTTGGAACCCGCAACAAATTTAATTAGAAAGAAAAACAGGAGGAGTAGGAAAAATAAAAATTCAATTTCTCTCGAATTAGTATTGTTATGGAGATGTTACTCATTTAAGTGTTTTTTTTTGCAGTAAACAGCAGGCATTGGATACATCACCTGGGCTTCCGCTCCAGGATCTCTAAAATTACACCGTGTATAATTTATGAATATTTTGTGCAAATTGGCCGAACTATGTTAATATTGGTTTTTGCTACCCGCGCCAAACCGGGACGGGTCGTTAGTAACTAATAAAAAACCTGTTGAAACTCCTCTTTTGTTCCATCCTGAAATATATCTAACGTATTGATATCGATAGAAACGTCTACATCTTAGTGCAGGTAACCCTACATATGTGGTAGCCATACTCTTGGTCACCTTGAGGCATAACTTAGGTTATGCAACCCGTTTCGTGGCCGGCACTGGCGAATAGCGATCGATTGTGGTTTTCTTATGCGCGTATGAATTATAAACCATATGGATATTTATATCTTGAAGAAGTAGATCACTTTAAGGAGTTGGTCGTTCAGCGAGGCATTGAAGAGCCATTTGAATTCATAAACTTATGTTGTTTTGAATCATTGGGATATTTCATTTTCTTCATTTTCTTTTGGGAGTAAAATCATTTAGAAAACTTGATATACCCATACTACTCGGCCCCTATTATTATCCAGTCAGGAGTCTGGTGTGATGATCTGGTGTGATATATATTAGAAAGTAGAAAGACACTACTCGACTCTGACAAAGATTACTCAATTTCGTCTCTCTCTGGCAAAAATAGTCGATTGCCAATATCAAAACACCAACAAACTACCTTACACTCTACAAATATCAATCAATCAATCAATCAGCCTATCGTAGTCCACTGCTGGGCATAGGCCTCTCCTAACACGCGCCATTGCACACGGTCCTCCACCTTCCGCATCCAGTCTGTCCCAGCGACCTTTTTGAGGTCGTCGGTCCATCTAGCTGGGGGCCGTCCTACCTTACGCTTACTAAGTCGCGGTCTCCACTCTAGGACACGCTTGCTCCATCGGCCGTCGGTCCTTCTGCAGATGTGACCAGCCCATTGCCACTTTAGCTTACTGAGTCTGCGAGCTACAAATATAGTATACCTCAAACATATTCAGCTTTCTTTCTTGCATGGCTACAGCTTATGCCTATCATAGTTTTTTATTTGTTTTTTGGGAATGGCGCTGCATGGCGCAATACAGGTTGCCACCTAGTTCGGCTGCAGAGGCACCCCTCAGTGTCATTTTTCTGTAAGATTAGCTCTAGATCTAAGAAATATGTTTGTGCATTTATTTGATGAAATTAATATTATTATTATATTATTTTATTCACGGGCTTTTCCCGGACCTTTGAAAGGCTGGCATAGGGACATGGATCCAACACGTAGAGGCCCTTTGCGAAAAGTTAATGTTATGTAAGCCACCTGCTGAGATCACTTGCTGAAAATGAAGAAATATAACCAGCGAACTGACCCCAGGTGCAAGGACTATTGTAAATTATGGAAAGAAAACAAGGGCTATGTAAATGAGGTTTGATAGACAAAAACTGGACTATTTCAAAGGGGACGGACACCGGCCATAATAAGTGATACCTAATTACCCGTGGCTGGCGGTGACTCGCCGCTTACTAGATGGGCCCTCAAACGGTCGTCCTAGGACAACTGAGGGCAACACCTGTGTGAGCGGCTCAGGGGTGTAGAGAGGTGTGCTGCGCTTTCTCCGAAGTTACTCGCGGCGTTTTGCCGTTTAACACTTCCACCCCTGGAGTACATCGACGTAGGAACGCATTATCTTCCTACGTCGATAGAGCTCTCACGGCTCCTCTCTGGACGGCCAATTAAGGCAAGCCAGAGCCGAGAGTCCTGCGGGCACCCTTCGGTTTCCACTCGACCGACGAAGACACGCCGAGTTCGGAGCCCTGACCCACTCTCTGAAGCAATCGGGTCCGTGGTGTCGTTACTCACCAACAGCTCGCCACAAGCTGCCCTGCGGGCTTATTATTATTATTAAAACAGAGAAAAGTATGCTAATGCTAAGTTTTATTTAAGATAAATATGCCTTAATGTGCGACGAAATCGATGAAAAGACCAACATCCCCGCCAATCCCGCCATCAAGTTGCGCATTTCACTCCACTTAATTGACAGTAAAGCTTAGTTATATAGGTCATTTTAAATTTACCAATTATGCATTTGCAAATTCTTAACTGCTTACATGCTTTCAAAACATTAACTCACATATTAAAACTATTAAATTTAATCGGTACTGCAAACGTAAAAGTTGACATTACTTATAAAGCGAAGTTGCATTTTTATTTCTCACCTTCAGTAACACAAAATAATCGAATGCCATGTTACAGAAACACCGAAATAAAAAACACGAAATCAAAATATGAACTTTAACTTTCAAACAAATCTAATAAACTTTCGAAATAGGTCGCATGGCGTAAAACATTCACTTTGTATCACAAAAATATAACCCTTAAACTACTTTTGTACAGGCAAGTATTTCCAAGGAATATAATGACGAATTACCATCAAGGTGACTATAAAAAGAATTCAATTCTATATTAAGGCTGAAAGAAAAAAAAAACTACAAGCATAAAAATACAATAATGTGACTTGTAACATAAAGAATGTTCTAGTTGTGTATCGTAGGTAATACAGTAATACAATCGGGCGATTCAACAGAACTTTAGGCTGTGGCGTTTGACCTGACCTCATTTTGATACGAAGAAACCTGGTCTTATTGAAAAAACCTGTGAAGTTCGAGTTGAGATCGTTGTAAGGGTTTCCCAAAGTAATAATGTGTTCAAACCTATAACACCATTAGAAAAAGATACACATATAAGTAAGTCAAATGCGCTCAGAAAATGGCACGTTAAAATTAGACTAATTAGTAAATTTTTAATAGTTTCCTATTAAATTCATGCTAAGATCGGCGTTGTAAGTGTAGCTTATAGTATTTCTTAGTCAAGATCAATGATACTAGAAGAAATTATTCGAAAATTGCACGAAATAATTAGACTGGTCGACTAGTCGACTTTAAATAGGAAACAGGGAGAGCTGCCCGCTGGCCGTAGCCGCTAGAAGGATAATCTGTGATCCGTTGAACAAATAGATGTTCATGAAAATTTTCTACAACGACCAGCTTTGAACTGTACCTATGCATCATGCTTTTACTCATGACTTTCATCGGGTTATTGGTCTACACAGATAGTCGGTTGGTCTCGAACGATCAACACCATCAGTTGAAGGAGCTTCACTACAAGACTTGAAGAATAACTACGAAAAACTGCTCAATATACGCCATTTTAATTTCCTATCGAAAGTGAACTAATTATTCATAAGTAACAATCTTAATAAGATAAAAGATAGACAAGTATTTTTCTCCTAAGTAACCCTAAACCTTTAGTTGCTACTAGTAGTTGCGTGTAATTAAAAATAACGTTTTTTACAGCCTGTTTGATATAGCTGCAGATATATGACTAACAGTGTTAATTATGCGTTCCTCCAACAAAGGAGCTTTACCTATTGTACTCAGATTTATCATTAAGGCACTATCGTAAGGGTCGACGACCTACCTAAAAGAGCATACGACGCTTGGAAAGCGCATTGCCTTTCAACCATCACTAAATGGTAAGGCAACACGGATCGTAAACTTAAGCACGAAAAAAATTACTGTGGTAACATCATCAATTAGATTTGTTATCCCTCTCATGGTACAGTTTAGTAAATAGACGAACCAGACAGAACGCTTTTTCTTTATCATCACCAAACATCATTTTTTTACATTCCAAAGTAGTGGTAGTCTTTGTTACTTTTCTGACGAGTCATAAATACTATAATGGTTTATATATTTAAAAATTATAGTAAGATTATAGTGAAGTCTGTTAAAAAGGTTGTGGTGCTGTAAGATAGGTAGAAAAATTAGAAACTCATGGTAGAGGTGATACCGAGTCACGGTAGAGTCAAGGTTAACGAGGATAACAATGCTTTCCCGCATTTCACAAAGTGTATTCACGAAAGTTCTTTGACCGTGTTGTTTTTTTTTGCATTGTATTAATAGCCAGGGCCAAAGTGCCCAGGGATATGGAATATCGTAAAATTATTGAGCCACCGTACAAACCAAGCCGAAATAATCGTTATGTCAACATAATTATAATTCCTTTCTTAGAAAAAGGGGGTCTATTATAAGCAGATGCAGAGAATACAAAGTTCTAGGGTTTTTTCCTTACAGACCTCTCTCACTTGTTTCACTCCCATAGTTCGTCTTATACACGCTCGCCGGTCACAAAGTCTCTTAACTTGCCCATCTGATCAAAATCGGTCGATTTGGTCATGGTAAATTAGTCTACCTCTCTCTTCCATACCTAAATTCTTCCACTTCGCTTTTTTTCAGACTAATCCCGCCACACATTTCCATCATTGTAACTCCTGTAAGCCAGGATCCACAATGGTTTCCTTAGATGACGGAAGCTTCTTCAAGGTTTGAAGCTTGTGGTGTCCCGGAAAGCACTTTAATTGTCTTGGAATCCGCAACAAATTTAATTAGAAAGAAAAACAGGAGGAGTAGGAAAAATAAAAATTCCACTTCCCTCCTTTGCAAAGCGGGAGATATAAAAAATTGGCAGATCTTCCTAGATCTAGGATCTGGAAGGAGACTAAAACTAGGATAAGCCCAGTAATAAAGCACCACGGATACGAAAAAATATTAACAGGGCTTATTTGTGAGACTCATGTTTAATTCCAGTAATAGGTATGGCAAAACCGCTTGAACGCACGGAAATTATCCCGAGTTTCTACAAGATCCGTGTAGTAGATTACCCCAGATGTATTTCGCAGACTATTTAACATAATGGTACGCTCGTTGTGCCAGAGACTGCACTCCCAAAGAACGTGGTGTGCTAATTGTTCATACTCGTAGTTAGATGTGGAACACTGACATAGCGGTGAAGGAACCAGTTTAAAAGAGAACCACTTCGCTTTGTGTATCTGTTTTGTAATACTTTTTTCCGATATTCTAGTTTATGTAAGCTATGAAATGGTAATGAATCTGAGTCAGCGACTTATTTCTGACTGTACATATTTTAATTACAGGTTAATAACCTGTTTTGTTAACCATTGTAACGTATTTTCTTCGAACGCCAACATAATGTTTCAGAGAAAATGAAACTCATCTTGTACCTATATTTTTCAAAAGATTAAAGTAGGTCTTAGATACTAAATAAGGTTGTTTAAGGAAATTATTAGTAGGTTCACTTAAGCTATTGTTAAACGTACAATAGCTTTGGATATTGAGGTAGCTATGAATCGAGAAAATCATTGTTAGGTTTATTTAGGCAATACTAACCTAACCTAACTTAGGACATGGTTTTAATCTATACCTAGGGATATATAGTTCTGGTTGTGTTCGTAAAGACAAGTTAGTGCGCGATTTTACGTTAGAACACATACAATGCCTTTACGTTGCTCTGTGTAAAGCAGTTTGCGGGATAATTTGTATTGGAAAAAGTTTTACTCGGAATACAGTGCAGT
This sequence comes from Phalera bucephala, assembly GCA_905147815.2. Classification (NCBI taxonomy): domain Eukaryota; kingdom Metazoa; phylum Arthropoda; class Insecta; order Lepidoptera; family Notodontidae; genus Phalera; species Phalera bucephala. The sequence goes on along the minus strand of LR990620.1, from coordinate 5,936,998 downwards.
GGCAGTGGGCAACGAGTACTGGGTAAAAGAATTCTCAAAAGTCAAGGTGACATGGAATAGAACACCCCTCCTACGTGAATTGGTTTATTTATTGGTGAATACCAAATGAAAATCCGTGTAATTATTTCTGAGATTCGCGCCTACCCACGAAGAAAAGACGCCGCGGGTGCTTTCAAATATATGTGGTAGATATAGAATATAGCAGTGATAGCCTGGTGGTTAGACCGTAGGACTGCAAAGTCAGAAGTCTCGGGTTCAAAGGCACGAACCTCTGTCTTTTTGAAAGCATATGCGTATTAAAAATTAATTAGCACTTGCTTTAATGGTGAAGGTAAACATCGTGCCTAAGAGTTTCTTGAAGGTGTGTGAAGTTCGCCAACCCGCACTGGGCCAGCTGGTGGACTATGGCCTAAACCCTCTCAGTTTGAAAGGAGGCTCGTGCCCAACGGTGGGACAGTTTCTTAACAGGGCTAATTTTATTATTATTCTATTATAGAGTATAATGTATCTTAAGTGTGTGTTAGTGAATTCAAAACAGGAAGTTTATATCAAAGTCATATATAATATTTCTAAAATAAGATGACATTATTAAATACAATTTATCCTGTCCCTGCTATAGGCGCTCTCTGAAAATTATAAAGAGATCAGCTTCCAAGCAGGAAATATGGTAAGAAAATAATAAGCGCGATGGTTAATGCCCTTGAAATAGTAATCTGGAGTTTGTATTGAGTTTTGTATACAGTCAATAGGATTACTCTACATCTTTGACGAAATTTAGATGTCCATCAGTGTGGTTCCTGATTAATATAGGGGTGCCGAAGTAAAAAAAATGCCGTTTTCTATGAAAAAATGTTGATATTAGGTTCTTAACTCTATTTTACCATGACCAAATAAACCGTGTCTTATCTGAAATGCAAGTCAAGAGTCTACGTAACCGGCGAGCGTGTACGAGACGAACGTGATGTGGACGTGTATGAGAGTGGAGAAAGCCAGGGAAGTATGTAAGGAAATGACCTGTTAGAACTCTGCACTCTCTGCCTACCCTGCATGGGATCTAGCGTGATGATAGAATAGAATAGAACTCTATAGGTTTAGTTCTACAATTTACAGGAGAGGTTAAAGTACTGCCGTATAAATTATTTTTGATGACTAGTTTGAACACTCGGAATGCCGTATGTAACAATAATACTGCATTAAGAACAACACTGGTGTCCACAGTACATCTCTGCCACCAGCGATTAGGGAGGGATACAGGCAGTGTCATTTTGTATTTTTTTCATTTCTTCCTGTAACTTATCCGTAATTTACAAAGTAACGTAACATTATTAAAAGATGAAATATCGGAATATAAGCACCGCCACTTAGTAAGGTAAATATTGGCGTAAATAATATTATATGGTCTGAATCAACACGTTAGCTTCTCGTGAGTATTTTTAGGTGTAACTAGTGTTCAACTGGGTTACTCTGTACGCACGAATACACCGTAGTAACGATCAATCAGCACTTATACAAAGTGTAACATAATACATTAATTTATTCCAACAATTTTTATTGTTACTTTTTTTTATTTGCAACGAATGCTTTTAGTGTCCTGTAATAAATTAAATTTATTCTTGATTCAAAGCAATACGAAGATATCAAATGCATTTCTAAATAATATTTCTCAATACGCAATACGTGTATGTCACACATACACGTTTCATTGTTAATTGGGGTATAAAAGTGCTTAAAAAGGGGAAAAAAAATTAAATTCGGAAATTTGGTTTTCGTTTTAAATTTGTGAAGCAATTATCTAACCGGGGTGTCTGAGGTCTTGCGTTATTTACGATACAGCTTGTATATAAAATTACTTTTATTGATATTTGACAGGACTACCTCGAAGGGCTGTGCGGCGATCAAGAGGTTCTAGTTTGGAATTCTAGGTCGGTCAGTGTGGTTTTTTTATCGAAACATACCTAATAACAGTCCGGAGTCTGGAATTGTGCCTCATATAATAGAGTTAGGCAAAAACTATAGACTGCCTCGTTGATCTACTAGCACAGAGCATCACTTTGTGATCACGAGGCCCTGAGTTCAAATCCTAGGTCGAACATTTGAAGTTTTTCTAACGAAAAATTTCCAGTATGAGTCCGGAGTCTGGAATTGTGCCCAGTATATGGCTTGCCACTTTTTGCTGTCGATGTCAGATCTCAAGTAATAGGTACATGAGATCTGACATCGACAGCAAAAAGTGGGTGTACTCAGTACACCGCTGCCACTCCCGCTTGGGGAATATAGGCGTGACATTGTTTTATTTCTGGTTTTTAAGTTCCTGACGTTTCGAGTGCTTTACAGCACCTATAGTGACGGGAGGGACTGAGGCGTTTGACGCCCAAAAGTCAATGTTATTTCAGACTACCTTAGGGGCTTGGGAGGGCTAATAAATTAATTTAATTCCATAATTGCAATTTCTCACTCACTCTTCTTTCCATGTCAGATGCTTTTATTCTCCTTCTTACATATTTAACTTCCACTGCCATATAACACACTCCAAACGGGTCAATCCCGTTTCCTCCGCAAAGCGGCGGAGCCCCATGGTTCATACAGAATGTCGATTTCCATTCCGATTTCGGTCTCGAACCTATTCGCGCCTTTATTAAAACGGCGACAACCCGATATTTCGCGAACGCGTCCAATCATAGAAATCCGCTAATCGTAGCCGCCGCCGACTACGAACCTAACTCCGCTCCTATCAGCCGCTACCGTCGTCCGCGGCATATTCTCATCGACCCCCCCCCCCCCCTGCCGATACAGATACCGCACCCAGGATCTGACCCTGACCCCGCCGGCGATGTCGAGACGCCCTCCCCCATAGCGCCTGCCCAAGCCGAGGCCGTTCCTCCTTGAAGCGCCCTTGAGCTAGTTGCCCTCTTGCCCTTCTGGCTCGAGCGTAGTGGTTGCACGCTCGCTCTCTTGTCCGGTGAAGCTGTAAAGGCCCCGCGGCCAACATTCACACATCACAACATCATTCACACACACACACACCATATAACAACTTTGGGACAAGCACTACGCTCCTTGTTCACTTATGTGTGTAAACGTTATAAGTCAATAAGCAAGATTTATGTACTTAGATAATGTAATGATAATTTAGATATGTATTTAGATAAGTGACTATATGTGTGGCCATACCGCGACCTCAACGACCGGCTCCAACGGAAGACCAGCGCTGATTGCTTGCAGTCAGCACAATGCTGAGTTGGGACCGATTCGCAACAATATCAGTTTTTTTGTTATTTTAGTGTGTTGCTACTATATTTTTAATTTTTTGTGGCGAATAAATTTATTTTCTTTCTTTCTTTCTATGTCTGCACCTTTTGGCTTAAGTGCCAGTTCCCATCGCACCATTAACTGCATTCACTCTTCTCTACGTTTATTGTTGTTCTTATATACTTAATATAACAGCCGTATAACAGCGGTTTGTCTAAATTAGCACTTAATTTTTCTTTTCGCTTGAAAGGCGTGACCGTTATACGGCTTAAGGTCATCAGAATGTAACCTTTATATGTACATCTTGCATTATTAACTAGAATGCTTGAGTTTCGAGAGTTAATTACTTTTTGAAATAACATACTTACTATAATAGCATATTATAGTAAGTAACTACTTAGATGTAAAAATATATTTTAACTAGAAGTTATAAATTGTTATTCAGAAAAGTGATTGTATTTTAAATCTAAACGCCGGTTCGGGGCATGATAGAAACATATTTGACCAAAAATGTATTAATTTTTATTTTTAAAAATGTACGTGGAGACGTATAGAACTCATGCATAGGACTTCACCCTATTTCCTCCTTTCGATTTTAAAAAAAAGTGTTTTTTTTTTACTTTTAACATATATTACATATTTTTTTTTTTTTTTAAAAACGTAGCCCCACACTAGGATTTATTCCTGTGTCGTGGGTGCGTTTACAAACATGAAAATTCACAAACAAATACCCAGACTGGAACAAATAATTGTGGATCACACAAAGATTTGTCCCGTGCGGGAATCGAACCCGCGACTATTCGACACAGTGGGCGGAGCAGCTCAAGCTCTTAACCACTGCGCTAAATCGTCCGTCTATAAGTATAGAGATATTTAACGCGTGTCGCGGCTTACAGACACTAATTGCACACGCAAATACACCAGTCTCCGATCAAATTAGTAGACCAAGTTCTCGTCAACTCTGAGTCAATCGCAACAATTTATATGATAGGGCTGAGTGATTAGGGGTGAGAAAATGCAAATGACGGGTTGGTCAGAGCCTAGGCAAATGACGGGTTGGTCAGAGCCTAGGCCTATCCCCTTTCTAGAACGAGTATTCGCGGGTTCGATTCCCGCACGAGACTAATCTTCGTGTGACTTATATAAGGCGTAACATAAATAACGCAAGACCTGAAAGTAGTTTGTTCAAAATCGGCAACTGAATGAATCCCAACTATTTTTAATGTATGTTAGATTTATTTTTAATTATCATAAACTTTTGTTACTCGTTCAGTCCGTTGTATTAAACAACATTTAAGCATTATTCAAATCAATACGCACCGTCACGCCTATATTCCCCAAGCGGGGGTGGCAGAGGTGTACTGACTACACCCACGTTTCGCCGACGATGTTAGGTCCCATGTAATAGGGGGCGAGCCTATTGCCATATACCGGGCACGAGTCCAGACTCCGGACTCGTACTGGGAAGGTTTTCGTTAGAAAAACTACACTTGTCCGACCTAGGATTTGAACCCAGGACCTCGTGATCACAAAGTGATGCGCTTTGCGACTAGACCAACGAGGCAGAATCAATACAGCAATATACACAAAAAGAAAAGGGTTGGGGGTTAATTTGGGTACCCAAGAGCTTAAAAAAATTGCAGAAAACTCCTTAAAATTGTAAGTATGATATTCGTATTGAATTCGTAAAGCAATAATCTAATTGGGGTGTCTGAGGTCCTGCGTTATTTATGTTACACTTTGTTTATTTTTGTCTGGGTGTCTGTGTCTGTGAATTTCATATAATAAGGGGCCACATTTTTTAGAAAGAAAACTTCTAATAGATATAGCTTTAATTGTAAAAAAAAAAATAGTAACATCGCAGGTCTACTAACATTATAAATGACAACATGTGTAATAAGATTTTTTTTTTTATTTTTACCAAATGATGTCTGTTGGGCAGCATTTGGCAAACTACGTCACGTTTTCGCTTCGCCTATCCCGCAATGCCTGAAGGCTAAAGTCTTTAACCAATGCGTCCTACCTGTTATGACTTACGGGGCCGAGACGTGGACACTCACAGTGGGACTAGTCCACTAATTCAAAGTCGCACAGCGGGCTATGGAGCGAGCTATGATCGGCGTCTCTTTGAAGGATAAAATTCGTAACGAGGTAATCCGACAAAGAACCAAAGTTACCGACATAGCTCGCAGACTCAGTAAGCTAAAGTGGCAATGGGCTGGTCACATCTGCAGAAGGACCGACGGCTGATGGAGCAAGCGTGTCCTAGAGTGGAGACCGCGACTTGGTAAGCGTAAGGTAGGACGGCCCCCAGCTAGATGGACCGACGACCTCAAAAAGGTCGCTGGGACAGACTGGATGCGGAAGGTGGAGGACCGTGTGCAATAGCGCGTGTTAGGAGAGGCCTATGTCCAGCAGTGGACTACGATAGGCTGATTGATTGATTGATGTCAGTTGGTTCATAGAACCATTTTCTTGAAACTATAATCTTCCTTGCCGTTTCGGCCACGGCGAACAATGTTTGCCTTAATTGTTGTCAAGGCGTCGTTGATGTGCCATATGACTATGGTAATCTATCTATCCTACCTATCCTATCTTATTCTTATCTAGATGGAGCGACGATATACGGAGGGTGGTTGTCAGCGGTTGGAGGAGAAGAGCCGAAGATCGGGCTCAATGGCATGCCTTGGGAGAGGCCTATGTCCAGCAGTGGACAAATACGGACTGATGATGATGATGATGATAATGAACCTATCTTGACTTCAAAGGTTCGCAAACATATGCGACATATCAGGATACCATTAACCAAGTTATATTCCATATGGCAGCCTATTTTTTGCACATTACGTCTGAATATCAAAATGTATGAATCAGTTGATTAAATTTCGCTTAAATTAAAAATCTCAGAACAAAAGTTGTTGTTTATCATGTTATTACCATAGTCCTGCTAGGTTCTTAGTGTTTTACAAGTAACCCAGTACATATATTTCCACACCATCAGTAACTTTTTTTTTGTGACGAAGCCCGCTACATTCCCACCATTGTGACTCCTGTAATCCAGGATCCACAACGATCTCCTTAGAGGACACCAAGGTTTGATCCTTGGGGTGTCCTGGGAATCGCTTTAATTGTCTTGGAACCCGCAACAAATTTAATTAGAAAGAAAAACAGGATTAGGAAAAAACCATCAGTAATTTCTAATAATGTATAATTTCTCACAATAATACATCGCCGCCATCCCTGTTTCGCTATGAAAGATTAATAAATCGCAGCTTGGAAGGCCGACTGCTAGTTTGGAGATCTAATTACCTATTATACGGTGTGCAGTGATCTAATTGTACAACATACATGCATACTTCCACGACCGTACTCCCAGAAGAAGTGGACAGCGTCATTCAATATTTTAAATATCTACACCAAAAACGAGAAAAAAGCGAGCGAAATATAATTCTATCAATCTGTCTATAATATCACGCCAGATCCCTTGCGGGGTAGGCAGAGAGTTCCAACAGGTTCTTTCCTCACATACCTCTATGGCTTCCTCCACTCTCATAGTTCGAAATATAATTAATAGTGTGATTAGTTGCTGGGTTATAATTGAACACTACTAAGTCAAATTTGACCACTCAGGTGATATCAGACACTGATTTAGTTTCTTACTCGCATTAGCAAAACCTACTGGACGTTATATAAATTTTATATCATAGATGTTTAGCTTCAAATATCGTTAGAAATCGGTAAATAAATGTATTTCAAATTCAAACGTTTGCTTTCCATAGTGCTTATAGATGGCTAAAACATTAATTTTGTACAATGATGTCGGACGCAGCAAGTTAGAAGAGAGGAAGAGGGTTAATTATCTCAATTGCGCCCATTATAGAATATATTATTTTTATTTAAATCAAGCGTTTATAGCAAAAACACAACGAAGATATCTTACTTAGTTGAGGAGTTCCTGTGGCTCCCTTTCGGCTGCATCATCAGAACCTGGACACCATCCGGGTCTAAAGTACTCGTCAAGACAAACCGAACGAGTCCAAACACGGTGGGGTTATATTGAGTAGTTGGGTAGTTCCATTGGCTTTCAGCTTCATCATCAGACCCTGAACATTATCTGGTTGTATAGTACTTATCCATACCAATAACATGCCTAAAACGAGGGGGCTACGTTGTATAGTTTACATGCTCTTATGGCCGCCTTCCGACACTAGACCAGCTCCGTGGTGTCATATTATTGCATTGTCGTCGAACTAACATACGTATACCAAATTTCATCTCAATCGGATATTCGCAAGTGCTTTAAAAATGGACCTCAAGATTTAAACCGAAAAGACAGACAGACATGCGAACATTGCAAGTTAAATAAAAGCTTGTAAAGCGAGGGGTTAAAAGTCACCAGAGTCTAGAAATTCACTAAATGAATATTCAATAAACGCACACACAGAAATTCATTTTATAACCATTGTCGCTCCATTATACTTAATGTACGAAATAATCTGGATGAAATAAAGATTTTATTATTTATCATTTAAGTAATCAACCAAAGAATCAGGTCTAGCAACAAGATCGCTAAAATCGCAGTGTCTCGTATGACTGCCTCGTTGGTATAGTGGCAAAGCGCATCGCTTGAGATCACGAGGCCCTGGGTTCAAATCCTAGGTCGGACAAATGTAGTTTTTCTAACGGAAAATTCCCAGTATGAGTTCGGAGTCTGGAATTGTGCCCGATATATGGCAATAGGCTCGTCCCCTATTACATGGGACCTAACATCGACGGCGAAAAGAGGGTGTACTCAGTACACTTCTGCCACCCCCGCTTGAGGAATATAGGCGTGACGGTGTTTCGATATTATTTTGTGATATTACAGCAGCGGTGGAAGAGTTACCTGTTGACGACTCCCACTGTAGGGCATAGAAAAAACTAGCGAAGAAAAAAACAAGTTTATAATAACTATCTCAGTGTCTGTGTTCTGTCCACCTCGTATGACTTCTAGCATGATGATATATAGTTTAAGGTGTAAACGAATGATTTTAGAATAAATTTGTAGAGCGCGTACCGTATTATTTTAAAAGCATTATTAAAAAAAGGTTGTTATTGTTACAGTTAGTCTAGACCATTCTGAAGGTCTAAAAATAATAGAAACTAGTCAACCTTTTTGTAAGGTTTTCATAGCTCATTGGGAATAATTGGGACTATGGAGGATGTGTGGAGAATGAATTTTGATATAAAAATACCTTTTTAAAAACAGAATTTTATAGCAAAACCACAACAAGGATATTTTGCTTAGTTGAGAAGTTCCTTTAGCTTCTTTCCCGCTCCATCATCAGACCCTGGACACCATCCAGGTCTAAAGTACTCATCAAGACACATCCAACGAGCCAAACACGTCGGCGTTATATTAAGTAGTTGGGTGGTTCCATTGGCCACCTTTCGGCTTTATCATCAGAGCCTGAATATCATATGTTTGTACAGTACTTGTTAAAACAAAACGAAAAACTCGTAAAAAAATATTAGTAACTTTGAAAAATATAGCAGCATTCATCATGTAAATACACGGAATACAGATGATCGTATTGTACACATTCTACTCGTCATCAAAGAATTAGTAATTCATTCATGGGTCCATGTATACGATCCTATAACAAATTATCCATACATATCCGAAACATACCTATCAATAATTTTAAAAGGCAATCAAAACTAGACTCTTTGAAAAAGGGTATTACAAAATTTCGGATTATCTTGACTATGAAACAGATTTAGTTTGAGCAGCTCCTCCATCAACAACATAAATCAATGATGTATAATACAATTTTGAAAATGAAAAAAAATGGTTATCAGAAAGGCCAAACAAATTAAATTAAAAGACTGGCTCGCTGAGTTTCTCGCCGGATCTTCTCAGTGGAGGCCGCGTTCCGATCCGGTGGTAGATGTAAAAAATGTAATAATTTTAACGTTTGTGAGTGCTATTGTATTGACCTATACAAAGAAATTGTTTTTTACGTTGACTTTGAAAACCAATCTAACATACCTAAACACGAGGGGGTTACGTTGTATATTTCAAGTGTTCCTATGACCATCTTCGGACTCTATCAGGAAACCAATTCCATAGTACTATATTATTGCATCGTCACTGAACTTACATACGCATGCCAGATTTCAGCTGGCTACGCGCAAGTGCTTGAGAAATGGATCGTAAGATTTAAACCGAAAAGACAGACAGATAGACAGACATACGAACATTGCATGTTAAATAAAAGCTTGTAATAATAATAATAATAAACATTGAAATAAATGATAAAAAAAAACATAGGGACAGGACTTTAAGGGCCTCTTTCACCACCCTCGAGTTAAATGTTGGTTAGTTACTTCTCGATTAAAATTACGGCAATTACGGCGTTACTCGGCAATTAAGACTGGCTAATTTAATCATCAAATAGGGCTACTCACAGACGGTGAAATTTGTACATAGACTAACTTTCAAGTTTAATTGTTGATTAGTCAACTTCCGGCTTTACTTGTGTAATAGTATGTAGGTACAGTCAGCAACGTAACTCGCTATACATTCATTCTATATAAAAAAATATCAACAACATATTGAAATGACTATATATGACTGCCTCGATGGTCTAGTGGTCACGGTCGTCACGGTTCTATCGAAAAATTCCAGTATCGGTCCGGAGTCTGGAATTGTGCTTGGTATATGGCAATAGGCTCGCCCCCAATTACATGGGACCTAACAACGCTGGCTAAAAGTGGGTGTACCCAGTACCCCTCTGCTAGTCCCGGCCGAATATAGGCATGACGGTGTTAAATTCAAATATATTTAGATCAACAAAAAAAATGAATTTGTTATAAAACAAAAGTTTGGAAGTCTTTAGAAAATTTAATGTATGCGCCAAGCTAATATTACTGGAAGTACCATACATGTTAAAATAACTGTAAATTAATTAACGAAAGATCTGAAATAGTTTTATCCAAATCGACAACAGAAGCGCATCGCTTTGTGATCACGAGGTCTTGGGTTCAAATCCTAGGTCGGACAAATGTAGTTTTTCTAACGAAAAATTCGCAGTATGAGTCTAGAATTGTGTCCGGTATATGGCAATAGGCTCGCCCCCATTACATGGGACCTAACATCGTCGGCGAAAAGTGGGTGTACTCGGTGCACCTCTGCCATCCCCGTATGGGGAATATACAGTACTGAGTACACCCACTTTTCGCCGACAATGTTACCACATACCGGGCACAATTCCAAACTTCGAACTTATACTGGGAAGTTTTCGTTGGATAAACTACATTTGTCCGACCTAGGGTTTAAACCCAGGACCTGGTGATCACAAAGCGATACGCTTTGCTACTAGACCAATGAGACAGTCTTAGTTACGTAGTGATATTTAAAGGTACTATAAATGAATTATTATGAGACGACATTGCTTGATTGCCTATATGCAGTGCATGACACTGATTATTAATTATATAGATTGAAAGTTTGAATTTCGCATAAAATTTTGCGAGGCATTCTTTGTATTCCAAACTACTTTAACACAAAAATAACTTTAAAAATGTTTCAATTAAAAACAAATTATCTACAGCATTAAATTTTGTCTTTGCTATTACTTCATATTTAATAAAAACAAATCCATTATTATTAAACGTATCGTTCTTTACGGCATTACTTTATGAATTAAACAAAGTTGCCATTACAAAAAAGTCAATCAGAGATCGGGATTGCAGTAGTATATCACAATTCAATCAAATTAAGTGGCATTTCCAATGCATTTCAAAACCCATAAAAATTGTACCACTCACTATTTTTATCCGGAAAATGAAAATCGATTTTAAAACTTTCCTATACACATTAGCTTTAATCCACTTATAATAATCGTTAACGATGTTGAAGCGTAAAATACAAACGATTAAAAATTAAATACTTACCGTATCATGTCGGAAAGTTTTCGTTTTTCGTGTCACGTAAAAAGTTTCGGAGGGATGCGGGCGAGCGACTAACCCCCATGGCGTTGAATTGGTACTGAGGCTCTTCGGGAAATCCCTGCCTTATATACCCTCCAGCGGAGTGTGTGGGTGATTCATTGGGAAAAGTACGAGCGTCTAGCGAATTTATTTAATGGTATCCAATGAATTTTCTTGGAAACCCACCCATTAAAATATTTACATTAATCAATTTTTGTTCTTTCATTTTTTTTTTAAAGAGAATCTATTGTAGATTGTTTTTTTGTGGTAGGTTGGGATTTGTAAGTTATTTTTATAGGTTTGTTTGTATTTTGTTCGTGTATGTTTGTGTTCCTAAAGAGAATTTGAAGCTTCTAGAACATCGGTTGTGTCTTTTAATTTATGTCCTTGTATATCGGGTATTTTTTGGGGTAATAATTAAGACTACATAACTTCATGACCATATTTTAAAATCGTTAGGAAAATGGGTACTGTAAGTAACGTTTTTTACTTATTTCTTATGACTAATTACACATTCCGTTCTCAACTTAAGTGGCTCCCTCTCTATCATCGTAGGAATATGCATGTACTATCACTACTTTACTCTGTCTTATTTAACCCGTGCACTCCAATATATCTTAAGGAACGTTTCTCCTTTCTCGCCTCTACTCAATCGCGTAGCCTTCGTTCCTCTGCGCCACTTCGCCTTACAATTCCTACCCATTCTTCTCACTACTTTACTAATTCCTTCACTATTCAAAGTATTCGTCTATGGAACTCCTAACCTGAGTCTATAAGACGAGCTAAGTCTCGGGAAATATTTAATTGTGATCCTTAAAGCACATTTCCTGGAAATTTATCACGTCTAGCATATTCCCTTTTAAATTTTAAACCTTTGCTCTTATCTCATTTGTCATCCTTTACCTCTATATTTATCCGTCATTCATTTATGTAATGTAAAATAGGTATAATTGGTTCTTTTTTGTTTTGTTTTAATTTATATTTTATTTTAGGATATTTTATTTATTGTTGCACCTTACTCCTTCTTATTTTCTGTAAAACATTTCTGTCCAATACCTAAAGGTTGCCTGGAAGAAATCGCTATTAGTGATAAGGCCGCCTTGCTATACCATCATAACGATTTCGTTTTTAAATATTTGCCAAATGGTTTTATGTGCAATAAAGTATATTATTATTTTTGTCACGTGAGAAGGACATCAATATTGCATACAAAAATAACCATATACATTTTTATAATAATAATTTATTTCATCCACACAAATTGAGTCTATTAAACAAACATGGCTTATAGCTATTTAGTTTGCGAATTACGAGTCAAAGTACAAAATAATTATTGTTAAATAAATTCAGTTCATTTATAATTAAATTTAAGGTGTAAATAAATAAGTAAATTATTAGAACTTAAACATAAATCTAAAATCTTAAAGGTCTTACTAACATGACTGTGTCATTGGTCGAACCAGCCGAAATGTGATATTGTTGTTGGGATTATTTTATCGATAAATTATCAGTACAAATCTAGATTCTGTTATTGTGCCAGGCAAGAGGCTCGCATTCATTAAATTGGGGTCTAACATTATCGGTGAAATGGGGCTGCACACATTATACCTTTGCCTTTAGGAATATAGACGCGATGACGTTAATTTTTATTCAGCCGAATATAATTATACGAAAATATAGTTGATGGACTTTTGCTTAGTATCTAAGTGAAACGTATTACGATATAACAGAACGCAGAGTTGGATGATGAATTTGGGTAGACTGGCATGCTGCTTGGGCAAATCTCGTGATAACTATGTTTTATCAACTATCACATTACGTATCCAAGTTCTTAGTTGTTGTACTAAAAATATAGTTAATAGAATTGTGCTTAGAACCTAAAAATAACATAATGTAACACGTAATAACATAATGTAAAATAACATAATACAACAGAACGCCTCTATAACCTGCCTAATAATTTTTCATACTGGGTTGTTACCCCATCTGGGTTACAGAAATTGTAGCGACAACCGTAGACGCGTAGGCGCGTAGTCGCGTAGCCGCCGTAGACGACGACGCAATACACAATGTGACGAAAGAGGTCAAGCATGAATTCTTTTAGGTTACTTAAAATGTTAATTACTGTCATGCCTCGTCGGGCGTAGGGTTATTGTCTCAGTGTAGTAGCGTGCACCGCATATTGGACGAGTATTAGTATATTATATATAAGTTGGGCAGTATCTACCTTATAAGCATGCAATACACGCTACTAAATTCCTATGCAAATAAAATATTATGAATCATCATATTTACCTACGATTATTATTTAATAACATATACTTACATTCAATATATTATAAGCTTGATTGGATGTATGACTACTGTGCTAATAAAGCAGCGAAGGCATCAGCATAAAACAGTGAAAGTATTTAGAAAAATCTACCTGTATCATACTTAATACATGGATCAGTTGCACATTTAAAACATTATGCAATACTTCTGCTATCATTATTGTAATGTGTTGTAAAAAAATGCCTATATTCAAACGACGTTGCCAGAGATTCGCCGTCGATATTAGAACCCAAGAGTGAGCCTATTGGAATTATAGCGCACACAATGCCAGATTTCAGATTGGCACTGGATTTTTTTTCTCAGAAAATTACATTTTGTCCCACTTAAGATTTGAATCCAGGACCTCATGATTGGTACGTATATTATTCGCCAGACCAACGACGGATTCACGAGACTGTTAGATTAATTATTTATTTACTTACATATTTCGATATAATGTTACCCTTGAGTGCTTTTAATGTCCTTTTGGGGTTTTGCAGGAGAACATCTTTGGAAGAGTCTTAGTCCTCCTATGGGGAGCAATGATGTTAATGGGAACCTTAAATTAGTCAAAAACTTCTGCAGTAGCTTACTTTGATACGACATCGACAGTAGGACTCCTGGATCTCCAAACGGCTACTTTATCCTATATCACATACACAGAATTCTTTATAATAAAACACTAGAATAACACACGATTTCTTTCGAAACCTCTTTGCCATACATGCAAAGTTTGAAAAAAATAGCTAAATATTGCTGTAAAAATACGTTTCGATGAATTGATACCTTAAGACTTCGCAGTTGGATATGCTGTAATGTACCAAATTTAGCCCGTACATTAGTCCACGCAGTACTGAATCATTTTGTGATCATTTTCACACATGTGTTGTCACAAGTTCACGCGGCTATACGACTTCTAGTGTCTTATTCTATTGATTATTCTTATCGAGTCATGACCACATATAATGGTCCACGCAGTATTGAACTGAATCACATAATGCGCATTTGTGATAATATTTTCACATGTGTGACAACTTCACACAACTATACCACTTCTAGTGTCATACGACCTCTAGTGGCTTATTATCGTGATTTCTAGGATCACATACAATGGTTCACGCAGTACTGACCTGAATCACATAGTGCGCATCGGTGATAATATTTTCATATGTCTGGCGACAAGTTTCCGTGGCTATACGACTTCTAGTGTCTTATTATTGTGATTTCGAGTATGACATACAACGGTTCACGCAGTGCTGAACTAAATCACACAATGCGCATTTGTGAGAATGTTTTCACATGTGTTGCGACAAGTTTCCGTGGCCATACGTCTTCTAGTGTCTTATTATTGTGGTTTGTAGGATCACATATAATGGCCTACGCAGTACTCAACTGAATCACATAATGCGCATTTGTGACAATATTTTCACATGTGTGGCGACAAGTTCCCGTGGCTATACGACTTCTAGTGTCTTATTATTGTAATTTCTAGCATCACATACAATGGTTCCCGAAGTACTGAACTGAATCACATAGTGCGTATTTGTGATAATATTTTCACATGTGTGGCGACTTCACGCGGCTATATAACTTTTATTGTATTACGATTTCTGTGATAATACGTTACATGTAATCGATCCAATTAATGTTTGTTTGTTTAACACATATATAGGAAAATTATCTTTGACACAGATCTTCTAGACTTGAAATTAAACTTGATTTTAATGTTTAAGTAGTATCAGATAAGTTGTTATCAGTTTATATTATAAATGTGTGTAAAGTTTTGGGATGAAGTGGGCAGATGTATTACTCGTAATTATCTTACTAATAAATCAAACATATTTTGTATGTATATTGTTAATTATAAAATTATTTGCTAACAGTTGAGGCGCTCGTAACGTTGTGCGACCGCGGTGTTCTTAGCAATCACGTTCGGAACATCCGAAATAGCGTTCGGCACGGTCGGCCTGAGATGGGTGACCATTTGTGGTATTTTCTTATACTAGTGTCTTTTCGGAAAGCACGCGAAGATGTTGCTCCCAGCTAGCCGTCTTATGGTAGTCGCTAAACCACCAACCAGCGACGAAGAAGCGAAGTTCCACTTCCAGTAGCGACCGTGACCGAAAACCTGCCTCCACCAATACCATTCCCGTGGTGAATTATGACGTTATAGGGACACATTTGATGAGTACACACTATTTTATACGAGGCACATTATTGTGTCGTGCCAGTTAGTCGTTGCTCGGGATTCAAGCCGATAGGTCAGGTCGCACAAACAAATATGTAATTTATTTATTAATAACATAAAGATCAGTATTTTTCTTTTACTGCAAGTAAAAGGAGTCAGAATAGAGGACAATCTCTGGGCACCAATTGCGTCAAAAATGTGCATCAAAATAACCTTCGCCCCTAAAACTTAAACTCTCCGCCCTGGATTTGTGAGATAAGGCATTTGACCGGCAGTGGGAAAGTATATAATAAATAATAATAATATTTTTATTTTTTTTATTTTTATTTATTTACCAATTATAGCAGCCCAAACCGTCCCACTGCTGGACAAAGGCCACACTCTCTCACAAGTCGAGGTGAGACAGATTAGGTCATACTCCACCACGCGGACCCAGTGCGAATTGGCGGAGGCAGGTTGTTGATCACCTGCTGTTGGAACTTATCAAGCCGCCTATAAAGCTTCCAACTCGGCTTAACGAATACCACATTACATGGTAATCGGGACCAACGGCTTAACGTGCCTTTCCGAAGCACCGAGTCGCTCGATTATGAAAATGCCACATACGCTCATTTAGGGATAATTTCATTTTATTTGTAAACATGCTCGTACGTAATTAGATTAGGATACATGTTTAGAACAATCCAGATATAAGAAATAAAACTTAAATTTTGCATCATATCGATTGGAACCGGCGAGCGTGTATGTGACGAACTATGAGGGTGGAGGATACCTGAGAGGTCTGTAAGGAAAGAACCTGAATTCTGTGCTCTCTGCCTACCCTCCAAGGGATCTGGCGTGATGATATAGATGAACAGTTACCGATTGTATTCTGTTTTGTGTCCTATTGAAACAATTACACCCGATTACAGGGATTAGCAAAGAGCTCAATAGTGACTAGTGAGTACCGGAGCGTGTGTAACCTATAATAATGGAGAAGGCAATAGAGGTTGGTATAGAGTTGCGTTCAATCCCTGCACCAATAGATGTTTGTTAGAATACAACCTTTCTTGACACTGTTCATACGAGTAGGAACACAAAGTTAGGAAGTCTTTTAAATTACCGGCTATCTGTGGGGAGGTCACCAATTTGAGGGTAAAGTTACCTACTAATGTACGGAGGCAAGTATACTCCATACTAGCGATTGCTAAAGTGTAACTCTTTCATACAAAAACTATCGAACTTATTTAGATAAAAATTTACAGTAATATAGCTTATAGATCCGAAAATAATAGTAATATAAGACCTCAGACACCCCAATTAGATAATTGCTTCATATATTTAATATAAAAACCTGTTGGCACTCTATACTCACTGCCTATCCTGCAAGAGATCTGGCGTGATGATATAGAGAGATAGTAAGCTAGTTCCAAATTTAGACTTTACCGTTTTTAAGAACTTTTATACCGCAATTCTTTTTTTTTTTCTTTTTTTTTTCTTTTTTTTTTCTTTTTTTTTTTTAAAAAACGTAGCCCCACACTAGGATTTATTCCTGTGTCGTGGGTGCGTTTACAAACATGAAAATTCACAAACAAATAAATACCCAGACCGGAACAAATAATTGTGGATCACACAAAGATTTGTCCCGTGCGGGAATCGAACCCGCGACTATTTGACACAGTGGGCGGAGCCGCTCAAGCTCTTAACCACTGCGCTAAATCGTCCGTCATACATACAATTAAACTTGTATGTATGTGTGCAGATTGAGAAATACGTTTTAGAAATGCATTTAAAATCTTCGTATTGCTTTGAATCAACAATATTTTCTGTTTGTTATAGCGCACTGAATGAACAACAGCATTGTTTACAAATTTAAAAAGTAAATGTATGAGACATTAAAATTTATTACAATCAGTTCAGTTACCAATTTAGAACAAACTACTTTCAGGTATTGCGTTAGTTATGTACACCTTGTATACATACGAAGAAAAAGTCGCGGGCGGCCGCTAGTCCAATAAGAAAACATTTTCAATGAAACCACTTCACAGGTGACTGGAAGCCTGGGGACCAATTGTAATTGTTCTACAACAAAAAATTACTCATTTTTAGGTTGATTTTACAAATACTTTTGCAAAACAAAGAGGACTTGGTTTAACCGATAAAACGTAGACTGCTTAACTTACTATGTCAAATATTCGCAGGTACGATCCCCGCACAGCGTACAAGAATATTGATTTGGGATTTGTGATTTTGAAATAAACAGATATTTTAAGTGCATACGGGCACAATAAAAAATGTTTGTTTGATTGTTGTCGGCAAACGTAGTGTAGGGCGCCCTGTAGCTAGGTGGGGCGACGATATTCGTAAGGCAGCGGGCAGGGATTGGAGAAGGAGAGCTGAAGATCGAGCTCAGTGGCGTGCCATGGGAGAGGCCTACGTCCAGCAGTGGACTGACACGGGCTGATGATGATGATGATGACCGTGTTAATATCCAGTACGGTGGAACCGATTTTAAATAGACTATCTCTGGAAAATGGAGGGATTTTCAGAGATTATTTAAGACTACTTTTTAGCTCGGAAAATGCAAGATTTCTGGGGGATAGTTGATTTTATTTCTCATATTAACACGGCTGAACGGATTTGAAAGAAACTAAATATGGAGGTGTCTATTATGTCTTGGAATGCTATCCAAAAAATTTCTACCTACCTTTGTCAAATTACAAAAGAAACGCGTGCGAAGCCGCGGGTTACGGCTAGTTTCTAATAAAGCTTTTCTTTCTTATTTTCAATTAGAGTGTCTTCCATTTTGCAAATTATAATTTCATTCATTTATAATAATAAATGAAACAGTGTTCCGTGTAATAAAATATATTTATTATGGGGTCCGTTACCTTTAAAGTTTAGGCATTGCTGGTCCAGACAATAAGACAGTCCAGTTCGTCCTCAATCAATGGCTGGCAGTCGCCCAGCCGCCGGCGACAGTGCGGCGCCGGTTCTAACATTACCGAATTGTTTTCTACTGCGTGATGTTGGCTTAACGTTCTGATTGCGATAATTTTATATTTTATTTATTAGGTTTATCAACAGGTGTTACAATCTTACATGCTAGACATTTACAATTTTAATTCTAAGTACTTCTATCTAATTGCACACCATATAACAGATAAATGGTAGGGATGTAGGTACCGGGGAAGACCTAGACTATCTTACCATAACCAAATAGACCGGGTCTTATCTGAAGGACAAGTCAGGAGCCTCCGTAACCGGCGAGCGTGTATGCGACCAACTATGAGAGTGAAGGAAGCCAGAGAGGTATGTAAGGAAAGAGGCTGTTGGAACTCTGTACACTCTGCCTACCCCGCAAGGGATCCGGCGTGATAATATAGATAGATAACAGATAAACACCGTATTCAATTTAAGAGTGTAGAATAAGTTTACGTAGTGTATCTTAAACAGAAAAATGTGTATACATACATATAGCAGCTATAAAGTTAATAGAGATTTGCTCAATATATAAGGACTATCGAAATGGATATCTAATATATTAATGTACTTATTATATAGGTTATACAGTGCAGTGATAGGTAAGTGGTAAGGCCGTTGGACTGCAAAGTCAGAGGTCTCGGGTTCTAACCCAGGCACGCACCTCTGTCTTTTCGAAAGCATGTGCGTATAAAAAAATAATTATCACCTGCTGCATGCCTAAGGGTTTCTCGAAGGTGTGTTAAGTTCGGCAACCCTCACTGGGCCAGCGTGGTGGACTATGGCCTAAGCCCTCTCAGTTTGAGAGGAGGCCCGTGCCCAACAGTGGGGCAGTTTCTTAACAGGGCTAATATTACATAACGTTTCTTTATAGTTGAACCGCGGTATATGACATATTTACATAGGATAGTTGTTTATACTATAGTTAAACCTTGGATGTTCGAGAGATGAAACTTTACAAGAGAAAAAGAAAGATCTTCACCGTGCACCCTTTCAAATATTGTGCGAGTATTTTCAAATGTACTCTAAATATATTAAAAGGAAATAACATGAAAATGTAAAGTTGATTTCCGAAGCTCCCAAATTTTGGTTTAAGGCAACGATAAGTGATTATTTGTCTCTGGTTTAACCTCCGTAGAGGCTGGATTAACAAAAATTATTCTGAGCACTAACTAAAGACACTAAGGAACTCCATTATAAATTGTTCAAGTGTTTCCATAGTAAAAGTCGTTCGTATTAATAAGCACGCACTATAACCTGTTTTTTACACCCCGTAGATAAATACATAGCGTTATAATAAGTAATAGATCTCATATACCGTAGACACACTAGCTTAACATAAATAGATCCACATCGCTTAGTGTGATCACATCTCCCCTAGTGACTGCCCAAGACCGGGCCGTTCCTCCTTGAAGCGCCCTCGAGCCAGCTGGGGCGTAGCTGTTACACGCTCGCCCTCATGACCACTAAAGCCCTAAAGGCCAACAGCGTAGTCATTCAAACAAACACACACAAAAGTCACGAACAATAAGTCAGCACTGCATCCGTAGAGGGATGTCTACATAGAAAAACGTCTTTGTGTGGAGATGTCAACAGTGCTGGAAGTCCCTGTTAAGTCAATATCGCAAAATACTTACATTGCTATTGATTCATACTATATCATAGTGCAGTGTCAAGCAGTGATAGCCTAGTGGTTAGACCGTTGGACTGCATGTCAGAGGTCTCGGGTTCAAGCCCAGGCACGCACCTCTGTCTTTTCGAAAACATGTGCGTAATAAAAATTAATGATCACTTGCTTTAACGCTGAAGGAAAGTGTGAGGAAACCTGCATGCCTATAGTATTATGTCATAGTAACGCCTGTATTAAAACGCATATCTTCATAAATATAACGTTAATGTTGTAGCGACTCTACACCTCTACATGGATGCCGTGGTAACCACATGTTCACACATTAATTTTTCTTCATTCTTTTATTTGCGCACTGTAAATTTTCCTTTCATAATTACTGTACCTACCTGACTGCCTCGTTGGTCTTGTGGCAAAGCGCATTGCTTTATGATCATGAGATCCTGGGTTCGAATCCTGGGGCTGACAGATGTAGGTTTTCTAACGAAAACTTCCCAGTATAAGTCCGGAGTCTGGAATTGTGCCCGGTATATGGCAATAGGCTCGCCGCTTATTACATGGGACCTAACATCGTCGGCGAAAAGTAGGTGTACTTAGTACACCTCTGCTATCCCCGCTTGGGGAATATAGGCGTGACGGTGTAATTATTATAAATAGATATACATGTACATAACAATTATTGGTAGGAGTCTTTTAATCACTACTGGAGTCCTACGCCCGTGCCATACTTAGCTCTGTTAAGAAACTGTCCCAGCGTTGGGCACGGGCTTCCTCTCAATCTGAGAGGGTTTAGGCCATAGTCCACCACGCTGGCCCACTGCGGGTTGGCGAACTTCACACACCTTCGAGGAAGTCTCAGGCATGCAGGTTTCTTCACGCGTTTTCCTTCACCGTTAAAGCAAATGACCACTGGCTTTGCAGTTCAACGGTCTAAACACTAAGCTATCACTGCTGACAATAAAATAATGCTTACATATTATTACCCGTGACTTTGCATAACTTTATTTCCAAGATTTTTTCACTCAGGGTCAGGGTCAGTAACTTTCGAAAGAATAATAGCAGCTAAGAACGAACCTATACAAAATATATGAAGAATACAAGATGTTGGCGGGCATTGTGCGCTTTGAAAAATGATGGCATTTCCCCTTGGCAATAAGATCATTGCCCCCGTTGCGATTATAGAAGTGAACGCAAACTGCGTATTTCGGAGTTTAAAGACCTTGCGGGTATAGGAAGTGGGTTCACTGGCGATTATGCGAACATCCATATTTTGTGTAAGGTGTATTTTATAATAGGCGATACCTCAATTGTTAATGGCAACTGCTTGGAGGGTCTTCACATTGCTTCGACTCCTACTAGCTCCACTTGGAAATTATATGCATAATTACTATGCCTGAGTACAAATTTAAAGGCATCACAACTATTCAGAACTAATATAAATAGCTGTAACATATTTAAAGCAAGACCTGAAAGTAGTTGGTTCTTGATCGGTAACTGAATTTATTCCAACTATTTTTAATGCGCCTTCCTTTTTTTGCATCATCATTTGCAAATGATGCTGTGTTCTTCTCCTTCAGTATTCCTTCATGTATTCTTGATTCAAAGCAATACGGAGATTACAAATGCATTTCTAAAACGTATTTTTCAAAATGCACACATTCACGTACAAGTTTCATTGTTAATTGGGATATAAAAGTGCTTAAAAGGGGGTTATAAATCTTTCAGACATAATCTTAACCTTTAAGTCGTTAAACATTAAAAACACTGTCGACTTCTGGGGTATATCATTAAAAATACTAGATAGCATAGTAATGGCTATAGCACCTGCGCTGGCGACGATATTTAATAAATGTGTAGAGAAGGGTAGGTTCCCCGACTTAATGAAACTTAGTAAAGTTGTACCGATTTTTAAATCAGGGATAAAAAGCGAGCCTTCCAATTTTAGACCGATTTCCATCTTGCCGGCCTTGAGTAAAATTTATGAAAAGATCCTACTCAATCAATTGCTTAACCACTTTAATGAGAATAAGCTGTTACACGGTGATCAATATGGTTTTACTAAGGGACGTTCAACCACAGACGCGGGAGTAGGTCTGCTTCAGCAAATTTACGGTGCCTGGGAGGCATCGCAGAATGCAATTGGTGTATTCTGTGATCTCTCTAAGGCATTCGACTGTGTTGAGCATGCAACCCTTATTAAAAAGCTAAGGCATTACGGTATTAAAAACACTGCCCTTAATTTATTAGCTTCATACTTAGGTGAAAGGTCTCAATGTGTTGAGATTAACGGGGTCAAGTCTCAGGAAGTTAATATTTCAATTGGTGTTCCACAGGGCTCCATCTTAGGACCCTTTCTCTTTTTAGTATATATTAATGACCTGCCGAACTTTGTCCGTGATGTCTGTGACATTGTACTATTCGCAGATGATACCTCATTGATCTTCAAAGTTGACAGAGCTAAGCTTAATTTTGACGATGTGAATGGTGCTCTTTCACGGATATCAAATTGGTTCGAAATAAACAATCTATTGCTTAATTCACTCAAGACTAAGTGTATTAAATTTACTATGCCCAATGTAAAAGTTAATGCTACGAATATTCTTATTAATGGCACAAAGCTGGACCTCGTGAACTCCACTGTCTTTCTAGGCATTACCCTAGACTCCAAACTCCAATGGGGGGCCCATATCTCATCGCTTGCGGGTAAACTTAGCTCCGCTGCTTATGCAGTGTGGAAAGTACGGCAACTTACGGATGTGGATACAGCACGTCTAGTTTATTTTAGTTACTTCCATAGCATTATGTCTTATGGTATCCTACTGTGGGGTAACGCTGCTGACGTGGAAAATGTATTCATACTGCAAAAAAGAGCTATCCGTGCCATTTATAATCTTGGACCTAGGGCTTCCCTCAGAGAACTTTTTAAAGAGATCAACATTCTCACGGTCGCTTCACAGTATATATACGACAACATAGTGTACATACGTAGGAATATCCATTTACTTAATAAAGTGAGTGACGTTCATAAATTAAATACTAGAAATAAACATAAACTGGTATTACCAATTGTTAGGCTTAAAAAAGTATTTACTTCCTTCGTAGGAGTCGGTATTCGCTGCTTCAATAAGATACCAAAGCCCATGTTAGAGTTGCCACTTGACAGATTTAAAAAGTATATTAAATCTTCACTAATGAGTAAAGGATATTATACACTAAATGATTTTTTAAATGATAAAAATGCCTTTACACAATTTAACTGAAATGTAGAAGAATATAATGTTAAGTGCAGCGTGTCCTGCCTAGCGAGCGTTCATTGATTTAAATATTATTCTCGAACGATGTCGACAAGGTCGTGGATTGGTCATGCTCACTAAAATGTCTTTGCTAGTGGCGGCTCTGTGGAGCGGGTCATTCTTTTCCCTCTAAAATGGTTGAGGAGAGTGATGGCTGCTTCTCAGGTCATACTCGTGAACGGGTGCTGCTGGTGGGGACTGGTCCGTCCCCTGCCCTTTGTCTGACTGAACGTGTACCATAATGCTGATGAATTTTGTCTCGTTCGGCATCACACTGGAGCTATGACCAGTTGTTTTGTACGCGCTCTTTACATATTTTATAGTAACACTTTCTCTTACTATTATTATTATGCTTTTTATTATATACCTCTACAACATCTCTATTTTGTAAATGAGAGGACTATGTAGACACTGACCAATATCATGAATCTAAGTACACTTATGATTAATCTATACTTAAGCACATCTATTTAGCTCGTTCTGCATTGTTCTCCCATACTCCATAAATGCAATGTATACAAAAAGAATTGTAAACCTCATTTTTAAAAAAGAGTAACCGTGGAGTTTCTTGCCCTTCTTCTCCACAGGAATGACTTTCCGAACGGGTGGTAGAGTCTTAAGTAATAATACTTTTTCTGTTTTTGACTATTCATAAGTGCCTTTTGGTCTACATGAATAAAAAACTTTTGATTTTGATTTTTTGATTTTTAAATTTGGAAAGTTGTTTTTCGTATTGAATTTGTAAAGCAATTATCTAATCGCGGTGTCTGAGGTCTGGCGTTATTTACGATACGCCTTGTATATTAATATTTAAAATTGAAGTAAGAGAAATTTAGATTATAAACAGTGAATGTTATATATTGTTGCCTTAAATATATTAAACCTTCTCCGGCGAAGATTTTCCTTTTTTTTTTTTAAACATAGCCCCACACTATGTTTTATTCCTGTGTCGTGGGTGCGTTTACAAACATGAAGATTCACATACAAAAATACCCAGACCGTAACAAATAATTGTGGATCACCCAAAGATTTGTCCCGTGCGGGAATCGAACTCGCAACTATTAGACACAGTGAACGGAGCGGCTTAAGCACTGCGCTAAAGCTGTAAAGGCCCCGAGGCCAACAGCGTAGATCATTCACACAAACACATAAAAATATATTTTAGCTTCAAAATTAAATATATTTTTACTTAATGTGTACAATTTATTTCTTTGAATTTTCACAGAGATTTTTGGTTATTTTATTAACCTGACTATATATATATAGCATAAAGTAAGGAGAATATATTATTTGTTTAATTGCTTAAATAGTAATACTTTAAGGGTAGTAAAAGCAAGTGCTTTTCATGGACGTATATTAGTGTTTAAATTTTTCAAGGTATTATGTGGGCCGATCCCGGCGGCACTGCAATGCCGGGCCGACCCGTGACGGGAGTGGAGCGAGCCCCGAACATCCCGTCTGGTTACAAAAATCAGTTTAATATACTGGTCCCTCAGTGAGGGAACTTTCAGATATTAAGCTGAAAAGAACAGATACTACACTTTGATCTTAGCCAATAGGCCCAGAAGCGATACCGGGGTGTGTGTGTGTGTGTGTGAATGATCTACGCTGTTGGCCTCGAGGCCTCTACAGCTTCACCGGATTTTAAAGGCGAGCGTGCAACCACTACGCTCCAGCCAGCCAGAAGGGCAAGAGGCGACATACTCGAGGGCGCCTCGGAGAGGCGCCCTCGGTTGGGACAGTCGCTGTAGGGGGACCGGTGCACTACTAAGCGCACCGGTCGACCGCCGGCTATGGGAGGGGATCTACTACTGCGTCTGCGTCTACGGCGTCGCTCGTATTCTGAGCGGAAAGAAGGGATGACAAAGCATCGGGGGGGTCGGTGAGAACATGTCTCGGCCGGCGGTAGCGGCAGGGGTCGCGAGGGAGGTCGTAGTCGGCGGTGGCTACGATTAACGGATTCGCATGGGAAGATGCGTTCGCGAAGTGACGTGTTGACGCCTTTTTAATAAAGGCGCGAATAGGTTCGAGACCTAGATCGGAGTGGAGGTCGACGTTCCGTACGAACCAGGGGGCTCCTACGGCTTTACGGAGGAAGCGGTTTTGAACCGCTTGAAGTCTGTCGATGTGAGAGGGGGCCGAATGCCCGAACACAGCACACGCATAAGTCATGATGGGACGAACGCAAGTTTTGTAAAGCGTCACCTTATGTCTAAGGGACATTTTACTCCGCTTGCAGATTAACGAATGGAGACGACCGAGCACGAAGGATGCTCGGTGACGGACCCGCTTGATGTGCGGGCCGAAGGTCATGGTACTGTTCAGGGTGACCCCTAAATATTTGACCTCTTTGACCCAGGGAATGGGTCGGTCGAACATGGTCACTTGACCTCGGTTCCTTCCGGGGCGGCGCAGAGAGTGGTGCGAAGGTGCACCTCTGGAGAAGAGCACCGCCGCGCTCTTGTCCGGGTTCACCTCGATTCGCCACTTCCTGAACCAATCCCCTAGGGTATTGGCGGCGGTCTGGAGTTTCCTCGTGATGCGGGCCTTGTTCCTATTGGAATAATAAAGAGCGGTGTCATCCGCGAATAAAGCTAGTTTAACATCACTCGAACGAGGAATGTCGTTCGTGTAGAGGCTAAACAGGAGCGGAGAGAGCACTGAGCCCTGTGGGACTCCAGCACTGATGGAGTGGGAAGCGGAGCGCGTCATTTCGACGCGATAACGAAAGGCGCGATTCGACAAGAAGTCTCGTAAGATGAGCACGAGTCTGTCCGGCACACCCAATCGGTAGAGCTTGTAGATCAAGCCGTTGTGCCAGACTTTGTCGAATGCCTTCGCGACATCCAGGAAGAGGGCGCCCGTGTAGACGGGTCTTCCGGGCCCATTGAGACCGGAGAGAATGTGCTCCGTGATGCGGTGCACCTGATGGACACAAGAGTGTTTGGCTCGAAAGCCGAACTGCTCGTCGATAAGGATACCCCTGGACGTTATGAAGTCCTTGAGCCTCGCCAGAAGGAGGCGCTCATATATCTTGGCCAGGGAGTTGAGGAGACTGATAGGGCGGTAGCTCGCGGGGAGATTGCGAGGTTTGCCGGGCTTGGGGATGCCAATGACGTCCGCCTCCTTCCACTTAGCGGGGAAGGTGCAGTTCGTCATGGCGGCGTTCAAGATGGCCACCAAGAGGCAGATGAGTTGGGCGGGCAGGCATTTCAGAACGCGATTCGAAATGCCGTCAGGGCCGGGGGCTTTTTTAGTTTTAAGACCCATGATCAGATCTTCGACCTCCGTTTGCGTGATAGGAGGCAAGGAATCGACGGGGGGGAGGGATGCCCTGCGCTCGACTTCCCTGTCTACCGCGTCGACGTGGGACTGGTCGACGGACTGAGAGCTGGGGGCGCACTGGCTCTCGAGGGAGTCGGCGAGAAGCTCGGCCTTTTCGTCGTCGTCGAAGGCTGGGGGCGCTGCGCCTGAAGGGCGGGACAGCGGGGGCATGTCAGTCGTGGAGTCGGATTTGAGGCTACGCGCCAGCTGCCAGTAGGCCAGATGCGATGGCGCGATTCCCTCTAGGAGGACACCCCACCGTTCCTCCCGGACCTCCGCGACACGACGCTTTACCTCTCGTTGTAAAGCGCGCATCCGGGCCCGGTTGGCTTCGGTGGGGTAGGAGTCGTAAGCTCGGATGGAAGCATTCTTGGAACGAATGAGATCCCTAACATCGTCCGGCAGTCGAAAGCGGTTGAGGTAGAAATCTTCCGCTTCGACTTGCTTGGACGATCGACTGACCGCCGATCGGATGTGTTCGGTGAAGGCATCTACGGCCTGATCGGTGTCCTGAGGGGACGGGATGGAGTCCGAGCTGAGAGGCAGGGGGGGAGGGTCGGCATCCGCCAAGGCCGTGCTTAGCGCATGCCAATCCACCACCGTCTTTTTGGGTCGCTGAGGGGCGGAAGGGGGGGAACCGAGTCTCATGACTACAGGTCGATGGTCAGAGTCGAGTTCCTGGACTACTTCCAAGGAGTGCAGCCGTAGGGTGACACCCTTCAGAAGCGCCATGTCCAGGACGTCGGGTCGGTGATTGGGATTGTTAGGATAGTGGGTAGGGTGCATGGGTGCGATGACGTCAAAGTCGAGAACGTCGACCAGGGCGTCAAGGCTCCTACCGTTAGGGGTAGTGGTGAGACCGTTCCAGGCCACGTGTTTGCTGTTGAAGTCGCCCGCCAGAATGACGGCGCTTCCCAGATTGAGGAGTGCTTCAAAGTCACTCCTGAGAACGGATTTAGTGGGGGAAAGGTAAACGGAGGCGATCACGATGGGCTGGTGCCCCGTGAGAGAGACGCGACAGACCGAGGCTTCGATGTTGGTGAGCGCGGGGGGATCGAGAGGGATGCAGTGCAGAGACCTCCTGTAGTAAATGAGAGTACCGCCTCCGCGGGAGCCGATTCTGTCATTGCGCACGAGGTTGTAGTTTGCGATCCTAGGATCGCGTTGTGCGGGCTTCAGGAAGGTTTCCTGCACGAGGAGGATATCAAGTTGGTGATCTCGGAGGAAATCAGCAACCTGATCTCGCTGGGAGCGAAGGCCATCGGCGTTAAAGAACGCCAGGGATAGGTTGTGGGGCTTATGGCGGGGAGGTCGCAGATCCATTATCGGGTGCGGGGGGGTTGGGTTCTGAGGGACGTCAGGACGTCATAGACGTCCCTGTATTCCGCGGCCAGGAGAACCTGGTCCGCCAAGTTGGTGGCGGCGCGGAGACGAAGGGCGAGTTCGCGGACTCTGGGAAACAGAGCGGGGCTTATGACCGCCGAGACACTCATTATGAGGTCGACGTCCTGACTGACGTTAGTGGGCGGAGGGGGACAAGCCGCTACCGGCGGGATCGCCGGCGCGCGCTTCGGGGGGCAGGCGGGGCCCACTGACGCAGGGTGGGAGGCCGCGGTGTAGGGCAGCGGCTTCACCCATGCGTTGGCGCCGAGGGACGGCCTGAGCGGCGGGGGAGGGGGGGCCAGCTTCAGCGTCGCGGGAGCGCGGGGAGCCGCGGTCGCTGGCGCAGAAGGCACCGGACGAGGGTGCGCCGAGGGCGCGGGGTGGTGTTGCGCTGAGGGCGCAGAGGGGGGGGCAACCGCGCGGGGGCGGCGGCGGCCGCCGCGCCTCGCCCGGCCGCGCTTCCCCTTCGGGGCCTTGGGGCAACCGCGATAGTTCGCGGTGTGCCCCTTGGTGCCGCAGAGGACGCAGCTGGGGGGCTCGGCCGCCGTCTCCTTCGAGCGGGCGCACTGGGACGTCGCGTGGTCCCCGATGCACTTAACGCATCGAGGGCGCGCGTGACAGTTACGGGCAGAGTGCCCGTACAGCTGGCAGTTGTGGCACTGCCCGGGCGTGCCACGTTTGTGCGGGGCCTCCACGGAGAGGCCAGAGATATGGCACACGGCCTTCAGGTCGAAGACCCTACGGCCGGACTCGGTGCGGTCGAGGACGACCAGCACCATGTCGTACGCCTCCTTGGAGCGCCCATTCACCATTCTGTGCACCTGGCGCACAGGAAGGTCCTGGGACTGGAGGTCGGCCTTGATGACGGCGGTGTCCAGCTCTCTCAGGACACCGCGGATTACCACCCTGAGCTCCCTTTCCTCCTCCAGGGTGTAAGTATGGTATGCGATCTTATTAGATCGCAGGAACGCGGATAGCCGTCGGTGGTCGTCCGAAGACGCCACCTTGACGGCTATGCCTTGCGCGGTGGAACGCGCGTGCGTATAACTAATTTGGCGATTGTAAATCGCCTTGGATATACGCTCCCAGGCGCTCTTGTCCTGAATGACAAGCGGCGGGGGAGTGATGTTCGGACGTGCGGGGCGCGCGAGGGGGGAGGCCCTCGCGGCCGCGTTGGGAGACGGAGACGGCCGGGGGCCGGAGGGGCCGGGAGAAACAGAGTCGTTTCCGGCCCTCTGGATTTTGGGCGGCGGCGAGTCGCGCGGTTTGCGCGCCCGCTTCCCATTCGCGATGGGAACGAAGTCGTCCTCCGACGAGAGCGACGGGGACGGGGACCGGGCGGGGGCGGCGCGTCGCGCGGACGCGCGCTCGACCTCCATATCCGAGTCCGAGAGAGGCTCGGACCCGCATGGCGAGACGGGGCGGTCGGCGGGGGTCTGGGGCTGCGCCCCTACATCAGTTCGCGGCGCGGCGAACGGAGTCGCGGGGCGCGCAGAAGGCGCGGGGTGCGCGGGGCCGGGGGCCGACGCGCGCGCGGGCGACGCGTCGGGCGAGGCGGGCGAGTACGTCGCCTTGAATTCCCGGACTATGTCCGGGCAGCGTAGGACGATGTACTTCGCGAGCTCCCGGACGAACTCCGGAGGGAAGTCTTCCGCCATTTCCAGAGGGGAAATGGCAGGTCGAGTGAACTAAAAAAACAAAAAAAAACAAGGGGCCCTAAGACCCGGGCGTGAACGTTGCCCTGATCCCCCTACCGGGTAGCGGCGGGGGGGTGGCACTACCGGGGAGACGCGGTGTGCCCCTTCGCCTTAGGGGCGAACGGGCGGCACCAAACCCTATCTGCTCCGGGGCGAAGAGAACCGCCGCACGGAGAATAGGATAGAAATAGATATAAGAGAATGGATAATCGAATTAGGAAAAAAAAACTCACCCTAGAGAAGAAACCGCGGGAGGGCCGGCCGCGCCGTTAGCCGACGCGGCTGCCTAGCAACCCACGTGCTTGGTCACGCCGGGCTATACGCGAACCGTACCTACACGGGACGCAAAAGCACACGCACAGCGAGTGCAAACACGTAAACACGTAAGCACAACACACGCAAGCACAGCCGCGACGAACCACGTAGGTCGCGGAAAACGACCGTTACTAAAAGCGCGGGAAGGCCGACCGCCGTCAGAACGGCGAGTCTACCTAACGGCTCGCCTTGTTGCTACGCGCGAGCCAGACGCGGAGAAGCAACGTCGCAGCCCGTATATGCGTACGTATACACGTATACGAGCTAACCTGATTACCACTCCACGCAAGCGCAGGCGTTTCCAACAAAGCAAGTCGAAATCGAAAATTACGTAACACGAAAATAGCGAGCGGGCGGGCAGCGCAGTGACACGACCGAACGCGCGAGAGGCACTGCCAGGACTGCGATACCGGGGTTGACTTGCACAGGGGATGTAGTTAAACGGAGGAAAATCTTAATACCGCGGTTCAATTTTTGACGGTTTAAGCGCAGCGCCATCTATCGGTGGTTTTTATAACTGATCAAGATGGCGTCATGTAATATAGTATGATGTTCCACAAGTGTGTTCCACAAGGTCAATGTCGAACCATTAAAAAGAAGTCTTGTAGTATTGATCGACAAATTTGTAGATACGTGTGTAATTTGTAGATGTAAAGTATAAATTGCAGTCCGTCTGCCTTGCTTAGACTAGTCAATAGACATACCGAACATGGACATTGAAAGTAAACTGTCGTAACTTATATTTTTTAATTTTGTTTTAAACTGCGCCCCACACTAGGATCTATTCCTGTGTCGTGGATGCGTTTACAAACATGAAAATTCACATAACAAATACCCAGGCCGGAACGAATAATTATGGATCACACAAAGATTTGTCCCGTGCGGGAATCGAACCCGCAATATTAGACACAATGGGCGGATCGACTTAAGCTCTTAACCACTGCGCTAAATCGTCCGTCATTGAATTGTGTGTGTGTGTGTGTGTGAGTGTGTGAATGATGTACGCTGTTGGCCGCGAGGCCTTTACAGCTTCACCGGACTTAAAGGCAAGCGTGCAACCACTACGCTCTAGCCAGCCAGAAGGGCAAGAGGCGACATACTCGAGGGCGCCTCGGTTGGGACAGTCGCTGTAGGGGGACGGGTGCACTACTAAGTGCACCGGTCAACCGCCGGCTATGGGAGGGGATCTACTACTACGTCGTCGTCGTCGCCCGTATTCTGAGCGGAAAGAAGGGATGACAAAGCATCGGGGGGGTCGGTGAGAACATGTCGCGGCCGGCGGTGGCGGCAGGGGTCGGGGGGGAGATCGTAGTCGACGGTGGCTACGATTAACGGATTCGCATGGGTAGATGCGTTCGCGAAGTGACGTGTTGACGCCTTTTTAATAAAGGCGCGAATAGGTTCGAGACCTAGATCGGAGTGGAGGTCGACGTTCCGTACGAACCAGGGGGCTCCTACGGCTTTACGGAGGAAGCGGTTTTGAACCACTTGGAGTTTATCGATGTGAGAGGGGGCCGAATGCCCGAACACAACACACGCATAAGTCATGATGGGTCGAACGCAAGTTTTGTAAAGTGTCACCTTATTTCTAAGGGACATTTTACTACGCTTGCAGTTTAACGAATGGAGACGACCGAGCACAAATGATGCTCGGTGACGGACCCGCTTGATGTGCGGGCCGAAGGCCATGGTACTGTTTAGGGTGACCCCTAGATATTTGACCTCTTTGACCCAGGGAATGGGTCGGTCGAACATGGTCACGGGAAACCAAAATTGAAACCGTTGAGGCACATTGTCTTATAAGTACTTTTTATCATGTAATTTGACTTTCATCTCATAACACAGGAATCAGTTTTGGATTCATTTAAAGTTTTCAACTTCAACAGTAGGATAGACAGTTATGCAATTTCTGCCGAATTACGATATAATGTAGATACTTACTGACTTTTTAATGGATAATAACACAAATCATACTTACCCAGTTTTAAATGCGTTACTTTTTAAAACGAAAATTATTTTATTTTGTTTATCCACTGCTTAATGTTTTCTATCTGTCCAGAAAAGGTTACCCTATTGGGAAGCCTTAAGTAAAAAAGCAAAGGACATTTTCAAAAATGGCCCCAGAACCAACAAACATGTGACTTATATTGCAACTATTTATCTATTTTATTGTTTTAATGGCAAATATCCATATCTAACGGACAATTTGCAATCCAAAACGAATATTTCAAAGTATTGAAATTACTTTAATGGAAGTCGCGAATTACGGTTGGAGATGTCAATCCTATCAATCAATTATATTCAATAGACTACATTTCACCATAATCGATTTGATTATTGCTAATATATTTTTACATACTGATTTTACACATAAAGTTTGCTACACAGAATCAGAATATTTTTTATTCATGTAAACCATTACAGTATTTATGAATCGTCAGAAAAGTAACAAAAACTCTACCACCACTTCGGAACGTGATTCCTGTGGAGAAGAAGGGCAAGAAACTCCATGGTTACTCTTTTAAAATAGTATTTTTACATTTTCTTTTTCCATCTACATTTTGTTGTGGGGTATGGGAGAACGATGTCTGGCTTGATGGCTGGTCTATCAGGTACGTCTAAGTTAAATTATACAAATTATACTATTCATGTGAATAGCTACATGGTTTCCTTATTTACAGAGAAAGAAATGAGAAAAAAAAGAAACATTTTACTAAATTAATAGAAGGAAGAGAGGGAATATTAAATAATAATAGCTAAACAAGTTGTCCATATTCAATCAAGTGGAGCTGGAACAGCCCCTATTCAAGTATGTTTGTCTTTTAAATAATCATCTAGCGTATAATAAGCTTGTTTACTAAGCGTACGTGTAATACAACCTTGAATTTATTGTCACTAAGTTTAGTGACGTCAAGAGGAATTTTATTATAAAATCTAACACAGTACCCCATGAAAGAAGTGTGAATTTTTGACAGACGAAATTGCGGTTGATCTAATTTATTTCTATGTCGCGTATTATAGCAATGCCTATCGCCTAGCTGATTAAACAGATCTATATTTTTTCTTGTATACATTATGTTTTTATAAATATACTGACATGGGACCGTCATAATATTGGCTTCTTTAAACAATTCTCTGAGAGATTCGCGACTACCTAAGTTATAGATGGCTCTTATAGCCCTTTTTTGCAACATAAAAATAGACTTAATGTCAGCTGCCCTACCCCACGATAATATACCGCAAGACATGTACTAAATTATAACCTCAAAATCGAATACTTTTTTGCAATAATGCGAGTCCCCCCGCTTGTCCGTTTAATAATCAATACATGAAGATAATTTATAGATGATTTAAAATCATACAATCATTTTGCATTGCTCTTGGTTCTAGGCCAATCATGTATGGACACAGAACAATGTCCTCAAAGCTTATTATAAACGCCAATAAGATACCAGTTTACTTAAAATGATTTTAATACATTCGAATACAACTTTAACAAAATTTTTCTACGTCCAACTAACTCATATATGTTATAGTGTATTATTATACAACGTATATTATTTATTTGATGTATGTATTATACACATAGTAAATAGGTTCACAAGAGAGTGTATATAAACTACAAAAAGATTCAAACACGAGTTATTTAAATACTGTTGTGCTTAACGTTAAATATATAAATCATTGTATAAAATATGTATATTAGAAGTTACGTACTGATATCTATCGATCTATCTGATAATATCAAATATTATATTTGTTTACGTATGAAATATATATGAAATTAAAAACCATATTCGTAAATATACTTAATTTTTTACTGTAATAAAAATAAGTTCAATAAAGTAATATCTAAAAATACATTTCAAATATTGTATAAATTCGACAATAAAACGTTACATCTTAAAAAATATATCAAATGATAACGTTGCACAAATATAAATGATTATTTATTTTCATTTCATAATAAATGTATATTTTTATGTAATGTATACGGGGTTACTGATAATTAATTTTAGCATAAAAAAGATGTTCTCCAGATTCCCTACATATTGTCGAGTCTAAATATTTTTTATCTATAAAACAGGTGATTTCTTTTTTACTAAAATTAAAATACTATCAGAATTAATGTTGTCTTTCGTAGTGATCAGAGTAAGGCCCTCAAAAGGTTATCACTAGTAACTCTATATAAATTTTTAATTGGTAATATATAATTTAATCGTATAAATAATATATATATAGATATTCATTATAATATTCCGATAAATTATACGTATGAAAATGGCTCATCGGCCACTTAGTAACTTCAAATTAATATATAATCAATTTTCTTCTTTGTTAAAATATTAGTATAAATTTACGTAGACAGTTTAACTAATGACGGATATATCACTACGCCTACGTAACGAACCTACATATTGTATAAGTTTACACAGAGTATACATATATTTTAACTTTTTTTTTGTAAGTACATAAATTTTTAACATATTGTGCTGAACATTTGAGCTTTTTACTATTTTTTGGTTATATTGCTCGATTTCTAGCTCGTTTAAAGCGCAATATTTATATTATACTACGGTATTAGTTCCCATATTTCGACGAGCCCGTTATGGTACGGCCCAACCAACGCGTTCAACCGCGGCCGCGGTGGAATTCCCGGCGGCTATCTGTATCTCCCTATGATTGCGCGTGCAGACGCCGCCCAGATAGCGCATAGACGCAGGACGCGTTGGTGTCACTCCATCCGAGCTGGAGTCCCGCAGGGCTCAGCTCTCTCGCCCCTCCTGTATAGCCTTTACACGAACGACATTCCTCGTTCGAGTAAGGCGCATCTAGCCCTATTCGCGGATGATACCGCTCTCTACGTCTCGCATAGGAATAAGGGTTTCATTACCAGAAACCTTCAGGCATCCGCCAATTCCCTAGGGAATTGGTTCAGGAAGTGGCGTATTGAGGTGAACCCGGACAAGAGCGCTGCGGTGTTCTTCTCCAGAGGTGCCACCCCGCGCCACTCCCTGCGCCGCCCTAGAAGTAATCTCGGCCAAGTGACCATGTTCGACCGACCCATTCCCTGGGTCAAAGAGGTCAAATATCTAGGGGTCACCCTGAACAGTACCATGTCCTTCGGCCCGCACATCAAGCGGGTCCGTCACCGAGCATCCTTTGTGCTCGGTCGTCTCCATTCGTTAATCTGCAAGCGGAGTTAAATGTCCCTTAGAAATAAGGTGACGCTTTACAAAACTTGCGTTTGACCCATCATGACTTATGAGTGTGTTGTGTTCAGGCATTCGGCCCCCTCTCACATCGATAAACTCCAAGTGGTTCAAAAACGCTTCCTCTGTAAAGCCGGGGCTCCTAGCCCCCTGGTTCGTACGGAATGTCGATCTCCACTCCGATCTAGGTCTCGAACCTATTCGCGCCTATATTAAAAATGCGACAACACGACACTTCGCGAACGCATCTACCCATACAAATCCGTTAATCGTAGCCGCCGCCGACTACGAACTCCCCCCCGACCCCTGCCGCCACCGCCGGCCGCGACATGTTCTCACCGACCCCCCCGATGCTTTGTCATCCTTTCTTTCCGCTCAGAATACGGGCGACGACGAAGACGTAGTCGTAGACCCCCATAGCCGGCGGTTGACCGGTGCACTTAGTAGTGCACCCGTCCCCCTATAGCGACTGTCCCAACCGAGAGCGCCTCTATTCGAGGCGCCCTCGAGTATGTCGCCCCTTGCCCTTCTGGCTGGCTAGAACGTAATGGTTGCACGCTCGCCTTTAAGTCCGGTGAAGCTGTAAAGGCCTCGCGGCCAACAGCGTACATCATTCACACACACACAACACACACGTTGGTGTGAACATTTCCACACATATATTACTGCAGGAGGTGATCGCCACCGTGCACTCCATCGCGGCCGCGGCTGAACGCGTTGGTTTGGTCGTACCTTTAAGCAAAGTCGTAATATGCCTATGTTTATATTTGCGTATCGTCATTGCAAATTTAGAACCTTTAAATTTGATGTAACATTTGTTGTTCTTTATCACCAATAAAAAATATACATTCCTCAATCGTTACAAATATCTATACATATCCATACAAATAATTAAATTGAAGTGTCTGTTTGTAATGTCAAATAAACAGCTTTTTACTAAATGCATATGAAAGTATAAATAATGGGAAGATAGCTGATGTTATATAGGAGTAGCTTAGGCTACTTTTATTTTAGAAAAAGTTTTTTTGTTGAATTCCACACGGGCAAAGTCGCGGGTTACAGCTAGTTCATAATATACATTGTTAGTTTTCTCATAAAAACTCTTATGTCAAATTACATTAGTACAATTAAAAATATTCCTTGTACTTCGACACAGATAATTTATCTGATGAAATGAAATGAAATTTATTTGCTTGAAACATGGTATTACGATAAGGTGTTGCATTATCTCATAGTTCAGCACATTTCACCTTACAGGTATGCAAATATTAAATATTTATTAGGTGATAGGAAATACAAATTATGTCATTGTATGAATTTGTCGAAAATATCAATTTTACACCAAAGAGCATATACTTAATTAGGTACATTGTTTTAAACGTACATAATATATTTTATATTTGCAACGACGATACACAACTTTGTTGAGGGGGCACATAAGAAAGTTAAATGTCAATGTTTATATCTGACACGCAGGTACAACTTGGCTTTGTGCGATGGGCTGTGGATTTATTATTCTGTTAAATAATTTAAAAAATAGCCTCGGATCTACGGTATTTTCAGTATCATGATGGCCAGAGCGTCATGGGGTGGCGGTATGTTGAACACGGGAGCTCCGGTAGCGTCACGGTACTCAGCGCACTTTCTTCACCGCGTGCATTCCTAGCGAAACGCAAATGCGCTTTGAACATCTGCAAATTGAGTTAGGGGTTATTCTGATATTCCTACTCCACTTCGTCGTAATCCGCCATTAATTACTAAGACATTACATTGAGATAGCCAATATTTTATTGCGTTAATTGAGACTTATTAAATAGAGAATTTGACTGCCTCGTTGGTCTAGTGGCAAAGCGCATCGCGTTGTGATCACGAGGTTCTGGGTTCAAATCCTAGGTTGTACAAATGTAGTTTTTCTAAACTTCCCAGTATGAGTCCGGAGTAAGGATTGTGTGATTCAAAGCGATACGGAGATTTCAAATGCATTTCTTAAACGTATTTTTTTCAATTTGCACACATTCACGTACAAGGTCCATTGTAAATTGGGATATAAAAGTGCTTAAAAAGGGGTTAAAAATCTTTCAATTTGGAAAGTTGTTTTTCGTATTGAATTTGTGAACCAATTATCTAATCGCGGTGTCTGAGGTCTGGCGTTATTTACGATATGCCTTGTATATTAATATTTAAAACTGAAGTAAGAGAAATTTAAATTATAAACAGTGAATGCCTTAAATATATTAAATCTTGTCCGGTGAAGCTGTAAAGGCCCTGCGGCCAACAGCGTAGATTATTTACACGCACACACACACATATTAAACACATAAAAAAATTAATGCTTCAAAATTAAATATATTTTTATTAAATATTTATAATTAATTTCTATATTCTCAACAATCTGAAGGTAAAAGCTACATAGTAAGATGAATTTTATTATTTTTGTTAAATTGCTTAAAATGTAATACCGTGTTGTAATAATTTTATACGGTTAGGGTATTAAAACGCGCTTTTCATGGACGCATATTAGTGTTTAAATGTTTCAAGGTATTAAGTTGGCCGATCCCGGCGGCACTGCAATGCCGTCCGACGTGCTATTCTAAACAATCTATATACTATATAGATTCACCTATAAACCTATATATATATATATAGCATAAAGTAAGAAGAATTTTATTATTTGTTTAATTGCTTAAATAGCGTAGTAAAGAAAGCGCTTTTCATGAACGCATTAATAAACGCATAAATTTTTCAAGGTATTATGTGGGCCGATCCCGGCGGCACTGCAATGCCGGGCCGACCCGTGACGGGAGTGGAGCGAGCCCCGAACGTCCCGTCTGGATACAAAAATCAGTTTAATATACTGGTCCCTCAGTGAGGGAACTTTCAGATATTAAGCTGAAAAGAACAGATACTACACTTTGATCTTAGCCAAAAGGCCGAGAAGCGATACCGGCGTTGACTTGCACAGGGGATGTGGTTAAACGGAGGAAAATCTTAATACCGCGGTTCAATTTTTGACGGTTTAAGCGCAGCACCATCTATCGGTGGTTTTTATAACTAATCAAGATGGCGTCATGTAATATAGTACGTTGTTCCACAAGGGTGTTCCACAAGGTCAATGTCGAACCATTAAGAAGAAGTCTTGTAGTATTGATCGACAAATTTGTAGATACGTGTGTAATTTGTAGATGTAAGGTATAAATTGCAGTCCGCCTGCTTTGCTTAGACTAGTCAATAGACATACCGAACATGGACATTAAGAGTAAACTGTCGTAACTCAATAGAACCCGTTGAGGCACATTATCTTATAAGTACTTCTCATCATGTAATTTGACTATCATCTCATAACACAGGAATCAGTTTTGTATTCATTTAAAGTTTTCAACTTATCAGCAGGATAGACAGTTATGCAATTTCTGCCGAATCACGATATATTTATACTAACTGATTTTTTTAAGGATAATCACAGAAATCATACTTCATCAGTTTTTGATGCGTTACTTTTTAAATCGAAAATTATTTTATTTTCTATCTGTCCAGAAGGGCTACATAATACCAAACATAAAAAAGGAAAGGACATCGTCAAAAATGGCCCCAGAACCAACAAACATGTGACCTATACCGTAATTATTCATCTATTTTATTGTAGTAGCAGTTGTAACGGACATTTGCAATCCAAAACGAATATTTCAAGGTATTGATATTACTTTAATGGAAGTCGCCGACATCTTTACCGAATGTCAATGTTGTTATCGAATTACGGTTGGAGATGTCAATCCTATCAATCAGTTATATTCAACCGATTTAATTTCACCATAATCGATTTGATTATTGCTAATATATTTTTACATAATGATTTTACACATAAAGTTTGCTACTAAATTATAACCTCAAAATCGAATATTTTTTTGCAATAATGCGAGTCCCCCCGCTTGTCCGTTTAATAATCAATACATGAAGATAATTTATAGATGATTTAAAATCATACAATCATTTTGCATTGCTCTTGGTTCTAGGCCAATCATGTATGGACACAGAACAATGTCCTCAAAGCTTATTATAAACGCCAATAAGATACCAGTTTACTTAAAATGATTTTAATACATTCGAATACAACTTTAACAAAAATTTTCTACGTCCAACTAACACATATATGTTATAGTGTTTTATTATACAACGTATATTATTTATTTGATGTATGTATTATACACATAGTAAATAGGTTCACAAGAGAGTGTATATAAACTACAAAAAGATTCAAACACGAGTTATTTAAATACTGTTGTGCTTAACGTTAAATATATAAATCATTGTATAAAATATGTATATTAGAAGTTACGTACTGATATCTATCGATCTATCTGATAATATCAAATATTATATTTGTTTACGTATGAAATATATATGAAATTAAAAACCATATTCGTAAATATACTTAATTTTTTACTGTAATAAAAATAAGTTCAATAAAGTAATATCTAAAAATACATTTCAAATATTGTATAAATTCGACAATAAAACGTTACATCTTAAAAAATATATCAAATGATAACGTTGCACAAATATAAATGATTATTTATTTTCATTTCATAATAAATGTATATTTATATGTAATGTATACGGGGTTACTGATAATTAATTTTAGCATAAAAAAGATGTTCTCCAGATTCCCTACATATTGTCGAGTCTAAATATTTTTTTTCTATAAAACCGGTGATTTCTTTTTTACTAAAATTAAAATACTATCAGAATTAATGTTGTCTTTCGTAGTGATCAGAGTAAGGCCCTCAAAAGGTTATCACTAGTAACTCTATATAAATTTTTAATTGGTAATATATAATTTAATCGTATAAATAATATATATGTAGATATTCATTATAATATTCCGATAAATTATACGTATGAAAATGGCTCATCGGCCACTTAGTAACTTCAAATTAATATATAATCAATTTTCTTCTTTGTTAAAATATTAGTATAAATTTACGTAGACAGTTTAACTAATGACGGATATATAACTACGCCTACGTAACGAACCTACATATTATATAAGTTTACACAGAGTATACATATATTTTAACTTTTTTTTTGTAAGTACATAAATTTTTAACATTTTGTGCTGAACATTTGAGCTTTTTACTCTTTTTTGGTTATATTGCTTGATTTCTAGCTCGTTTAAAGCGCAATATTTATATTATACTACGGTATTAGTTCCCATATTTCGACGAGCCCGTTATGGTACGGCCCAACCAACGCGTTCAACCGCGGCCGCGGTGGAATTCCCGGCGGCTATCTGTATCTCCCTATGATTGCGCGTGCAGACGCCGCCCAGATAGCGCATAGACGCAGGACGCGTTGGTGTCACTCCACCTGAGCTGGAGTCCCGCAGGGCTCAGCTCTCTCGCCCCTCCTGTATAGCCTTTACACGAACGACATTCCTCGTTCGAGTAAGGCGCATCTAGCCCTATTCGCGGATGATACCGCTCTCTACGTCTCGCATAGGAATAAGGGTTTCATTACCAGAAACTTTCAGGCATCCGCCAATTCCCTAGGGAATTGGTTCTGGAAGTGGCGTATTGAGGTGAACCCGGACAAGAGCGCTGCGGTGTTCTTCTCCAGAGGTGCCACCCCGCGCCACTCCCTGCGCCGCCCTAGAAGTAATCTCGGCCAAGTGACCATGTTCGACCGACCCATTCCCTGGGTCAAAGAGGTCAAATATCTAGGGGTCACCCTGAACAGTACCATGTCCTTCGGCCCGCACATCAAGCGGGTCCGTCACCGAGCATCCTTTGTGCTCGGTCGTCTCCATTCGTTAATCTGCAAGCGGAGTTAAATGTCCCTTAGAAATAAGGTGACGCTTTACAAAACTTGCGTTTGACCCATCATGATATATGAGTGTGTTGTGTTCAGGCATTCGGCCCCCTCTCACATCGATAAACTCCAAGTGGATCAAAAACGCTTCCTCCGTAAAGCCGGGGCTCCTAGCCCCCTGGTTCGTACGGAATGTCGATCTCCACTCCGATCTAGGTCTCGAACCTATTCGCGCCTATATTAAAAATGCGACAACACGACACTTCGCGAACGCATCTACCCATACAAATCCGTTAATCGTAGCCGCCGCCGACTACGAACTCCCCCCCGACCCCTGCCGCCACCGCCGGCCACGACATGTTCTCACCGACCCCCCCGATGCTTTGTCATCCCTTCTTTCCGCTCAGAATACGGGCGACAACGAAGACGTAGTCGTAGACCCCCATAGCCGGCGGTTGACTGGTGCACTTAGTAGTGCACCCGTCCCCCTATAGCGACTGTCCCAACCGAGGGCGCCTCTATTCGAGGCGCCCTCGAGTATGTCGCCCCTTGCCTTCTGACTGGCTAGAACGTAGTGGTTGCACGCTCGCCATTAAGTCCGGTGAAGCTGTAAAGGCCTCGCGGCCAACAGCGTACATCATTCACACACACACACACACACACACACACACACACACACACACACACACACACACACACGTTGGTGTGAACATTTCCACACATATATTACTGCAGGAGGTGATCGCCACCGTGCACTCCATCGCGGCCGCGGCTGAACGCGTTGGTTTGGTCGAACCTTTAAGCAAAGTCGTAATATGCCTATGTTTATATTTGCGTATCGTCATTGCAAATTTAGAACCTTTTAATTTGATGTAACATTTGTTGTTCTTTATCACCAATAAAAAATATACATTCCTCAATCGTTACAAATATCTATACATATCCATACAAATAATTAAATTGAAGTGTCTGTTTGTAATGTCAAATAAACAGCTTTTTACTAAATGCATATGAAAGTATAAATAATGGGAAGACAGCTGATGTTATATAGGAGTAGCTTAGGCTACTTTTATTTTAGAAAAAGTTTTTTTGTTGAATTCCACAAGGGCAAAGTCGCGGGTTACAGCTAGTTCATAATATACATTGTTAGTTTTCTCATAAAAACTCTTATGTCAAATTACATTAGTACAATTAAAAATATTCCTTGTAAATATTCCTTCCTTGTTTTGCTCCGACACAGATAATTTATCTGATGAAATGAAATGAAATTTATTTGCTTGAAACATGGTATTACGATAAGGTGTTGCATTATCTCATAGTTCAGCACATTTCACCTTACAGGTATGCAAATATTAAATATTTATTAGGTGATAGGAAATACAAATTATGTCATTGTATGAATTTGTCGAAAATATCAATTTTACACCAAAGAGCATATACTTAATTAGGTACATTGTTTTAAACGTACATAATATATTTTATATTTGCAACGACGATACACAACTTTGTTGAGGGGGCACATAAGAAAGTTAAATGTCAATGTTTATATCTGACACGCAGGTACAACTTGGCTTTGTGCGATGGGCTGTGGATTTATTAATCTGTTAAATAATTTAAAAAATAGCCTCGGATCTACGGTATTTTCAGTATCATGATGGCCAGAGCGTCATGGGGTGGCGGTATGTTGAACACGGGAGCTCCGGTAGCGTCACGGTACTCAGCGCACTTTCTTCACCGCGTGCATTCCTAGCGAAACGCAAATGCGCTTTGAACATCTGCAAATTGAGTTAGGGGTTATTCTGATATTCCTACTCCACTTCGTCGTAATCCGCCATTAATTACTAAGACATTACATTGAGATAGCCAATATTTTATTGCGTTAATTGAGACTTATTAAATAGAGAATTTGACTGCCTCGTTGGTCTAGTGGCAAAGCGCATCGCGTTGTGATCACGAGGTTCTGGGTTCAAATCCTAGGTTGTACAAATGTAGTTTTTCTAAACTTCCCAGTATGAGTCCGGAGTAAGGATTGTGTGATTCAAAGCGATACGGAGATTTCAAATGCATTTCTTAAACGTATTTTTTTCAATTTGCACACATTCACGTACAAGGTCCATTGTAAATTGGGATATAAAAGTGCTTAAAAAGGGGTTAAAAATCTTTCAATTTGGAAAGTTGTTTTTCGTATTGAATTTGTGAACCAATTATCTAATCGCGGTGTCTGAGGTCTGGCGTTATTTACGATATGCCTTGTATATTAATATTTAAAACTGAAGTAAGAGAAATTTAAATTATAAACAGTGAATGCCTTAAATATATTAAATCTTGTCCGGTGAAGCTGTAAAGGCCCTGCGGCCAACAGCGTAGATTATTTACACGCACACACACACATATTAAACACATAAAAAAATTAATGCTTCAAAATTAAATATATTTTTATTAAATATTTATAATTAATTTCTATATTCTCAACAATCTGAAGGTAAAAGCTACATAGTAAGATGAATTTTATTATTTTTGTTAAATTGCTTAAAATGTAATACCGTGTTGTAATAATTTTATACGGTTAGGGTATTAAAACGCGCTTTTCATGGACGCATATTAGTGTTTAAATGTTTCAAGGTATTAAGTTGGCCGATCCCGGCGGCACTGCAATGCCGTCCGACGTGCTATTCTAAACAATCTATATACTATATAGATTCACCTATAAACCTATATATATATATATAGCATAAAGTAAGAAGAATTTTATTATTTGTTTAATTGCTTAAATAGCGTAGTAAAGAAAGCGCTTTTCATGAACGCATTAATAAACGCATAAATTTTTCAAGGTATTATGTGGGCCGATCCCGGCGGCACTGCAATGCCGGGCCGACCCGTGACGGGAGTGGAGCGAGCCCCGAACGTCCCGTCTGGATACAAAAATCAGTTTAATATACTGGTCCCTCAGTGAGGGAACTTTCAGATATTAAGCTGAAAAGAACAGATACTACACTTTGATCTTAGCCAAAAGGCCGAGAAGCGATACCGGCGTTGACTTGCACAGGGGATGTGGTTAAACGGAGGAAAATCTTAATACCGCGGTTCAATTTTTGACGGTTTAAGCGCAGCACCATCTATCGGTGGTTTTTATAACTAATCAAGATGGCGTCATGTAATATAGTACGTTGTTCCACAAGGGTGTTCCACAAGGTCAATGTCGAACCATTAAGAAGAAGTCTTGTAGTATTGATCGACAAATTTGTAGATACGTGTGTAATTTGTAGATGTAAGGTATAAATTGCAGTCCGCCTGCTTTGCTTAGACTAGTCAATAGACATACCGAACATGGACATTAAGAGTAAACTGTCGTAACTCA
The DNA here is from genome assembly GCA_905147815.2 of Phalera bucephala. Taxonomy (NCBI): domain Eukaryota; kingdom Metazoa; phylum Arthropoda; class Insecta; order Lepidoptera; family Notodontidae; genus Phalera; species Phalera bucephala. Next base: position 5,892,298 of record LR990620.1, on the reverse strand, counting down.
ATAGAACCCGTTGAGGCACATTATCTTATAAGTACTTCTCATCATGTAATTTGACTATCATCTCATAACACAGGAATCAGTTTTGTATTCATTTAAAGTTTTCAACTTATCAGCAGGATAGACAGTTATGCAATTTCTGCCGAATCACGATATATTTATACTAACTGATTTTTTTAAGGATAATCACAGAAATCATACTTCATCAGTTTTTGATGCGTTACTTTTTAAATCGAAAATTATTTTATTTTCTATCTGTCCAGAAGGGCTACATAATACCAAACATAAAAAAGGAAAGGACATCGTCAAAAATGGCCCCAGAACCAACAAACATGTGACCTATACCGTAATTATTCATCTATTTTATTGTAGTAGCAGTTGTAACGGACATTTGCAATCCAAAACGAATATTTCAAGGTATTGATATTACTTTAATGGAAGTCGCCGACATCTTTACCGAATGTCAATGTTGTTATCGAATTACGGTTGGAGATGTCAATCCTATCAATCAGTTATATTCAACCGATTTAATTTCACCATAATCGATTTGATTATTGCTAATATATTTTTACATAATGATTTTACACATAAAGTTTGCTACTAAATTATAACCTCAAAATCGAATATTTTTTTGCAATAATGCGAGTCCCCCCGCTTGTCCGTTTAATAATCAATACATGAAGATAATTTATAGATGATTTAAAATCATACAATCATTTTGCATTGCTCTTGGTTCTAGGCCAATCATGTATGGACACAGAACAATGTCCTCAAAGCTTATTATAAACGCCAATAAGATACCAGTTTACTTAAAATGATTTTAATACATTCGAATACAACTTTAACAAAAATTTTCTACGTCCAACTAACACATATATGTTATAGTGTTTTATTATACAACGTATATTATTTATTTGATGTATGTATTATACACATAGTAAATAGGTTCACAAGAGAGTGTATATAAACTACAAAAAGATTCAAACACGAGTTATTTAAATACTGTTGTGCTTAACGTTAAATATATAAATCATTGTATAAAATATGTATATTAGAAGTTACGTACTGATATCTATCGATCTATCTGATAATATCAAATATTATATTTGTTTACGTATGAAATATATATGAAATTAAAAACCATATTCGTAAATATACTTAATTTTTTACTGTAATAAAAATAAGTTCAATAAAGTAATATCTAAAAATACATTTCAAATATTGTATAAATTCGACAATAAAACGTTACATCTTAAAAAATATATCAAATGATAACGTTGCACAAATATAAATGATTATTTATTTTCATTTCATTATAAATGTATATTTATATGTAATGTATACGGGGTTACTGATAATTAATTTTAGCATAAAAAAGATGTTCTCCAGATTCCCTACATATTGTCGAGTCTAAATATTTTTTTTCTATAAAACCGGTGATTTCTTTTTTACTAAAATTAAAATACTATCAGAATTAATGTTGTCTTTCGTAGTGATCAGAGTAAGGCCCTCAAAAGGTTATCACTAGTAACTCTATATAAATTTTTAATTGGTAATATATAATTTAATCGTATAAATAATATATATGTAGATATTCATTATAATATTCCGATAAATTATACGTATGAAAATGGCTCATCGGCCACTTAGTAACTTCAAATTAATATATAATCAATTTTCTTCTTTGTTAAAATATTAGTATAAATTTACGTAGACAGTTTAACTAATGACGGATATATAACTACGCCTACGTAACGAACCTACATATTATATAAGTTTACACAGAGTATACATATATTTTAACTTTTTTTTTGTAAGTACATAAATTTTTAACATTTTGTGCTGAACATTTGAGCTTTTTACTCTTTTTTGGTTATATTGCTTGATTTCTAGCTCGTTTAAAGCGCAATATTTATATTTTACTACGGTATTAGTTCCCATATTTCGACGAGCCCGTTATGGTACGGCCCAACCAACGCGTTCAACCGCGGCCGCGGTGGAATTCCCGGCGGCTATCTGTATCTCCCTATGATTGCGCGTGCAGACGCCGCCCAGATAGCGCATAGACGCAGGACGCGTTGGTGTCACTCCACCTGAGCTGGAGTCCCGCAGGGCTCAGCTCTCTCGCCCCTCCTGTATAGCCTTTACACGAACGACATTCCTCGTTCGAGTAAGGCGCATCTAGCCCTATTCGCGGATGATACCGCTCTCTACGTCTCGCATAGGAATAAGGGTTTCATTACCAGAAACTTTCAGGCATCCGCCAATTCCCTAGGGAATTGGTTCTGGAAGTGGCGTATTGAGGTGAACCCGGACAAGAGCGCTGCGGTGTTCTTCTCCAGAGGTGCCACCCCGCGCCACTCCCTGCGCCGCCCTAGAAGTAATCTCGGCCAAGTGACCATGTTCGACCGACCCATTCCCTGGGTCAAAGAGGTCAAATATCTAGGGGTCACCCTGAACAGTACCATGTCCTTCGGCCCGCACATCAAGCGGGTCCGTCACCGAGCATCCTTTGTGCTCGGTCGTCTCCATTCGTTAATCTGCAAGCGGAGTTAAATGTCCCTTAGAAATAAGGTGACGCTTTACAAAACTTGCGTTTGACCCATCATGATATATGAGTGTGTTGTGTTCAGGCATTCGGCCCCCTCTCACATCGATAAACTCCAAGTGGATCAAAAACGCTTCCTCCGTAAAGCCGGGGCTCCTAGCCCCCTGGTTCGTACGGAATGTCGATCTCCACTCCGATCTAGGTCTCGAACCTATTCGCGCCTATATTAAAAATGCGACAACACGACACTTCGCGAACGCATCTACCCATACAAATCCGTTAATCGTAGCCGCCGCCGACTACGAACTCCCCCCCGACCCCTGCCGCCACCGCCGGCCACGACATGTTCTCACCGACCCCCCCGATGCTTTGTCATCCCTTCTTTCCGCTCAGAATACGGGCGACAACGAAGACGTAGTCGTAGACCCCCATAGCCGGCGGTTGACTGGTGCACTTAGTAGTGCACCCGTCCCCCTATAGCGACTGTCCCAACCGAGGGCGCCTCTATTCGAGGCGCCCTCGAGTATGTCGCCCCTTGCCTTCTGACTGGCTAGAACGTAGTGGTTGCACGCTCGCCATTAAGTCCGGTGAAGCTGTAAAGGCCTCGCGGCCAACAGCGTACATCATTCACACACACACACACACACACACACACACACACACACACACACACACACACACACACACGTTGGTGTGAACATTTCCACACATATATTACTGCAGGAGGTGATCGCCACCGTGCACTCCATCGCGGCCGCGGCTGAACGCGTTGGTTTGGTCGAACCTTTAAGCAAAGTCGTAATATGCCTATGTTTATATTTGCGTATCGTCATTGCAAATTTAGAACCTTTTAATTTGATGTAACATTTGTTGTTCTTTATCACCAATAAAAAATATACATTCCTCAATCGTTACAAATATCTATACATATCCATACAAATAATTAAATTGAAGTGTCTGTTTGTAATGTCAAATAAACAGCTTTTTACTAAATGCATATGAAAGTATAAATAATGGGAAGACAGCTGATGTTATATAGGAGTAGCTTAGGCTACTTTTATTTTAGAAAAAGTTTTTTTGTTGAATTCCACAAGGGCAAAGTCGCGGGTTACAGCTAGTTCATAATATACATTGTTAGTTTTCTCATAAAAACTCTTATGTCAAATTACATTAGTACAATTAAAAATATTCCTTGTAAATATTCCTTCCTTGTTTTGCTCCGACACAGATAATTTATCTGATGAAATGAAATGAAATTTATTTGCTTGAAACATGGTATTACGATAAGGTGTTGCATTATCTCATAGTTCAGCACATTTCACCTTACAGGTATGCAAATATTAAATATTTATTAGGTGATAGGAAATACAAATTATGACATTGTATGAATTTGTCGAAAATATCAATTTTACACCAAAGAGCATATACTTAATTAGGTACATTGTTTTAAACGTACATAATATATTTTATATTTGCAACGACGATACACAACTTTGTTGAGGGGGCACATAAGAAAGTTAAATGTCAATGTTTATATCTGACACGCAGGTACAACTTGGCTTTGTGCGATGGGCTGTGGATTTATTAATCTGTTAAATAATTTAAAAAATAGCCTCGGATCTACGGTATTTTCAGTATCATGATGGCCAGAGCGTCATGGGGTGGCGGTATGTTGAACACGGGAGCTCCGGTAGCGTCACGGTACTCAGCGCACTTTCTTCACCGCGTGCATTCCTAGCGAAACGCAAATGCGCTTTGAACATCTGCAAATTGAGTTAGGGGTTATTCTGATATTCCTACTCCACTTCGTCGTAATCCGCCATTAATTACTAAGACATTACATTGAGATAGCCAATATTTTATTGCGTTAATTGAGACTTATTAAATAGAGAATTTGACTGCCTCGTTGGTCTAGTGGCAAAGCGCATCGCGTTGTGATCACGAGGTTCTGGGTTCAAATCCTAGGTTGTACAAATGTAGTTTTTCTAAACTTCCCAGTATGAGTCCGGAGTAAGGATTGTGTGATTCAAAGCGATACGGAGATTTCAAATGCATTTCTTAAACGTATTTTTTTCAATATGCACACATTCACGTACAAGGTCCATTGTAAATTGGGATATAAAAGTGCTTAAAAAGGGGTTAAAAATCTTTCAATTTGGAAAGTTGTTTTTCGTATTGAATTTGTGAAGCAATTATCTAATCGCGGTGTCTGAGGTCTGGCGTTATTTACGATATGCCTTGTATATTAATATTTAAAACTGAAGTAAGAGAAATTTAAATTATAAACAGTGAATGCCTTAAATATATTAAATCTTGTCCGGTGAAGCTGTAAAGGCCCTGCGGCCAACAGCGTAGATTATTTACACGCACACACACACATATTAAACACATAAAAAAATTAATGCTTCAAAATTAAATATATTTTTATTAAATATTTATAATTAATTTCTATATTCTCAACAATCTGAAGGTAAAAGCTACATAGTAAGATGAATTTTATTATTTTTGTTAAATTGCTTAAAATGTAATACCGTGTTGTAATAATTTTATACGGTTAGGGTATTAAAACGCGCTTTTCATGGACGCATATTAGTGTTTAAATGTTTCAAGGTATTAAGTTGGCCGATCCCGGCGGCACTGCAATGCCGTCCGACGTGCTATTCTAAACAATCTATATACTATATAGATTCACCTATAAACCTATATATATATATATAGCATAAAGTAAGAAGAATTTTATTATTTGTTTAATTGCTTAAATAGCGTAGTAAAGAAAGCGCTTTTCATGAACGCATTAATAAACGCATAAATTTTTCAAGGTATTATGTGGGCCGATCCCGGCGGCACTGCAATGCCGGGCCGACCCGTGACGGGAGTGGAGCGAGCCCCGAACATCCCGTCTGGATACAAAAATCAGTTTAATATACTGGTCCCTCAGTGAGGGAACTTTCAGATATTAAGCTGAAAAGAACAGATACTACACTTTGATCTTAGCCAAAAGGCCGAGAAGCGATACCGGCGTTGACTTGCACAGGGGATGTGGTTAAACGGAGGAAAATCTTAATACCGCGGTTCAATTTTTGACGGTTTAAGCGCAGCGCCATCTATCGGTGGTTTTTATAACTAATCAAGATGGCGTCATGTAATATAGTACGATGTTCCACAAGGGTGTTCCACAAGGTCAATGTCGAACCATTAAGAAGAAGTCTTGTAGTATTGATCGACAAATTTGTAGATACGTGTGTAATTTGTAGATGTAAGGTATAAATTGCAGTCCGCCTGCTTTGCTTAGACTAGTCAATAGACATACCGAACATGGACATTAAGAGTAAACTGTCGTAACTCAATAGAACCCGTTGAGGCACATTATCTTATAAGTACTTCTCATCATGTAATTTGGCTATCATCTCATAACACAGGAATCAGTTTTGTATTCATTTAAAGTTTTCAACTTATCAGCAGGATAGACAGTTATGCAATGTCTGCCGAATCACGATATATTTATACTTACTGATTTTTTTAAGGATAATCACAGAAATCATACTTCATCAGTTTTTGATGCGTTACTTTTTAAATCGAAAATTATTTTATTTTCTATCTGTCCAGAAGGGCTACACAATACCAAACATAAAAAAGGAAAGGACATCGTCAAAAATGGCCCCAGAACCAACAAACATGTGACCTATACCGTAATTATTCATCTATTTTATTGTAGTAGCAGTTGTAACGGACATTTGCAATCCAAAACGAATATTTCAAGGTATTGATATTACTTTAATGGAAGTCGCCGACATCTTTACCGAATGTCAATGTTGTTATCGAATTACGGTTGGAGATGTCAATCCTATCAATCAGTTATATTCAATCGATTAAATTTCACCATAATCGATTTGATTATTGCTAATATATTTTTACATAATGATTTTACACATAAAGTTTGCTACTAAATTATAACCTCAAAATCGAATATTTTTTTGCAATAATGCGAGTCCCCCCGCTTGTCCGTTTAATAATAAATACATGAAGATAATTTGTAGGTGATTTGAAATTATACAATCATTTTGCATTGCTCTTGAATCTGGGGCGAATCATGTATGGACACAGAACAATGTCCTTTAAGCTCATTGTAAACGCCAATAAGATACCAGTTTACTTAAAATGATTTTAATACATCTGAATACAACTTTAACAATTTCTTCTACGTCCAACTAACACATATATGTTATAGTGACAACGTATATTATTTATTAATTATACACATAGTAAATAGGTTCACAAGAGAGTGTATATTAACTACAAAAAGATTTAAACACGAGTTATTTAAATACTGTTGCGCTTAACATTAAATATATAAATCATTGTATAAAATATGTATATTAGAAGTTACGTACTTTGATCTGTTAATATAAAATATCATATTTGTTTCAGTATGAAATAAAAACAATTTTCATAAATCTACATAATTTTTTACTGTAATAAAATAAGTTCAATAAAGTAATATCTAAAAATACATTCCAAATGTTGTACAAATTGACAATAAAACGTTACATCTTAAAACAAAATCTCAAATGATAACGTTACACAAATATAAATGATTATTTATTTTCATTTCATTATTAATGTATATTTTTATGTAATCTATACAGGTTTGCTGACAATTAATTTTAGCATAAAAAATGTTCTCCAGATCCCTTACATATTGTCGAGTTTAACATTTTTCTTTAAAAAAGCTGATTTCTTTGATACTAAAATTAAAATACTATTAGAATTAACGTTGTTTCTCGTAGTGATCAGAGTTTGCCCTCAAAATGTTATTAATTTATCACTAGTAACTCTGAATAAATATTTATTTTGTAATAAATAATTTATTCGAATAAATATGTATGTAAATATTCATTATAAGTAAATATTCCGATTAAATGTATCTATGAAAATGGCTCATCGGCCACTTTAATCAAATTAATTTATAATAAAATGTTGTTTGGCAAAAATATTAGTATAAATTTACGTAGACAGTTTAACTAATGACGGATATATAACTACGCGTACGTAACGGACCTACATATTGTATAAGTTTACACAGAGTATACATATATTTTAACTTTTTTTTTGTAAGTAGGTAAATTTTAACATTTTGTGCTGAACATTTGAGTTTTATTCTTTTTTGGTTATATTGCTCGATTAAAGCTAAAATACTAGCTCGTTTTAAGCGCACTATTTCTATTATACTACGATATTTGTCGAATATTAGTTCCTATATTTCGACGCGCCCATTAAACGAAGTTGTAATATGCCTATTTTTATATTTGCGTATCGTCATTGCATGCTTTAAATTTGATGTGACTCTTGTGTGTGTGTGTGTGTGAATGATCTACGCTGTTAGGCGTGGGGTGTTTACAGCTTCACCGGACAAGAGGGCCAGCGTGCAACCACTACGCTCGCGCCAGATAGGCAAGGGGGCAACTAGCTCAAGGGCGCCTCCTAGGCGACGGCATATACTAGGTATCTCTAGCTCGCTTTCTTCTCGATTCTTCGAGCTCGCCGGCGAGGTCGGTGTCTGATCCTATGTGCGGTATCTGTATCCAAAAGAAGGTATGAAAGGGCATCGGGAGGAACGGTGAGGCTGGTAGGAGGGGGTTAGGTTCGCAGTCGGCGGCGGCTACATTAAGCGGATTCCTATGATTGGACGCGTTTGCGAAATATCGCGTTGTGGCCTTTTTAATAAAGGCGCGGTTAGGTTCGAAACCGAGATCGGAATGGAGATCGACGTTCCGTATGAACCACGGCTCCGACGGCTTTGCGGAGGAAACCGGATTGAACCGTTTGGAGTCTATCGATGTGAGAGCGGGCGGCGTGCCCGAACACCTCACAAGTGTACGTCATGATAGGCCATACACAAGTTTTGTGTTTTTACTAAATGCATAGGAAAGTATATATGGTACTTATAACAACAACATTTTTAAATGTTTATCTGTCTGTCTGGTTAATTTCCGAAACGGCAAGATCAATTTTGACGGGTCTTTTACTGGCAAATGGCTGATGTTATAAGGAGTAGCGAAGGCTACTTTTATTTTAGAAAAAGTTTTTTGTTAAATTCCACGCGGGCAAAGTCGCTGGTTATAGATAGTTCATATATATATTGTTACTTCTCTTATAAAAACTCTTATGTAAAATTACATTAGTTACAATTAAAAATATTCTAGTCCTTGTTTTGCCATGCCAGTTTGTCTAAAATGTCAATGCTACACCAAAGAGCATATACTTAATTAGGTACTCTGTTTAAAACGTACATAATACATTTCAGATTTGCAACGACGATAGACAACTATGTTGAGGAGGTACATTAGAAAGTAAAATGTCTATGTTTATATCTGACACATAGGTACAACCCAGTTTGTATATAGTACTCTGTGGGTACAACTTTGCTTTGTGTGATGGGCTGTCGATTTATTATTCCTGTTAAATAATAAAAATAAGGATAGCCGCGGATCTACGGTATTTTCAGTATCATGATGGCCAGACCGTCGTGGGGCGGCGGTACGTCAAACACGGGGGCTCCGGTAGCGTCACGATACTCAGCGTAGTGCACTTTCTTCACCGCGTGCATCCCTAGCGAAGCGCAAATGCGCTGGGAGTAAGCGCCCGTAGCGTCCGCTTTGAACATCTGGAAATTGAGTAAAGGGTTATTCTGATATTCCACTGCATCATAATCCGACAAATAACGCATTACTAAGACATTGAAATAGTGAGTGGCCACATTTCGGCTTCGTATGTCATTACAGGTAGGACGCACTGATTAAAAACATAACGTCTATCAATCATCCCGTTTCCGCAATACCCTGTACCACTAACATTATCCGTCAGTCCGTCTGTACACCTGTACCTTCTGTCCATCTGTACCATCTATCTATTCGTCCATTCCTACCATCCATCTTTTGCGTCCATCCGTATTTCCGTGTCATCTAATCTACGTACGTTCGTCCATTCACCACTAAGTTGTGACGGTATGTGGACAATTCTTGTAACTTACCTTAAATCCGTTTTCTTTGGCGATCTCTATGCTCCTGGCCATTATTTCTTTGGCTAAACCACGTCCACGGGCCTGCTGGTCCACGGAAATGATTCTGCACTCCAGAATCTTGTTCACCTGGAATTATACGGAAGTCATTTATATATACATAACATTCTATATCTCTGTCATAGCTTATGTCAAAAGTTGCCTGGTGAGGTTGTAGTAGCTGCAGGATCAGTTCATCAAGTAAATGTCAACTCAAACATCAATGAAATTATGAAGTGAATGCTGTATGTACAGAAACTTACCACCTGTAGCAAATTTCATTTCATTTCATAAATCAAGAGGAATCTATTAATTCATAATCAGCTCGCATGGCTTTCACTAAATATAATAACGTGTATTAGTATATATATTATAACATATTAGGTATGTTAGAAGAGGAGGCGAGAGAGGGAGGGCAAGAAACTGTTAGAAGTCTCTACTCTTCGTCTACACCACAAGAGATCAGGCATGATTAACACACAAGCTAACAAAGAAGTTAAAAGCTTGCGAGATTAAGTTTCCGTGGAGGTATTTACACCCATGTAGGCATTTTTCAGTATTCTTCTAAAAATTATTAATCTGGGTTAGAAAACTTACTTGAAAGGTGTTAAAGAGGTCCAAATCCCGGCTGACCGTATACAGAATGGTGAATATCTTGTTGTACTTCTCATCTGAGGACTGCTCAATCTTCTCAATCGACTCCTCAATGTCACCGGGTCATAATATCCCGTTCAGACCCACACCCAGCACCTGGAACAGAATTGAGATACTTGAGCTTCTTAATGGATAAAATACGCCTTCTAATATAAATAGAAACGAATCGAATACTGCCATTTATCTATCTTCTTTGATATAACGGCTAATTACATAATTATCTGGGGCTTTGGACACGAAACGCACAAGCCCTAACGTGCCGTGGTTGTCACAGCCCACTTTAGAAGGGGAAAAACCAGGCTCATATTCGTTGTAATATTTTATGGGACATAAGACGCCACATTTCACCTTTGATCGTTAGGGTTCGCATGCTGAACGGTAAAGAATTACCTATATTGACTCACAATTATGTAAATACCTAATTGCAACTCAAGGGATTGGATCGTGAATGTAATTGGTAAGTGCTGACTTGATCTTTTCACTGCCGACATAGTCTTACCCAAGACTTACCCTATCTCCTTCAAGAGCGGCGACCGAAAGTCCATCAGCCATGGTTGCTGCGCAAAGTCTCTCCAAGGCCGCATGAGGTTCTCCCCTTTGGCAAAGGGAAACTGCCTTGTTTAGTGGCTCATCGGCGAAGAAGTTGTCCCTCAGATGCTGTATCACAGCATCGCTCATGTTCGGAGTTATTGTCACGAAACGCGCCATCCTGGGATTGTTTACAATTTGAAATCAGTTGCCGGTCGAAGAGAGGTCGTTGAGAGGTCGAAATTTGTAGTGATGGCTGATCACCATATTGGGGCAAACGAGTTTTTGAGTAGAGAGCGTGGATTGGTAAACGTAGTGCAGGGCGCCCTCAGGCTAGGTAGGGCGAAGATCTACAAAGGGCGGCTGGCAGAAATTGGATAAGAGAAACGATAGACTGATGATAATTAAGATATTCGTGCTGTTTTAGTCTTGTAGTGTAAGGGAGGGTAATGAAGAAATGCTCACTTGACGTACCATTATGTTAATCTATTAGTTCAATATCGACCTCCCAAAAGGTTATGGACAATAAATAGCTTTTACACAGATGCGGTCAGGGTGCTGCTTTCAGGGACAACGTATCAGGTATAGTTTTTTTTATTCCGGTTATATAAGCAGTCATAGCCTAGTGGTTAGACCGTTGGACTGCAAAGTCAGAGGTCTCGGGTTCAAACCCAGGCACGCACCTCTGTCTTTTCGAAAGCATGTGCGTATTTTAAATTAATTATCACTTGCTTTAACGGTGAAGGAAAACATCGTGAGGAAACCTGCATGCCTAAGAGTTTCTCGAAGGTGTGTGAAGTTCGCCAACCCGCACTGGGCCAGCGTGGTGGACTATGGCCTAAACCGTCTCAGTTTGAGAGGAGGTCCGTGCCCAGCAGTGGGACAGTTTCTTAACAGGGCTAATATTATTCCGGTTATTGTCACGGCTTTGTTGCAACTGGTACCGACCGGCCAGTGGGGCGACATGTTGTGTAGAAGCACTAACAATAAAATGTCTATTCCTAACTTATTAGAACACGTAAAAAGCGAGTAAAGTAATAAAAATGTTTAAAATTAATCAGGTTATTTCATTAGGCGGCTGTGCTGTTACGTTACTTCGTGGATTGCATAGATTTAGGGGCTTTAAAATTTTAGAGAAATGAAGTCGTAATAGTATTTAAATAACAAATTTTTATTCCATCTTTCGTGGTACTAACCTGATTCCCACAATATTAAAGCGAGCGATCACTAAAATTGAGCAGCATTTTAATCGGCTACCTAGTCTGAGGTGGGTGACCATTTGTGGCATTTCGATTTTCAGAGACACACAAAGCCGTTGGTCCCACTCACTAAGTTGGATGCCTTAAAAGTGGCTTGATAAGTTCCACAATGGCCACAAACCTGCGTCATCCAATTCGCACTGAATGCGTATATTACCTATTCTTTCTCACCCCTAATACTGTTCCACTGCTTTTGCCAAGCAGTGGGATGGTATAAGTTGATTTATGTTAATTATTTATATCTATCTCGCTAAGAATCATTGGTTTTGGGGGCGGTGACATGGGCCCAACACATAGAGGCCTTTCGCGAGAAGTTAATGCTACCTATGTGCCACGTTGTTACTATAGTTTGTTTTCCGTGCCCTAGCAAATACGATTTAATAAGCACTTTACCAACTTTTAAGCAAAACTTAACCACTATACAAATTCGTTCACAATTTCCAACCTCGTTTCTCTACCTTAGTTTGTAAACCAAGCAGCCTCCTTATAAAACAACAGGGTGAGTTAATAAAGAAGAAAATTTCAATGCTCTTAGGCGGGGGCGCCCGGCCGAGGGTGGGGATTTAATAAGCATCCCGCTGATCGGGTCGAGGTCCCGGGCGGCTCGATCGAACCCGCCTTGCACACCGTTCGAGTAATTATTCATATTGAATTGTAGACGGTAGTACTACCTATTAAGTATTGTTTTTGTTCTATCGATGTCGTAACGCCAGATCCCTGGCGATGCGGGCAGGACGTACATCATGGAGGAAGCTAGAGAGGTCTGTAAATAAGGAATCGTTTAGGCTGCCCTACTTTCTTTCTTGCTCCTTCCTTCATCTACAAGATAATGTCCCCACATCTTTCATTTTCAGTGGAAGTTATGATCATTTTGTAAGGTCACTAAAATAGTCAAGTGTATTGGCTTATGCTTTATAATACCTGGACAGTTAAATATCACTTTAGTAAAGTGTAAATATATGAAACGAATATCAAAAGTGTACGGAAAACCTTTAACCAGAATAGTATAGACAACTCTAAATGTCTTAGCTCTTATCTAAGTCTAGACCCTCACACACGAAGTTAATTAGAGCATTAACAAACACTAAATCTAGCTTGAGCTCTCAACAAGGACTAGTCAGCAGACACCACGATAAATTTGATAAATTAATCGTAACCCCGAGGCGCCCCGGCCACAAGGACGAAGCCATAAGCGACGAATCATCCAGTTTAATGGAGGTGGCATTTACTTTAAAGCTTTCGTACAAGGTACCTTTTAAAGGAAATTTCGCACTACTCTACTCTACTCTTCATCATTATGCCAGACCCCTTGCGGAGTAGGTAAAGAGTAAAGACCTCTGACTTCCTCTACTCTCACTTTAAAGTTTATATTAGATTTCATACTGTAGGCGATATTGGGAATATATATTGTTGAATCAGTCCTTTAAGTTGTTCAATCGAGAGCTCTATACTGAATAAATAACGAGCTGAAGAAAGATTCATAAGGTCTTACTAATCAAACAGGTATCTAGCAAATCCGCTTTTAAATATTCTCCAGAAAAAGAGGGAGGATAATGTTTGTATTAACTAAACCAAACTCTAAACGCAGCTAAGGAAAGATTATTAGCTTTTTTTAAGTGTGGGAGGCAGTGACAACAGTCTGCTGAGAGTTGTTGCCAGCAAAACGGAATGCCATTGGATGGATTGTCGTGCCTGTGTAGGATACTTCTGGTGTGATATGAAAAAATAGATAAATAATATAAAATTACTAACATAGTATAAGTAAATATTTACTAACTAACTTATGGGGTTTTAGCCTGAAATAAAGATGATTTGATTTGATTTAATAAATTAAGATGATTTGAATTTAAGAAATTGAAAGATAAGTATCATGAATTTAATAGAAATATCATTTTTGTTTCTTAGAAATTATCGAGGAGATGACCCCTTGATAATTTCTATCAAACAAAAATATAACGCTGATCTCTGAGAAACTTTAACACTTTCTTAAGATATTTTCCTTTACTGCTAGAATATTTTGTAAAGAAAATATCGCCAAAACGTTTGAGTTCGGATAAAAGCCTTGAGACGTTATTCAACCCGTAATCATTCCAATTTATAAAGTTTCCGCAACACGCTTTCGCACCTCCGCGGTGTTATTGAAGAGGTTTGTCAAAGGGAAGGGTGGGGGCCTTGTAAATCCCTTCCTTGGCTTTAACCAGGAGACCGACACGATATCACTACTTATACTACACACACGTTGACTTTAAACAGGAACCTAACATTTTTCTGGGGTAAAAAGTATCCTATGTGTTAATCCAGGTAATAAACTATCTTTGTGTCAAATTTCATTCAAATTCGTTCAGCCGTTTTTGCGTGATTAAGTAACAAACATCCAAACATACTACCACTTGGGAAAAATTCTAGACTCAAATTAAGGTGAGATTTTTTAAATGAGGTTTTCCTACCTAAGAAATAAATTGCCGTAGGTGCGATTACAAGCATGAAATTAACACTTTTATCACTCGATTATGATGCCACCGAAGCTCTCCTTAAAACATTGAATTAGTTTTCAAGTAATCTAATGGTCTATCTATCTATATCATCACGCCAGCTTCCTCGCGGGGTAGGCAGACAGAGTTCCAACAGGTTCTTTCCTTACATACCTCTCTGGCTTCCTCCATTCTCATAGTTCGTCTCATACACATAATCTAATGGTAGTTGTTATTAATCTCTTAGTATTTTTATCTTAATTCAATATATGCTATTTGTATCAAATTTTTTGTAGTTATTATGTATAATATACATATGTATCTATTACCTTACAAATACTCATAATAAATAACTATATATTTACCTTATTTGTCGCTTAAAATTCATTCTTACGTATTTCCATTTATTATAAGCTCGTTTTTACAAATTTCTTATATAATAAAATTATGAGAGTATTCAGTCAATTTTAATTTTAATCGTGTATTATAAATTTTAATTATGTTTTTTTAGAGCATTTCTACTGACGTGATGGCTGGTTTGCTCCAGTGGTTAAGAGCTTAAGTCGCTCCGCCCACTGGATCACGTGGTCGCGGGTTAGATCCCCGCACGGTACAAATCTTTGTGCGATCCACAAATATTAGTTTCAGTCTGGGTCTATGTGAATGTAAATTTCATGTTTATAAACGCACCTAGGACGAATAATTCCTATTCAGGGCTACGTTTTATAAATTAAAAAATACATAGATGAGAGTGAACTAAACATCTATATCATGTGCGTGTGTGTGTGTGTGTGTTTGAAAGATCTACGCTGTTGGCCGCGGGGCCTTTACAGCTTCACCGGACAGGAGGGCGAGCGTGCAACCACTACGCTCGAGCCAGAAGCGCAAGGGCGCAACTAGCTCAAGGGCACCTCAAGGAGGAACAGCCTAGGCTTGGACAGTCGCTATGGGGGAGGGCGTATACTCGCCGTGGTGCTCAGCACCGGCCGGCCGGCGGGCAAGGGATTCTTCGAGATCGCCGGCGAGGTCGGTGTCTGATCCTGTATGCGGTATCTGTATCTAAAAGAAGAGATGTAAGGGCATCGGGAGCATCGATAAGAACATGCCGCGGACGGAGGTAGCGTCTAATGGAAGGGGAGTTAGGTTCGTAGTCGGCGGCGGCTACGATTAGCGGATTCCTATGATTGAACGTGTTCGCGAAATATTGGGTTATCGCCTTTTTAATAAAGGCGCGAATAGGTTCGAGGCCAAGATCGGAATGGAGTGTATTTATATCATCACGCTAGATCCCTTGCGGGATAGGCACAGAGTACAGAGAACTAAACATTAAATAGAATAACCTTCCACACCATATTCCTGTGTCGTGGTAGCGTTTTCGAAATTTACAAACATTTTTAAATTACCCAAAACTTGTTCCGTGCGTCGAACCCACGATGAGTGTGAAAAAGCGGCCTATGCTCAAACCACAAGACCAAACCCTCTTGGATGTCGTATTCACGTTATATCAAACAATAGGCTATAGAGAGTACCAACAAAGCTTTTAACCACGTCAAATGGATACAAAGGCTGTAGGTACAATCTTGTTATACTACATCACTCCGTCCATAGCAAACTAAACTGTAACCCGAACAGATAAAATTGAAACTCCAACACTATACTGACAGGGTGCATAGTAAATTAATTTGACGTAGTCGAAGTTTATTATCGATTGGCTAGAAACGACCGAAGTATTTTCAGAACGAGTACATTGAAATTAAGGCTACAATGAAGAATATATACTATTAAGGAATATTAGAATTCAATTTTCAATAGCACGATCCTGAATATGTACCAGCAAATTTACCAGCTAATTGTTGATTTAGATTCTGAGCTGTTTTTTTATAGTGATACTCCGAATCGATACTGAAAAGCCTAAAATATTTTTCTACATTGTATGCTTTCACCGTCACGCCTTTATTCCCCAAGCAGTGGCAGAGGTGTACTGAGTACACACAGTTTTCGCCCACGATGTTAGGTCCCATGTAATAGGGGGCGAGTCTTTTGCTATATAACTGGCACATTTCTAGTATGTTTCGTTTGCAATGTATGCTTTAAAACATTAAAAAAATCCTCATTGGAGCGTTTACATGCACACATCTCACATACAGAAACGCCCAGATCGAAACGAATTTCTGTGGGTCCCACAAAGATTTACCATGTTCTGGAGTCGTACCCGCAACTACTAACAATGCCGTTGCGTCCTTGAAACGATATCTATAAACTATTGCTAGATTCTTTGTTACTTTTCTGTCGATTCATAAATACTATAATAGTTTACATGAATAATAACATCTAGTTCTGTCTTTTTAAGGCCAGCGGTGCAAACTAGGATATGAACACGGACCTCATAAATACAAAACGAGCTTTAAACTAACTAGTGTATCACTACTTTATTTATTTACACTGTTCTATAACGCAGTAAATACAAGACGCCATCCGGGCACAACGCAACGCAGAAGGCTCAACTTAGATTGACTTCAGCGATCGTGGTCGAGAAAGCGTTCTGTCTCGTTCATCTTTATTAAGTAAACCTGTAGTGTGAAAAGGATGGCATATCTACGTTAAGCTAACGCCAATCTGTTCGTGCTAAGACCTCAGTACAATGAACAAAATACTACATCCAGATAGAGACCCGCCCATAAAGCCTGCGATCCACAGTAATGATTGATATTCCAACGCCCCGGGCGGCAGTTTTATTGCGCCAATGTAATAAATCCTTAAACACATCTATGTAAATTCACTTAGGGCTAATTTTCAATCGTCACAATCATAAATATTCAATACTAGTTTCTGCCTGCGACTATGTCCGTGTTCACTTTAGACAGGAACCTTACATTTTTCCGGGATAAAAAACCTAGCCCCACACTAGGATTTATTCCTGTTTCGGGCGTGCGTTTACAAACATGAAAATTTACATACACAAATACCCAGACCGAAACAAATAGGTGTGGCTCACACAAAGATTTGTCCCGTGCGGGAATCGAACCCGCGACTATTAGACACTGTGGGCGGAGCGGCTTAAGCTCTTAACCACTGCGCTAAATCGTCCGTCAATTCCATGTGTTAAGCCACATAATAAATTGTGTGCCAAATTTCATCTGTATACGTTCAGCCGTTTTTGCGGGAATGAACAAACATCCAAACATACAAACTTTTACATATACAAGGTGTAACATAATAAACGCAAGACCTGAAAGTAGTTAGTTCTAAATCGGTAACTGAATTGATTCCAACAATGTTTAATGTATATTATATTTTTTTAAATTTGCAAAAAATGCTTTTACTCCTTCAGTGCGCTATAAAAAACTGAAATCTTGATTCATAGCAACAAGGAGATTTCATATACTTTCCTAAAACGTATTTTTCAAAACTTATACACACACGTACAAGTTTCATTGTTAATTAGGGTATGAAAGTGCTTTAAAAAGGGTAAAAACCTTTAAATTTAGAAATTTGATTTTCGTTTTGAATTTATGAAGCAATTCTCTAATCGGGGTGTCTAAGGTCTTGCGTTTATTATGTTACACCTTGTATATTATTAGTAGGATGGTAATAAAAGGATATATGATCATATCAAGATCTATCTTTATCATCACGCCAGGTTCTTTGCGTGATAGGCCGAGAGTAGGTACTTTCATCTTAAAATTGAAAAATCATCTTTTATTCATTTACTAATTTTTGATTGGTATTTCTCGGTTTCATTATTGGCAAGGTATGCCAACTCTCGATTTTCGTAAAGTGAATTATAAAAAATCCAATTATTAGTCAGTATAAGCCATACCGTATTTTATTATTTTTAGTGGCCCCACTATTAGGCAAAGGCCTCCTTCTATCGTGTCCCTTCTACCCAATTTGGTGCTGTTGAGGGCCAATCGTTTGTAAAGATATCTAGTTTGTCCCCCGATCTCTGTGCTAGGCCTGCTGGGATGTCGTTTAAAATTGAACGGGACCCAATTGGTGATTGTTTTTGGCTCAAGCTGTGTTCGACATTATTCTTAATTCTTTATTGTACAAATAGCTACAAATTATAAAATTAAAATTAAAGAATAGGTAAATGTACAAAGGCGAGCTTAACTTAAATGAGTTCTCTACCAGCAAACCTTTGAGTGATAGAGAAACAAATTATCAAAAGGAGGGTAGTAACAAGTGTACAACACAAAAGATATTAGAGGTATAAACTACAGATATATATTCATAAATATACTACATACTATACAATACCATAAAATAATATACTACATAGATATATACAAACATACATACAAACATCTTACATAGATAGGAAATGTTGTCTAATTCTTCTCTTGAAAATCTGTAGAGTAGGGCTATTATTGTTATTTAATTAAATTTTTATAAGATACTAGTTTTTGCCCGCGACTTCGTTCTCATTAACTTTAGACAGGGACTTTACATTTTTTTAGGATAAAAAGTATCATATGTGTAAGTCCAAGTAATAATCTGTGTGCCAAATTTTATCTAAATCCGTTCAGCCGTTTTTGCGTGATTAAGTTACAAATATCCAAAGATACAAACTTTTACATGTATAATATTAGTAGGATGTATATGTTCATATTAAGTTCTTAGATTTATGCGAATATTACACATCAAAAAAAAACTAACCTTCGGATTTTATCGCGGTTTATTTTTGATGTTTTAATTTCCGAGATTTGGAGTGCTTTACAGCGCCCACCGTGACCGTCCCTCTCGTGTAAACTTATTTATGTTTTTTATTTTTTAAATACGATATTAATCTTAAAATAGTGTTTAACTAATAATGATTCCCCTTAAGGTACACAGAGAGAACACGTTTACAAAATTATACTTAGGTATATATTTGACTTTAATATTGGAGTAGGTATATATAAATAAAATTTCTTGAGCTGCATGAGAACAGTGAGAGAAAAAAAGATGCATGAGCAAAATATACACTTATATATAATTACATTGATACAATAACTAAATTATATTATAACGCTTAAACATTAAAGATGCTAACCAAATAAAATAGCAGACAAGGATTAAAAAAGTCCTCATAAATCAATCTAAAACTCAATGCTACGACTTAATAAATTTCTGCTCACACCTAAAAGACAATACCTTTAACGCCGCCACACAATAATCGCCACGAATTATTGGTCATATCCCACAGAATACTATCAAAGGAAAAATAATAAAGACCTTACGACGTTCAATATAAAGCTTGTTTTACATATATAACATGAATTATATAAACGTGAGATGTATTATGCGTAATAATATAATGGTACTATGCTATAGTATTTGTACTAACAAGTAGTAACACTTACCTCGTGCGCCGCCCACGGTCGCTCCGTGCGCACTGTGATAACGCCCGCCCAAGCGACTCCCGCCCGCCCGCCATTGACACATAGAGTAGACATTGAAAAGACCTGACACTTGGCATAAAGTTTAATTCAAGAATTCAATTAGAGATTGTTTTTGAAGTTTTAATAAAACTAGTGGTCGCCCATAGGTCGATATGCGACCTACTCTTTCATCGTTTGCTGGTTATGTTTGACATTCAGTAAGACTATAGACAAATAACATTAAAGACAAACATCAATTTGACGTGTATTGTGTCAAATACATGGTAGTGTTTTTCATTGATTTAATGTATGCATAATTTTAAAAAAATATTATCATTCTGCACTCCTTCTCTATATAAACTATAAGTGTGGGAAATTTCATACTCCTCCGTCCGCGCAATTTTCGTAAAAATGTGTACAAAGCTTTTGCTTCACATATTAATATATATATATAGATATCTTGCACCTTGCAAATATAAGCAGTGATAGCGTAGTGGTTAGACCGTTGGGCTGCAAAGTTAGAGGTCTCGGGTCTCAAACCCAAGCACGCACCTCTATCTTTTCATAAAGCATGTGCGTTTTTAAAATTAACTATCACTTGCTTTAACGGTGAAGGAAAACATCATGAGGAAACCTGCATGTCTAAGAGTTCCTCGAAGGTGTGTGAAGTTCGCCAACCCGCACTGGGCCAGCGTGGACTATGGCTTAAACCCTCTCAGTTTGATAGGAGGCCCGTGCCCAATGGTGGGACAGTCTCTTAACAGGGTTAATATTATTATTAATAAAAGATCTTAAAAAGGAACTGTTGGAACTCTGTACTCTCTACCTACACCGCAAGGGAACTGGCGTGATGATATAGATAGATAGATCTCAAAAATGCAAAAGTGTAGATGTTCGGGTGTTTACATTTTTTACAGTCCTGACTGGACTGTAAGTTTTGTTTTAAAAAGTCCCCCCATCGCGTCTGTTTGTCTGTCTGGACACGATAAACCCAATAACTACCGAACGGACTTTTATACGGTTTTCACTAATGGACGGAGTGATTCAAGAGGAAGGTTTGTGTGTATAATTCACCCGTGCGAAGCTGGAGTGGATCGCCTGTAATTAATAAGTTAAATAGCGATTTTGCAAATGCCTCCACCGTTTGTCAGGCCAATTTTAAACCAAACATAAGCTGCGCTTATATTAAAATAGCTTAAAATAAATGACTACCGCCTCGTTGGTCTGGTGGCAAAACGCATCGCTTTGTGATAACGAGGTCCTGGGGTCAAATCCTAGGTCGGACAAGTGTAGTTTTTCTAACGAAAACTTCCCAGTACGAGTCCGGAGTCTGGAATTGTGCCCGGTATATGGCAATAGGCTCGGCCCCTATTACATGGGACTTTACATCGTCGGCGAAACGTGGGTGTACTCAGTACACCTCTGCCACCCCCTCTGGGGAATATAGGCGTGACGATGTCAAAATAAATTATTTTCGATCTTTACTCTGCACAGGTGTTTTTACACTTGTGTAAATAATATATGTATTTCTTCTATTCAATACATATTATTTCATTGAAATCGAATAAACCTTAACAAACCGTATGAAATCTACAACCTTTGACAGTTTTTATGTCTATCAAATATCATAAATTCACGACCAAATTAAGACATTTAATAAAACTCAACAGCCTAGCCCACATTTTTTTATATCTTTATTCATTTTATGAAATCCACATTTAAGCATACATTATTATCTGCCAAACTACTAAGGTCGGCAGTCTACAATATTTAAAGCTATCATGGTAGTATACATGATCAATGTTAGATTTTTACCTTTATTCCTTTTAACAAGTCTGTCATAGAATAAAAACATAGATAGCTCCAGTCGTCCATTTCAAAATCATACACAGAGCAACATAGTATGTGCCTACACAGATTTATGCTTAAAGATAACATTGCCTTTGATGGTTAATGAGCCGAAAACATGACGTTACTTATCTGTATAAATCTGAGCGCCGTCATGCAATAAAGTTTTAATATATAGCTAGTAGTTAACGGAAATTGGACTTTAATTACCACTGATAAGGCCTATTTCCCTAAATTATCACATTGAGATATTATTGCATAACTCTGCTCATGATGCTTCAGATTACATTCAAACCACTCGCGTGGCAGTAAACATGAAACTGGCCAGGAGCATTAATTGCAATGATAACCAAACATAACGCGGTGCGTTAAGATAACTTTGTGATATGATCGAAGCCGGTCGACGGCGATCTTAGGGGGTGGCCTTTATCCTGCAATGTACGTCGTTCGGCGAATGATGATGATCGTTTAATGGTACTACAACGGCATACAGAATACAATTACACTATTATTTTGGGAAGTTGTGCTTTTTTGTCTGTGTGTGAGTGATCTACGCTGTTGGCCGCGGGGCTTTTACAATTTCACCGGATAAGATGGCGAGTGAGCAACCAATAAGCTCGAGCTAGAAGGGCAAGAAGGCAACTAGCTCAAGGGCGCCTGAAGAAACAACGGCCTCGGCTCGGGCAGTTGCTATGGGGGAGGGTGTATACTAGGTGTGTGTATGATCTACGTTGTTGACCGCGGGGCCTTTACAGCTACACCGGACAAGAGGGCCAGCATAAAACCACTATGCTCGAGCCAGAAGGGCAAGTGGGCAACTAGCTCAAGGGCGCCTCAAGGAGGAACGGGCCCGGCTTGGGCAGTCGCTATAGGGATGGGCGTATACTAGGTGAGTGTGAATGATCTACGTTGTTGGCCGCGGGGCCTTTACAGCTTCACCGGACAATAGGGCGAGCGTGCAACCACTACGCTCGAGCCAGAAGGTCAAGACGGCAACTAGCTCAAGGGCACCTCAAGGAAGAACGGCCTCGGCTTGGGACGGCCGCTATGGGGGAGGGTGTATACCAGGTGTCTCGCCGTGGTGGCCGGCCGGCGGGCAAGGTATTCGTCGACCTCGCCGGCGCGGACGGTGTGCGGTATCTGTATTCGAAAGAAGGGAAGTAAGGGCAACGGGAGGGTCGGTTATAATATGCTACGGAGGGCGGTAGGAGCTGATAGCACGGGAATAGGGCATACAAAAAACAATTACACTACCTTAGATGCCTTTTAAGTTTTGTCGTTTGAAGAAAAGAAAAAAGAAAAAAAAACACTACTAGAACCTTATAGTACTTTTTATTGTTTTTCAAAGTATTCACCACGTAGCTTAATACACTTTTCCATTCGCTCAAACCAGTTATTATAACATTTATTCCACTCTAAAGTGGGGGTGTTCAAAATGGCTGACTTGAAAGCGTCGACTGCTTCTTCACCGGACTGGAACCTTTGACCACGAAGACTTTTCTTAATTTTAGGAAATGTAAAGAAATCGTTAGGGCTTAGGTCAGGACTGTATGGAGGATGGTCAAGAATGTCTACTTTTTCCTGCTTCAAATACTCAATCGTTTGACGAGCGCTGTGTGAGCTTGCGTTGTCGTGGTGCGGGATGATGCGTCGCTTTGAGTTAGATTTTCGAAGTTCAGCGATGACTTGTGGTAAACAAACTGTGGTATACCACTCTGCGTTAACCGTTCTACGATCTTCAAGTGCAATAGTCAACATGGCCGGTTTTTCCAACGAACGTGGACACCATCTTTTTTGAAGTGCTTCGAGAACGAACAACTTTAGTCGGCTTTGGCTCGTCTTGAAAGACCCAGATTGTAGATTGTTGTTTGAAATCAGGATCGTAGGCATAGATCCAAGATTCGTCACCACTGATGATGTCGTAGACGTGATTTGACTCTCCTCGGTTGAACCTTTGCAGAGTTTTCTTACACCATCTGACGCGGACCGCCTTGTGATCGTCGGAAAGCAGATGCGGTATCCAACGGCAAACTAGCTTTCTCACACCAAGCCCTTCATGCAAGATCTTCTGAATGGTTGTCCCTGAGATGCCTAATAGAGCCTCTATCTCTCGATGACGATCTTCGAGAATTAGTTGTCTCTCAGCACTGTTGTTATCTTCAGTGAAGGCGGATTTTGGGCGTTCCTCGCGAGATTTGTCACTAACACTAGTATGTCCACGCTGGAATTCTAAATACCAGCGTTCGACAGTCCGCAGACATGGGGCTTCATCACTGAACACAGATGTTAGCTCTTCGAAACACTGAAGCCGTGTCAGGCCTCTTCTAAAGTTGTAGAAAATTATTGCACGAACATTCCAATCGACGCTGTGACTAAACAATAGCATTAATCCTAATACTTTCAACTGTTTTGAGATTCCAAATTTAAACACATTCGAATATAGAACAGTTCCAAATTCAAAATTGCCGGGAAATATGGAAACGACAGAACTTAAAAGGCGTAGGGTCGATCGGTTACATCCGCGGGTGCAAAATCTTCATCTGTAAATAGTTGGTCATTAAATGGCCATATACCGCAGGATTCAAAAGATTCCGAAGTTCGTTCCACTGACGCAATCTTTGAATATGCTGATCCAAATAACCAGTTATGACAAGTAACAGCATAGGCCTTTTTTAATGGCCCAAAGAAGCCTGTATCCTATGATTGCTGGTGTATGGTGGCAAACTCAAGAGAACAACTCCACTATCTCGTGCTAATTTTATCGCAGTTAAACTCAAATATGACGAGTGGTTGTTCTAAATTAAAAGTTGACCGCTTTAAGTTATTATAAACTCTTTGCACCTGCACACGATTAAAGCCAGCAGCACGAGCCAAGCTGGTATTTTCCGGCTGACGAAGACTAAGGCTATGCTTTATTGCAAAGCTACCCACGCATTGCTTACTAGCCTGCTTTTTGTCTTCATTAAATCTATGCTCCTCGCCAAATCGTAGGCAATTTTTTTTTTTCTTCGGCACGGTGTCTGCTTTTAATCGTTTTCTTAAAGTGGCTTCTGGAATGTTCAACGATTCTGCAATTGATCTCTTGCTTTGTCCTTTTGCTACTTTTTCTTTTACGTCTTTCAGGATTTCTTCCGTAAAAAAGTTTGTATCTGATTTTCTTGTATATTTGCCCATGTTACTAGTCATAGCACACCTGTCAATAAGCAAGCGAAAAAGCACATATAACACAAGCAATCAGTTAATATTTGCTACAAACAAGCTAAGAATACGCATGCGTACTCTTTGGGTGCGTACTCTTACCAAATACGGATATGTAGCTAAATTCAATACAATCTTTAAAAACAAGTAAAATGGCGGCATAACCTGTTAATTAAAATTAAATTTGAAACATGTGTTTCGAGTAAAATAACATTCCTTGGGTGCAAATTAATCACAAGCCTTACAAAACGTGTTTAAAATATTAGAAAAATAAGATCAGATGCAGGAAAAATCGACTATTAGTTATAAACTTGTAAATACATATCACAACGAAAAGAAATACCATCCAACACTTTGACCTGACTTAACACTACTGACAGATGAGATAATTTTGCCAATAGAACAAAAAATGCTACCAATTTCAATCGATGCGTACTCTTTGCTAGTGCGTACTCTTTGGTGGCTTTACCCTATGCCAAATTACAGCTCAATCGGACACCTGCAAGTGCTTGAAAAATGGATGACAAGATTTGAACCGGAAAGACAGACAGACAGACATACGAGCATTGCAAGTTAAATAAAAGCTTGTAATAAAAAGGAAAGATTTATTTATTTGTAATCGATAAACTGTGAAACTACTGAACCGATTTTAATAATTCTTTCACCATTTTATTCAGAAATAACGTAGGCTATATTGTGTACCAGTAATAATAATCTATCTATCTATATCATCACGCCAGATCTCTTGCGGGGTAGGCAGAGAGTACAGAGTTCCATCGGGTCCTTTCCTTACATAGAATAATAATGTAATATATAAATATATTAGAAAATAAACGCGTCTGCAGCCGCGTATGACAGCTAGTCTATACTAATACTATCTATCTCTATCATCACGCCAGATCCCTTACGGGGTAGGCAGAGAGTACAGAGTTCGAACAGGCTCTTTCCTTACATACCTCTCTGGCTTCCTCTACTCTCATAGTTTGTCTCATACACGCTCGCCGGTTACGGAGACTCCTGACTTATCCTTCAGAAAAGACCCAGTCTATTTGGTCATGGTAAGATAGTCTAGGTCTACTAATACTAATTAATGATATAATATTTTAAAGAGGTAAGATTTGTGTTTTTGTATGTTTGTAACGAATAAATTCAAAATCTACTGGACCGATTTCTAAAATTCTTTTACCATTAGAAAGCTACCTTATCCAGGAGTAACATAGGCTATATAACATAGGCCCGGTAGGTGGCGCTGTTGTCGACGGGTATGAAGTCGCGAGAAACTGCTAGTCTATACTAATATTATAAAGAGGAAAGATTTGTATTTTTGTATGTATGTAACGATAACTCAAAAACTAAGGAACCGATTTCAAAAATTCTTTCACCATTAGAATGCTACATTTTCCCTGAGTAACATAGGCTATGTTTATAAATAAATATCCACCCGTACGAAGCCGGGACGGGCCGCTAGTGAAAGATACAATCGCACTCACTACAAAGGAATTTAAATCTTAGTCTAGAGGTACGATTTTTAACACGAAATGAAAAATAAAAATAACATTGCTTCATACACCGTCACGCCTATATTCCTCAAGCGGGGGTGGCAGAGGTGTACTGAGTACACCCACATTTTGCCGACGATGTTAGTTCCCATGTAATAGGGGGCGAGCCTATTGCCATATACCGGGCACAATTCCAGACTCCGGACTCGTACTAGGAATTTTACATTAGTAAAACTACATTTGTCCGTCCTAGGATTTGAACCCAGGACCTCGTGATCACAAGCGATGTGCTTTGCCACCAGACCAACGAGGCAGACATTGCTTCGTCTTTGACTAATAGGTAGTTAATTAAGATGGACGCATGCTTTTTCAAATAAAATGCATATCTATGTATAGCCATACAGTGCGGTGCGGTGCTAGGCTGCGGGGTCGTGAATGTACTGAGTGCTAAGCTATGTACACACTTTTCTACACGGAAAAGACTACCTACGGAGATTAGAAATTATGCGTTTTGTTGCTCTAAAAACTAACATCTTGGAGACCATTGCGGTGTCGTAAAATATCACCATCGGATTTTTGTGTAATACAACCCTGCATCCTGAAGTCGCCGTGTCGCAGTATTATTTCTGTTATATTTTTAAGTGATTAAAGTTCCAGATACCTTAATCTTCGCTGAAGAGAACAGAGCATTATTCGATATTTCTATCTATCTATCTATCTATAACCTCACGCCAGATCCCTTGCGGGGTAGGCAGAGAGTACAGAGTTCCAACAGGTTCGATATTTCTCACGCTAAACAATTAAAAGAAGTGTCTACACCACTACATATAGGCTAAAGCATAAGGATACTTTTAGGTTCGGCAAGCCTTCCTAGATCGAGATCGGTATAAAAGACAAAGATATTATAAATCTACACTAATATTATAAAAAGGAAAGATTTGTATTTTTTTTTTGTTTTTTTTTTTAACCGTAGCCCCACACTAGGATTTATTCCTGTGTCGTGGATGCGTTTACAAACATGAAAATTCACATACACAATTACCCAGACCGGAACAAATAACTGTGGATCACACAAAGATTTGTCCCGTGCGGGAATCGAACCCGCGACTATTAGACGCAGTGGGCGGAGCGGCTTAAGCTCTTAACCACTGCGCTAAATCGTACGTCGAACGAATAAATTCCAAAACTACTGGACTGATTTCAAAAATCCTTTAACCATTTGAATTCTAAATTATCTCTGAATAACATCATCATCATCATCAGCCCAAATCAGTCCACTGCTGGACATAGGCCTCTTCCAATTAGCGCCAGAGCCCGATCCTCGGCTTTATGCATCCAGTTCCTGCCGGCTATCCGACGTATGTCGTCACTCCATCTCGCGAGGGGGGCGTCCCACACTGCGCTTGCCAGTTCGTGGTCTCTACTCCAAAACGCGTCTACTCCAACGGTTGTCCGTTCTGCGGCAAATGTGACCAGCCCATTGCCACTTTAGCCTGCCGATTTTCAGAGCTATGTCGGTGACTTTGGTTCTATTCCGGATAGTCTCATTTCTGATTCTATCTAGCATAAAAACTCCAAGCATAGCTCTCTCCATAGAATAACATAGACTATATTTATCTATCTATCTAGAAAAAATTAGGAATCCCTACTAAAACTTTTTTCAAAAGATTTTGTCCACCCATGCGAAGCCGGCACGGGCCGGAATAATATGAAGAAGAAAGTCGCAAGCTTCAGTGTCGCAATGTCGTTACTAAATCATTCATTACAGATGCTAAAATTATAATACCTAAAACGTATGCCCTAAAATAACCATAAGTATACTAGGTACCCGTTACGTACATTTCGTTTAAGTTCGTTCAATACACGAAAATGCGCTCCACTCTTTCTCCAAATCGCTGACTTGGATCGCTAACTATACACAGTGCAAGTTTGCGATGCTAATGTGTTAGTTCTATCGATACTTCTTCTTCAGAAGAAGAAAGACGTCCACTGCATGATAAAGGCCTCCCCTAAAGACCGCCACAACGACCGGCTTTGGGTTGTACGCATCCAACTTCTACCCGCGACCTTCACCAAGTCATCGGTCCATCTTGTAGGGGGCCTGCCCACTCCACATCTTCCGGTACGTGGTCACCACTAGAAATTCTTTCTGCCCCAACAGCCGTCAGTTCTACGAGCGATGTGCTCCGCCCACTGCCACCTAAGTTTAGCAATTCTGAGTGCTATGTCAGTGACTTGGGGATTGGATCCCGCAGAGTAACTCCGAGCTCAGCTCTCGATACGACTACGATATATTATATGTAATAGATTAATGATAACAGTCCGAAACACGGTCCGAAATATAAAAGCACCAGTATGGATTTCGTCTTATTTAGAAACAGTTTAATCCTACCATAGCCAATGTGAGGATGCGTTAAACGATAAAAATACTTAGAGTTTGCTGAGGCCTGTAATATAGAACGAATATAAGTCATGAATCTAGTTTTAAATCAAATCAAATCATCTTTATTTCAGGCTCAAAAAAAAAACAAACCCATAAGTTGTTAGTAAACATTTGCTTAAACTATGTTAGTAAATTTACATTTATTATTTTTATATACCATTACACCAGGTGTATCCTACACAGGTGCTCCATATAATAGCCCTCAGTTTTGCTGGCAACAACTCTCAGCAGACTGTTGTCACTGTCTCGAACACGTCGCGCAACAGGGATGCGCATCTTTTGCGTATAATACCGAAAAAGTCGTCAGTATGCGCCGCTGCAAACATACCTGATGCGCTGCAGAACCGAGGCAGCGACAACAGTACCCTAAACGCGTTATTGTACTGCACGCGCAAGGCATTATATGCTTTTTGTGTGTATCTGGTCCACAGGGTACAGGTATAAAAAGACTGGCAGAATGCCTTAAATAAAGTAATCTTGACATTACTGTCACATCTCGCAAACCTGCGGGCCAGCATGTTGCATCTTACAGTTAGCGCCCTACGCTCTCTTTCTATATCACAGTCATCTGTGCCATCTTCCGTAACCCAGTGACCAAGGTATTTGAACCGTGTTGTTCTGCTCAATGGCGTTCCACATAGCGAGACATGGGGTACAGTATCGTAATTTTTATTCCGGGCTTTGAAAACTAGTAGCTCGCTTTTCTTAGCATTGTACCTCAGTCCATGGGCCTCCGCATAGCACTCGCATATTTTTACTAGCTTCCTAAGCGCACTGATCGACGGACTCAGCAGCACCATGTCGTCAGCATAACTTATGTTGTTGAATGAAACTCCATCTATCGAACATCCAATACCAGTGCTGCTAAGTTCATCGATCAGCTTATTAATAAAAATATTAAACAATTTGGGTGATGTTGAGCCCCCCTGCCTCACTCCACACTCGAGCTTATAAACATCTGAGTAGGTGTTTGCCCATCGTACACAGTTTAACTGATTATTGTACCAGTACTGAAAAATTTGTATGATTTCTGGTGGTAGACTTGTCTCCTGTTCTAGCTTACTCCATAGGATGTCATACGGGACAAGATCAAATGCCCGAGACAAGTCCAGAAAACATGCATACACAGGTGTCACCCTCCCAGTATAATATTGCACTGTGTTTTTCAGTGTCATAATCGCTGTCTCGGTGGATAATCCATTCCTAAAACCAAACTGTCAGTAATTTATAGATAAATGCCTACCTAGGCAACTGTCAAGCAAACTGTCCATAATTTTAGCTATAACTGTTGCTAAGGATATAGGCCTGTAGTTATTTTTATCAGACAGGTCGCCAGTTTTGTTTTTAGGAACAGGCACCACCACTGTCTTTATAAGCGCAGCCGGTATGTATGAATGACTGACACAGAGGTTGAACAATAGCGCAAGACATCTTGGGAGATGTACACCTGCGTTCTGTAGGTGTTCTATACTCAAGTTATCATAGCCGGGAGACTTACCCCTTGTCATATTCTTAATAACTGCTGCCACCTCTCGAGCAGTAAAACGTACACTTACGTCAGTCGCTCCCGTGTAAGACGTTTGGTTACTCGGATTCAGAAGTGACTGTACTGTAAAGTGTTGCTGAAACAGGTTAGCAATATCAGTAGGTCCCGTTATCCCCTCCACAGCAGATGGGAGACCCGACCTCGGACATAATGCATTAGTCTCTCTCCAAAAGCTTCTAAAGTTTCTGTTTGCATGGTGAGAACCTAAAACCTGATTTCTGAACTACAATGTTATTTTTATAACTAGATTTAAGGCTGGCTTTTGTTCTGTAATACGGGCCTAATAAATCTACCATAATTATACTTGTCGTCAGATGGCCAAACTAACTAGCACAAGAGCTCAATCTTTAGACTCAAACATGCGCGGGGTTAGGTTTCCAAACAGCTAAACACAATAATTGCTCATCAGTTATTTAATCACATCACTTATCCACATGAAACACAATATCAACCATTTAATTATCAAAAGGGCAGGACGACCATTTTGACACGTCGTCATCGCATCGTTCTCCATGTTCTGTTCATCTTCCTAATTCAAAATCCCGTTGACTCTCGCGTTCCGTCAGGAAGCGGCCGTAGCGCTGACTAGCGGACGACCCGCGCACTATTTGCCACAGATAATAAACACACCGACATACTAATATTATAAATGTAAAAGTTTGTAAGTTTGGATGTTTGTTAATCACGCAAAAACGACTGAACCGTTGGACGAATTACGATGAAATATTGCACACGGATATTACCTGGATATAGGATACTTTTTATCGCGGAAAAAAGTTGGATTCCTGTCTAAAATCACCGCGGTCGTAGTCGCGGACAGAAACTAGTAATTAATAATTTAAAACTAACTTCTACAGTTGCTAGCTACGAGTAGGTATAATAAATGCGTCCGTATATCTACACGCGGTCGTTTTTTGGCTATCATATTGTTTGTCTCATAATATAGTAGGTACGAATATTATATCGATATGTGTAACGATAGAACTAACATGACGATGACG
This sequence comes from Phalera bucephala, assembly GCA_905147815.2. Lineage (NCBI taxonomy): Eukaryota > Metazoa > Arthropoda > Insecta > Lepidoptera > Notodontidae > Phalera > Phalera bucephala. The sequence continues at coordinate 5,860,886 of LR990620.1, read as the reverse complement.
GACGATTTGGCGCAGTGTTAAGAGCTTAAGCCGCTCCGCCCACTAGGTCGAATAGTCGCGGGTTCGATTCCCTTACGGGACAAATCTATGGTGACCCACAATTTTTTGTTTCGGTCTGGGTATTTTTGTATGTGAAATTTCATGTTTTTAAACACACCCACGACACAGGAATAAGTCCTAGTGAGGGACTGCCTCGTTGGTCTAGTGGCAAAGCGCATCGCATTCAAATCCTAGGTCGGACAAATGTAATTTTTTTAACGCAAACTTCCCAGTATGAGTCCGGAGTCTGTAATTGTGCCCGGTATGTGGCAATAGACTCGCCCCCTATTACATGGGACCTAATCGTCGGCAATGCAGCAATGATGCAATGAGGCCAATTAAGCGAAAGGGGAATCTCATTTTCGTGGAATGAATGATTTATAGTGTGATTGTGTCCTCACCCTAATCTCCAATCTCTTTATTGGGTCACGCGGGGACGCACCTCGAGTGAAGCGCACTCGAGGGTAAGCACCCTACTCCACTGACAACTTTTCCACCGCATTCCATTTTAGCCTGAATCACAAGGGATGTAGGCTTAAAATAGCGTGCCGTACCATTTATCTTGTTAAGACGAAACTTTGTTCTTAATAAAATATGTACCTATAGCTTCTTCTTATGGCTATGTTATAATATTTAAAAAAAAAACACCCTAAGTACACCCACGTTTCGCCGACGATGTTAAGGCCCATGTAATAGGGGGCGAGCCTATTTCCTTATACCGGGCACAATTCCAGACTCCGGACTCATACCGGAAAGTTTTTTCGTTAGAAAAACTCATTTGTCCGACCTAGGATTTGAACCCAGGTCCTCATGTTCACCAAGCGATGCGCTTTGCCACTAGACCAACGAGGCAGTCAATTATATTTTTAATGTCTACTTATTTTCTACTAACGACCCGCCCTGGCTTTCCACGGGTGAATTATACACATAAACCTTCCTCTTGAATTACTCCGTCTATTTGTGAAAACCGTATGAATATCCGTTCAGTAGTTATCGAGTTTATCGCGTTCAAACAGACAGACACGCGGCGAGGGGACAATAATATATAATATGTAGTGATCTAGGGTAAAAGCCGGATAGTTGCCTCAGTGGGATATATGCCCCGGTTTTAAATACACTATGTTAGGGATGTTGGTGGCATTAGCGCTTGAGTATAATACGAAGTGCCCCTCCGGTAGGCCTCAGAGTCATATAAGCCGTCGGAGTAGGCGTAAGCGTTTTGTCCGTGTAAGCAAAAATCCTCCGTGGCGAAACTTTGACGGGCGTCGAAATTATATTGCTATGTAGTTTCGGTTGAATATTTTTATAACTGATTGTGATTTCAGTCAACTTTTTGTTTCTTTGCTGGCATTAGGGTTTAAGTTACACTGTTTAAAACGTTTTATTGTTGAATAATTTTTATTTATTTTTCAAATAAAAAGGGCAAGTATCCGTATCAAAAAGGATAGTCGCCCTATTTACTTTTGCGGATAGTTGCTCTAGGGGCAACTATCCGCATCTACAAATTCTTTAACGAGTAACGACATTTTTTGTTCCTTTGGGTTTCTTTCCAGTTTATTGTGACTATAACTTGTTTTAAATAAAATAAATACTTATCTATTTCATGAGTTCAATCTTGGTGAGCAAAATGCCAGATGCATAATAGCGTGAACCAAAATCACTCGCCACTTAGGCCGTCTTTACACCTCTTGAATTTTTCTTAAGATTATTTAGACCTAGGAGATAGCGAAATTGTAAATTACAATTTTTATGGTATTGAGCTATCGTTGCCATCGCTGATATCTTATGAATCACAGAACCAAAACCTTGCATTGTGAAGCAAAGAGGGCAACCGCAGTAAAGAAGAAAAAGATCATCAGAGAATATTACCAGCAGTGAAACTGAATCTGATAACACAGATTTTATTGAATGAAAAAAAGAATACAGTTACAGTTTCGACAATAAAAATGAAGAAAATGTTTTAAGTTCAAAAGCATCTAAAGGTAAATCCACCAAAGGACTACCACCAATAAAAAGGAAAAAGGACGAAAAAATCGACAAGTCACTGAAAATATATTAAAAGTGAAAAACACTATTTTTTTATTTCTATGGTTTAAAACGTTAAAACTTAATACTATTTTATAATGTTGTTTAAAATTCTGATTAGTACTTAATATAGGATCTTGGTTAATAATAAAAACAGATTACTTAAATTGATATACAGTTGTTTCTATCTAAAAAACTCATAGTGAGGCGTCTATCCCCGCACGAGGCTAGTATCCCCCGAAGATTTTTTAACGTTAGGCTACTATCCGCTACAGCAGGCAACTATCCCTTTTTTGAGAGGTCAAAAAAACAGGATTTACTCAAAAACAATATTACTTATGTTTACAAAAATGGGCTTCTATAAAAGATCAAAGACCTATGTTTTGATATACATGTTGCATTATTCCTATTAAGTACATATTTTTCAGTAATAGAGTTTTTTTGAAAAGTGGGGCAACTATCTGGCTTTTACCCTATATCATCACGCCAGATAACTTGCGGGATTTGTTTTAATATAATAATAAAATCTCAGATTAGAAACACCAATGCATTCCAAGATATTTCTTAGTAAATCCGTCTCAGTCCAAGCTGTTCATTTATGGAGCATTGCCTGACGTATGACGCGCAGAGTGATTGGCCATTTTTAAAAGAATGGTTAAGGACCACTTTCTATCGACTATTCTCTAATAAGTCACTTACTATCATGCCGTTTTTTATACCTATCTTTATGTATATTTATAAATTGTTATGTATATTTATATGAACCTATACCTATTACACAAAATAAAATTAACTAATAAATGTACGCCACCTACTGCCCTCTATTTTTTGTATATTTTTTTTGTACTTTCAGTTTTGGTTGTCTGGAAGAAATCGCTATTAGCGATAAGACCGCCAATTGTACCTCCTTTGTTTATTATTTTTTCTCTCAATGAAAATGTATTGGTGTACAATAAAGAGTATTTTACTTTTTTGGCGGGACGTCGAAAAGTGTTATTGTCTATCTATCTATCTATCTATCTATATCATCACGCCAGCTCCCTGGCGGGGTATGCAGAGAGTACAGAGTTCCAACAGGTTATTTCCTTACATACCTCTCTGGCTTCCTCCACTCTCATAGTGTTATTGTCAATTAATTTGTTTTAATTTCCAAAACTTGTATTATTCGAATAATGTGTAATGTTGGTGGAATATTAACCATTATGTGTTCTTATATGTGCATGAGTGAAAGTAATTGTAACAAATTGATAAAATGTGCCTTTTCGATTTCCCCCAAAACGGCCGTCGCAATTGGTATGTAAAGTATCCACCGCTTTACTAATTAGGGTGGGGAACTTCATTTATTTCATTATCAAATCACAATCAATCAAACACGATTACATATCTCACTGGACACTGGCAAAATACACTTAAAATTAGTGTGAAGCCATAACTTAAAGAATAAGAAGAGTATTCTAATTTATTCCCCAGGAACTCGTGATCACAAAGGTTCAAATCCTAGGTTAGGCTTAAGCCTTTAAAGGGCTTAAGCCGCTCCGCCCACTAGGTCCTGTAGTCGTGGGTTCTATTCCCTTACGGGACAAATCTATTGTGACCCACAATTTTTTGTTTTGGTCTGGGTATTTGTATATGTGAAATTTCATATTTGTAAACGCACCCACGACACAGGAATATATCCTAGTGAGGGACTGCCTCGTTGGTCTAGTGGCACAGTGCATCGCTTTGTGTCCACGAGGTCTTGGGTTCAAATGTAGTTTTTCTAACGAAAACTTCTCAGTATGAGTCCGGAGTCTGGACTTGTGCCCGATATATGGCAATAGGCTCGCCCCCTATTACATAGGACCTAACATCGTCAGCGAAAAGTGGGTGTACACAGTACACCTCTGCCGCCCCCGCTTGGGGAATATAGGCGTGACGGTGTGGTAAGAAAATAGGACCCTCTGTTAGACGACTTAGTCCAGTGGTTAACACCTTAAGCGGCTCTGCCCACAGAATAAAGTATGTAATGACGGATTCGATCCCCGCACTTAAGGACTTCGTGAACGTTTGACCTTGATTATTACCTTTGGGACTAAGCCACTCATTCCCACCATTGTAACTCCTGTAAGCCAGGATCCACAATAGTCTCCTTAGATGACGCCAAGGTTTGAACCTTGGGGTGTCCCGGGAAGCACTTTAATAGTCTTGAAACCCGCAACAAATTTAATTATTACCTTTATTGACCTTGATTACACAGAGACAAAGGTGATTCAGATGAAAGGGTAAATAAAATAAAAAATTGCCATAAGTACTTAAATATATTTTTGCTGATAATAAAATTTACAATTATCTATGATCGTGTCATACAATAAAAATAATAGGTTCTTATTTAGTAGTTACAAGTTTGAGTAAACTTTAATATTTATTTCACTAAAACAATATGAAATTAACTATTTGTACTAACTAAACACTAATAAAATGCATGCTTACTAGATAATATTCAAATATTTTTAACTCATACTTAACAGCAGTGAACAACAGTTCATGATAAGTGACACTTAAGTATGACTTGAGTATATGACTATACCACCCAGTTGAAGAGCCGTTCAAATTTGAAGATGACATTAATCGCTCATCTATTTTATACTGTACGAGTTAAAAATATAGTCTCACGAGGATCTTATGGTCTGCGGCCAAAATCGAAACTAACTGACAGCAAGTGAAATGTCACTTTATGACAGTCGCAGAGTTGTCGTTTGCTATGATATTTACCCAAGTTCTTTTTTTATTTTTTTACACTTCCCAAGTGATATTTCAACAGGTGAGGCCCTGTTAAAATATCTCCTTGGAAGCAAAATGATAATAATAATTATATTAGCCCTGTTAAGAGACTGTCAAACTGTCCCTTTGTTGGGCCTCCTCTTAAACTGAGAGGGGTTTAGGCCATAGTCCACCACGCTGGCTCAATCAACGCACACTGGAAGTGAATAAAATTACACACCGTCACGCCTATATTCCCCAGAGGGGGTGGCAGAGGTGTACTGAGTACACCCACGTTTCGCCGACGATGTTAGGTCCCATGTAATAGGGGGCGAGCCTATTGCCATACACCGGGCACAA